>WACJ01000224.1:0-621393 GCA_008973525.1 Stenopsyche tienmushanensis
CAGTCTTCAATCTATTAGAAAAATCGTGAATGTTATTTTACATTCAAAGATCTTACAAATTGGAGTAATATTTTTTAAGATATATGAATTTAGCAGCTTTAAATGCATGCAGATACGTAAATAACCACGCAAATCATAGCGGATGAACTGCGGCAATCGCTGCTGCTACAACAGTCGAGTATCAGAGACTGAGCGTATCAGGAGTGCAGAAATGCAAGAAGTTTCGTGACGAGTTCCATCGTAGCATTGCACCAGCTGCATGTATTGGTTGCTATGCGCTTATCACGCTTTGACACTAACACAAGTCTCGAAAACAGGCACATAGGCAGCCAGAAAGTTGTGCGCATTTATATTGATGTTTTGCGTCGCGTATTTTTTAGACCAAAAGTCACGTACACGAGCCAGCGTATATCATAATCACATTAAATCCACGCGCAATCCACGAAACAATCGAACAGTTTTGCAATGCAAACCAACGATATAAAAAATAACAGATTGCTATTTAATCAAAGCGGTTTTTTGTACGCAAAACAAAGAACAAATTACACAAGAGCATTATTTTCATTAATTCTTAAGCTTTTTTTTGAAGATTGTCCATCACATAATTAAGGCAATAAATGACAATAACAGTGTCATTTGTCTTATTCATAAACAAAAAATTATGGCCAAATACATTGTATTTGCACGTGTTTTGTAAGTTTCTATTAACTCATTCCGACCGCTCACTTTAAAATGCGTGTTTCAATTTGAGCTTTTCAAGCATAAAAATAATATGTAAATGAAAAATGTTTAACTATTTTCGTTGAATGATACATATCCTTAATTTTGCTGAATTTTAACATAAAACACAGATTGAAAATAATGTATTATTTTGCAAATTCGTATGGACTTCAGACGATATTCTAAACACAGCGGACGGAATGTGTCAAGCAGATCAACGAATTCGCTGTATCATCTTGCCACAATCGGATCCTTGTTGTGTAATAATTTTGCTCCATAACGTCCTAATACCTAACCAGTACTATGTGCTAATATTTGATCAAATACTGCTACAAAGTCAGAAAGAGCCCTCTTTAACCTTTTCGTTAGTGAGCAAATTTAAAATCGATGATGTCGTTGATGTCATAATCGCTTTACACCGATTACTTTCTGTCAGCTCCTAATCAGCGTAAGACAATCTTCAATTCGAGGCAGAGCCACTTGTCATGAACACTCGTCATTTCTTTACATAAACAATGCACAAAAAATCGATTCAAGTGCTCCTCCTTTAGAAGGAAATGATAATTGGACAATGACTCATTCAACACGCAGCGGAGAACAGCAAGCAGTTAAATAAACAAACACCTTCGATAACACACAATATTCGGTCGTTTCTTTGCGTAAACAAATAACACACTTGAAATCGAAATCATTATAAGTGGATAAATTTGGGCTTAACGATCTATACAATCATGAGATGCATGAGAGAAAGCTCTCCGTCTCAGTCTCCTGAACTGCGCTAAGTTCTCTCTGTCTCTGTCCGCCTCGGAGCTTCAATGCACAAGAGTGCTCTTTCTGAATAGTGAAGGTCATATCGAAGACCCTTCGATGATACTCCTTAAAAGGTTAAAAGCGACTGATTTACAACACAAAAATAGTAGATTTAATGCATTGCATTTTCTCTATTTGTTAACAGAAATTGTTAGCTAAAAATGAAGCCGTGTTTGTGTAATATATTAAAAACAAAAACAAGCAAACTACTGGCATAGTGGATTATTTATGCTACGTTTAGACAGAGTAGAGCTTCTCTGTGATGTATACGATGGAGAAGAAGATACTACAAACAAATGTCTTTATCTTTCCGATCAATTTCCGGTTAGAGTTTCAGTTTTCGTGACGTTCAAGCTAATCTTATACGAAATGCAATGAAAATATTCACATTAAAAATTCTATATCATTAGAAAACTCACGTTTTTACAGTGCAACAAAACCGCACTGCAGTATTCATATGCGCTCCTAATGAATTATACCAGTTAGTAATTAAATCCGATAATATTTATACGACTAAAATGTTTGTATATATTCTATATGAATCTATTCACATTTTCGTCGATGACACATTGAGTTATTTATCATTGAAATGTGAATTATGAGCCATTAACATATTTCAGTCAAACTGTAACCAATCTATGACACACGAACGAGGAATATTACTAAGCTATTTACGCATGTGATATGAACTCGATGCTTTTTATTGCTAAAGTGATAAACCCACTATGGCTAATTTTAATCATTATAAACTTAGATAAACAATAATCACAGTCGTACAAAGATAGTCGTACAAATCCATTTATCTGTCAGGACCGTCGCAACGTGTATGAAGCTTGTACATAAATAAATAAACACTTGAAATCGATTCATTATATCATTCACATTATTAGTCGATAAATTTTAGGAAGATAAAATGTGAATTCGGACACGAGATTGTCTTACCTCTTTAAGTAACACAAGATCAATTTTATCGTTTGTAAATATTAATACAATACTAGTATAGATCTACATTAAAATGATAAATATTTATGACAAAAATGTATTCAAATTTAATAAAAACAAGTTTGAATACGCGTATGGTGGTAAAAAATTTCACGCATTTGTGTGCTCTTTTGCAGAACTTTCTTACGCATTGATATCAAGAGCGCATATCATACAAGAGGTAATTGTTTAAATAAATTATCATTGTCGTTATTGATGATTAGCAGATTTATCAAATAGTATATTTGGATCCAGTTCAGGGCGATAATATGAACTTGATGCGGATAACGTCAGCGAAGAATAATTGCTGTAATTAACCTTTGGACTTGTGCTATATTATAATATTATTGCGTGCGAAATGACTTGATAGTGTTGTTTAATTTATTGATTGATAAATTCATTTTGTGTCCTTCAATGACAGCGATGTGTCCAGGATAGAGTTCCGGTCCGTATTGTAATTAGAAACACTGCTATTGTGAAGTTATGCCTTTTCAAGATCCTTTATCTTTCCATTTTTCACGAACATTCATAAACATGTATTTTCTAAGAATATTTCATCTTAATCTTAGATGCTAAAATTCCATCGTTAAATAGTTGATTATATGTTTGCCGAGAAATTCTTCTTTTTTCCTTTGACGTGCCGCATTGCAATAAATGTCTATGCACTTTTAAAGTGCACAGCGTTATAAATAACAGTAATCCAATACAAAGCGGTGCATCTTGTCAGATTTTTTGCTTATGTTTATGACATTTTCTTGGAAAGTCTAAATCTATTTATTGTCTTAAAGGTTTCTTTGAAAAATATATTTATGAAATATGAGATTTTATAAGCCATTTTATGGCAAATTTTTATTTTACATTCGAGATTGAACCGTTTTGAGTAGATCTAAGCGATAGCAGCGGAATCTAAAGTAGAATACATGTTATCGCTCTATTATTGGGATTTATGATAAATTTTAAATACGTTTATGCATCCGTGAGAACGCTTGAATATATTATAAATCGTTTAGAGCTGATCGATGTAAATGTTGAATATCAGCTGTGATTTCTTCTGTATATCGCGACATTAAAAACTATCAAATTTAATGAACAAAATTAGCATGGATTGCATGTTGATAACACAATAAGCGTTATGTGTTAATCTTGTTTTGACGTAGGTAAAGCGTGTTATCAATTCCTGTGCAACATAGTAATAATCAAGATTAGTCGATCGTATGCTACCAGGAGCTCATATAGTATAACCGTATATAGCGAACTAAAATTATTTTTTATCAAAAGTCAAAAGATTGTGGTTCGATAAATACGCTTTGTTTCATTCGTTTAAAACGCGCAAATTCAACTATTTGGAGATTATATTTCATTTGCATGGATTATATTGACAGTTTGAGAACATCGTCGCGTGACCAACGTGCTAAAATACAGGATGTTCCCGTTTTCATTTATTATGTATCGCCTGAATGCAATATCATACGTTGTACATTGTCCTGTATTAATATTTTAGCGAAATATAAAATGTCGGGTATTTTATAGACGGTAAATAACATATACACGTATCCATCAATTGAGTAGTGAGCTTATTTTAAAACATCATAAACATAGATGCTATATTCGTATGTCCGCCACACATCATCCGTATAAATCCACTTATTTGTCAGGACGCAATATACTCTCTTCGCCTCTGTTTCTCTCCAAATTCAACGTGCAATGGAATTCGGACACAAATCTATGTCTTATCTCTTTAAGGGGTTAACATCTAAGTTACCATAAAAATTAGAAGAGAAAATGTATTAAATTGATAAATGAATCAATTTCAAGCGCCAATTTATCTTTTAGAGATCTCTCTATAACCAATTGCAGAGGATGACATTCAAGAAATACAAACTCATTGCGGATCATGAAATCAAGATATCAAATCGTCAAATATTAAAATAGTATATTAACATATTTAGAATTTTTGGGATGGTTTTAAATATATTTAAAGCTTTTAAATGTATTTTTAAAAAAAGTTGGCATAGGGAATCGATAAACGTAGCTAAAATTATAGCTTGGGGACTTAATTGTTTCTTGTCTTGTAGGTATTAGACATTTGTATAATATTTATTTACAGGTCTCAAAGGTTGTTATAAATGTCGGCAACAATATCATCACGGTAGACTGCCGCTTTGTTTACTTGCAATACCGAAACAATAAAATGAGAAAGTATCAGCTTTGTGAGAATAATTACACAAATAATTTCGCTGCTATCGATAAAAACTTAGAATTCGCTTATTTTAAATTTACATCAAGACAATTATTATTTAATTCCTCAAAGATTGATTCATAAAGAGTATTCTTACACGTTGAGCTCTCGGAGATAGACAGAGATGGAGAGTACGATTGTATAGATCGTTAACCCAAATTTATTGATTAATAATGATGTTCGAATGATATAATGAATCGACTTCAAGTATATCGTTTATGTTTATTGAAGAAATGGCCGAATATTGTGTGCTATCGACAGTGTTCATTTATTTATGTACAAGCTTTATACACGCTGTGACGGTCCTGACAGATAAATGGATTTGTATGGCTGATAAGTGGCGGACATACCAATATAACATCTATGCTAATGAAGATTTAAAATTAGCTCACTACTCAAATTATTAAGAGTTTTATATAGTGTTTGTGCATATTTCACAATTTATTATTTTTAAATAAAGAGATTTCTTATGTCATTCTTTTTCTTCTTAAGATGGCATATTCGTTATCAGGCATTTTCGTAACTAGGGTTATTTATTCGATTACGATTTGTTTCGGTTGGAGAGAGTGAAATCATAAGCGCCGCTGTTTTACTATTGATCGTGTCGCTTTATTGAATCCAAGAAATTGGGATAAACTTGAATTCTAAACATTAACAGTGTTAATAATATCTTGCAAATTTTCAAAATTATTAAAAAAATATATTAAATCTGAGAATCAGCCTGTATGATAATGTGAAACCGCAGCCGCGAGCTTGCAACGCTTTTGTCATAAACGCTCGATGAAGTGGCTCCTCCGGTTTATGTTATCCTGATGTAAGAAAGGGTTAAATGTAGCAATTCTCGGGTCGAGGACTAGTCCAGTGTTAATCATTTTGCAGGGAATGGTTGAGATAATCATCTTCCATAGGATGATGAGTTAAATCTTCGATTCGATTCAAGCGGTCAACGATTCCCTTAAAAAAATGCACCTGTCGAGGGACGATTCCACATCATTGAAATTATTTATTGTCGATTTTGAAAAATGTTTTAATATATATTTGATAATGCAAAAACTTGTTGCCTAGATCGAAAAATAATTATGTAAGTATATTAATTTTATTACGTAATGCATATAATTAATTTCCCTAAGTACAATCAAATAATTGCTATTTATGCATGTATAAAAATAAGTAAATATGTAAGTTTTAGTTAAAATTTGTGAATGCACGTGAAATAATAAACAGCTACTAGATGTGTATGATCATCAAGTAGTAATAAGTTTTGTTCTAGGCGCAGACTCCAGACGTTCATTCGTTACATTGTAATATCTTCTATTTCATCGTGTATTCGGAACATATAAGTTGCATCGAGTAAGCTTCAAGCGAGTGCAGCTTTAACGTCATTTCGTGGACTTTGAATGTGCATGTAAAGTTGTCCGACTGTGAATGTATGCAGCTTGCACACTGTGCTTGTGCAATTAGTATTCGTTGCAACGAGTCCATGCTCTCTCACCAATCGACCAAGATATGGTAACAAAGCCTTATAAGAGGTGTAGGAGAATCATGTGGGACATGCATGTGCATACCAGTTGCAGTAAGATTGTATTGTTGCGATATTAAAATTGCTAACAATAAAACTCCTGACAATCAGACTTCTGATATGAATAGAACGTAATATAACTGCATCGAGCATTATAGTCGCTCTCATACAACTTGACATTAATAAAATCATCATGCAAATTTATTAAAATGTAGAACACGAGTGCCATATCCCGTGCCTGCTGGCGCATGTGTGCCCGCGGGGCCATTTTTGTGCACCCGTGGAGCCATTGATTATGCGCGATTAAAACATGTTTTATTTTAAAAGGTCAAACATTCGAACAATTAGATAACCATAATTGGATTCACCAAAATTCGAAGCAGTTTGTATAAATTGATTTGGCGTTTTAGATTTGTGAAAAATTAAACTATTTATATATTGAATATTAATGAAAAAATAAAGATATAGCAAAATTGACTAGTTCTATAAGAGCCTTCGAAGCTAAAATATAGTTTTGGATAAATACATTTTCGAAAAAATCTCTTGCACATTTTCCAAGATTGGAAAAAGTGATTGGTGAAAATATTTTTGACTTAACATTATTTATTACTCATTTGAAGACATTTTTAGAGGAATTTAAAAATAGATTCCAGCAATTTTCCATAATCGAAATTATTTTCTTTAAAATCCTTTCACATCGCCAAAATTTCTAATTTTAAAGCAAAAATACTTCAAATTCTTCAAGAAGACACATCAAAAATTGAAGAAGAAATTTTAGATATATAAAATGACATAATCTTAAAATCGAACGGTTTGACTGAAAACTTTAGGAATTTAGCTGGCCATAAAAAGCATACATAAATATATACTATTTTTTAATATGTTTAATAAATATGTACTCTTTTCCTAAATCTCAAGTGCGCCCGTCACCACAATAAGGTTAAAAGCCCCCTGTTCATTGATATTCTACAATATAGAACGAGTGTTGGTATAGTTGCTTATTTACTAGACTCTTATTGCATACATTCCTTCCAACGTTTCTATAAAAATTTGATGTAATTTTTCTGGAACGATTTATATTTAGCCCTAAAATAGGCTTTAGTTTCTGCAATCATTTCTTAATTGGAGCCGATTTTTTTAATTTTTAGGTCTGAAAACAGGTATTAGTCGCTGGGAGCCAAATTCGGAAAATACGGTGAATGGGGAAGCAATTCAAAGTGCAATTCGTGCAATTCAGCCATTGTTGCGATCGACTTGTGACACGGTGTATTGGCTGATGAGAGAGCAATTATTTTCTTCCTCCGTCTTCTGTAATTACTTTCGTCAAACAGCAATAACGCCAGATAATGTTCACAAATAATGATTCTTTCGTAAATTTTGCGAACTCCTAGGCGATCTGCACGAGGAGGAACTTCTTAATTGAGAGAAAAATCTTTTGCGAGAAAGCTTCTCTGGATACCTCATCTCCTTGCGGGGCGATCTTCAGTGGCTGGTGCCCTTGCTCGATTTAGTCACGTGTGACTTTTTTTTAAGTTATCTAAAATCTCTATTTTATTATATATTTTTAAAAAAAAAAAAAAAAAAACTTTAAACTTCTTTCTGGAACATAAAAAAAATATTTAGCTAATATTTCTTATACTGTTTATGTTATTAGTTTTTAAAATAAGTAAATTTAAACTTTGAGTTGATTTTAAGAAATATGGCAGAACATCTACGATTAACTGCAATATCTTTATGTCCCCTTCGAGCGCAATGTGCCAAATTAATAGTGACATTTATCTAAACGCTTGTTGGCTTTCCGTCCTGTGGCGACGCGTGGAAAATAGGGAGTCGTCGAATCGTCTTGGCTGCGGGAAGATGTCCTTCCCGTAGGCTCATACCTGTAATCTCTCTTTATCCGTAAATAATATATAATAGCAAAGACGAGGGGGTTTCTGTCACCTCTCGACCCTCTCCATCCTACTGCTCGTCCCCAATAAAAGAATAAACCCACGTGTGAGCTCAGTCGTCTCGAAAAACACGTGGGAGCGACGAACTACCCGGAGATTCTATTCCCGAAAGCGCCCCCGCGTCACGTTCCACATCCAAACAATTTAACTGATGGAGGGATAATTAAATAATATCTGTTTCTAAGTACTTCAAAATACAATTGGCGTATTTATATTTCCGAACAATTGTTGTTTCCTATAAAATAATGGCATCTGTCAAATAAAAGGGGAAAATATATTCATCCTAAAATTATAATATGTTTCATAAGTATGGTTCGGTTGACGTGATTAAAGTTGTATGTCGCTGCCTCCCATACTATATGTTACTTCATTGATCGAATATAATATAAATTAAAGATCTTTGAGCTTCTCTTCCATCATTGTCGTGTTTATACACAGTGAATATGCGTTTATGATTTTGCTATTTTTATTGATGACTTATGCATAAAATCTTCTGAAAGAAATCCAGTCTTCGTATATTTTATGAATCGCATTTATTCAACCAGAAACTGATTTGGCATTCAAATTTAAACGTTTACTATTTCCAACTTGTATGTCTCCTAAATTCAACGAATACAGCTAGGTCAAATATGAAATAAATTATATCTTTTCCTCGACTGCTTTGTTTTTATTCAATTGAAATATTTGATTTTACGAATAAATAATTAAAAGTATAGTTTGTGAAAGTTTTGTTGATAATCAATTTTAAAATGCGCTCAATCTCTTTTACACCACATTTTACATTCGTAATATTTGATATGTTTAAGTGTCTAATGATTTTAATTTTTAGATATTTATCTCTCAATATGGACCGAGGTTTTAATAAAAAGCCTGTTTTGACAAATTAATCTCATGGATTGTTGCAAATTTATGAAATGTGGAAAGTATAAAATTCGAGTATATAGTATCGATGTATGTATTAACTTAACGGATTTAATATACATAGTATGCAAGCTTAGGAACAATTTGAATCTGAAAATATATTTTCCTTCTTTAGATGCAAATATTTAATATAATTTACAATGGTAATGTGATATGTGTTAAACATGCTGTTACACTACGTCAATATATTCTGAGTTTTTTCGTTGAATATTTTAGAATTTATTTTGTTTAATTCTGTGGGTTAAACAGACATCGATAAAGATTTGTAGTGTTTGCTAAAAAATCGTGCAGATTGCGATATTTTTTATCTGTAATATATTTTTTTTTTATTACTTTTAAGGAAAGACTTAGATAATTTAATGTATTCACTGGCTATACTGGCAGCACCAATCTGTCGTAAACGTATAAATAGAAAACTGATACACTTCTGCATATGATGCCTTATGCCAAAAACACGTAGCCACGAAAATTTCACATTTGTCCATAGGAAGGGAAGCGCATATACAAAGAAAATATATTATTTTCATCAAATCAATATATATATATATATAATATTTAAGAAGAGTTCCTATTTTTTAGTGGACTTAAAACTATCATAAAAAGTAAAGATATCATGAAATCAGAATCTCCTAACTCATCTGCAAGAGGTACTTGATTCGCTGATAAATATCGTAAATTACATCAAATCTAAAGCGCTTAACAGCCTTTGCAAAGATATGGATTCTGATCACGAGGTTATTCTTTTCTACACCACAGTACGTTGATTGTCGTATTGTCGACGTAAGGAAATGTTGTGAATCGCGTCTTTGAATGGAATGATAAGATGAAATCAAGTTGTTCCTAGAGGTGGAAGAGAAACATAATCTTTTGGTATACATTAACAACAAAGCTTGGTTAAAAAGAGTAGCATATCTAGCAGATATAATATAACAGCAAAATAGGCTTCAAGGAAACAATGTCAGGGAAAGGAAACGAATATCATCGCATTTCACGATAATCTCGGGGCATTTTTATTCTGACGAAGAAAAAAAAATCTTGGAAGCATTGCCATGTTTGAGAAACTCAGCAGTTTAGTATCTGAAGGTGAAATAAATTAAAATTTGAAGGAGGAGTTTACTGAGCATCTCGAATTCCTCGAAAACGAACTTCAGCGTTATTTCCCTACTTTATTTTTAAAATTTTCCCCACTTCATTTAATCGTTGGATGTGTAGCCATTTACAAACATTTATCTGAAAGAGATGAAAGATACATGTACTCATGTAAGTATTATCGATGCACAAGTGTAGTACTGCAATAATGTTATTATTAATAGCTAAAGATTTATTTTTTAATTTAAAATATCCACTGAAATAAGATTTGGCCTAATAATAAGTCGTGTTTATGTTAAGCTTTGAAATATAAGTTATTTGAAGTTAATTCATCACACATTTTTATTTATTTTCTTGACGTTTGATTCCTAAAAGTTTTGCATCTTAAATCCAGATTTCAATAATCAATTTGATTATATCATCAATTCGGAGCAACTAATGAATCTCTGCTATAATCAAATTATTAAAATTATAGATACCCTGCTTTACCGAATGTTATGATTTTGTACTAATTTTCTTATATACTTATTCCCATAAGTTGTTATAAATTATGTTTTAAAACTTATAAATTCAGACGCTCTTTCATAGATGGAGCTTTCTCTATTTGATTAAGTTTCGATTAAAAATATCATCAAACCTATGTTTCATTATATAGCATAATTTATCTATTTGAAATATATATATATATATTATTTTAATAATCAAAATATTGAAAAATAACCGGGTGTTCGATCGCGTTTAAAGGTTTATAGGCAAAAAAATAAAAACGAATTTTTCACCTCATCCGATATTTCGAACCGCCTATCGGGTTCATTATCAAGGATTGACTGCCTCAAAAAGCAGTATTATTATTAGATACTGAAAGCAAGCAACTTATGATTGCATATTGCTTTTTTGTCCCATAATGTGACCCCTGTGAGTCCCTGGATTGCGCCCCACTCCCACGTGCTCATCGAGATGGCCGCGGTCGCACGTGGGTCCGTTCTGCTCTCGGGCCGTTGTGTAGCCGAGCGGTCGGATGGAGGCAGATGGGTGTCTCTCATCTTAGATAACTTCTTTATTAACTACAAGAGAGACCATGCAATCTGACCACGGGAAGTGTGGTGTAGGGCAGGACTCAATTTCAAATGCGTACCCGCGGAAAATAATTAGGAAATGGGAAAGGCTTTCTGAATGCTATTCCACTACCTCAGAATCAATAAGCCCGATTCATAGTTAAGTGACTATACAACGTTTTTTTTCTTAAGCATTGACAAACGGTAATAACCTCTAAAATATATTTTTTCTTTAGGGCAGAAAATAATAAAACAAGGTGACCATCCAATCCAAGTCGAAAAATAAGGACCACCCTAGTGACTATGTTAATGAATAAAGTCGTTTTTTATTTAAAATTGCTTATTTAAAAATAGGCAATTTTATTAGTATAGTAGAGTATTAGGGTGTTTTATCATCAATGCAGTGGAGGACTGATGTAACGTTGCATTCGTTTGAAAATCCGAAGTGTTTTCCGGAAAACTACGAAGTCTGATTTTGTATCAGGAATACATATCATGATGCAGATCTCAGTAGCTCATAGCCGCAAACTATTTGTAGTTGGCCGTTCGTTATATACACCGAACACTACTATTCGAAGCATCAACACCAATGCATCGCCGATCTTTGATTTCAAATAACACACCCACATAAGTCGGATATATATATAGGAGCTATCGTATTAAAATTACAAATAATGCATTCTCGGAGACGATCTCAGAAGAAGTCGCTTTTCGACACGAATTATAAGTTGGTTAGTGGTTTTCGGGATCGGGCCTGAGTATGTTGGCACATGCGTAATGCTTAGGGAAGCACTGCACAAAAATCCATACTGGAAAATTTATTATCGGGATCACATAAGCACATGGAGATTCCTGGACCACGTCTAGCCGATTGTGACCTAGTTCCATTGCACTTGTGTGTATTTTCTAATACGGTATCGTCGGTATATCTGTATACTTAATCCGATGCTGTGCGAAAATCAAACGTCACAACTGCCCGAATATTGTAATCATTTAACAAATGCATTCATTCAAAATCAAATAATACTTTTTTGGTATAGTCAATGCCAGTTTTATATTACGTAATTCTAAAAATAATAATCAAATTGACGATTAGAGCAAACGTGTAGTTTCTTCTAATAAAAACGCAATTTATTTCATGTAAAATTAGTCTGATTATGTCGGCTAATTCAATAATTGCAATAAATACACTAAATATGTATATTTGTAAGAAATCGATCATAACTGAATGTAAGTTTTTGTATGAAGATATAAATTGAATATTAAGTAAAAGTTGTGTGAAAGTGTAAAAAAATATATTTATAACTAGCGAGTACCCGGCATGCGTTGCAATACCACAGGCGCTTAGTATTTATTTGAAAAGAAATGCAGTAGTACAATTACGTGGTTTATTGCTTCAGGCCACGTGTACCGCGGGCTTAATTCACCAGATCAACATCCGTTAAACATCTCGCAAAATAAAATGCGTGCACATACAATACTTATACTATACCTATGTTATTTCCGCAAATGCAAACAATAATATGACAAGGTTTTGTCGCAATCGGATGAACGATATAGGACCGTATAAAATACGAACAAACAAACATTGATTTTTATATATTAGATATACAGGGTATTTTGTACATGGACTAAACATTTTTTTTTTTGGGGTTTAAGGGGATCATTTGCTACGTTTCACACATAGGCCCTATGTCCTAAGTGCCAGAGTTGTTTCACATAAGTTCATCAATCTTTTAACTTTCAGATTCAGATATCTCAACTTCATTCTCGCCTTAATAAGTTTTTCTTGTCTTCAGAACTTGTTGCAAAGCGGTCTCGAGGTACGCATTTATATTTGGTTTGACGTATTTGGAAAGAAGATATTAGTAGAATAATGATTTGTATTAATCACAAATTTTTGTATTCTGATATTATATTTTTATCATTCCGTAAATAATAATTAGTTAAAAATACTAGGAAATAAGTGTGTTTTTGTAATTTTGCTCAAATCCCTACAAAGTGCTAAATCTGTTGTATCTTTGCTTTTGTATCAAAATTGCATACTCTTTCTACTCTGTAATGTATCGTATTTAAATTATGCACATCAACGTATGTTATTTAACATAATGATTAAAGCTTTTGTTGCATCTCTGTCGGTTAGCTATAAAATTGAAAGTATAATGCATTGCAAAATGGATGTATTTTTAATGAATATATTTAATAGATTAATTAAAAATATGATTTAGGGCTGTTTATTAAATTTATCGTTCGTAATATACAATAAATGCGATAATTAATTGACTTAAAAGGCGTTCATCCACAGATAGGTTGGATATTCAAAATTACATACATTTATTGATATAAGTCGTTTCTGCTCGTACCTTCAAAGCTAATCGTTGATAATGTGCGTTGATAATTTAGAAAAAAAATGGGAATTACTTCGCCACTACATGATTGATGACGTCCCTTAACGTTTTTTCTTCTAGTGGGTGGTCCATAAATGCAGAAAGGTTGAAAGCCCTTGTACGCCTTTCAGAATCTGCCCATCACACAATTCATTAAAAACTACCACTAAAATACGAATACAATAGAATCGACGTCTCTTATCGATCTATTAGTATCGATGTTCATGTTTAAAAAAAATAGAAAGAAGCCGAAAAATACATTCTTGACAACATCGATATTTGTAAATTGCTGGAAATTAATGTTATCTTGTGGCGAAAATAATGTATTCAATTAATAGAAATTAGAGATCTGAGTTTTTTTTTATTTGGGTTATTAATGATCTTTAATACTGCATTGATATTCTTCAGGCATTTGATAGTTTGTATAAATGTTATAATATAGCCGTACATTATCTATTCAACTTAGTTGACATCGACATAGATTGTGAGTAGTATAATATTTGTTTATTCGCTTGATTTTTTTGTTATAAATAAATAAGTAAACATTTTTGATCATCACAATTTTTTTTCCTTCTCCTTGAATATATCTTTAAGATAAAAAATTCGTTTAATTAAATGGTAATAGTTTCAGAGAATTTTTTTTTTGAAAATATGCCTTTTTTACGCGTTCACATTGAAATACCCCCTTAAGCGTCACGTTTATCTTTTACAGTAGAATCAAAAAAGTCGTCTAGAGTAGTTTTCCACTGCCTCCTGAAGAAAACTACTCAGTCTTTAAAAACCTCCCACATTCTCTATCGAGAGAGTCGCGAAAGTGTTCATCAATATGTTCATTCAGGAGCTGGGTGAACGTTCTAAATGTGACTCTAGGTTATACTACCTTCAATATCGAGCGAATGAGGAGGTTAATGTATGTTTCGGACGAGATGGATGTAACCCCTCTCTGTGAATGGATATTGAAGAGGCCCATAGTTCTGCAGTGGATTGTTTGTGGTTGCACCACGATGATGATGATATGCTGAGAAATTTTTCCTGGTTTTAAAATCGAAATACTGCGTATCCAATGTTTTTAATAATATTTCAATTGGATGAAATTTACAATAATTCAATTATCATATTGCGACAATAGTATTAAATAAATATACTGATGATTTCATTATTTTAAAAAACTATCACGGCGACGAGAATTAAAATTTTCCCATTCTTATGAATAGCCCTGCATGCCAGGGTATTATAAAATTGTGCGGATCGGCGAAACGGCATTGCAACGAAACTGCACTTGTGTGGATTCACCTGGGGTAGTATTGTGTACGTGAATGCTGGAGATGATTTGGAAACTTTCCAAGTTCCTGCAGGCTGTTCACGAGGATCGCATAAATGGATGGCGATATCCCGTTGAGGTGGGCGTAAAGCCATGCAGGGTCGTTATAAGTTAATTAGTTAAATTTAATGAACAAAGCCATATAAATATTATTTCAGAGGAAATTTAATATGGTGTTTTATACCACTGAAACCACATTGATAATAGATTCTATCAATTTTTGTCATCGTTCAAATAATTTTTCAACCCTGTTAAAAAAAATAAAAAGCGTGAGTCTCGCGCGGTTGAAGTGAAACTTCTTAGCTCATAGAAAAAATTGATATTAAGCATTTGATTTTTGAAGGGCAACCTAAATATTATATTTGTCATATGCAAAGAAATTGTATCATGAATTGTAATGAAGAATTTAATATGGAACCTGTACGAATTTTTTTTATCAATTAGTCGCAGATAATGAAGACCGAATATTGCAAATTGTAAAGTCAAATGAACTCAACAAATATTGAACATTCGCTTTTATTTTTTTATTAAAAAAAGTGAATAAACTTGCACAGTAAAAATGTCCTGTATCATTTGACGTCACCTACACATACCATCAATAAAATACATTCATGCAAAATATACTCGTACTATAGGTAGAAATAATTTTACTTTTCCGATAGTCTGTTTGGAATGAGGATTTCCCAAGCCGAGGGAGGTTGGTAAAACACTAAAATAGAACCGGTCATCAGGATAGCATAACCTGCAGGAACTTAGTCGCAGTTTCCCGTTGCATTCTGTCATAGGCTATAAAAGTGGCCGTGATTACATGCTCAGTTCGCAACTAGAAATATCACTTAGATTTGAATTTATGAAATTATTCTGACGCAATTGATATATTAATAGTGTTTAGAGCAATTTCTAAGGGGTTTCATGGATAATTACCATTGAACTGTAAAATGATCTTGTAGAAATATCATACGTGCATCTGCTTCTTTATTTTGTTTTTATTATTTATTGATTACTATTAATCATTTTGTTTAGAAGTACTTAATAAAAAAAAATAGAAATATAAAAAAATATTTTACAATAATAATTATTTATTTTCACTCTCTAAAAAACTAAACCCTAAAAATGGCCGGCGTCATATATAAAATTTTAAACTACTAGGGTTCCTCGGAAGTACCACAAGTCGTAAAGGCTCTGAAGGCAATTAAAAGCTAAATAACCCTGCAGAGTGGCAATACTTTTGATTTAATCAATAAACTTTAAATGCATATTCATATTTTAGTAAGGATATTAAATATATGATGCTGCATACGTTTGACATTGAAATGTATGATGATTGTGATTTTTATCACTCAAGTTAACATTGTGCTATCATTTAAGCTGTTTTTATACCTGCATGTGATTATATATATGAATTTATTTATTTTTCTATGTAAACTTTGCATGTTTTTTAAATGTCTGGTATTTGCATAATTATATTTTTATATTACCAATCAACATAATTGCCACAGAAGTTGTCTTAAAATAACCTATCCCTCAATTTGTAAAAAGAGATTATTCCCTTATCATGAGCTTTTATCGAAAGACTATTATCTTTTTTGTCTTTTACAATTCTAACATATTACTCAGTAAGTTCGTAGGATAACATAGGCGGATTTTAGAAATTACTAATTTTCAAATAATACATGTCAAAATTTGTCTGACGTTATACATACCAATAGACTGATTTTAGTGACGTTACTTTTTTATTTTTCAAAATAACGAAAAAAGCTGAATTTCGTGCGCTGATGAAGAATTGCTTCTTAATAGGGGAAAACATTGTTCAAGCAAAGTAATGGCTTGACAAGTGTTATTCGAACTCTGCTCCATCCAGATAGAAAATTAGTTTCCTGATCTTATTCGTCCAATCACCGGTGATACTAAACACTTCAGAAAACATTAGAAAATGTCCACAAAATAGTTTTGACTTATCATAAATTGAAGTTGGGTGAGATAGCTGATACTTTAAACATATCAAAAAGCAGTGTATCCACCATTTTTTATCTATATTTATTCATGAGAAAACTTTGTTCGAAGTGGATACCGCGTTTGCTCATAGTCGATTAAAACAACAACGCGTCGATAATTCAGAATGCTAGAAATGTATAGATAGTCAACTGAGTAGAAAATAACCGGTAAAAACCGCCCAAAGCGGCCAAAACCACAAATGTCAGTTGGTAAAGTTTTGGTCTCCAAATTTTGGGATACGCATTGTATTTTATTCATCGATTGCATTAAAAAGGAAAAATCATCAATAGAAAAAATTACATGGCGTTATTGGTGCACTTTACAAAAGAAATTGGGAAAAATTATCCTAAACGAAGAAGAAAGAAGTACTCTTTCACCAAGACAATGCACCGTGTCACAAATCGATATCAACAATGCAAATTTACACGAATTGCACTTTGAATTGCTTCTGCATCTACTGATCTGGCTCCTGGTGACTACTACATGTTTACAAACCTAAGAAGAATGCTCCATGCCAAGAGATTTTGCATCTATGAAGAAGTTATTACCGAAACTGATTTTGATAATTCTACGAAAAGACATCGATATGTAAGTGAAGCATTGGAATGAATACATGAATATTCAATATTCGTAAATTCGAATATTTATAAGATTAATCGAATATTATTTGCTTTTTTGCTAAGTAATTGGAAAGTTTATTCGTAATAAATCCCAAGTAAATATAACTTATTTTAAATCTTGGATGCATTTTTGTTTTCAAACTAGTCATCGGAGACTCGGGGAGAAACTGTCGTGTCAATTTCTTTTACTTATTTTAGTGTCAATAGCTACTATTGTTATGTATTTGAATTTTTCAACGAAGAAAATACTTCCAAACGGCTCAATTTTAGCCTTCTGTCATTTCGTGTGGCACCCATTTGTCCAGCATTTTTATCTTCCCGCTTTCGACATTATTTTTGCCTTTTTCGAATTATTTTTTCCCAAATCGATCTTTCTCCGAATGCTCAGTTAATATTTCTACCTGCTCTCATTGCACTGTGCCCCAATTTGAAGTCATACAAAAAGCTGGCGGTTTTTTTTTGTCAGTAACAACAGAAAACAGAAATAGCAAAAATGACTCAATATTAAAAGGAAATTAAAGAATATATTACCTTTTGCAATTTTAAATAGTCGAACTCATATCTGTATCAATCACGGTCCATCTTTGGCTAATTGAAAAATGTGGCACACTTCTTTACGAGAAAATAAAAATATTTCAATTCCTAGAATTCTTTCATTTATTCATTTCCGAGAAAACCAGGGAAATGTTCTAATTTTCAGATTTTTTTCCAAGTCCATTTCCGATACTTTTTTTTGTTAAAATATGCTTTGACTTCATTAAAACTTATTTTAATTCGCACGTATAAATGTTTCCTTTTTCTGTATTTTTATGCAATGCAAGGCAGCAATTTCAATTGGTAGTGATAGTAATATAAATACTATGTGGCAAATAGTTTTATAGAACCTAAACTCATCAGCTTATATTTCTTTGTGCGTTGAGAAGCAGAAATTTGTGTGGCTCGATGCCAAATCAGTTAAAATATTATAAACCAGTTCAAGGACCTGTTATTGCGTCCACCGATCGATTGAAATCTGGTTTGTGTGATGACGTTCACGCCATTGATTATTATGCACCCAACAACTTTTTTATAATCTCGGTTGTTCAAATGTACTGCATCAGAATGCATTTTTATATTTTTGATTCAATCTCTCAATCGTCGCTATATCAAATAGCACAGTAGGATTTTTTTTTCAGCGTTCTACGTGCATTTTGATAGAGTTCATTGTATAGGGTACCCCTACTAGGAATGTATTTTAACACTGCATTTACCGCACCCGCACATTTGACGGAATTTAAACTTCATTTTTATCTTGTAGAATCATTTGCTAATAATTATTTACACAAATATGTTCCTCTCAGCTTTGTAATTTAGAGGTTACGTATGAAGTATACTTATTTCTACCAATATCTATCGATTTGACGACTCGACTAATTTTATACTTAAACAATTCTACAAATATACAGCTAAAAATGAATAGGGAAAACATCGAGGAGTGACTTAATCATAATTTCCGTCCTCCGTACGAGTCCGAAAAGCGAATCCAGCGTCTCACTGTTACGTATTTCTATAACGACTTACAAATGTTAACTTTGCGAACGTCTTTCTATAACGGCTTTCAGATGACAACTGTCTAAATATCTTTCGAGATCGACCTCGAAGCTTGCATTCCTATCCTTGTCTGTTCGCACTTGCTTATCTTCGCTTTGTTTTCGTTGATTTATATCGCATCTAATAATTTATATTTGATAATTAATATCGCATCGCTATTTCTTCTGTTTACGCTCCGACTATCGAATTTGGACCCCGTGAGGAACAACACTGATTCACGGTTGGCGATGAGAGTGTTAAAAAATCTCAAAAACCAACCAAAATTAAAGATATTTTTTTAATATACTCGTATGTTTTTGTTGTTGTTAACGTTTAGTACTAATTACTAACAGCCACTTATCCTCTTAACTATGATCATATTTTTTTATAAATCATGGGTATTAAATTTATAAAAGAAAAACTTGAATTTTAAACATGATATTATATTCGAAACCATGTAGAAATTTGATGATTTGGATTATTTGTGTTTTCTAGTTATCCATGCCTTTCCTTTCCAGCGTTAGCTCGGATAATCGAGAGCCTACTGTATTTATTTCATAAGTTTTACAATAAATCCGCAATTATTACAGTGGACTGAAGTCTAAGTGCTGTGGTAAAAGGCGGATAGAGATTGTAAGAACTATTTTAGAAATTATGTTTATTAACTACTTGTTTGTTCTGCGGGTATTTATTGAATTAGTTATTAAAACAGGTCTGTAAGCCTAGTGTTAACTAGGAGTTGATTTAATTTTCGCTACCACGGCGTGCTTCGATGGCGCTTCCGATGGCTGCGAGGTGGGCATAGTTGAATATTTTGGAGTGCTTCACAAAATGCATCTCTTGTGTGCATCCGCCGCTGAATCTTCTTTCCATTGTAGTTTGGTGTGTGCATGTATGGGTAAACATGGGCGGGCCGTAACCTTGGCAATGCATTTTTGAACGCGGACCAAAAAAAGGCTTTGAGTTTAGAAGTTTGGGCGCTTCTATTGGGGCAGGGGTTGTCAACTGGTTCTTCAAAGGAAACAGGTGAGAACAGGTGGAATAGCATTTGAAATAACGAACCTAAATCTTCTCATTGTAGATACAATACCTATGCAAGCATTGACGATGGATTAGCACAAATATTCGTCAATTAACCACCCGATAAATATCCTAGAACTATAACCAATTATAAGGAGAAGAATCATATAATGGATAGAGACTTCTTCTTAGGTATGTCTAAATTGGGAAACAATGAGCTATCGGGGCTTTAAAATAATATATAAAAAAATATACATGTTCGCCAATCATTTGAAATCGCGAGTCGCCTTAATATAATAATACTAGGATGATAGACCAAGTTTTGTTAAAGTGACATAGATCCTGGACTCTTATTATAAAGGGTCGGATTCAAATCCAGATTGTGGAAAAAAATTCACCGTATCAACAAATTTGGGAGATCGGAATTATCAATATTCCTCATCGATCGTCTCAGTCCAGGTTTACTCTGATTTCCTGGATTTGACACGCCTATGAGTAAGTGATTGAGTTTACAACAATAATTAAATTATATTTTATATATAAGCATTCCACTACTCACTCATAGATTCTCTCCTCTCCTACCTTTCTAAATAATCCTATCCTTACTTTAAAACACTGCATTAAATCCTTTTCCTAGTAAAATCTCCTATGGAGATCGCCTACGTCTGATGGTTCGGATATGATACATTTGGAAGAAGGACGGTGTCATAGGACGGGAGGCAGCGAGCAAAATTTTGCACCCATTATTTTTATTTCACCCACAGTTTTATTTTTTGTCTATGTGTAGTTTACGTTAATTTTTGTTAAATAAATGTCATCTACTTTCGATACAAAGTAGCTAGGACGTGGCTAAAGTTGTAGCTCGGAAATTTGATTGAAATGTTCCAATATTAAGGATATATAATATTTAATATTATAGAGTTTTTCTTTTTTAATATAAGCAGCTACTACATTGTAGGTGTATGATATTTATATAATATTTATTTACATTTATATAATATCGGCAATAACATTATCTTGATAGACTGCTTTGTAGGAAATACAATGGTATATTTACATATTCTATAAATTATCATTGATGATAATTAAATAATGTTGGAAATGTCATTGAAAAATGTTCTTGCAGTAAATTGGGCAGCGCCGTGAGATGATTTTAGCTTGAATATGATCACCGGATGTTGATCAAAGGGTGGGCGATTTTCAAGGATAATATCCAATGGTTGGCGATCGCTTTTAACCAAAACAGCGTTGCCAGAACTCTTATGCGGCAAAATGCATCCTGTGCCTTGAGAACAAGAAATTGATGCACCCGCTGCATTCGGATACTGACAGTCGAAATTGATCCTGTAATACCCTGGAACAGCGGTTCCCAAACTGGGGTCCGTGTACCCCTGGGGGTCCGCAGTTACTACACATCCGCGAAAATATTTTAAAAAAACCTTTATCTTTACTTAACAAGATAATTACGTGCACTCTAACATTTTGATTCAATTCTGCACAATATATTTATGTGAAAAGCCTTTTTCGGTACTGTTATATATGAATCTAAGCATAGAAACAAACTGAATGTAGAAGCGGACTTGGGGTTGAAGCTTTCTAAAATTGTTCTAAAATGTACAACGTTCTGATTTCACGAAAATAACTTAAGTAAAAAATATCGAGAAATGTTTGTATGATTTTAATGTAATGGGTATTTCAATAGGGACGCTCAAAATATATAAGGTTAGGTCGCGTCGGATACCCGACGGAGAGTGTCTTGCACGTTGAGTTTGGAGAGAAACAGAGACGGAGAGAGTATCTTGCGTAAATCGTATGATTGAATAGATCATTCACTCAAATTTATCGACTAGTAATGATATGTGAATGATATAATGAATCGATTTCAAGTGTATTGTTCATGTTTACGTAGAGAAATTACCAAATATTGTGTGCTATCGACAGTGTTTATTTATTCATGTACAAGCTTCATGCACGGTGCACGCTGCCTGACAGATAAGTGGATTTGTATGGATAATAATTGATGGACATACAAATATGATGATGTTAAATTAACTCACTACTAGGGTTGAAATAACTAGCCATAATTTTTAACCGATATTTATTATAACTAAGAGATTATTGAGCTAGAAATTAAATCTAAAGAACAACGTAAAATATCTAGGGTTGAAAGAGAGTCTGCAAATAAATTGTTCAATAGAGGGTCCTCGGAGTAAAGCTTAAGAACCGCTGCCTCAGAAAATTAGGAGATATAGTGAGTCGTTGCAGGCAGCATAATTTAAAAATCTTTCAAAGAGATTCTTATTTTGAATATTTTTAAGGCATGATCGAATAATGAATACGATCATAATTGGAAATAATATTTATTATACAATTGATTTTTTGTAATTTACCGCTCTTGATTAAATATATATTAAGTTTATTGGCAGGGTATCTGGTGATTTTTCTACACAAAACTAGTTTTGAACATTCCCTGGGAATAAACTGGCATTAGAAAGACAGGTGCGACGTGGAAAAAATTCGGAGGAAAAAAATGTGGAAGAAACGCATTAAAGCATTTTTACCGGTGTTCGATCTATTGCTGCGAAGCACTCTAGTTTAAGCTTCTCAAACTTGAATGATTCTCCACAAATAAGTTTAATGAATTCCAAAAAAGCTGTATCATAATTTTTTACCATTAAAAAAATTATATACAAACATCAAAACGCTTAAAAGTAGTTATGTCAATATTTGTATGTCTTTCGCTTAATATATTCACTAATCTCCATATTAATTTGATGATTCTAAGAACAAACGATTAGTAAACTGCATAATGATCAAGAATTCCAAGAACCTCATAACAAAGCAAACTTGTTGTGTTTTATTGTGAACGCCGAACGAAATTTTAGGATTGTTAACATTCTTATTATTTTTTGTGGATTTAATTCGACGCATTTGAATCATATATTTTTATATGATTTAAATTTGTATATTTTTTGATGTAATCGTGGTCCTTATAACGACTTTTAATAATTCGATCAACATTCTGTACTATTTTTATTAAGGGACATTTCTACCTTGTTGGGCCTACAAGATTTTTAACATTTTTAATGCGAAAAGTATTAAATATAGAATGATAATATTTAGTGTATTAACTAGGCGATCTTTATTGAACATAAAAATATTTTTAAAGTGTGAAAAAGTATGGTAGTGGGAGGACCCAAAGAGTCGGTGGGTGAGCGATGACATTCTTCACCATGGAAGTCCTAAATCCTGAACAAGTAATTTGAAGCAAATAAATTGAACATATTTTTATTTTGTATAATATTGTGTATAGTTTAGACTATAATTAAGAATAAATCTTGGAAAATATAAATATAGTGAGCGATCAAGGAAAAAATTGTATTTTTACCAAATTTTTTTATAGTTTTTTGTTCATTATATAAATTTTTTAAAATATTATTAGGTAATTTTAGTCTATACGATGACGACGTTTATTATACACGCGCTTGCTAAATTTCATAAAGAATGATCATCTAGGGTGTGTGGGAGCACTTCCATAAGGTTGGAAAAAGTAGTTTGAAGAAAAACGCGTTTAAAGTTTCTTCTCTCTTCAATTTGACGATCTGTAACTTCAAAGAATTGGCCTGTAACTTCAACGAATTTCATATTTATTGATTTAAATTTTACCGAACATATTCTTAAACATTTCGTTCTTTCTGAAACACGAAGAAAGAGTTAAAGTTTTTTTTTAACCAACAAGGTAGAAACGTCCCTAAGCAAGCTTAAGACCAACACGAAAGGGATTTCAATAACCACCCTTTTAACATCAGATTTTATCGATAACTTACATAATATAAATACGGCAATAAAACAATAATATTATTGTGCAACAAATGTAGGATAAGATCTTCTAATAAAAAAATCGAAAAAAATATATTTATAGGCATATTTTTACATGACTAAAATGTATTCTTCAATTCGACAATTTTCTAAAGAGAACCCTTCTATAGCGTCGAAATATGGACTACGCTATAGAAAGTTAGGCACCCATACTAATTTTGTACTTTTTAGTTTATTAATAAGTGCAAGTGACTAAAATGCATGAGGGAGGCATTTACCCATTGGTTTTGTAAAAGACTTCACAATGGATGTCAAAAGATGCTATAGGAGGGTTCACTGTATTTTAAAAGTGTACTTGATCGATCAAAAATATTATTATGCATGCTATATATTCATGCACATATTTTAAAAAAATAGACAGAACTTATTTCGGTTTGATTTACGCGCCTTCTCGAATAAATCGCGTAAGTCTGAGACTATTTGTATTTATGACAGTTATTCTATTCGTTTGATTTCCAATGGGTTGATTCGATATTAAAAAACGCAAGATTTTGATCTAATTAGTTCTTATGAACCATAACGAGTTGATAGCCAACTTAGCAAGAGAGTTGATGCCTCAAAATAAAGAAATTATTTTTAATAACTTATTTAGTAAATGGTCGGATGTTCAAAGTTAGTAAATAAAAGTCAAGGTTTTTATTATGTACATGTACCAAAAGTTCTCAAATATTTGGCGCTGAGTTATCCGCCAGTCGGCTTATTATATCTCACACAAATGCACAGTTTCTTTTCTTTGTGTATTCGCATACCTACTTATTAGGGGTTGGACCGAATGCCCCAAAAACGAGCGCTCTTCGCACATTAATTATTAATAGGATATTTAAAAAATCGAAGACAACCACGTCGTACATCATTATTAATATAATGGGGTGGTTTTTAAGCAATCCAAGCGACAGACCTGATTCAATGATGACGCCCTTATGATAATTTTTAAATTAGGCACGATCAAAACGAATAGATCACTCCAAGCACTATTGATCGTTTTTCGTTGTTTTAATTAACAAGTGATTGTTTGGGTCTGCGCCCAAATGACTCTATGATTCCACGGTTATATTTTAGTTTTTGAAAAAAATCTCATCACATTATAGATAAAATGTAAGTCGTCATGCACGCCGGCGTAATCTGTAGCAGTATCTTCCCGGCAGTAAAATAAGATTTGGTCTCTTTCATCTCGGGCAGAGGAACACAACTTTTATTTCAATTGTCTAATATAACCTTCGGAGGCTCGCGTTTTATATTTTATATCCAACACTTAAAAACTCGCCCCACGGTGTGCCGCATTAAGGGCTGAAATCTCGGGATTACCGAGTGCCAATACGGGATTTATAAAACCCACGTGTATCCAACGAGATCCTTATTTACGCCAAGTTTTGTATTTATACGCACGTTTGATCACTAAAAACGATTAATTAACTCTTTTTTCAGCAAAAATTTGAGGGGGTGTGTTTTGGGTGCATGTTTTTAAATATAGGACAACTTTTATAGCGACACTTATCTAATGAGCATATTCATCAAAATTATATCAGATTTTCTTTTTATATCGATGATTTTAAAATGCCAATCTTGTAAATAAACACTGTTGATAGCACACTATCATCGTTAATTTATTAGGATAATTTACGATGTACGCAAGACACTCTCTCCGTCTCTGTTTATATCCGAACTCAACATGTAAGAATACTCATTCTGAGTCACTATAATTCGATCGCAAATACGCGACTGTACTCTATAAAAGGTTTATCACTAAGCAATTATATAATTTGGATTCAAGACAAGTGATAATATCATAGTTTTAATTTGTGTTTTCTTTCACACAATAATATATGAATTAATTTCTTCTACGTTTAATATAAAGATATTCGTAATCAATGCGATGTGGAAATGCTTAAAGTTCTACGCGGTACAAATTAAACTTCTCGATTCCTAGGAAATGTTTTTATATATTGTTTTTATTCATTTTTTAACGGAAAATGTTAAGCTAAAAGATAAGCTGTGTGTTATGTGATATGTAATAAAATAGGCAAGCTATTAGTCTATTGGTTGCTTAACCACTCAAAGAGGTTATAAGACACAATGTTGTGTCCGAATTCCAGTGATTCATAAATTCGTAAAGAGCAATCTTTCACGTAGAACTCGAAGACAGACAGACAGAGAGTCGATTGTATAGATCGTTAAACCAAATTTATCGACTAACAATGATATGTGAATGATATAATGAATCGATTTCAAGTTTATTGTTTATGTTTACTTGAAGACGGTCCCGACAGATAAGTGTATTTGTATGACAATAAATGGCAGACAAGCGAATATAGCATCTAAGATTATGAGGTTTTTAAATTAGCTCACTACTCAAAGGCTAATAATAAATTTTCATATGTGTAAAATTTATATAGGTTAAATAAACAAACACTCTTGATAACACACAATATTCGGTCGTTTCTTTGCGTAAACAAATAACACACTTGAAATCGAAATCATTATAAGTCGATAAATTTGGGCTTAACGATCTATACAATCATGCGATGCATGCAAGGAAGCTCTCCGTCTCAGTCTCCCGAGCTGCGCTAAGTTCTCTCTTTCTCTTTCTGTCTCCGAGCTTCAATGTGCAAGAGTGCTCTTTCTGGGATATGAGAATTCGGACATATGTAAATGTATGTATGCTTGCTGTTCTTCGCTGCATGTTGAATGAGTCTTTGTCCAATTATCATTTCCTTCTAAAGGAGGAGCAAATGAATCGATTTTTTGTGCATTGTTTATGTAAAGAAATGACGTGGTCTTGTATGCACTATCAAGTGTTCATTTACAATTGACTCTGCCTCGAATTGAAGATTGTCTTACGCTGATTAGGAGCCGACAGAAAGTAATCGGTGTAAAGCGATTATGACATCAAAGACATCATCGATTTTAAATTTGAAAAATAAGCGTTTTTAGAAAAATCTTTTTTATTGCCGCGACATAATGCAGTTTTTTTTTTTAAGTAGCTTTGTATATATCTTACCAAATCTCTACAAAATAAAATATTTTAACACATTTGGAACATAAAATATTTTGGTTGTAAGTGGTTAGTGAGGTGCATTAATTATTTGTGATGTGCTCAAAAAGCAAAAAGAAGTGTGAGTCCGCGTACCAGGGTCGGAGCTACCCTGCAGGTATGCGAGTGTGCGCGGACAAAAAGAGTGGCTTGTATATGTAGTGTGTTGCGCGCGGTGTGTGCGTGTGTGCTTGCGTGCGTGTGGGTGTTGTGTGCGCACACAGACGCGCGTGTGATATATTAAGTTGTTTGGCTTTTGTACAAGTCGCACTCGGCGAGATGTACCAATAGCGGCGGATCTCAACGAAAAATGTGTTCGGGAGGGTCAGGACTCCACACGGCGGAGGGGCCCGCCGCTCGGTAATCGCTCGCGGTTTTTTGGGTGACCCGGACCTCCCGCTTCCGACTTTCTGACCCTCCTTCCCACTTTCACCTTTCATTTTAATACCTTCCAAACACCGCCGAGGTCGCGAATCAAAACTTCAATACGTCACTATCGAATCGAGACGCTAATTGGCCCTTCGACTCTTCCATGTTCAAGAAAGCTATTTTTTTCATACTCATTGGACACTAGTATATCTAAATAATACCAATTTATCAATTCGATGAATTATGAATAATTTTATTTTTATTCCTGCACCTATATACGCTGCCGACAATAAGTTTGGAAACGCTTATCGAGTTTTATTTAAAAACAACTGTACAAATGTTTTATCATTTTTTAAATTTTCAATGTTTCTTCAACAACCCTTCTACCCAACAATACATTAGTATGTTCACTTGAATGTTAACATAATTACGGCGAGCGATTTTTTAAAAATTCTTTCTAAAATATGCATAACATTCGAATTTTTAAACATATCTTAACCCTAAACTACAAATCTACGACTACTACAAACGACGTGTAAGCTGGCAAATATTGTTTCCAATCAAATGTGTCGCCGTATAATACACGTCACTTCGACGTATGATTTTTATTTCTATAGCAATATCTATGAATGAAAATAAAGATACTCAATAAAATGACCTTTGTTGAGAATCTATGTGTTTGTTAGAGGGACAATAACATCATCCCGGCGGCTAAATCCCTCCGATAACGAGAATATTTTACAAAATTAAGATGATTATAATCCAAAAGATTCTGACAGTGCTTTGGAGGATGAGCTATTCGAAGAGGATATTCACTTGAAGAATGAATATATCAATAAAACCCAAACAGTAAATTAGGGGTCGAATAAATTTGCTTTTTTTGCAATATTCGTAAAATCGAATATTTATAAAATTAATAGGATATCATTCGTTTTCGGTCATCGGAGACTCGGGAGAAACTGTCGTGTCAATTTCTTCTACTTATTTTAGTGTCAATAACTATTATAGTTATGTATTTGAATTTATCAACGAATAAAACACTTCCAAGGGTCTCAATTTTAGCCTTCTGACAGTTCATGTGGCACCCACTTGTCCAGCATTTTTATCTTCCCTATTTCGACATTATTTTTGCCCTTTTCGAATTGTTCTTTCACAAATCGATCCTACTCCGAATGCTTAGGTTAATATTTCCAGCTGCTTTTACTGCATTGTGCCCCAATTTGAACTCATACAAAAAGCTATTGGTTTTTATTTTGTTTACGCCATTCTTTTGAAAGTCATTAAAATTAATAGAAATAACAAGAATGTCTCAATATTTAAAGGCAATTAAAGAATATATTATGTTTTTCAATTTTAAATAGCAGAACTAATGCCTCTTTCAATCACGATCAATTTACTAAAAAATTCACCCTGTCGAATGTATTTAAACGAAGAAGAGTTGAAAATCCACTCTCGCAGAAATTTGTACGCATAAATGGAACTAAAACTCGAAAGGTAAGCATCGTTACATTTGGGTATGAATGATACACACCATACCAGAATGGTGTGAGCTATTTTTCATTCAACAACTTAGGTTCCGAGGAATCATTCCGCAAACCCAAGAATTCATCGGAAATGATGGCTAAATCAGCAGAGAATGGATTTCTTATAAATGTAGTTTTTACTTATTTCAGTTCAGGGGAGTAACGCTGAAGATCATTTTCAAGGGATTCGAGATGCCCAGTAATCTCCTCCTTCAAGTTTTCATCTATTTCACATTCAGATTCATCTGCCAAACTGTAGAGTTTCTCAAACATGACGATGGTTCCAAGACTTGTTTTTCTTCGCCAGTTTTGCAGCTAGAATAAAAGTGCCTCGAGATTATCGTGAAATGCGATAATATTCGTTTCCTTTCTCTGAAGTTCCAGGTTAAACCTATTTTGCTGTTCTAATATATCTGTTAGATATGCTATTATTTTCAGCCAAGCTCATGTTTCTGTTGAACTTCCAGGAACAACTTGACTTCATCTTTCAATTCAAATATACGATTCACAACACTTCTTTTCGACAAGCAACGTACTGTAGTACTTTACACAGTTCTTTAAACAGACAGGTGTTAAGAGCCCCAGATTTGATTTAATTTACGATTTTTATCAGCAATTTTGGTGCATCATCAGTAAAAACCCCACAGATGTTTTTCCACTTTAATCTTCCAGTCTCAAAAACCGTATTTATCTTCTACATAATATCTTCACTTTATATAATGGTTAAAGGTCCACTACAAAATAGGATCTCTTCTCCGATATCATCTGATTGAATATATTTCACGAAGACAAACAACTTTGATTTGACTTGATTTCATTAAAAATCTACTCTTCAACCTTTTCTTTAGCATGATATATTTACAACAATTCAACTATAATAATGGGAATTTCGATATGAAATATAATAGATACGGGGTTCAGAATTTCATATGGTGTACCAAATACATATCATGTTAGCGTGCAGATGTTTATTTTGTCTCCTTTGGGAAGCTCTTCCAGTTGTTGACCAATGTTGCTTTCTTGTAACATAATTATATATAACCCATATTTCTTCACTTGTTAAAATTCAATCCAAAGATATTTACTCTTTTATATGGCAAGCTGCAAGTAGTGGGCCCATCCGATAAGTTTATCACTGAAAAATCATTTTGCAACCAAATAGAGAGCTTTTCTATTTTATGGGCATACTAAAAAATGGTTTAAATGTCAAAATTTGTTCTTCCTGAAAATTTTCTTTAAATCAGTTGAGGATCTGCATTTATCATGATTTAGAGTTATTCGTCATCATTTTTTTTGAGTTGTTCTTTCATGGTTCTTCTTCAAGGAATGGGTTATAAGAACTTGTTAAACACTTATAAAACATTCGAGTATTCCCGTTATCTTTGCTACAAACTCAACTATTTTCAGCTTTTTATATAATATCATTTTTAAATTGGAATCGTTAAAACCATCAAAATAAGATTTTATAATAAGATTTACAGATTATTGTGATTTTTTCTATGCGTTTTTTGATTATTTCTCAATAAAATTCTCACCGTTGCACCAAAGCTATGCACGTAATCGGACCTGCAATCGCTTGTACTTTATTTTACGCTGCATGTAATGGAATCAGGTCGCAACTACCACAACGTTAGATCGAGTATCACTTGTCCTTCACACGATCCTATAATCCTGGTACAAAATTGTGAATTATTGATTCCGGGTCTTATTGAATCGAGTGCGCGTGCGTGAAACTCGATTGTCAAGATTGCGCAATATATTTTCAAGCCATGAATTTTTTCTGACGTCCTGTTTTCTCTATTGATTTCTGGACGGTTCTTTGAACTCGTGGTGCATATGAATGTATGACGCTGGTGAGTGCATCCCATCAGGTAGCGACTGATTGAATTTGCGCATGCGCGAAAATTAAGCTACCCTTAACACTTGTGTATAATTTGTGAACGTCGGTAATTCGTCAATGATTTTTAGCAAATTATTATGCATTTACGATAACAAATATTTATTCAGAGCTGTGCATCTAAGATTAAGCATTAAACCCAGAATATTACGTTTAAGTATAAAACTAGTTAGCCGCCGTCGACATGAATTTATGCAAATTATTGTAATTAAGAGAAGTCTGGAAATGTCCTCATTAACTTTTAATTTTATATGAACATTGATGTAGAGTAAACAGCCGTACAATCGTACGAGACACATGTCATTGATTCATCGTGGATGTACTTAAGGTTCAATATCCTTGTTTGTCTAGACGGGGGTAGAGGAAGAATTGGAGGGTGAGTTCTGGTGCAGTCCGCCTCGATTGTCAACTGACACACTTATGTTGTCTCAATATTTAAACTGGTGGTTGCTGGGAAAATTTTAGCTTTAACGATTTCCTCATCCAAAATGCAACACACGTCAATGTGATACGATGCCAATTCCAAACATACATTATTGATTCAGCATTGAGGCGCAAGACTCGGAGGGTCATGGTAATATTTTTTGTCTGCTAGTTATGTATTTCCGATCGTTATATTGGCTGTTACTGGCCGAATTCTGCGGCTAATTATTTCTCATATCTACAGATTTATCTTTTAGAACGATGCTGATACGTAATCATTTAAAAGGTACATGTTATGTATATTAAAATTTAAAACTGTTATCTTCAGCATAATTACATAAAATTTAGTTGCTATTTAAAAACTGTTCAGATATCATAAATTTTTGATATATTGCGGGTTGTAATACTTTTGAATGATCTTTACGAACTTGTTGAAAGCGCAAATATGTTTCTCTCTGATATCCGATTGTTTTAACAAATGCAAATATTTCTTTAAAAAATTAAATGCTAACACATCACACAATAAATTCGCAGGATTTATTCCACTTAAAACATTTTTCTTCTTCATTTGAGATCATATTTTCGCAATTTACGATTGCGATTCGTAATTTGAATAATGATTTTTTTAAATAGCACCGCAATGTTTCAACTTTATTATAATATAAAAACTCACTTGAACACATCTGGCATTTCAATGCCCCATTCCATGCACTCTGACTGCAGTCTGCAAGTGCAACACGTAAGCGCGGAATACCACCAAGGCTTTATGCGATCCTGCTAAAACCTATGCAGGTTTTATTTTCTGCACGTGCACTTTTAAATACCTACAATTTTTTTTCTAAATGGCATTGCTAAAACTAATATTTTCATTGAGATGGAAAATTCTACTGAACATATTTGAATAAATAATTAAAGTCCTGTTGTACGAAAGTGGAAGGAAAATGATTAGACGAAGAATCAGCGGTTTTCAGTAGCTATGTATTCCTATTAGTTAAATTAGCTGTTGACGGTGAAAACCTGGTTATAATGATTTTCTCACCCCAAATTATTCTGCAGCTGGATCGGTCAGTTTTGCATCAAGACTATCAGACGATATTGCAGTATTATATTGGTTGTAGGATAAAACGAGTAACATCATTTTTGAGCTGCTGACATATAATACAACCCTTGTTTCTATATTCACGGTTGTTATACTAGATAAGGAAAATTCCAAAGAAAATTTTTGCATTTATTCTTTATTTGGGGAGATTTTTTCACAATTTCTTCCATCAAACGCACCAATAACACCTTAAAATATTAGCTATTGATGGTTCTTATTTTCTCAAAGTAATCGATGAATTAAATATCGTGCGTATCCCAAAATACGGAGACCAAAACCTTCCTACTAACTTATTAAGTGATGGGCTATGTATTTTCAGGTTAAGAATTCAATTGAAATTTAATTTAATTTAAACCATCATATAGCCATAGTTCATTATAGTAAATATAGTTTATATGTTAATCAATTTTGTATATCTGGATTAAAATTGATATATTCAAATAATTGATATGAATCGAATCATTTGGTTTGATGTTAAATGATTCAATTATGAAATATCCACGACAATGCTATCGATGAAAGCATTTCACCTAAATCACTAAATTGCTGTATACTAATGATGTATAATTGAATTGTGTCGAAATATTGTTGAAAACCCTTTTAGTTCATGGATAAATATTCAAATTAATATTGCATTATTATTTTAGCATACGTAATTGTCATGCAAATCGAATAAGCAAGTACTTTTTTTGATACAATTCAGCAAATAAATGATAATTGTTGTATGAAATCATTTTTTTCCAGAAATGGATTGAGTTGTTAACTTTCCAGATTTACTATGTAGGCTAATTATGTAGCATGCCAAAGTTGTGAATGAAAGTGCAAGAGTACAGGTATCTGATGATATCGGTTATGTGCTATGTTAAATAACTTTCCATATTATGCATTCCTAGTAGTAAAACTGGCTGTTGCTGGGGAAATCTTAGCTGTAACGATTTTTTCATCCCAAATGCATTTTCCTGCAGTCGGATTGGTTGACAATACTTGCGTATTGCTGTGTACGTATATTCTACCAGACGATATCGTAGTATACCATTGGTGTAGGATTAAATTGGTAACGTCATCTTCGAACTGCAGACATATAATGCGCCTCCTATTTCTGTATTCTTGATCATTTAGCTTACGAAAGAAAATTTTTAGGATGAGATTTTCTTAATTCCTTTAAGACTTACAGCGACAAATGAATTTTCTCATATTTTATGCAATGCGCCAATTCAAAAATTGTAAAATTTTGAATACACTGCCTTCTGATATCTTTAAAGTTTTAGCTATCTCAGGCAATTCCAATTTGTAATTGGTCAAAAGTATTTTGTAGACAATTTTGTCATCCTACGAATTTATTGAGTGATGTGTTACATATCAACTCTAATAAAAAAAAATCAATTGAGTTGATGTTATTTTGATGAAAATTCGTACATAATTAAATGTGTTATTTGATTATATAGGGCGTTTTCCACATGGAACGACAAACATTTTTTGGGGGCTAGGTCTTTTAAACATAGGCCCTATGTCCTAAATGTCAAATTTGATAACTCATTGAATATATTTTATGACATTTAACATATTGTTAAAAAGGGTGTGATCTAGAAAACTACACTAATTTCTAAATAGTTGTTAGTTTATTGTTTAAAGAATTTAGAAATTGACATTTTTCATTCGTTTGCACATTTTATGTGACTTTTGAAGCTCAGAAGTAATTTTCTTTAAACCGATTTAAAGGTGAAATTTTGGATATTTTTGCAAAACTTAACTATTTTTTTTAAAAAAAAATATATTTTGACAACTCTGACACTTAGAACATAGGGATTACGTGTTAAACGTATCAAAAGACCCTCCTAACCCCCAAAAATAATTTGTTGATCCATGTGCAAAACATCCTGTACAGTTGAATGAAATCGAAGTCCAAAACGTTTAAGAAAAGCTATCGAAACTGTAACAGGAAGATATGAAGGGTGAACAGTTTTGATCGAAGCTTAACCAAAACTCACACTACCATATTCAGGTGCTGTCAAAATGTGCAATAAATTTGGAAGTTACATAGTTTTCAGTCCGTTCATTGGTGCAATCATAGAGTGCAGTTAATCAATAATCCGACCCATTCCATTGAAAATTGTACAGGGATATTTCACCATGGCTTGGATTACATATTTATTATTTTAGCTTTTTTTGAAACATTTTGATGGACATTAAATTGTTCTAATACTAAATCTAGATACATTTGCAAGACGGTGATTATTAACGCCAACCACTAATGAATTAAGTGATAAGAAATGCACCTCCAGAAACCAATTTTTGCGCATAAAATCAATGTCTGTACCAAAATAGATTTTTATGAGCTAAGGAGGGAAGCTCATATCTAGAAGAAGCTAAATAAGCTTATTAATAAGGGTTGCAATAATAGGTATTCAATCGAGAATAGTTGATCAGCAAGCAAGCTTATTAGGTAACTTTATTTGTCAAGTATTATTTTTAGCCGTTATCTCGAAATTCTAACCTGTTTGTTGAAATTACGTGTGATTTTGTAATACTCAGGGAATTTTTTATTGAATTTTTGGACGACCGAATATTATTATGATATCAGACATTAACTACAATCATATACAATACTAAATGTTTGGTCTGGATATAATTTAATTTTCCTGCTTGCATAAGAATGTTTGTTGATTTACTGTCATGGAACGTAAATTAAATTTTATGATGAACGATATTTCAATTAATTTACTTTAAATTCAATGCACATGCTTGAAGACCCCATACATTGCACAATCCTATTCCACATATCTGGGGTGCAGTTCGCAACTGCTTTAAATATTGGTCGAAGACCATAGCTCCCTTATGCGATCCGAATACATGGTTTGCAATTTTCCTTTCAAATAATGCACGTTTAACATTCTTTTTTTGCAAATTTATGTCGACGATACAAACGATAGACGGTATAACATTGATTAGTGTGTACATCAAGACCGACGCAAAGAAGTATTTTGACACGAGACACATGAGATTAAAGAATAAATAGTATTTTGGGTGCGATTTTTTAATTATTGGTTATTAGAGAACTCCTTAAATATGATTTGGATAGCATCTCCAAATTTGACTAGATATATTGCTGTTTCAATTAACTGTATTATTTTTCTTTTATGTCTGTAATACTAACGATATATTTTATTATTAAAAAAGTTATTTTAAGTTATAAAGTAAATTTATTGATTTCTTTTTTTGTATTTTTCAGATGACTACAAGAGTGAAAGCATAGAAGGAATCAGAATGGAATGCATTGTGCAAGAGGATCAAGGCAGGAGCACTCCTGCTGGTAAAAAAACAATATAGATTATATATTGTATTTAAGTTGAAAACTCAACAAGTGGTTGCAACTTTGAAACTTTTTAATTTTATGTATTCTTAATTCACGGTTTATTATTTATTATCTTACTTTTTGATTGCAGCAAGCAAATTGATCGAAGATATTGCAGAATACTTATATTATCTTGTTAACATTGTGCAAAAATTATTTCCTGGAATGAGAATCAATTCATGTGATATCTGTTGATCGTTGATTTGATTGTTAGTATAACTGTAAGGCTTATGCTACTGATTCCGGATTAAAGTGTATGACGAACTCATGTTCTTGTATGAAATAAATTGTGATGATAAAACATTTAGCATGTGTTTTAATTTTAACTCTGATGCCATGCCACGAAAATTATAATAGCGTCTAGTAAATAAATACACTTAAATCACAATTGTTTCAATTTTTTTCAAAGATTGTACAGATATGAAAAGGCAATGTTGTAAAGAATTTCTAAACATAACATAAAAGCTTCAAAATTGACATAAAACATTTTGAAGAAATAGCCCGAAACCCATTTCCTCTTTTTAAACTGAATAAGATATATAATTTTATAATAATATTTTTACATAAATAATTTTATAGTTTGTTTTAAAACAAAGCATATCGTCTCATAATTAGTGTATAAGTATAAAAAGAATTTTTAATAGACAATCTGAATTTATAAAAAAAAATTGCTTGGAATGAAATAGAAAATAAATGAAAATATTATTGGGATAGTAAAATACTCAACGTATATTAAATGCAACCGTAGAGTGTTATCCCTCACGGTAATACTGGGAACATATGAGATAATCTACTCTAGATGGACCAGATTTCACAGGATGAAAAAGGAAACGGAATTCGTGTCAGCATCGCGTTGATGGTAAAACGTTCAGATATGTTTTGATATACATACATTGCATTGCACCTATGTTGAAATTCAACAGGTGGTTGCAATTAAAAACTTTTCAGTTTTCTGCGTTCCTAATGTACGTGTGTGAAGATTTAAGGTTGTTTTCTAGTGCAAGCATGCTTTTAACTTCAACAGGTAGTTGCAGTCTAAAAACTGTTCTACTATTATGCGTTCTTAATCAACGTGCCCCGAGATTAAGGTTATTTTGTAAGGTAAGCTTATTTTTCCGTCCCGTAAGTAGGACTAGATTGATACACTCATTGACTTTTTTATTGTATGCTAAAATAATTTCATTACAACGAGCTAACGCAATGTCAAATATTAATCAAGCAATAATGTTCTCATCCCTATTTGTTCATACTTTTTGCAATCAAATTGAATGATTTGAACAAGACACGTATATTATATTTAGGCTTACAAAAATAATCCAAACGTGCCGTTTGTATCACCCGGATATGATTCCTGGTCTGGAAAAATAGGATAAGGTGATACATTTAGCATAGTTTTCTCTTTGCTAATTATTCCTGATTATTTTATGTTGTGTAGTTGAGGCAGGCGCAATAAAAAGATTAACCGCACCCCAATGCGGCTTGTAAAGAACCGCTGGGACGATCTACTCTGGATTGACCATATCCTGGAAGAGGAAAGGAGTAAAAGCATTCGTGTTGATATTTTTTGTGATGGTAAAATGCCCAGGATATGTTTCCATGATGCATTTATATTGAAAGCGCCACAGGTGGTTGCAATTCCAAAACTCTTCATCTTCATGCGTTCCTAATGTACATTTGTGAAAATTTTAGGTTGTTTTCTAGTATAATTTCGATTTACCATGCTGCAAGCATGATTTTAGCTCAATAAGTAGTTGTACTCTAAAACTGTTATTAATATACCTGACTAAATATTTAAAAATATTTTGTAGAGTAACCTTAGTTGCACATGCTGCAAGTATAATTTAAGAGACATTATTTAAGGATTCTTCTCCCGATAGTCGGAGGTAAAACGACTCGGCGCTCGATACGCTTTGCGAAAATAATTCGTTTCTGTGATACGTTGAGTTCTTTCTGTGACTTGTCGGCACCTCACCGCCGGGGCTGCGCCCTCCGACAGGGCCCCCTTCATCAGTAAGACCGTTTCATCTTGTCTTAACGAAAATTACACGCGAAACATTATAATATAATGCTAAATTTTATTACATCTCATCCTTCGTTATCGCCTAAACATTCGGCTTATGGCAAACATCGAAATTCAAAGAAATGCATTTTTTGTGCCGCTCTTTTCTCTACCTCCAGTGGGCCGTTCCCAATCGACGCTTAACTGTAATAAAATTAAGGACTTAAAAACCTTTCAATAATTGTCAAAGTTTAACATTCAGTCTTCTCCCGATAGTCGGAGGTAAAACGACTCGGCGCTCGATACGCTTTGCGAAAATAATTCGTTTCTGTGATACGTTGAGTTCTTTCTGTGACTTGTCGGCACCCTCAACACCGGGGACCCCCCCCTGCACTCTCCCCCGCGCAAGTTCATTCGTACGCTCTGACGAAACGCCGACTACACTTGTATATAAAATTCGCGAGTGACGCCGAAAAACATTGTTTTTACGACATCTGCACAAAAAATGGAACATCTTCACCGCGTCACTCGAGAGGAACTACAACAAGGATAATAACGCAAGTAAGATCATAATAATCCAAGCTTCCAAGGTAAGTGAATTAACAAATACTCGCACACATCCGCCTCCTACTATCACATAAACACGGGAACACTGGGAGCAAAATGCTTTTTCGACTGCTCCCATAATACAATCTTGACTATAAAACTATTTGATATGGACCTGACTATTTGATATTACTTGATACCTGACTTTAACCTATTCGTTTCAGCTATGTCTATATATTTGTTTCCAGTTACTCCCAGTCTGACCGATTAAATATTATTTGATTGTGCCCGGTAGACACTAAACGTCAAAGTTCGAATACTGTGATGCGACATAACTACCCCTTGCTAATACAATTTGACTAATACTTTTGCCTAACCTAACCACATTTGACTACTCCTAACTATTATACTTATACGATTTTATGTATTTTAACTATTGGCCACTTGACTAGTACCTTTTTACAGAGTAGATACTTAAATACTCTTCTAACAGCAAGCTGATATCCAGTTTATATACTATTCATTGCTTTTTATACGAATCTTAACTTGCATGTCGCTCGTTGTCTCTTGCATGGTCTTCCCTACTTAGCAGTATGGAACTCAAGGAACCTCACCGGTTCGGATCCGAGAGGCTCTAGGAACGGAGCAGGAACAAGAAGAACACCAAGAAGACGGCCTCGAGGAGATGCATTTGATGATCTTTACTTTGCAACGAAAAACAACATTGTCTTCCGTTGACTTCTATATCGTTTTGTAATCGCCGAACTGAGAGGGGCAACCTGAAAAAATGGCGAAACCACTCAGTTTCGAATTCGCTCAGGTAAGTTGTACGGTGACGGGGAGACACCCTCAGTTGGTGTAGGAGCGAATCCGAGATGCACTTAAGCGTCTCGTATGTCTTCACCCTACCCCGGCAACGCCCTAGCGAGGAAAGGGGGGACTGGACTCCTTGTACTCCAGAAAGCCCTTTCCAGTAGAGTCAAAAAGGTCGTCTAGAGTAGTTTTCCACCATCTCCCTATGAAAACTACTCAGTCTTTACAAACCCCCCAAACTCCTTATCGAGACGTTCGCGAAAGTGTTCGTCAATACGTTCACTCAGGATACCCGTTGGGTGAGCGTTCAAAATAAAACTCGGTGGTAATGCTACCTTCAATATCGAGCGAATGAGGAGGTGAATGTATGATACAGACGAAATGGATGTAACCCCTTTCCTATGAATGGATATTGAAGAGGCCCATAGTTCTGTAGTGGACTGTTAGTGGCTGCGCTATGATGATGATGATTTAAGGATTGGTGCATTTATTACATCTAAAATATACTCATTATCCATATACCTCTCCGATAGTACTGATATTACATGCTAAATCCATTTTAACCAATTGTGTTAATATTGAATGTTCCACATTATTTTCGGACTTTTAATGATGGATATAATTTGTTGCTTGCATTTCCCAGTAATACTATTAGAACTGGAAGGTAAGAGAGTGAGGTCTTCTTATTCAATACAGTACTCTTCTTAAAGGCGCCAGATTCTAAGGGGCAATCTTAGGCAGATATTACTTAGAGATTAGATAATAAAAAATGTATTATTGTGTGTTGCCATTCAGATTATAGAATGCGTGTTAACAATGCAACAAGTATGAATTAATGCACCCTGGAGACTTCCATTATACTTCTGTAATCCTGTTAACATTTTGCTGAAATTTGTTACTAATATGTTGTAAATAAATTGTTTTAACATTTTTGCAAGTACAAACATGAACAAGGCATAGTCAGCTTCAGACACGTATGTCATTCGCCAGGGGTGCAGTCAGCTAATGCAATTGCATTGAAAATTCTCAAGTTTTCTGATCAGTCATTGGTGGACTTTCAGCGCACAGCTGATCAATAATTTCACCATAACCCATTCCATTGAAAATGGTCAGGGATATTTCAATGTCGGATAGTTCCATATTATAACGTAATTTAATTTAATAAAGTGATACAATTCTTATATTAGTTCAATTAATATAAAATTCGACCTAGATTCTAATCTCGAGGTTGCTCCTTCGTTTACAAGTACACATCAAGGTGCTAAACCTGAATTTAAATCCATCCATATCCCCAGATATGCATTTATCCTCGAAAATTCCGCAAAAGCCCTAAGAGAAGACGTAATAGCCACAAGGTCTGTGTATCCAAACGGTCCGCTTTTCGGATCGCTGATATGACGAATGAACGCCATATATAAACATGTCTACAGAACGATTACGAACTCTCATTACATAACGAAATTGTCCGAAGATGACTGATCTGTTATTTAAATTTTACAATCGGTCAAAAATATTGTTGTCTTTATTTTATTTCGGCCTTATGGCGGCTGGGTCGGCCCAATGGCTGGGCGGCGATTAAAAGAGGGATTAGACAACTTAGCATATTTTATAAAAACGGATAGAGCCACAAGTAGAATGGTTAAGTAAAATAAAAAGCATATTCAACTCTCTGGGTCGGTATTCTGCGTTTTGCACCTCAAGCTCGATTGCGCTCGTGGCGGGTGTCTGCGTTGCTACCCCCTTGCTACGACCTTGCATTTACATATGTTAAATGCGTTTGTAGTGATTCTGGAAAAGGTATATTTCATGCGAAAACGGAATATTATAAAATGATCTCCTCTGGATTGCACAGGAGGAAGAATGGAAGATTGTTAAAACATTCAGGATGTGTTTTAATATATATTACATTTATGTGGAAATTCAACAGATGGTTACAACTCCAAACTCTTCAGTTTTCTGCGTTCCTAATGTACGTGTGTGAAGATTTAAGGTTGTTTTATAGTTAACCTGCAAGCATGCTTTTAACCTCAACAGGTAGTTGCAGTCTAAAAACTGTTCTACTATTATGCGTTCTTAATCAACGTGCCCCGACATTAAGGTTATTTTGTAAAGTAAGCTTATTTTCCGTCCCGTAAGTAGGACTAGATTGATAAACTCATAACGTTCAAATTTTTATTGTCTTCCGTTTATTTCTACTACATTGAATTTTTTATCGTATGCTAAAATAATTTCATTACAACGGGCTAACGCAATGTCAAATATTAATTAAGCAATAATGTTCTCATCCCTATTTGTTTATGCTTTTTGCAATCAAATTGAATGATTTTGAGCAAGACACGTATATTATATTTAGGCTTATAAAAATAATCGAAGCGTGCCGTTTGTATCACCTGGATATGATTCCTGGTCTGGAAAAATAGGATAAGGTGATACATTTAGCATAGTTTTCTCTTTGCTTATTATTCCTGATTATTTTATGATGTGTAACTGAAGCAGGCGCAATAAAAAGATTTACCGCACCCCAATGCGGCTTGTAAAGAACCGCTGGGACGATCTACTCTGGATTGATCAAATCCTGGAAGAGGAAAGGAGTAAAAGCATTCGTGTTGATATTTTTTGTGGTGGTAAAATGCCCAGGATATGTTTCCATGATGCATTTATATTGAAAGCGCCACAGGTGGTTGCAATTCTAAAACTCTTCATCTTCATGCGTTCCTAATGTACATGTGTGAAAATTTTAGGTTGTTTTCTAGTATAATTTCGATTTACCATGCTGCAAGCATGATTTTAGCTCAACACGCAGTTACATTCTAAATAATATTATATGTACTACGATATTTTTGGTCCAAGATGTAAATATGATTTAATATTAATACTCTTATATTTAATCGATTTTTTTGTGATCATAGAATTATGTTTTGTATTAATAAAGGTTTTATTTTATTTTTTAATGCAGTTTGTCCATATTTGTTACCATAACATTGTCGAATGTGTTCTACTGCGTACGCATGGTATTTTGGGATGCTTATTGCATTTGTGTTTATCAAGAGTGTATAAGACGAATGAGATGTGAAGGTCCCGATTTGTAATTTTTGACAAATAATAAAAGCAAAGTACAAACATAAAAACTTGTGATTTTTAGAACTCATTGTAGATAATTGATAATACAAAATAATTATGTCGATTGAAATATCCCGGTAATTGAAATTTGGGCGATATAAATTAATTAAAAAAACTCTTAAGTATATTTTCAAAAAGAGTTAACTCAATTTATAATATGCATTATAATACTCTGAATTACCTTGTCTGTATTTGTCAAACTTACGGCAGACGTGATGTAGTGTGCATCGAGTTGCAATCGTAATGCAATACCTTATCAATTAGTCTTTTAATATTGAGAAAATTTCTGGAGAGATAGCAGCTCTGGATGAACCAAATCATATAAGAGGAAAAAGGGAAGAGCATTTGTGCCGGTATTGCTGTGATGGTAAAATGATCTACGTATGTTTTCATAGTGCACCTATATTGAAAACTCAACAAGTGGTTGCAGCTCGAAAACTTTTCATTTTCATGCATTCCTAGTGTACACGCGCAAAGTTTTTGGATATTTTCTAGCTTACTTTTGATTTTCCTTACTGCAAGTATGGCTTAAATTAAAAATCCTGATTCGAAATACTATCGAATATGTAATTGGTACATATTCTTTGTAATAATATAGCAAGATCTGTGTCTTTATAAGCATAAAAATAATCTAAATATTTCTTGTGAACAATTAATTGATAGGATTTAATACATTAAATCATATAGGAAAAAAGGGAAAGGGATATTAATCTCTACACTTTTTTCATAGTAAAATGCTCAAAATTTTGATATAATTATATTTCAGCTTTGTTGAAAAATTTACAAGCGGTTGCAACTGCAAAGTTGTTCAGCCTTATTAGATCCTAACGTTCATGTGCAACAATTTTAAGTATGATTTTGGTCTAATTTTAATAAATAATATAGCAAATATGATCTCAACTATTAATGCAAGTCACTGGGTAAACCTTATGTATTTTTTGTATTGTAAAATAAATATTTCCCTCAATGATTGTGTTGATTTTTTTCCTTTATCATCCAAATATATATAATATTTAATTTTTAAGAAATATTTTGCACAAAAATTTGTGAATTAATTGATTAATTGGTCATATATAATATAATATACGACATTGTGCGTTGGCCTTTAGGTTATAGAATGCGTGTTAATAATGCAACAAGTATGGATTGATGCACCCTGGAGACTCCATTATACTTCTGTAATCCTGTTAACATTTTACTGAAATTTGTTACTAAAATGTTGTAAACAAATTGTTTTAACATTTTTCGCAAGTACAAACATAAACAAGGCATAATCTGCATCAGACGCGTATAGTTGAACCTCCATTATCCGGACCTCGATTATTTGGATTGTTCTAAATAAAAAAATACACACAAAAAAATATTTTGGTTCATTGTATGGCGCATTTGATCCAATATCTGTGTAGTGCTCGTGTCAGCATTGCCTCAATTGGTAAAACATTCAGGATGTGTTTTGATATATATTGCAGTTATGTTGAAATTCAACAAGTGGTTGCAATACCGAACTCTTCTGTTTTCTGCGTTTCTAATGTACGTGTGCGAAGATTTAAGGTTGTTTTCTAGCTTAACGTTGATTATCCACGTCGCACGAATAGTTTAATCTCAACAGGTAGTTGCAGTCTAAAAACTGTTCTTCTAATATGCAATCTTAATGAATGTGTTTCGATATTTAAGGTTATTTTGTAGAATGCAACATATTTTAAAAATATTAAGTTCAAATTGTTCACATTTGTTACAATACTATTTAATGATGTGATCTTACATTGAATTGCTTCTATGTCTTCATCAACTTTTGAGCTAATGGAATAGAAATTGAGGTTGCATGATGTTTTTCCTTATTATTTTACTTTATGTATTTAAAGAAAACTCAAAAGAGAATTTTACCTCACTCTAGTACAGCTTTGTAGAGAACAACTGGGACTATCCACTTTGGATGGATTAAATCCTCGTTTTGACATTTCTATGATAGTAAAAGGCTCACAGTGCATGCATGTTAAAAGAGCAACTAGTGGTTGCAACTCCAAAAACTCTTCGGCGTTATGCAATCCTAATGTCCTTGTACGAAGATTTTAGGTTATTTTCTAGCTCAGCTTGGTTTTTCTATGTTTTTATATAAGAATGTAATTCATAGAAAAATCCTTATACAGTTTTAAATTCTACTTTTTTTAAATTATCTTTTTTACTAACCGTACGAGCGCGGCCAAATAACTGATTTCAACTTTTGATTTAATTTTTTCATCCATTGTTTTTCCTTTTGTTAATTTTACTTTAGCTAAGGTCTTAGATTATCCGATTAAAATCTTTAAAATCAAGATATAAGTTGATCGCCAATTAAAAAATGATCCCAAAGATGGATCTTATTACATCGCTCGAATATGTAGCGACAAATTTAAGAAGTCGACAGTATTAATATCTCCAATCTCATATTGTGTTTAGCTTGATTTTTCACCGTCTAAAACAATGATACTCGTAACTCAATCATCTTGGATTCGAGTCCTATATAAGTTCTTTAGAAGATTTTCCTATGCGAACCGCAATTTTCCAATAGTCGACAATGCAACTTAACAAGAGCATTGTAAGCATTATTATGAAGCCCTATGGACTAAATTTGATAATTCACATAAAATCGACATCAAATACATGAGCTTCTTAAAAGATTTAGATACTTGTTATTTTGGTCTCAATATCACCTCAATTGTATTCCAAAGTGCAAAATGTAATGTTGCCACTATTTCCATTACATTAGCAGACGTTTTAACATGAATTATTATCTTTATATTTAATTATTTTTCTAAGCTTTATAATAAGGGTGATTTATTAAATCGTTATCTTTTCAAACTTAAAATCATTATTGAACAAAGAGTATGTATAATTGTAGACGCGTTGAATAATTTAGTTTATATGAATATGCATGATTTATATATGCAGTGAGTGAGAACACATTATTTTGTGCATGCGCATTGAATGCGAAGAAAACTGCAGTGTCATGAAAATGCACTTTTCATTAGGATAGCATAACCACGTGAGACATACTCCAACCGCCAGAGCTTTCAACATATACTATGAAACTGTTCAAAGCACACTTCCGCAATCACATAGACGATCAAGTACAGTGTGTGACAAAATTTTGCGATCATAAATTGAAAATGGATAAGTTCGATGTATCTTATTTCATGCAATAGTTAATGGCCATTGGCTGTGAGTATATTATAATGAGTTTTGCGTCAAATGTGCGACTTAAACTTAAAAATCATCATCGGCTTGACGTAAGACTTAGTTTAAATATTTTAATTTAATGAATTTTTGTCCATAGTGTCCTTACTGCTGCTGCAATGGAAAACTACTCACTGTTCATGTTTTCCTGGTGCAGTTGCAGCGAATTGCCATCAAATTTTCTGGTGTGGGGTGATGCATTTGATACTGCATTTGGCTTATATTTGGTTGCAGCGGACTGACACACATCCATAAAACAATGGTATGGGGTCTTGTTTATAAACTGTTTCTTTATGCCATAAAACTTTAAAAAGGTTCATCATCATCATAGTGCAGCCACTGACAGTCCACTACAGAACAATGGGCCTCTTCAATATCCATTCATAGGAAGGGGTTACATCCATTTCGTCTGTATCATACATTCACCTCCTCATTCGCTCGATATTGAAGGTAGCATTACCACCGAGTTTTATTTCGAACGCTTTAAAAAGGTTAAATGTAATAAAATATATTTTTCTTTAATAAAATAATTTGATTATAAATAGTTTATATTAGCATATTATTATATTTATCAAATAAAATATTACTTTAAAAAATAGTGCATTAACACTAAAGCTTAAGTCAAAAAATGTCATACAGGTTGTAAGGTTCACAAAATCTGTGAGGGAATTGAAATATTTTCTGTTCGCTCTTGTAGATAGTTTTGCTATATATACTTTGCATTGTAAAGTAAACCAAAGCTCCGCAAACTAACAGACAAATATTTTTGAAAAATGTAATTTTGAGCAACATTTTGATAGTCATTTAATTATAACAATCATTATTTTTGTTCCACTTTTTATTTAGTTATTAAAAAGTTGAGTTATTAAAAACTCTCAAACCAACATTTACTGACTGACACATATTATTTGTGTAATTATTTTTACAAAACTGTTTTAATATTATGCTAAAGTTAAAGTAAACCAAACGCAATGGTGTTAAGTAGACAACGTGTATTTAATAAAATATAAGGTATATTACAGTAGAATCTCGATTATCTGGACCTTGATTATCTGATTTTTGAATATTCAGATTGTTCAAAATAAAACCAAAAAGTATAATTTGCTGATTTCCACGTGGAGAATTGCATCCACTTTTGCTCATGTACATGATGGATTGCATATTAAGAAGCTTATTAATTGTTTAATATTAGAAGATGGAAGCTCAAAACGAAAAGTTATGAAAAAACTTGAAAATACAGAAGTTGAAAAGTGTATTTTTACGTGGTTCATACAAAGACGATCAACTGGACCGCCAATATCTGGTCCATTATTGTGTGAAAAAGCAATATTTTTCAATACAAAATTAAATCGAGATTCCGCCTTCAAAGCAAATTCGGGCTGGCTTGAAAAATTCAAAGGACGACATGGTATTGGGGCACTTGAAATTCATGGAGAAAAGCTTTCTGCTGACATACCTTCAGTAATCACATTCATTGACGCTATTAGTGGAGAAGGAAAGATTCGACCAATATTTTATATACAATGCTGATGAGACCGGCTTAAATTGGATAAAACTACCCAACAAATCTTTAGCATCAAGATATGAAAATACAGCCAGTAGACACAGATTGCCACTGTTTGTCATTGGAAAATCAAAGAGCCCCAGATGCTTTAAAAATATCAAAAGTCTTGCAGTTGAATATGATCATCAGAGAAAAGCCTGGATGAAAGGTGAAGTTTTTAAGCAATGATATGAAATTGTAATTTTCATAGAATCCCCTGGACTCATTTTGCCTTCGATATGCGCCGTTTTCTATTACGATATCACTATTACGCGGCATCAAAGAAAGACCTAATTTGTCAACTGAAGGTTGGAATTTCAACCACGGTTTCTACACGCCGCTCACTGCTCGAAAGGTTCAATTAAGTTTAATCCTTTTTAAACACAAGTAAGCTAACTGAAATAATATTTATCTGCTTTTTCTGTAAACGATGACTCTATAGAAGAATGTTATCTTTGATATGGAATTAAATAGTCTATTTTATTAGCCAATTCCAATAGCCAATACTAGGATTTCTACTCTGTTCCGAATGCGTCGATGTCTTTTACATGACGTAGATATTATAGATTGGCTTTCAAAAAAAATTTTAACGCAGTGATTTTTTAAAAAGATTTAGTAGATATTGATTATTTTATTTTTGACTATCAATATCCTTCATCTTTTTTACATTTGTCTCGGCTATCTTAAACTGGTATAAAAGCACTTATCTTCCTAACTTTTTTCAAGTATTCATGGTCACCAAAAAGGTAGCGAATATTAGTGTTTAGAAAGAATTATCTTTGAGGACTGATTCTGATTTAAAAAAAAACTCATCAACAAGACTAGTTTTACAGCTGTTTTATCTAGAAGATAAGCAACATTTTTTAAGCCTTTAAAATTACAAATAATGAGATGTATTCATTGTTACAGTCGGTTCATTATCGTAAATTCTCAACGCGTTATCTAATTCTCAGAACTTTATAAATTAAAAATATCCAAATCGTAAATTTAAAACGAAAACATGAAGGGTTGCAGGAACATGATGTAGTATGGATGTATGAGTTAAAAGTATGGAAGTACGCGAACGATTTAATTTTAGAACCAACTTGCGTCTCTTTCATAAAATGCCTTGAAATTGGTGATCAAAAAGAGATAGAACATCTGCATTTTCATTGCTCTGGAAAAATCAAGAATATGCTCTCCTGGTAGCTGCAAAGGTTTCACAATCTAATATTTTGTAAAATTATTTGTCAATTCCTTTGCTTATTGCCGTTGAGACAAGAACGACGAGAACGATCACCTTATAATAAATAGAACAATAATTTTTAATAGTTTATGGCAATATATAAAACTTTCTTGCATAAGACTATTTTGTAACATAATATTATTCTTTAAATAATATAATGAAATAATCAACAATGTGGCATATCAAGATGTTGATTCCTTTGATTTTTTTATATCGAATATTTTTATAACGTGGACAACCCAATGAATATATCCCGAGAGCTATTTGTCCTTAAAGTAAATTCTATAATATACGAAAAGTTTTTGCAGATATTTGTGAATTATATTATGATAGAACATGCGCATTTGAATATACCCTTAATGGACCCTGGAAAAATCCATAAAGTCTAGATTTTCTACAAAGATCGCATAAATGAGAGAGGCAATTCGCCGCCAAAAGTGATTGAACCGATGTTAAATATGTTCAGAAGAAATAATATTTTTTAATAGATTTCTTGCCATAAATGGCAAAAAATAAGCAATCGAATTATCTACATTGTGTTTAGAATCGGAATTCAATTTTTAATTGAAAATAATAAATATACGTTTATCGCATGGTAAATGTCGATGGTGTGATGCTGTTGAGCAAAGAGTATGTCAGAGTTGCTAAACCATCTGTGTTTGAAAATTTGAAATCAACAGAAATAAACGTATCCTGAATTTTATTTATTAATGATGAGTTAATTGGATAAAATATCTTTTTATAGAATTAATACAATCTTTAAAGCTATGAATTCTAGTAAAAATAGTTTAATCCATTGAAGTAATCCTTCGCTTGAAATTGTATCCTGAATAGTCAATTAGTAAAAATACAATCAAATAGCGTGAGACTGTCATTTATAATTCACCTGAATATTCAAGATGGAAAATTACATTGAGAGGTTAATCATGTTATTGATGTAAAATAGTAATTGAGTTCTTCAAAAATACATTTAAATATTTATGCCCAATCGAATATTCAATATTCGATTATATTTGCCCTCTTATAAAATTAATCGGATATTATTTGCTTTTTGCTAAGTTTATTCGTAATAAATCCCAAGTAAATATATCTTAGCTCAAATCTTGGATGCATTTTTGTTTTCAAACTAGTCATCGGAGACTCGGGGAGAAACTGTCGTGTCAATTTCTTCTACTTATTTAAGCGTCAATAGCTACTATTCACTATTGTTATGTATTTGAATTTATCAACGAAGAAAACACTTCAAAGCGGCTCAATTTTAGCCTTCTGTCATTTTGTGTGACATTTGTCCAGCATTTTTATCTTCTCTATTTCGACATTATTTTTGCCCTCTTTGAATTATTCTTTCACAAATCGATCCTTCTCCGAATGCTCAGTTAATATTTCCACCTGCATTTACAGCATTGTGCCCCAATTTGAACTCATACAAAAAGCTGGCGGTTTTTATTGTTGACGCCATTCTTTTGAAAGTCATTGAAAACAATAGATTTCTGAAAAAATGACTCATAATTTAAAGACAATTAAAGAATATATTACCTTTTTCAATTTCAGATAGTCGAAATTATACTTCTCTCAATCACGGTCGATCTTTTGCTAATTGGAAAACGCGGTACACTTCTTTACGAGAAAATCCAATTTCTAGAATTCCTTTGATTTTTTTGCATATCAAACTTGAATTGCATACAATTACCTGTTGATTGATAAATGAATGATTAGTTGTTATCAACCAATTATTCTTAATGTGTCATATCCGATATCGGACGTAGGCGATCCCCACATGAGATCTTATTAGGGAAAGAGTTTAATGTGGTGGTTTCCCGTTACCTTTCACACGTGGTAAAGTAAGGATAGTATTATTTGGAAAGATAGGAGAGGAGAGAATCTTTGAGTGAGTAGCGAAATTATCATTATATATGAACAATAATTAAATTATTGTTGCAAATTCAATCACTCATGTGCGTCCTTGCACGACTTTATTAATCGCCTCAGAATTTACTTCTTCAAATCCAGGAAATCAGGGTAAACCTGAATCGAGACGATCGATCAGAAATATTAAAATCTTCCAAATTTGTTGGTACGGTGAAATTTTTTTCCACAATCTGGATTTGAATCACTATATACCAACATTTGGTCTATTTGACCAATTTCGCCAATTGACGGCATCAAGAGATAAAAATTGGCAAAACTTGAATTTATTGTTGTTTTTTTTTAAACATGAAAAATTTTTATAATTCAAATAACGATACAAAATTCGATATTTTAGATCTTCATTCGTGCCTACTAATAATGAGGTGAGTGTGTTATGAAGAACTCTTTGTGCGCGGAGACTTTTCTACCCCTAAAGATAGAGACGTGAAATAGAACTGATAGGTTAGGGAGATACAGGGTGGGTATGATAAGCCGTGCATGCCTTATTTGATAAAGAGCAGATATATATGTGGGACCAAATCAGCACAAAGGTACGTGTCCTGCGTCGTGTGATTTGGTGGTGCAAGATAAGGATGTGATCGCAATGCCAAGTAGCTCTGATTTTCATAAGTGCCTTTTATTTCATCCGTATTTTGCAGCCGTACATCCTGATGAATAAGGATTGATTCTCCGGGTGAAAACTCTTATCTGGCTCGGGAACGTTTTGAGGCTTAAGAAATGTTTCTTTGGTGCTAGACACGTCCGATGTGGATTTTGATATGGTATCTGAACGACGACTGTTCGTTTTGTCGAATAATATCATTGATATATTTGAATGTAAAAATAATGATTTGAATATTCTGAAATAGTTTGCGACTCGTGTTTTTCTCATCCCCCAATCGCGAGGTGCAGTACGTATAGTGCAACGTAATTAAAGTTATAGCTGTGCTCAAACAACAATTGCTACTCTCACATTGACCTGTTTCATAAACGGTATACGTTTTCAGGGATATTCAACGAAGTGTATTATTAAAATTACGAGTTATTTATAATACAGGAGGCAACGACATTCTTTGTATAATTATTTACAAAAAGCTGATTTTTTCTCATTTTGTGTTTTGATACTCTAAGTAAAACAAACAACAGTCTACCGAGGTCATGTTGTTGCCGACGATATTAATTTAAAAAAAAATTGAGACCTATAAAAAGTATTATATAAATGTATTTACAAGACTAAAACTATGCTGTAGCTGCGTAAAATAAATATTATATGTACTTAATGTTGCAATACTTTGAAAATTGCAATATTTCAATCATGTTCTCGCACTATAACTTAAGCCATGTCCACCGAACCCCCAGCCATCTTATATCGAAGTAAATGACATTTATTTAACAGCAATTGATGTAAATTACTTATAGACAAAAATTAGTCCTGTAAAAATTAATATAAATTTACTTAGTTTTTACTTGTTTGATTAGTTGAAATCTTATATATATAATTCAATGTTTGTTTGTTCATATTTTATGGGCTGCCATACCGTTCATTCGATTGCAATGAAACTTTGAGAAGTTATTGTGTGCATTTTCATAAACGTTATAAAATTAGTACAAGTATTGTTTACGTACACAATTTCTTATGCGAGACGTTTAGCGCCGTATTGGTGTCTGGTGAGATGAAGCTTGGGCCATGAGGACGGAGAAAGGAAGAATGCGCGTGCAATACAATGGTTAAGCTCCGCTTACGAGATAGAGGGAGATGATCGATCTTCGAAACGAGAGCGAATGTGCACATGCTTTTGGATCCTAGCCCTTCGACCCGCGCTACACGTGGCCTGAAGCAATAAACCACGTACTGCGTATTGTAATACATAACGAGTATCCGCTAGTTATTTATATTAATGAGTTAATAAAATAATAATTTAAATAGAAAAATAATAATTTATTTGCGAACTGGGATTGAATATACCGTGAGCATATCAACCCCATCCCACAAGTGTAGGGTGCAGTTCGCAAATGCGAAAATATTTAAACGTCAACCATCAAACATTCCTGTGATCCTGGTAGACTTTCTACATTTTCCATACAGAAATATTCGATAGGCCTGCAAATCTAAAATAGATTTATTTAATATAACTTCTTCGATTCAATTATTCAATCTTATTTTCCTTATGCAAAATTTTGGGTCACATTTTTTTCGTTTTATCTTACGATCAATGATTAAATATATTTCTTAATATATTAAAGATTCGGGCTCAAATAAATTCAAATTATGATATTTTTTTAACCGTATCATCAAATTTATAGGATTAGAAGTATTAAAATATTCGATCAATCGTTTCTAAAATGATTAAAATTAACCACTAGTAAAATTAAACAGGGTCACCTATGAGTAACTGATTTAAAAATAGTCATAATTTTTAATATATATAATTTATAAATTCCATATATGACAGACAATAAGAAACTACCACATTCATAAATTATCGCTATAAACCTTGGGGATGTCCGATTTTGCAAATGACAGCTTAAAAAGAGTTATTAAGAACAAGAACATTATTTTAAGTTATTTAATACATTTTTTTAATTTGATTGATGTGAAGCACAAAAAGTAAAATTTATGATCCACTCTCATCGAAGAAACATGTTGGAACAAATTTATGAAATCATATTTGTATAATATTTTGTGTTTTGATGTACGATTATGGATTATTTTTTTTATTTATGAAAGTCATAGGTGTCATCATTGAGACAAAGTGCAAAATAATTGTAAGTTTTAAAATGATTTAAGTATTATGGATATTTCATAATGACCCCCATTAATGATATGTACAGTGGAAAGTCCACTTTGGGCAATAAAAGTAATCAATTTTGCTCACCTAATTGAGTTTTTATGCAAATTTACTGATTATAAAATTGATTTTCGTGTATTAAAATTCCCATTTTATTATTATTTGGAAATATATGAGCAAATAATAAATGTTTCTTATGTTGTCGATCACAAAAGGTGTCCTTCGATTCAAAAACATCCTTCGATTTACGTATATTCACAAAATGGATTTAAGGAAGGATATAATTTAGTTATATAGAACCAACGCTGAAAGAGTTCTAAGAATTTATAATACGCTCACAATATTTTTTTTATCGATATCTCATATTTAAATTTGATAGTTGAGTAGATATTTAAGACATAATCATATGGAAAAATTGATACATACAGATATATTTATAAGAAGATCGACAATTTAATTTTCAATCATGATCATAATGTCGAGCTAATGATAAATTAATGTGGATTTGTGGCATTTGAGAATCCATAAAATGAATTGCATAATTACCATTTGTGAATTTATCATTATGATGTTAAGTTACATATATGCACAGACAAAATACAGATATTACAAGCTGGCATTGTAGTAGTGAATTTACAGGTGGTTGCAGCAAATGTTGGCGTGTTATCCACTAACCATAGGATATGATGTCCTGGTGTATAAGTTTAATATATTCGGATTGTTGCTAGCTGTGCAAAATTGGATTGTTGCTAAAATTGTTATAAATGATCGTGTGCTATGTTATTTGCTTCAAATAGTATAAACACTTATGGATAGTAATAATTAATACTACTCACTGGGATGTTCCAAAGCTTCAAATAAATAAATAATAAACTATTTTGCCTAGGATTGCAGAAGACGGTGAAGGTTATGATAGCGTCGATCAATACTACGTTGCAATCATATATATTATAACTAGAAGTGCAACGAATGCAATAAAATTTTGCCAACAAATACCAAATAAAATAAATTATTCAAAGCTAGAATTAATAAATATATATTTATCTTGGCATACATATTACCGTATGTAAGATAAATTCCTTAAATAATAACAATATTGACATTTAAATGGATTAAAATGAGAGAAATGTGCTGGTTGCATCCTGAACCTTGTGACCCAATTCAATCGTCCAGGTATAGTCAAAACTGCATTTATCCAATCAAAATAGCATCAAGACATAGCTGAATTAGGGCTTGTCGGTTTTCAAAAACCGGTTTGGAAAACTCGGTTTTTAGGCAAAAATTGTGACATTCGAAAACCGTTTTTTTAATTCTAAAAATTCGGCTTTGAATATACGAAAAATATTAAATCGTCCAATCGTCCGTATATCGACATTTGGTATTACTTTAAAGCACGAAAACCATTGAAACACAAAAAAAAATCGCCAAAACTTTTTTGATGGAACTCATCGGAAATTTAAAACCGAAAACCGGTGGAAACCGGTTTTATTCGAAAACCAAAAACCGAAAACCGGTTTGGAGAATGTCGGTTTTTGTATAAACTGGATGTTGACTGAAAATTAAAAATATTTTTTATAAAAAGCTCAAAAGTAACATATTTATAAACTCAAATTATACATCGTATATTATGTTGTTGAAATATTTGTTGCTTATGGCAAATATCCAATTGTTTCTAAATCTTTTAAGAAAATTATATAAATATTCATCAAAATGTATGAGCGAACAGAAGTTGAACACGCCATTACACCTCATCCCACACACCCAGGGTGCAGTCAGTAAACTTGAGTGCATTGCGCCACGAAAACCTCTTACTGGAGTATGTGCTCCTGGTGATTCTAAAAATATTTTTTGAATAAAACGATAGTTCCATTTCGTTTTGAACAATTTATTAAAGAAATCCTTATTGATTTTTTATAAAAAGATACTATATATCGAAGACTTTAAATTGCTATCGATATCGACAATAACGTCATAATTTCTCGAATATAAAGACTTTTTGCGCGTGCACGGCATCAGTGGTTGAAAACATTTTTTTAAAATTTCATAGTTATTTAAGAATTTTATAGTAAAAATATATATAGTCCTTTTATGAAATTATATGTTATAATTTATCGGACCTGACCTTCCCTACGTTCCAAATGAATGAGAAATAATCGACATGTATGATATATTTTTATATTTCTAAACGCGTTGTCAATTCAACTTTATGCAAATTTCTGAGGTCTTCACGGAAATTCCTAATTGACTAGTAAGCGGCTTTATGGTTTTGTTATCACACATGAGGTTGATTAGTCGATCATTGTGTTTAAAAAATATATATTTATATTCATGTACCCAGAGCCAATAAAATAGATTTGGTTAGACTAAAATATTATTTTCAACGGATTTGTACAGGACATCATATTTTGTAAAGAAATTTTAATTCTTTGCTCCGTAGCCAGAGGACCTTTGAAGTGTCATAAATAAATACTGAGTGAGTTCAGTTATTTGCATATATCAATCTCACGTTGCACTTGAAGTGATAAAATCACACAAATGTCTCATTTACAAAAATATATTATATTCCAGCGAATACCCGGCGGTTTAATAATTATTTGAAAAGGAACGCAGTACGCGGTTTATTGCTTCAGATAACGTGTAGCGCGAGCTGAAGAGCTAGGATCCAAAGGCATATGCACACTCGCTCTCGTCTCAAGGATCACCGTATTGCGCGCGCATTCTTTCTCTTCTCGTCCCCGCAGCCCAAACTTCATTTCACCCGACTAATATGCGCCAACATGGTGCATCCATACAATATTTTTACTATGCTTATGTTATTCTCGCAAGTGTAAACAGTAAGTTGACAAAGTTTTAACGCAATCGGATGAACGGTATGGAAGCGCATTAAATACGTACAAAGATAATAATTTAAATCAATTTCTTATGTATTATTTCTGTATTTAAACATTATGGAAAAAAAAGGTTTATTTGATTTTTTTCATATTAGCATTGATTTGAATTAGTTTGCTTGTAAATGAAGGACGTTTGTATGAATATTTTCTTTCAAAGTTGCAATTATTATGTTTACCTGTCTCCATTATTTGTAAAGCCAATCATCTCTGGATAACATTTCACCGATGTAAAAAAGTATCGAACTGTACATCTGTTAATATTTATATTTTTAATTTAACAGATGGATATGAAGAACAATCAAAATAATTTAGTTCAGTGGAAGCAAATTAGTGATTTAGCTATTTCTTTGGATATAGCCTTTTCCAAAACTGAAATTATAAATGAAATGCCAGTCAAAGAAATTGCGAAATTCGGATTTTATAATTCAAATATAGATGTCACTGATGCATGGAAACCATTAAAAATTGTAATATTAATAATGTAATTTTTCCTATAGCTATTATTTATTGTAATTGAGGTAATATTTTTCCACTTTTAATTTATTAAAATATTTCGTTTAAAGTATTTAACTAAATATTTCAAAGCATTATTAGTATGTATGTATACAGAAAATAATAAAAATAGCTCTAATAAGATATACATAGTTTTCCTGCATATTTTTTTTAAAAATACATATAATTAGGATCCAAATGCTACATGGCTTTAAAGACAAAAAGAATGAACTGCTGGTATATAAGCAGCCTTTTCTGAGATCTTTGGATGAGAAAACATTTCCCATCAATTATTTGGAGCAGTTAGAAAATATGAAAATACTAAGACTTGCTAAAATCATGATTTAATACTTAGTGGTCGCTAGGGATTCTGATTTCTCGATGATTTTAATTTCTCAAGAAATTTTCATGAATAAAAAAATGTATGTAAAAGAATAAATTATTGTATATAAATATTATTATCTTAGAATGTGTATAGTAGTATGGTTAATATTTAAATTTTAATTACATCACTTCATATCGTAGGTAACGTAGGTAGAGTGATTTAGATCCTAGACACTTAATGTAAAGGATCGGGTTCAAATTTAGATTGTGAAGAGAAAAAAATCATTGTACCAACAAATTTGAAAGATCGAAAATATGAATATTTCCGATCGATCGTCTCGGTCTAGATTTACTTCTTGGATTTGAAAGAGTAATTTAATTTGCACCAGATTCTCTCCTCTTCTTCAAGAATTATAATTCCTATCCAAATAATCCTATCTTATGCTAGGAAAATGAGAAACCACCACTATGGCCATAGATAATTGGAGAATTTTTAATTATTAACACTGATATGAAATATCTTATTCGTATTTTTGCAAAAGATAATGAAATTGAAATTAACTAAATAATATGCACACGTGGCATAAATTGAAACAGCCTTTCGTATAAGCATTTTCAGTAGTATTGGTCAATGATAGGGATGTTCTGCTTTTAAACTATTTTAGTATCACGGCAGAAATTTTATTTACGTAAATTCAAAGTCCATTATTACTAAGATACATGTTTTATTACTTATGAAGTACAATAGCTATTGGCATAATAAATAAACGATGGGAAATGGGGTGTAAGAAATATATAAGTAGAACACAAAATGGTTTCATTAGAAATTTAATGCTGAATGACTTTCTCAAAAAAGAGACTGTAACGCGCGCTATTATAAATATTTACGATGTACTAGGGGCTATTTTAAGTGGAAATTTTGATTTAAAAATTTCCCTGAAAGTTGGATGGGTAAGGTGAATGCCGTCACATTGTCTGCTGAAATCGAAAGTAATCGAAAGGAAAAGTAATAATTGAAAAAATATCGGTCAATCTCGGATACTTATGGTTGAGTATTCAAAGAAATCTGAAAATAATCGGGAAGGTGTGGAAACAAGAAAGATGGGTGCCGCACGATTTAAACAAAGAGAACCTGGTCGACAGCATTAACACATGCGAAAAACTTCTAAAAATGGAATCCAAAACGCCGTTTTTAGGCGACCTTATAACTGGAGATGAGAAATGAGTTCTTTACTTTAATTATGGATGTAACAATTATTGGCTATCGAAGGGTCAGATAGCAAAACCCACCCCTAAGTCTGATATGTTAACAAAAAAATATCCTATGCAGGATGGGAAAAATTTCAAAACACACAATGAGGTCAAAAATGGACTTTTAGAATATTTTCGTTCAAAGCCCGCGATGTTTTATGACAGAGGCATTAAATTATTACTAGATATGTGGAGAGAGGTAAGGATGGAAATTTCATTTTGTAATTATATGTTATATTTGTTAGCATTCAAGCCATCAAGTGTTACCAATATTAATTCACTATTAACGATAAAGATTATATATACATATGATTATATTAGGGCTTGAATTGGATTGGATTGGATTAAAAATGCAAATGATACCCCTTTCAGATATTTCGAGCCATCATTAGCCAAAGAAAATATCCACATTAGCAATGTTTATTTGACATATACAACTTATTTTTATACCAAATTGATAGATCCTGATATGATTGATTTGTAAAGATCACTTAGAATGTACTTATTGATACAATAATTATATTTAATTGTATATATTATAAGAGTATTATATATTATACAGTTATAATATATACAATTTTGGGATTTTAATAATTATTTTAAATTTCGATTTAAGTTTTTCCATCACTAGCAGCAGTAAAGGAGCTATGCAATGTATTAGTGCACTTACTCTAGTGGGATGAGAAACAAAGCGTTGGTTGCAACCAGCAATATTATTTCAAAATGCATTAAACCAAGTGTATTTTTTATATTTTTTTATATCGAAATAATTAAATTGAATTAATAAATCATAATATCCAAATCCTGCCATAATTACTAATTGGTAATTTCCATATCTAAAAGTATTTCCAACTTTCTATCGCATACATTTGAACCAAAGAACGGAATTGAAAGTATCTTTGGCTTATGTTATCCTGTCACTAAAAAATAAATATAGAAATTTCTTTGTGCAAATTTCAAGCACGCATGCTATTTAAATTTCAGTTTTACGATGTCTTAGGAGATGTGAATTGATTTAACATTGACATTTTTATATATTTACTTGTTAAAATATATTTTATATGTTTATATAATTGTTAATTTTGGCTTTAAATTGGATAAAAGCAGAAATTTTAAATGGCATCCATAACAGAACACAGATGTATTATCATACCTTACATAACAACCAATAATTAAAAAATCTAGATTATCAAAATGATAAAAGATTTCAAAACCAAGCTGAATATATGTACTTCCTACATAGTCCTTAAATGAGATGATATCATTGATTCAGAATTGTGTAAAAAATTAAAATACAACCGTATTTGGTCAAAAAAATAACCCAATGCGGAGAGTGATTACAAAAATATCAGAACTCGCTCAGATCATAATTTACATATTAAAATCGCTCACAATAAATACATTGCATACAAAGCACTTAAAATGATTTTGTTCTTTCGCAAATGTCATAATTCTCAATATTTTAAGGCCAAGGATTTCACTGCACAATAGCAGAAAGAGAATAGTTCGAAAACGAGTCTTGAAATCAATGGAAACATAATACGAGGAGCAAAGTTCATACAGTGCGCGTCAACAAACAACTATTTTAGGCTATTTTAAAATAAATTATGTCAAAACATTATCATGAATTTATGACCATATGATCTATTTTTCAGTTCTAGTGGCTATGTAAACAGACATTTTTTTACATATAGGCTGTTTTGTACATGGACCTACATATTTTTTGAGGTCTTTTGCTACGTTTCACACATAGACCCTATGTCCTAAGTGTCAGGGTTACCGAAATAGAATTTTTATCAACATTTAAAAAAAAATCAAAATTTCACCTTTAAATCGTCATAACTTTTTAATTTGTGATCTTAATAATAGTTTTAAAAAGTTCTCAAAAGTATAGCTTTTCCAACGATATGCTACATGTTATATAAATCATTCAATAAGTCGTTAAACTTTAAGAGGTACCAGTTTGCTAGGGTTGGGGTTAAGAGAATACTTTTTTGAACTTTTTGGACGTGCTTTATTCCGTGGCTTGCACGGGCTGTAGATCTGACACCAATAGATTTCTTTGTCTAGGGATGTGCAAAAGAATTAATTTATACGACAGAGGTGCCCACAAAAAAATCTAATTGAAGGAATAATCGCTGCCTTTTCAAAAATGAACGAAGAACTACAACCTCAGACGACTACAGTCGAAATAAGGAAATGGTGTCGTGCGTGCATACAAAACACCGGTGTCCAATTTGAACAAATTTTATAAATAAATTTAACTAAAACATCTTAAGCATAAAAAGTATTTTCTTAAGCCTGACCCTGCTAAACTGGTACCTATTCAAGTTTAACGACTTTTTGAATGATTTGTATGACGTGGCATATTGTTAGAAAGGTTATAATCTTGATCATTTTATAAAGCTAAAAAAAGTTCAAGATAATTATTAAGTTTTTGTTTATAGAATTTAAATATTGATATTTCAGAGATTTTGGATGCTCAGAAGTATTTTTTTTTAAACTAATTGCTCAGTTTTTCAAGTATTAGAGTAAATTTTAAATTAAAAGGGGCACTTTTTAACAAAAAAAAAAAACATTTAAGGAAAAATTGCTAAGAATTACAATGAACACGCTTGATATCATGATACTTGAGTGAGTTTATGTCTCATAGACATTGAGTAATTTTAAAATAAGTGAGCATAGAGTGGCAAAAGCTAAGTGTACATTATTCGAGGAAATACGTTATGTAACGATGGCAATTGAATTAAATTATGTCCGTAGGAGTGTAGAGAGGCCACGTTTTCGTTATGGCGTAAGGAACTAGTTGGCGTGTCCTGAAGACCCCGAGGAACGACAGGATCGAATTCAATTAAGAAGGTGGAAAAGACGAAGCAGTGTCCCGGGTGTCAGCATCCGTGCCAGTGTATGAATAATAAATGCGAGATAATCCTGTTGGTCTGATTGACTCGGTACGTGGGCACACACGCAAAATTGATTTCGACCGATCCCGGACCGAACCCTCAAATAAATGAAGTGTTAGTGGCTCGCGTTCTCTTCTCATACATCGTTTGGATGCTGCGTGTGGCCATCTAATGATTCTGCCGACCTATTCCCTTTTTTTTGAAAATTGAATATGTAGACCATCCGTACTTTATTTTCACAATGAAGCGGATTTCCTACTGCGATTTCGCGCCGTCTGCGAGAGAGAAAATTTTGACGAAGACAAACAACGAAACGGATCTCGAATTCAAATGTTAGAGCAAATTCGACCACATAAAAAAATAGTGGCAAGAATTTAACAATAGATTTATCTATATGATTATGAGATGTGATTTATCAGTAAGAATGTAGTCTATGTTTGTAGTGCTAAAGAAAATAGTAATATTTGAGTTTCCATGACAGATTAATATTCTCTTTTTTTTGGAAAAATTTGAACGGCCATGGTTGGAAAAATTTAAATTGATAAAACTTTTGCATTTACTGGACCAGTTATCAACTTTAACTGCAAAAAGCTCATCGAATAATTTTTTTATAAGTTGTTTTATGTAATTAATAGAACTAGAATAGAGTGGAAATATCGTACCATTAAAATTGACACCATAACCATTTGATGAGTACAGTCGCTTTTTGTTTCTTTCTTTCTTATTTTTAATGCTAAATCTTCATAAATGAAAGAAAATAAAGTATTTAGAGAATTACTCTCGCCACCTGTTACACAATGGGTATATGATGGTGGCCTTTGTTTGATTAAAATACCGATTTTTTTAATATTCATTGTTTCGGTGCATTTTATAAAAAAATAAATTATGTTGTAATTACTCTTTGAAGTTTAAAGCACGCTTTTTAATCGCATAATGCACACTCGCTCTCGTCTCAAGGACCGACTTAACCACCGTATTACGCGCGCATTCTTTCTCTTCTCGTCCCCGCAGCCCAAACTTCATTTCACCAGACTAATATGCGCCAACATGGTGCATCCATACAATATTTTTACTATGCTTATGTTATTCTCGCAAGCGTAAATAGTAAGTTGACAATGTTTTAACGCAATCGGATGAACGGTATGGAAGCGCATTAAATACGTACAAACAGATATAATAATTTTTATATATTAGATAATGCCAAATATATGTATTACAGTAATACAATTTTTTTTTAAATACATTTAAATGAATGTGCCATATAATTTTTTAAAAATCAATTATGTTATTTCATTAAGGTAGAATTATACTATTTTTTTGCAAAGTACTATAATTGCTTCCAAACTTATTGTCTGTAGTGTTTGTGTTAAATTGATTGACCAGCAAGATTCAAACATTTTCAATACCATTACACAAGGACGAGATGCGATTCACTTTAAAACAACTTTTTATTGCCCCGTTGGATACATAAACGCGTTCATTCCATGAATAGTGAAAAGAATCAATTATAATAGATTTCAATAGATGCTGGAATTAGATGCATAATGAAAGCAGGGGTGCCATGCCAGCGATGGCTGAGCCGACAAACGCACATAAACTGTGCTCTAGAGGATCTATATTGAAGGTACAATTTTCACTACATGCTGCTAAATTCTGGTCGCGTACTCAGTTTATTAGTGTTGTCTATTCCGCTTTTGGGTGAATCTTCTCCACCCTTAGTCCCCCTGCACATACGCGCGTACCACCTTTTGATGGGTGCGTGTGTATAAGGACTACTGCCCTGCTCTATTTAAAATTAGGAGCAACTTGTCTCTTATTAATAATGTCAAACACAGACAAATGTAAAAATTATATTATGCATTGATAACCACTGGTCGTGATAATAATTGTTTTTTTTGTTGTTGTTTTCCTCATAGCGATAAACCAGTTTTATTATATTTTAGCATGACATTTTACTCTAAAGAAACTCATATACTCCTAATACATTTTTCCAATTTTAGATTCTTCGAGCGGAATATGTTGCGTTGCTTAACTTCTTAGTCACCGCCGGTTTGATAAAACGGCACCTCCCATCGCCGCGTATTTTTAATGTGAAAATAAACGTTATTTTACTAATAAATAAATATTTTTAATATTTTTCACTCACACAATTGGTGGGTCACAATTGATCAGGATATAATTTGCATGAAAAAACGACACTTGATTTTCACTAGGGTTGTCTCACAAATATTTTAAAAGTTATATGCACGATTGTTAAATTTGATATGTTGTAATTTTATAGTCTCAAAAATACACACACATATATATTATACACAATAAAATAAATAATAATTTTGATTATGGTATATTTTGAAGCAAGACACAAAACGCATCTCTTCCTTTTTACATCGAACATTTTATCCACATCAGTTAAGAAAATGCTGTTTTGCTCTTCTAAGCGAAAAGGTAAAGGTCTTGCATTTTCTTGTAGTTTTTGGATCGTTTGGATAATGTATTTGAATCACCTGTCGAATCACTGCCAACTAAAAATCACCAAGTGTGATATGTTTCCCGGTTTTCTCTCCGAATGCCTAGTATACATTTAGTATGCATAAATCGACGAGATGGAACAAAACTTTTTTGTATCATTTGATGGTTTTTCTGATAACCGATTCAGGTTTCATTCTGGAATCGCCATTTTGTTGATCTATTTTTTTGATACAATTATATTTCCTGGGTGCTTTGTGGATAGCATCGTCAGTTCTCGCCTGTCTTTCCACATTTGTGCGAGCATTTTTCTATTTTTCGTGTGACAAATTTCCGTTTCACCTTTGACCAATCTTCTATAAAATTTAGGCATACCAATCCGATTTTTTCACACGGTTTCACACCAATCGGTTTGAAACGAATGCAGCGTTCGAAACAAAGTCGGACTGGTGTACGAATTATCCACGTATAATGGGTGATTTTTATTCAAATATGGTGTCATTAAGGTCATTTTCACTTACGCCCAATTTATAGTTTTTGTTTAGCTCCGTAGTAGTTCCAATATAAATTATGAAATCCAAAACAATTCTACTTTTGCAATCACACAAAACAAAAAACTTAATTCCAAAGCGTCTTCTTTTCGACGGAGTGTACCGTTTGAAGAGTAGTCTCCCTTTGAAGAGAAAAATACTTTCATCGATGCAAAATTTTTGGAAAGGATAAAAGTTATTTTTGAAATTACGTTAAGTTTTAAAATCAGGCTAAGCCTGTAATCGAGACGATTAATCTCCCATTTTTTTGTAATGTCTGGTAATTTTACGTGTAATTTTTTTCCAATTAATCCAAAATTATTGAAACTATTTTTTATGAAACTTAGCAAATTCCCAACACAAAGAGTGATCATAAACTATGTTTAATTTTAATTTTTTTTTGCCAGTATTCTTCCTCTTAGTGTAAAAAGTAACGTAAAAAATAACTGTAACGAGAAAATCGGCAGAAAAGCGGTTTTTAAATTGGGGTCCGCGAAAATATTTAAAAAAAGCCATTTATGTATACTTGAACAAGATATTTGCGTGAAATTCTGAATAGGGGACCCCTATTCAAAATGTGTAGAACCAATATCTCCCCCTCGCAAATTTCTTCTTCATCTTCATTTTGTTCTATTGATTGATGCAGTTATTTCTTTAATTATTTCCTCATCGTTCAAATTTTGGAATCCAGGATCATTTGCATCTTCTTCGTCGCATACAGCACATACAAAAATTGTGCTATTGCTTCCGAAATGTCTCCTATATTAGGTTCTACCGCGTTACTGAAACTTACTAATGATATTTTCAAAAATTTGTTTTCAAGGATTTTTTCAACGTTGAAACATCTAAAGAATTCAAACTATCTGTTGCGATGTAGCGACAATATTTTAAACTAATTTTCTCGTAGAAGCTGATAATTGTTTCTTTATTATTTTTGTCTACTAGTAATAATCATCGAAGCATTTGATTTCTATGTAAATGTTTGAATGTTTCCATTACACCCTGATCAATCGGTTGTATTATCGATGTTACATTTGATGGAAGAAATTTTACCGTAAACATTTCATCGATCTGGTTTAAACTTTCTATAGATGGGTGAGAAGGTGCATAGTCTAGTAACAATAATGTTTTCACTCTTTTATCTATGAAGTTTTTATAATTTTTCACTTCTGGTATGGACTGTTTTTTCATATCATCGTTCAAGAACTTCACCATTCATCCAGGCTTTTTTCTGATGATCATGATTCAACTTGAATATTTTTGATATTTTTAAAGCATCTGGGGTTCATTGTATGGTGCATTGGGTGTGTAGTAATAATAAAAATTCTTTAAAAAAATAGTTTTACATGAGTACATTAATACGTCTGAAAGTCTAACAATTCATATATTAAAGTCTTAGTTTTAAGCTATAGATATAGAATTTATTAAGTACGGACAGTAGACTGATCGATCTATAGTTTTCGGGATGGATATTTTTTTTACTGATTTTGGAATCGGAATTACCTTTGTAAAATTTCCATAAAGTGGGATAATAACCGATTTGCGAAGTTTTTGATGATCGTATTATCAATTTCGTCGAACCTGTGGATTTTTTGTTTTTAATCTCTCTTTTTTCTTAATAAGAGTTTCTAAAGGAGTCATTATTTTAGTAATTGTTAAGGATTAAAGATTATTTGAAAAGAATTATTTAAATGATTTCGAAATCGTCTGCTTTGTGCTGTTGTCGCTTAAGTGCTGGGAATCCTGGTGATTAGTCGCTAAGTTTTGAATAATTTGTTTACCTTATCAATGCTATCGTCGACTATTCGGAGATCCGCACATAAAGAGGGAAAATCCATCGCCTTTTGATCGATTTGACGAACATCGGGTGTAAAATATCATACTTTTTGTGTACAACAAAAATTAGATCACTAGTCTAATACGCAATCAATTGTATACGAGTGTTTAAATTACAATGCAAACGATCTTTGATTTCAAATTTTGAATGATGAGGATATAATTGAAGAAATGTCTGCCTCAGAAAAACAAGATGCAGAAGGCCAAGAATATATTAGCGAGAGAGGAGATATTTGTCCTACACATTCTGAAGCTTTTCAGTGTTAAGATATCGCCATGAGTTGGCTTGAGAAGCAAGAAGAATGTACATCAGGACATCTTATATCTTAAGAATATATGCGATTTGGCAGCTTCTAAAAAAAGAGCGAGCTTTAATCGATACTTGATTTTTTTATTAAAAATTAATTTATAATATGTTTATGTGTTTGTAAATCTAGACGAATAAAAATTATTCAATTTCCCTGTTATTCCCTGTCAGTTATAATTTTTTTCGATTATCCGGATTTTTCGGTATCCGGACTACTTTCATCCCCAATTAGTCCAGATAATCGAGGTTCAACTGTAGCTAAAATGTGTCAATTAATGTGTTTGCGGAATGTATTCATATTCGGGATACTTCATTCATATTCAGATAATGGGTCTTTTGCAAACATTATATTATTTTTGATGGTATTTTTGACTATGTAATATTTTTTTATATTCTTATACCAATAACGACGAAGAAACTATTGTCTTCAATAGAAATATCAAAACACTATTAGCAGCTATAAAATTTAAATATAATTGACAATTGGACTTTTTACATTTTTATTGTATGCGATGCCAATCCAATTAAAAAACATATTCTTTGGACTTTCAGACGGAGCAAAAAAAGACGAGACGGCCTAACAAAATTTTATGATAAAATATTTATACAATATCATTTAATTTGGTATATATTTTTCTAGATATTTCAGACCCATTAGAACTTTAATATAATAAATGCTACCGAGTTTATATTCACCAAAAGCACATATTTCAGGGGAACTGATTTTTTCATTTAATTCCAACGATTCTCCAAGTGGCCCGGGGTCTAACCCCCCCCCCCCTCCATTCAAAAATACGAGCGCCTTCCCAAATTTGTGGCCTTCGCGCATATATATTGCACTGAAGATATGCAGGATCACGTGGTGTCACATTTCTTCGGTTGTCCTGGATGGGCTTCCTCGGCGCTTCCGCCATGACATTTCTTGTGGTCATTAATTCCGCCCGGGGCGACTGCCAGCATACCAAAAGTAATTGCGGATCCGAACCCTGTGTCGTTTAGTGCGCGAGGTGTGCGTATGTTTCGGGACACATTTTGTATGACTCGCTTTACGACTTTCGTCTTAATGCAGCGGCCGTAACCCGGCGAATGTAATTACGAAGCGATGATTGTAGTAAAATTCCGGAATTACGCGCGGCGAATCAAAATGTTGGGGGTGAGGGCTTAGACCCTGGACCTCGACCTGACTTGCATTATTCTCAAATATTCGCATTATACCCATTTTAGTGCCATTTCCACATTGTTGACAAATCATAATCTGATATATATATATTGTATATAAATACAAACATAAATCCACTGGAAAGCTAAAAGTCGTTGCGCATTCTCATATAGTCTGTATGATCGATCGTATCGTTTGTTCGATTTTAACACTAAGCCTACCGATACTTCATGTATACCTATTCCTACCACAGCGGGTGAATATATGATGAATGTATGTAACCCCTTCCAGTGAATGGATATTGAAGAGGCCCATAGTTCTGTAGTGGACTGTTAGTGGCTGCACTATGATGATGATGATGATATAGCGAAAAATATATCATTTAGCAGAATTTGGTACAAGAATAAAAAAAATTGTCAAATAACGATTCATTTTTTAAAAATTTATTAAATTAATTTTTTTTTTGCTTTTTTTGCCATTTGTAAAAAAAAGATAATATGAAATGCTTGTAATTTGTGTACTCTAAACAGTAACATAAAAATGGCAATCTAATCTGTCGTTAAATAGCCCCTTATAAATACGTTATCCGACGTACACCGCCAGACAGTGGAAAACGTATTAATACGTGGCCCGCAAACAATGTGTTAAAAACATATGATTGTGAGCTCATTGAAACATACATTTTGATCGTTTTAACCCTTTGCGTAATGAGCTAATTTAAAATCATCATAAACTTAGATCCTCAGATGTCCGCCACTTATCATCCGTACATATCCACTTATTTGCCAGGACCGTCGCAGCGTGTATGAAGCTTGTACATAAATAAATAAACACCGTCGACAGCACACAATATTCGGTAATTTCTTCAAGCAACCATAAACAGTACACTTAAAATCGATTCATTACATCATTATTAGTCGATACAATTTGGTTAACGATCTATACAATCGTACGATTTTAATTGTCTCTGTCTGCTGATGCTTTTAAAAGTTGCGATTTTTGACATTTGGACCATAAAAATGCTATGTATTGGCCTTTTTTGTCAATATAAGATTATATTCTCAAACATGAACCAGATTAATGGTACATACAGCTATATGGGACTGTCAAAACATTTTGATTATCGATATCAACCTTTATTTTGAGCTGTTGAATGGGGTGATTTGTATTTGCTAATTCATATACATATATTAAAGTAGTTAGTCTGATTTCCTTGATCTAAAAATGTTAATAATTTCAGGTGTACGACAAATTAAAAGATAACGACTTATTTTTACATATCTTATAAATCTTATTAAGTCAAATTTTAATATTTTTTCGATGGGTCGAATTGGGGAGAGGGAGAATTTTTAATCATTTGCGAAAATTGATGTGAAGCTCCGATTTTTTTTTAAAACCGTGCCTATGTTGACCGTCGATCTCATTGCTGATCCGTATTTCTTGTAATTCCACAGAGAATAATACGACAGAATAAGAGTGCGCAGCGGCAAACTAACACAACCCTTCGAGCTAAGAGCTACGATCAGAGTTAAGCCCTCTATTTTATGCAATTTCAGATTCCATCAGATATCTACGACGGACGTCTACATCAGAAACAGAGGCTGAGTTATAGGTAAATAGAATATTCACGCGCACACCGGAATCTTCCTACGCACATAAGAGGGGGCCGGGGGCACTGGCCCCCTCGAATCCACCACGGCCCCGCTGTGGCCCCCCCAGTGGCCCTCGGCGGTCTCTGCGTCTCCATCGGCCCCCGATGGCCCCCGACCCACCCTCGATGGCCCCCTTTAAAGCCACTGGCGAGTACGGCAGGAGAAAGTGACGTGTGTGTAGAGGGAGACGTGGAGAATGCTGCGAGCGGCTAGTTATCCCTATGTTGTATTCTTCGTACGGTCACTCTGCATCGCAAAGACACTCTTCGGACCCCTCATCGATTTATATTTACTGTAGAGCCTCCGAGGAAATGTACCAAACTCCTGCTAAAATGATTTTTAACCGTTTGAATCACCTGTGAACTAAATCTAAGCCACGACTCAAGATATATTTAAGTTTAAATACCTACTTAAATTTGGAATATATACATATAAAACTTCATATTTAAAGCAAGATAATCTTTGGTGAATCTGAAATTATAACTTAGCTTAAAAATTTGAGTTTATCTGTAAATTATATGAGTCAAATTTTAAAGAATGATTTTGATCATATTTAACCTTAAAGTTGATTTGAAATCGTCATAGTTTTAGATGCTATATTTGCTTGTACGTATTTATCATCCATATAAATTTAATTATTTCTCAGGACCGCAGCGGCACGTATGAAGCTTATATTTAACACTCTCGTCGCGCAATGTGAATCACTGTTGTTTCGGCGGGCACAAATTCGATAACACGAGCGTAAATAGAAAGAATAGCGATGCAATATTAAATCGCACGAAATAAATACGGACGGCATGTCGCGTATCTTCTTTTGGGTATTGTTTTATCTTAGATCGAAAGGCTTGACTCTGTCATTGGTCAAATTAAAAAAAGAAAGTAAAGATAAACAAGTGCGAATAGTCAGCCAGTTGTCATCTGAAAAACATTATAGAAAAACGTTCGTAAAGTTAACATTTACAAGTTGTTATAGAAATACGTAACTATGAGACACTGGATTCGCTTTTTGCAGATTCGCAGATGCGCATATCTGGAGGACGCAGCGACGAACGAGTTAAATAAATAAACACTGTTGATAGCACAAAATATTCGGTCATTTCTTCAAATAAACATAAAGAATACACTTGAAATCGATCGTTATTAGTCGATAAGTTTGGGTTAACAATCTTTATAATCAAAGGGCGCTTTCCGTTTCTATCGTACAAGAGTACTCTTTCTGAATCACTGGAATTCGCTCGCAAATACGCGATTCATCCACCATACAGTTTAATATAAAGCTGTTTTTATTTAAATCTATTTCAATATATGAATTAAGTATTTTTATTGATGAAGTGTAAAATTCAATGAACAATCAAGTCAAAGGAGAATAGCTTTTGATTGTGTGGCATTTCAGCGAAATGAGTTCAATTGTACTTAAGAATAACAAGTAGATTTTATGTCAGCTAATTCTTTTATATCAAGAAATGTTTGGCTTAAGCCCAAGATTTTTTGCTTGAAACTACACTCGTTTGTATGCAGTTTAAACTAGGTCAATGAAGGGCTCTCAGGAAAATTGCATACTGGCGTGAAAAATGAATCGAGCTTACAAATGCAAAACCTACGATTTCTGATCAATAAATATATTTTACAACTTGAATAAATTATTGTGGATGATTACATAGAATGATCATTGAATAAATTTAAATGGATCAAGTCAGAGAATTGATTGATTTTTATATTTATATAAAAAAATAGACAAGAACGCGTCCTTATAATAAAGTAGAGGACGTGTCCAAATTGCGAACCGTGCGTCGTTACCGACTGCGTGTCCTCTTTGCAAGTGCTCACACTTCCGCGTCTACTTGCTATCCCGAAATAATATTAATTTATTTATGTGAAATATTAAAATATTAAATAATTTCAACCCCCATAAATGCAAGATCGTATGTATGCACTGTCGTCGCGCAAATGATCGACCTCATCGATTCGCGCGCGGACATGCAAATTTACTCGATGAAAAATAATATCTGACCAATGCATTGTGTATAATAAAATTGTACTTTTTTAAGCATCGGAGAAAGGGATACATGCTTCATGAATAGTAATATTCACGGCCTCAAAAAAGGTGCTTGTTTTGATGAGGACTAGGGGTGGGTCTTCCCCTTCTATTTTCCAAATTATTTAGCGGCACATTTGTGATCTGTGTATATTGAACGTAATAAACTATTTATCTAGGGGTTATTTCGATGAAATGCTATTTTAAAATTCGACCCTTCAAACTCTGTATTTCTCTGCGTAATAAATAACAAAGCAATATCGTGTAATAAACAATACATAAAAACGGTCTTATAGAAAACAATAAATTAAAATAAAGCTCATTATGAATATTAATTTATGCGTCGATCTTCTTGTGACTATTGCGTTGTTATTTTTCGGTCAAATTTTCGGATCGTACTTTTTAAAATATTTTAGCAACATTTAATATAAAATTGTTACTATAATTTTAGTACAAATTCCATTTCTCAGATCTATTGAATCGCTTTATTTCTCTCAGTATTATTCAGCTGGACGACTGGCACGTGTAAACTTGCTCTCATATACTATGCACAGTCAGCTCAATCTATTGCGGGACAAATAGTGCACTTTACCTTATTTTTAATTCGATTTTCCATAAAACAATCACAAAAAATAGCATACTCATCACAATAAGAACATCAAAAAATCATACAATACTCATCAATATTTATTTCAATTATAATAAGAATAAAATCGATTGTATTCAATATACAATCTGAAAAAATATCTAAGCATACTTTTGTTGAATTCTCCAAATATAGACCCCTTAATTTTTTTTAACCGATAGATCGTGTTACACATCGATAGATTGATTGTGTTTAAATTTAAATTTCAATATTATAAAGACAATAAATCAAATGCACTCAATCAAATTTTCAATTTATAGATAATTGGTATAGGTCCTAAATGAATTTGGGACCCGGGTTTTTGGTTCTATATAATCGCATACATAATGTAATGCTGAATGAAGTATATGCTGTTAACGTTGTCGATGTTATATCATAAAAATATGGAGATTTCTCATTGTTTTTCACATGTCATTGAACTATGATCTGAGAATTTGTAGGTGAACTGCAATTTTTATGGATATTAAAAAATATGCATACTTAGACTCTCCAAATTATCTTGGAAGCAGGATGAAAAAGGTACCAAAGAGCCGCATACAGTCAACCCTTCTATAGCGTTAAAAAACGTCGTAAACAAAGTATACGCTATAGAAAAGTTGTCTTAATTTTTTCTTTAGAGATTTACCGAGAGAGCGCAAAGCTAGCATGATTTTTTCACTATATGTCCATTGTCTAATAAGGAACTCGGCTTCTGATTTTGGCCCTGAAGCTTAGAGGCTCTATCTCATGAACTCATAAATTATAAGTCTATTTGAAATGAGGTAGAATTGGAGTTCATGTCCGAAGAGCCGCATGCGGCTCGCGAGCTGCTCATGCCTACCCCTTGTATAGTGGTTGAGATCTTAAATTTGTATTACAAAGGTCGGACTTCAAGCCCAAATTATTCATATATCCGATCTCTCAATTCAGGCTAAGACTGAATTCATGAATTTGATAGATGAAATATTGAGGCGATAAATGAAATCGATCGCTTATGAGTGATTGAATTTGCAAGAGTTATTAAAATATAACTTAAGGAAAGTTTCTACCTTGTTGGTTAAAAAAAACCAAACATTATTTTCTTTTCGTGTATCGGAAAGAACCAATGTTTAAGAATACATTCAGTAAATTATATACGATGTAAATGAAATTCGCAAAGCTGAGAAGAGAAACTTTAAACGCGTTTTTCTCGAAAATACTTTTTCCAATCTCATGGACGTATTTCTACACGCCCTAGATCAGTGCTTCCTAACCTTTTCATTATAGTTACCCCTATGGCCTATCAGGGAAACTGATTTTACCCCTCTTTAAAATTTGTGCTCACTCAGATGGCGCTGATCTGCCATTTTATTATCTACATACCAAAAATTACCCGCATGATTACCCCCACAGAACACCTGTTTTACCCCTGCAGGGGTAATTCCCCCTAGGTTAGGAACCACTGCTCTAGATGAATTTTTTGATCGTATAGACCAGCGGTTCTTAAACTGGGGTCCGCGGACCCCCGGGGGTCCATGAAGACATTACTGGGGGTCCGCGAGAACATTAACAAAAAAATTATCTATACTTGAAAAAGATATTTTCGTCGAATTATTTACAGAAAACGATCAATTTTGACCAAAAAATGTTTGTTTTTTGAAAAAATTAAGTCACAAGGGGTCCGCGAAAAAAAATTGCTGAAGAGGGTGTCCGCGAAAGAAATTTTGCTCAAGAGGGGGTCCGCAGACTACACGAGTTTAAGAAGCGCTGGTATAGACTACAATTATCGAAAAACATTCAAAAGTTTTTTTTTGAATGAACAAAAAACTACAAAAAATTGGTCAAAACACACATTTTTCTTCAATCAGTCACAATTTTTTTAATTTTTTAATATTTCTCCATAATTATAGTCTATACCAGCGCTTCTTAAACTTATGTAGTCCGCGGACCTCCTTTTGGAGTAAAATTTCCTTCGTGGACCCCCTCTTGAGCAAATTTTTTTCGCGGACCCCCTTTCGAACAATTTTTTTTTTGGTGAACTTCATCCCAACCTTTATGACTTAGTTTTTCAAACAAACAAATATTTCCTGGCTAAAATAGAGCTTCTTATAATGTTTTCTGTAAATAATTTCACGAAAATATCTTGTTCATCTACAGATAAATGTTTTTTTTTATATCTTCGCGGAGTGGGTCCCACTACTATATTTTGTCAAACTATAAAAAATATTTTATGTATATGTTCAATAGTTAATGCACTAAATATCAAAATTATATATTTAATACTTTTTGCATTAAAAAAATATTTTAGGCCCAACAAGGTAAAACCGTCCCATTAAGCATGTTGATAATTTCACTATTCATTTATAAATCTTCTCTGACTTCCTATTTATTCCTTATCGCCTATATCTTTTTACGGATATAATATTTTGAGAAGAAAAAAACTGCATAAGTTGCCTGGATGAATGAATATGCAGCTGCAATATGGTCAACTGTTAAAAACGCGTCCTATAATAACTAAATACGGGTTTTGATAATAGTTTGTAAATATAATAATACTATAATATCGATGTGATATTAATTATGCGAATTACCGATTCATTTCATAATTAACTTTGTTATAAATTATTCAAAATGCTTTACCCTATATATTTTATATTAAACTATGACAAACAATAATTTTTATTCTCTGTAAATACGAATTAAAAGAGAAAATTGATTTATTTTTGTAAATATCATTCTTGTTTTTATTTTTGTTAATTTTTTAAAAGCTACGTCAAAATACATCAGACCGGCTCGACATTCTTCGCTCAGGTACATTTTTTCGGTCGGCACTAAAAGAGAGACATTCAAAATGAGTTTGTCAATTGATCCTACGAAAGGTTTTTTGTATTTGATTTATAAGAAAGAAGTCACTTATAGGGTTGCTATGTAAAGAATAAAGGAAATAAAAAATAGTTGAGAAAGTGAAGAATGGAAGTTGGAATGGTCGAAACGAAGCGTGCTTGGTGTACTATTTTGTACGTCGGCTTCGCATCTAGTTTACATCCAAGTCTAAAATTACTAGGCCTGCGGAGCTACATACGCACGGGCGGGGGGGTGGGTTTTTGGGGGTGTAGTGGCTCGAGCCCTAACGTCTCAAGTCCTGGCCGCGGCCAAGCCGAACAGCCCGGCTGCCCGGCCAGGCCGCGCGGTCAAACGACCTAAATCGGCCCATGTCAAGGGAGCGCAACACGATCTTGTAGTTCTGAGCGCTCACCTAAGTACGTTTGAATCGAACGCACGTTCGGAGGGAGATTCGAAACCCACACCCCCACCACCCCATCCCTGGACCGGTCCGCACCACCACCGCCCAGTCGAAGGGGGTGGTCCAGGGGTCCACGCGGATGAGGGAAGCTGCGCGGCCAGGGGCTGGGGAGAAAGTGTATAGTGGACTTCTCGCATGGCTTGACTTGTATTTTCTATTCCTCTTCAAGGAATATACGAAATTTCAGCCCGTAGGCTTGCTTTCGAACCGTATATAAATACACCTACCTTGTGCCATGTACCTATATCTACTATGCGCATACACTTATACACTTAAACATATATCCCATACAAATGCTTTTATCTACCTATACTCTATATAGATAGGCTTACCAAGCATCCCGGTTCGACCGGGACTGTCCCAGCATCCCGCCTAATTCATAAAATAATTGTGTTCCTGTTATATTTGTCAATAATACTGCACGAATGACGAAGACGTAAAAATTAAACCCTTATGAGGTTAAGCACGATTATAAAAGAATGAGGATAAATCATTTTATATGAAATTTCAAAAAAAAAAAACGTTAATAAAATATTTATTCATATTAAATTGGGGAATGCAATGTTTCGTTTTTGAAATGTTAATAGTGCATCCATCAACTTGCGCAAATTTATATATATTTTTTTAAAAATTAGATATCCGGTATCAGATGTAGGCGATCTCTTAAGAACGATTAGGGCAGATATATGAATGGGATAGATATGGGAGGGGGATATCAAATTTATAATATATTTAATTTTTCAGATCCATGAATCCGCTATAAATCTGGGTCTAAAATATTGATTTCACGCTTTGTATGCAAATTGCGAATGCACACCATAATGAATTTTCTCATCAATAATTGCAACGAAATTCACGAAAAATTTATCAGAAGAGTTGATGTAACAATTTATTTACTTGACACAGGTATCTTATATTCCGTATTAGGATTTTCGTTAGTGATAATCCATACTAAATCAAAGTACATACATCTAAATTGCACTGCAAATTCAAGTTAGGTTGTGATTAAGATCGATAGTGATATCAACGCGATACTTTTTTCATATTGAAAATAATAAATTACTTATTAGTAAAAAATCATTGAATTAAATTAGCACTCAATAGAAAGGAAATATCATCATTCGCCATATAAATAAGTTTGTATCATTAATACAAAATATCAAGTTTTTCGTATTTAAAACAAAGCATTTCGGTGAGGGATGGATTCACTAAGAAAATTATTGTTATTCATAAGAAATTATGGCATCTTTTAAAGACATTTTAGCTTTTTGATCTAATCAAGATGTATTTAATATGCGCTTCATGCACGTTTAACTATTTATTTCACATAGTCAATTTTAGACAAATTACTGAAGAATCATTCTAAAAAAGTTTAACCGACCTAACGAATGACGTGACTATTAAATATGTGACTATGACTGCTCAAATAATTATTTTTTGCATATTATAGATCAGTACGAAAATCTAAAACAAATGGCTATGGTGTTCATTATTTTCAAGTATAATTGATATCTTAACGTTTTTACATTTTATTGAACAAATTGCACCATAAAATGCAATTTATTTAAGATTAACACATGATAAATGCGTATACTAATACATTAATTTTTTCGGATGTGTCGACTAAAATAATATTAAATTAATAGAAATAAAATATAGTCGGAAATCCGTGCGTCTACTCTCCCTGATTGTATTTTGATATTGGCGCTTTTCTTCTGCGATTATTGGCTTATTTCATCTTTATCCACAAATATGAGCATCGATAATTTTGTATTTACATTTCGAACGTTTCAATTATGTAATAGATGATTTTATTATAAATCAAAAGTTGGTGGATAGCCTCAAAAACGGATGAGAAAGCGCCAGCGATGCTTTTATCTATTCTTTGATTTGAATAATAAGATCTCGTTTAACAAATTTTCGTCGCTGAATGCGTCCCTAATTATTCGCTTTGATCTCGGAATTTACATATACGACTTTATTGAAGCATAAACTTACACGGAGGTGCATTTAAACCACCCCTATTCAGAAGTTATGCAGCTGCAGAGCAAAGCTTCTGATCGACGTTGGTAGTTTTCAACTTCTCTCGAATCCAGAATCTGAATTCCAGCGAATTCAGACAAGTTGGCATGGCCACTATATAAGAAACAATGAAGATCTTTACCGTGTCCTATTAAATTATATTATGCAAAGTAGGGAGTGAGATGAGGAGTGCTTAAATCTGCTCGAAGTGCTTAAATCTGCTCGAAGTGCTTAAATGCATCAATGGTTTATCTGAAATAATTACTATGAATTAATCTATACATGCCGATGAATCTGCTGCCGTTGTACTGAATACATATATGGAATTGAATGCGAGTTATTCGTGGATGAATTTGATGATAATCAATTAATCTCTATAAGATTCGGTTCAAATTGATGTTCACTCGGATGCAGCGAGCGTATATAAAACATTTTGGCGGAGAAGCTGAGTAAGCATATGACCATTTCTAGGAACGAAAAAAATGGATAAAGTGGGATGATGTATGTGGAATATGGATAAGAAGAGATGAAGGATGAGTTAAATGCGTATACGTGATGGATTGAGACGCACAAAGGTAAGGGTTAGCTGATTTCAGGGTTCCAGATTGCGGCATTCTTTAGCGACTTAATGCCGTGTGACGCGCATCTTTGCAATTTTGGTCATATTGAATCATTTTTGTTAAATTGTCCAAAATCAGATATCGGACACCCGGTAGAATTTTCGTTCTTCGACACGCAGTGCGCATTCGTTTTTGAATCATAGGAATGCAAGTTTGCGAAATCAGAATGTTATTTGGTGCGTCCTTTTTGCAGACGACCAATGACTTCTCAGATCAGATGAACAATACCATCATATCATGTTTGATTAATAACGAATACATATTTATTTTCCGTCAAGAGGCCAAAAGAATATATAAATATAAAATAGTGTACAGTTGGACGGATTTAAATACAGTAGAATTCGCTTAATTCAAGAGACAAAGGATGCTCAAAATATTATTCAAGGATATCGAGTAGGTGGACATTTTATTGGATCGATTCTGCGAATGCGAAAAATCATAAAAAGCGCTTTGGGAATTAAATCAGACGATCGACACGATTTCATTATTGTTTTAAAATCAGTTTTGCCAATCTGCATCGTTAAAAATCGCGCGTGCAAATTATTACGCCTGTGACTCAAATTCGGATTATAGCTGTTTAAATTCTAATAAATTCAAAATAAATGTAGAGCTTGTTATCTTTCGAAAAATTTGAAATTACCATATCCATTGGCTAATGATAAACTCCCCCATTATCTCTTTTGTGTTGCGTTTAAGCGATTCAAGTGGCATTGAATGCGATAACATCAATTCTAAGAATTTGTATTTTTTCCATACAATTACGAGCACATTTGAAATGGAAAGCGAACTTTAACAAATGCCACGATAATTTAAACTAATCGCTCATTGAATATATAATGTATGCGAGGTATTACCAAATTGAAATCATTTACATAAAATAATCCGTTATGATCATTGCAATTCCAAATCATCAAATGATTCTATGAAGTATCGATATGAAACCGACAATTCTTCAATATTTTTTTCAACACCTTATATGCATGTATTTATACGCTGTTCAATAATTGCATTAAATCAAAACAACCGGTACGGAGCGATTCATTTGATTGCATGGAGCGATGGAGTCTTCTACAAACACCATTCAAATTTTATTCATAAATGGATTTAAATGCAATTTCGCAAAAAAAAATGAATCAATAACTATATTAAAATATAATGAATCAAGTTTTTTAAACTGATTCAAAACGATGTTCCTTAACGTTTCGCCTTGCGAGTTCCAACCCTTATTTATAGAAGGCTTTGTTAATTTTTTTCGCATACATGGCGCAAAATATGTTCCAATTATATATTGTATTACTTTTCAACCCCACGGGTATATCATCCACAGGGTGGAGTTTTTCAACCGACGGTATTCGTAGCGGATCCATTCGCTCAAAATTTTGACAGCAACGCTTACATTTATCCGAGACATACGAGTTCGATGATATACGCAATAATTGCATCGAATGATTCAAATCGGAAATGACACACGTTTCTCAGTATATTTGACCGTGACCTGATGAATTTCACCGTGGTATTTCCAAATAGCTCATGCAGAATCATTGCGAATTATAATTCGGGTTCATAATCATTTATCGATTGTGAACGTTGTATATAAACTTGGATCGGCGTGCTTAAATTTGAATAATTATCTATTTGTGAAATAAATCATTTTATATTTGGAATGCTTCTGAACAATAATAAGTCTTTCGTGACAGTATTGTTGAATATTAAGCTTGAATTACCTTATAATTATGTATTAAATTTGTGAATTACAATATATGATAGCGATAACGCCCGCTTTCGATGTATAAATTCGTGGAATTTCTTTAGAAAGTTCTGCAGTGTGTGTTCTAATTCGTTTTATTCAATAAATGTATTTCTCTATGAAATCGAATGCAATGTATCGAATCGAGCAGGATATGATGTTATGGAAGCTGTGGATCGCCGGAGATGTTGACGAATCGCAATAGATCTCGGTCACCGCCGCAAAGAATGTTATTATTTGTGATTCATCGATTTGCGTGAGAACGAGATTCGATCATTTGACGATCGCGTGTGTGAGTGCGAACCTCAATGGATTTCAGGTTTATCGGCGAATGTGTTCTCAAAGAATTAGTCTAGAGCTGCAAAGGTCGAATAACACATTTACATATACAGGCCGGTTCATAAGTGTCCTGTGTTAGTACTCTGTTTCATGAACAGTGACCTTTTATTGCCTTGACCCAGTGGAACTTTTTTCACAAACGATTCTGCAATACGTATTCGAAATATTCGGGCGAAAATGCTTATAAAGGCGCTGATGAATGAATATCGAGAAATTTGGATTGAGAATCCGCATTCGACGGGCGTTTTAATTTGTCGCGGTTAGTATTAAAATGCAAAGGGTGCGAATTTAGGCGCGGCGTCGATGTCATGTGCACGTGCATTAAAATAATAGCAAAGAAAAGTTTAATTGAGGGAATAGATTCGGGCGGCGTTGGGGTGTGGGCGGGGGCGGGCGGGTGAGGCCACCCCCCTCGCCGGACATGCCGGCCGCTTCAATTTGAAAAAATCTCGTGGGCAGCGGGGAAGAAGGAGGAGGCGCGCAGCATCCCGTTCTTGCACGGAAGAGAAGGCGCGCGTCTTGAAAGAGCAAAGCGTGAGCTGGCGGGCCGCGACGGCCATCCCCATCCCCGGCGCCGAGCGAGAGAGCGCGCCCCTTCCTTTTCTCCTGATAACTCGCCAGAGGAAATCTGGCCCCGGCGTCCGGCAGTCGACACTTGGCCGGCGCGCCGCGCGGTCGCTTCCACGTGCCCGCCGCGTGCCATTGTTTACGTTCGCCCGAACATGCCGCGCGCCAGTGCGCCCGCGGCCCGCGCCACCTCAGTGCGTTCAGTGCGCTCCCGGCACTTGTGAAGCACGCCGACCATGTGATAGCGTCCGCGAGACATGTTTTGACTTTCTTTTTGTTTTATTTTCTTTTAATTTCCTCCGCGGGACCGACCCTCGTTCGCGCGGAGCGCCGCTCCCCGGCCGACGAATGGCTAACAACGGCACCGTCACTACCGCCTTCCCGACCAGCCAGCACCACTGCAAGGACTGCGGCCTCTACTTCGAGTCGGGAAAGTCGCTCGAGGTGCACTTCCAGTATCACAAGGAGAACCTTCTCAGCAAGTGGGCCACTCAAGCGCAGAGCGCCCAAAACGATCTCGAAAACAACAACAACACCAAAGTGAAACGCGAGCCCGTTCCGGCGGACTCCAACAGCGACGCCATGATGACCAAACCGAGCCCCGAGTTCCAGCAGAGGTCGACGCCGGAGACGTCGGCGCCCTTCGGGCATCCGGCCACCCCGCAGAGCTACCACAGTGCGCCCTCGCCCTATCAGACGCCCGAGCAGACGGGCTTTTCGCCGGGACAGTTTCCTCCGTACGGCCCGCCGCAATTCGCGGCCGACCAGCAGCCCGCCGGTTCCTGGGACGTCTACCACGCGGACTACGCCGCGCACCGCGCGCCCCGCTTCCACCCTTACGGCGCGCTTCCGGAGCGATCTTCGCACGTGTCTTCGTCGAGCCCGGTGTACGGCCAGCCTCCGAGTCAGCCGACGCCGTCTCCTTCGCCGAAACAGTGCGACAAGTGCGGTTTCGTGTGCGACTCCGCGGCCCAGCTCAACGAGCACTGTTCGACGTCCCATCCGCCGACGCCGCAGGGCCACTATCGGCAGCCGCAGGGCTATCCGCCCTCGAAGCACTACGGAGGTTTCCAGCAAGAGGCCGAGCCCGAGATCAAGGAGGAGCAGGAGGAGTCGGCCGACATCCTGGATCTGGACTCGCAGAAGGTCGTGCATCCCGGCGGCGACGAAAACGGGCTCTTCGAGCACGGCGCCCCGCAGCCGCACCACAACGGGCCGAATCCTCACTCGGTCTCCGCCATGCTCTCCTGGCCGGATAGATACGGCCATTCGCACATGAACGGAGATTCGCAGGAGCACAAGATGTATCCCGAGCAGAAGTTCATCCCGCACGACCAGAAGCTCTATCCGCACGAGCAGAAGCTGTATCACGACCAGAAGATGTTCGCGGCCGCCTCCGGGCAGCACGAGAAGGGCTCGTTCGTCCATCAGGATCAGAAGCTCTATCAGCCGCACCAGATGTCGATCGCCGACTATCAACCGGGCCCGTCGTCCTCGCGGCAGGACATGCACCAGGCGGGCCCGTCGACGACGCGACCGGACGTCCTGCAGTCGGGTCCGTCGTCGACGCGCCAGGAGATGCACCAGCAGCAGGGCTCGTCGGCGTATCGCTCGTTCGAGTCGCCGGCCGGCTCGCAGATCTCGAGCTCGCAAGCGTCGAACTCGTCGGCGAGCGCCGTCCCGCCGATCTCGGGCCGCGGCGCCAATTGGAAGTCGAACGAGGCGCGCCGCCCCAAGACGTACAACTGCACGGCCTGCAACAAATGGTTCACGAGCTCGGGCCACCTGAAGCGTCACTACAATACGACGCTTCACAAGAACGCCGTGAGGTCTTCCGGCCAGCCCGATCCGGCGACGCTGCCCATCAGCACGCACCATCACCCGTCCAGGGATCCGACGCACGGAGGCCGCGGCCAGGCCTCGAGCGCGGGCGACCCTAACGCGCAGAGCCCACTGCCCTCCGACGACGTCCGCAGCCCGGAGGACCCGCAGGGCGGCTCTCAGTTCACCGCCCAAAACTTCGACCGGCCGCCGCATTCTGGTATGTCTCAATCGATTAAAGGCTCTTACATGCACCATCCGAACAGCGCGCAGAACAACCAACCCCTCGGCAACAACCCGCTGGCGAACCACCCTCTGCCTCATCAGCTCGGCACGCATCCGCTCGCGATGGGAAACCAGCCGCCGGGCTTGGGCAACCCGCTGGACTCCGGCCACCATCCGCAGGGCGTCTCCGCGGGCGATCAACCTAGTTCTTTGAGCAATTCTGTCGGAAATTCCCCAAACGGGTTGGCAGGTCCCTCCGTGCATTTAAATCATCACCATTCGAGGGGCCTGCTATCGGTTTCAATCAACAATGCTATATCTCCGCTTTCGGGCCACAATCTACCGCCGTTCAGCCACTTGACGGCCAATCCGTACAATCCGGCTGCTACGGATCATCCGGCGCTTACGCCGCAGGAGCCGCCCCCGTCCATCTACTTAACTCAGAATTTTCAGCAGACTTTGGCTCCGAACCACCCAAACGGGATGTCCCCCCACGTTATGGATACGGCTTCCAACATAACCAGTACTATTGGTGAGGTATCTGCGGAGCACTTCGGGCTCGAATCTAATGGGCCTCTGCCGAGCTTCGCTCAATTCCAAAATCAACGTTACGGTATCTTAGTACCAAATTTCTCACCAATACATAACGTGGGGGGCTCCACCCCTAGCGATATTTCGCAAATTCAGAGCTATATCATAGTAGACGCGCCATACTCTTACATGTCTTCGCATCATCATCACATGGGGGCGCAGATTTCTCCGGACGGAAGCAGCGCCGGGACGGCCGAGCCCGATATCCCGAGCGATTATCATCTCACCGATCTCGAGATGTCCAAGTCTAGCGCGCACATGAATCAATTCTCGATCAACCGTCCGATCAAGGAGGAATATATAACGCCGGACGACGCTCATCTCACCAATCTCGACCAGGCGATCAAATCCGTCAAGCAGGAGTACATATCGCATAACATCGTCTCATCGGCCAAGCAGAAGGATCAAGACATATCGAACAAAGAGAACTACGAATCGCACGTCAATTCGCCGCCGAGTCCGAGCATTCAGGCCGAATACGACAACAATGGCTCGCCGTCCATCTCGTCGACCGTTTCCGGTCTTCCGCTGACATCCAGCAACAAGCTCTCGGGAGAGACGGGCTCTCCCGACATCCACAAATGCTTCGAGTGCGACAAGCTCTTCAACCGAGCTTGCTATTTGACCCAACACAACAAGTCTTTCCATTCCGGAGTCAAACCGTTCAAATGCACCCGATGCGGAAAGAGATTCCCGAACGGCGTCAGCTACGAAGAGCACTACTCGAAGCACGCCGGCGATAAGCCCTTCAAGTGCGATCTGTGTCCGAAGCAGTTCAACCACAAGACGGACCTTCGTCGGCACATGTGCCTGCACTCGGGAGAGAAGCCCTATTCCTGTTTCCAATGCGGCAAGGGATTCATTCGCAAGGACCACATGATCAAGCACTGCGAGACCCACCGCAAGAAGACCAAGTGCGCATAGTACATGCTTCCGCGCGCCCTCGCGGGGGTGCCGATTGCGGTTTGTTAGACGCTGCAACCACCACATATCTCGCGGCTACGCCGACTAAAATACAGCCCTCTACATATCACAGGCAATATATCTATTTGCAAAGCAATCGGTTTATGCAGTATGCATATCGTCTTTACCAATTATTAGTGATAGTTTTGTTGTTTTATCAGGGTTTAGAAGTAGTACGATATATCGTTGGGGCACATTCGGTCATTACACTTTGATGCTCTCTGCTATATCAAGGTGACTTCGGGACGAAGGGTTATTGTCTCATATTTTTACCTGCTAGGTAATCACTTGTTTTGATCGGTGCAGTTATACTTTTTATAGTGATTTTGAGTGGTTCTTTTTTTCCTGAGGACATTCAATGTTAGATTTATATAGTCAAATATTTAAACGAGCAAACAATTGTAATTAGATAAGTTTTTATTTCTTTTCTAAATTGATACTGATCGATGTTGAATTTTTCCGCTGATTTGGTTATGTTGTATTTGCAATTCTTTTTCGTTTGACATGCTAAGTAAAATTGTTGTTTCTGTTGTGTTAAATGTGAGGTCGATGACGACTTTCCCGAATTTAATTGATTTTTTTGTTGAGCTATATTTTTTGATTGATGATCGATTTGTCCAAGTATACGGGTATGTTCTGTCATCGCGATATCAGCTTATTTCCATTGCATCGGATGCAATGTGAACGGTATTATCGTTTTTTTGAGACTATAGACGAGATCGGAATTTTTGTCTTCTTCTTTAAGAAAAATTGTATATATATAGAGTTGGCAGGCTGGATTTTGGGATAAACTTTTTCGTCTGACTTACGAGTTAGCGACTCATAAATAAACAAGCTCGTTTTGCCAAATTAACATTAATGTTTATATGGATGAACAAAGAATTAATCATGACATTTTGCGTATGTGAGGGAAGATAAATTTACGACATTAGGCTAATTGTAATTAATTTATGATAATTGGGGATTGAAAATTTGGATGAACAAACGAAGCATATATTAAATTTGAAATATTGATTTAGATACTAGTTATAAATAAGTCTTACGGACGATACCATAATGTACAAAATTTACAAGATTTAGACACAAAAACGTTATTGAAATTGACTTAAAAATGAAATGCGAGATATTTTTTGCAATATTTTGAATATGAATCGGTGAAATATTCAAATAGGAAGCGAAGGTACAAAGGAAAATTGTTTGTTACTTTATTTACCTTGAAAATCTGGTACTTAATTATCACGAGAGATTTTTAATATATTTTTCCAGCTGAAATCGCGGTCCGTTTCTATCAAACACTCACAGTATGGTAGTCGAGTAGTTGAATCATTTTCATTAACATTTCTTTACCCGCGTAAGTGATTAGTTGATAATTTGTACATTATTGTTATTAACAAATTTCGAGCCATGAAATTATCATTCCATTGTTACTTTAAAGATTATTGTTAGTGTTTAATTTGATGGTTTAAGAGTTTGATGAAATGACATTTTCGATGTTTGTTAAATAAGTAAAAAGGAAGTTATGATATGTTCTAGTTTATCTCACGCGCGAGATTCTTATCTCGATACGTTATATTATTTCGTTTTAGTTCTTTTTATATGAATTTCTATATAATTTAAGATTTTATATATTTTTGTGAACAGACTATATTGGACTTGCCCGTTATTTAATCTATCTATCTACCTCGATTGTATTCTTCGGCTCGACGTTGCTTCGGTGGCTGGACGCGTTCCCGGTGCGCAAACCTTTGGTCTACGGACGCCTAGTTTATATTATATTTAGAGCAAACTTTTCGATACTAAGACTGCATTTAAAGCGGCCCGCCGATCAAAGTTTGACGACCTCCGCCACAGCAGTGCCAAAGTTATATATTGAAAGCCATCGAGGCTGCGTTGCGAGCGACAACTATTACAAAAAATTACAAATGTTCCATACCGCTTAGATAAAAAATGTGAATTTTCTGGAAGTCATAGGAAAAATTTTAAATAAAAAACTAAGTTATTTACCATTTATAGAGAAATTATACTATGTAACCTGGATTTTACTCTTGTTATATATATAAATTTACTTATATATGTTTTTGTTAAGATAAATCTTTTATCTAAAACTCCCAACCAGATTATGTGCAGAGTTCTAATCTACCTCAGAGTTAGGGTTTTTAAATTATACTCTCACGACAGATTACCCATATATAACGAAAGAAAGAAGGAAAAGTATATAGATAATAAAAGATGTACATACGATATCGTAATTGAGAAAGAGGAAATAAAACCTAGATTTTAAATATTTTAAAATATTTGTTTCTATATTATAAGAAATATTTTATATATCTTAAGTTTTACATGTTTTTTGTAACAATTAGTGCCATCTGAAAGTAATTATGAAACGGTGAAAGCTCTCTGGCCAATTTAGTGTTCCTTATGGGGTGGCAAGACTCAAAGAATTGGGGTGTCCGATCACAATTGGACCCGTTGACCATTCGGGCTCCAATTTTGAAATAGACGCGATGTAAATAAAATTATATTTGATTTAATATTGAATTTGAAAAAAGTTACCAAGGCATTTTAAAATGGCCGTTGATTCTTGTACATCTTGCCACGAGCTGGTCGATTTTTTAAATCTGTTAATTTTTTTTAAAAGCCAACCCTCCGCGGGTTGCGCTCGAAGATGTTGTTTTAAGGAGTCATTTTCATATTTTGTGAAAATCTTATTTTATGTTTTTATTTTTATTATATTTCCTTTGTAACTTAAGTGAACCAATGTGATAATTCATAGCTTGAGACGAAGAATGACTTTTAATTTTAAGCGCATCGATCTCAATCGGTCCATTTCTTGTTTTAACTATTTAAATCTATTGATGCGTCTGGCTTGAATTATTAATTGGGTGGCTTCAGAATTATTTACATATTATGAAATCGATGTAAATTGTATAAATATGAAATTTATTAACATCATTAAAAGAGAAAAAAAAACAGAAACGATGACATATCGCAATTATAATACGAGAAAAAAGTAAATGATTTTTTTTTATTTAATTCTATGTTTTTCATTTTATATATGTGCATACGGACACTACTGATACATACAGACGTACAAACTAACATCTGATTTGGTCTGTTTAAGTTTGGACTAACCGGTGTATAAATTTGGTGTACTAAATCTCAGATCTTGCGACTGGATTTAAATCATTGATAAACGACAGTGATTGTGAATATTATACATTATAGTTTTGTAGTGATACTATTTAGTTATTAAGGATCTGAGAAATTAAAATATCTCCATACATGTCGCACGTTTCTGTGGTAAGTCATCTATGTTAAGATTAGTGCGTCGATGTAACTTCAAATTTTTCGTTTCAATATTAGTTACGATAAAGAGATGTGAGTACAGTTTAATAAAAAAAGTAAATTTACCTATTGTCTTAAGAGAAAATAATTAAGTTATATTTTAGAATAGCGATAGGGCGTACTTATTATTTTTTTCCTCCATTTTTGTTTATTTTATACATTTAAAGAAAAGTTTTCCCCTCTGTATGTACTTTATTTGGTTCTTTTACATTTATGAGACTTTGAAAACGACGCTGAGAAAAGGTGGTGATTTCCATTTTAAAAAATAACATAGGATTTGTATGTGAGATGATTGTGTGTGCGTTTGTCTTGAGAGGGCCAAATTTTTACATTTTTGTGCCAACCCTGTGAAAAGGAGCATAGGTATATTTCATAATATTCATTTTGTGTACTGATGTTTAGCGTCTGTTTGTTGCAAAAGCGTTGTTTTACTAACCTGCATGTTGCTATTAATTGCGATTTTTCCATGTTCAAACTGTATATTTTCATGTGTACTGCATTGCGTTCATAAAAAAAGCGAAGATTTTTAATAAGCGACCTAATAGTTAAAATAAATTGAATGTGTACTCTAAACGACTTTAAAAACCTTCGCTTTTTTTATGTCTAATTTTCACTGTAACATTGTAATACCTCGATATGATTCGCTGTATACAATCATTCAAAGATGGTTGGCAATCTGCGCAAGAGCGAATGTATCAGCAATCATCTGAGGTGCAATTCAAAACTGTTATACCTTATAGAAATATAATTATCTGTAATATATGTTTTAATGTACAATAATAATTGCATTGTTAATAATGAGCATGAACGAAAGCGCACTACATTGCAGCAAATTTGTCAAAAAATGAATCTAAATTCCCCTATGCGAGAGATGAGCGCTTGTCAACTTAATTTTTGACAGTCGCGAATTTCTCATCCATTCAAATAAATGTGGTCATCTTTTGCTAAATCTGTCTGTAATCCAAACGAGCACCATTATTTTCTTTCATGCCGATACATGTTTAAGCTAGTTAAATCTTCAGAATAATATAATTTTGGATGTAGATGAATGTTTCCATGATTATTATTCAATAAATACATATCCATTACAATCATGGTTTTATTTTGATTATTCATTTCTATTGTATATCTTATGTATGTAGCGAAAACACACAATGGCTGGCGTTCAATACCACACATTATTCAATCGAAATTCACACTAAATTCATTGATTTAATTAAAGAGTACAATGAAAATCTTGCTAAAGATACAAACACATAACATTGATTCAAACAAATAAATTTCCATATCAATTTGAGGGGCAATAAAGCCCTCCATGCTCTAAAATAACATAAGTTGGGGTTAAATTAATTTAAATACACTTTTGATCAACGTAATTTTTATTTTATGATAGTGATTCAAAGCATTATTTAAACAAATGGGAACAATCTTTTTAAGCATGCAGCGGCGCATCGAGATTAATTCATCTTGTTTGCATTTGATATATATTCACTTTACAAAGCGCAACTTATATGCATATTTAAAAATATTGAAAAATATAAAACTTGTGATTCCCAATAATTTGGCTCGACGAGATCATTCACATTCGGGGTCATCATGAGACTCATATGATTCTGAGAATCGTATCATTCATTCGATACCGTTAATTTATTGCATCATAGGTAGACTATAGAAAAACCCGTTGATGTTAACAAGTTGCCAAAATTAATTATAATGTATTAAAAGCCATGAATTGGGAATCATTGGTTTTATGAAAAATGCAGCGATTTTAAAATGCAGCATCTATTTGAATATTGCAAGCACAATAATGACTTTTGTGAAAATATCTCTGAGCAAAATTGAAGAATGAATGGTTTCTAAAAGCAAAATTTCTTAGACAAAAAAGGGATTTACTGTAAAAGTTTAAAAGGTTTTTTGTTTGTCAATACAATCAGGAAGGATTTAATGGATTATATGGCTTTGGGCTGTTCAAAGTAAAATAGCTCCCAATAACAAAAAAAAAATATATAGATAAAACCCATAAGAAATATTATAATTATAAAGAAGACATATTTTAAACAAAACCTAAGTACAAATGTATCCTGATATTCGGACTTAAGATAAGCGGTAAGTAAATTTTGAGACTTTTTATGTACACATTTCCAGAAGAAGACCTAGCTAATGAATCATAATTTCTCAATAAATCCACGTAATGGCGCATGTAATCATAGCAATATTCGATGACTAAGTTTCTATAATAATAGTTTGAAAATTTTCAATGGCACAAACGTGATGAAACACTTAAATATAAATTCGAAATCGATTCACTTCCATTGCAAGTGTATCATATGAAAATGACTCCTGTAAGTACAATTTTTTGATGTTGTCTTCCTTTGCCGAAACACCTCACTGTATATGCGGCTAGTTCCTTATATTTAACGGATTCATATATAATATATATGAAGACTGTAATCATGGTGTAAAAACATAGACGTGTTGTGGAAATTTCAATATGTGTATCTGTATGCATCTATTACCTCAAGATGGAGCGAAAATGATCTTCGAAAATCATGTCTGACAATTGTATGAGAGTGATCGAAGCGATCTCGATTAGATTATTTATTGCAACATATCTTTGTACAAAAAATGTTTAATTTGTAAATAAATTATTATGAAAAGAACCATTTTATGATTTATTAATCCCGAAATCAAATTTAAAATTGCTTAAAAAGTCAATTAAAAAACAACGATATATTATAGAAGGCAAAGAAAGATCATCATCCAGCTCGGGTATCGTCGTAAGTTGAATCTTCTTAACTGTGTCGAGATGGAAGAAAGGTAAAATTAAGCTGATATCCGCAGGTCTTTTGTGATTGTGTCATTTTGATGCAATCACAATTATTTAAAATCAATTTTATTATAAAAAAATATTGTTTAAATAATTTAATTGCGACTTAAATTTTGATTTGCAATTGAAATATTTCTTTAAATTCTATTATAAATAAATAAGATTAATAAACTGGAAAAGAAAAAAAATTATAGCTAAAAGTATGTCTTAATAAATATATTTAAATTGCAAAATTGCCTTTAATAAAGTCCTTTAAGGCCTCACTTTGACGATCCAAAAAATACGCAATTTTAATATTTTTTTCACAGTAAATACACCATATAATTAAATTAATATTTTGGGATTTATTAGGGCACTCTTATATAATACTAAAAAAATAAATTCGCAATTTAAAATAATATACATAATATCGGTTTTAAAACATCAAAATTGCATGTTTGGAAAAAAACACCTGTTTTAGAGTTATTTTTTAATATAAAACGCAAGATAAAATAAACATTTTGACCTGATTTTGCGAACTGCTATAGGTCATACAGGTGTTAAATAAGCTCGTAAAATTTCATATCAATCGACTGCTTCGTTTTTCGAAATTCTATAAACTTCTATAATTTCTTATTTAGCTGTACGGATTTCGAAGCACTTAGTACAGAGCTTTTTCTTTTTGTGCCCTTACTTTCCACTGTGTTAACATTTTTTTTACTTGATTTGCTCGTACCCTAAGGGAGCCTATGGATGCAAATAGAAGGTATAGGGGTAAGCCTGCGACTATAGCGGTCTCATAGCCGTTGAGGCGCTATCTGAATGGAGTGATTGCTTCTAGGGCATTTCGACGAATAGAAATAATCTGAATTTCTTTACCAAAATTATAGACAACGTTTTAAAGATTTGTTCTTTCGAAAAATGAAATTAAAAACAAAACTATTAATACCCAGTGACACTCAATTGTAATAAATAAGATCGTATCAGAAGATGAGCGAACATAATATATTATTTCCTTATTGATATAGGGTGAGCAAATCCGTATTGTACAAGGTAGGTAAGATTATAATTGTAAGCTTGGAATATAATATATACTCATATAAAAAAAAAAAATAATTATGCAAGATGCTAACTAATTAAAAGAAAAATTAAAAACAACAAAGTTCATTACATAAATGGGTAATTAAATTAAGATCATCAAATTCAGTGGAACAAAATCGTACACCATCGATATTAAAATACAAGACTTATTTCGGCGTGCCTGTCAAAATATGTAAAGGCCAATGTATTATTTAGTATGTTGCTGTCTCAAGCCTTCCAAGGCGAGACCTTCGTTTTTCAAGAAGAAAATTGATATTTCAATACGGGTGCCATGTTTTCGAATACAAATTATGCGTGAATTTAAGGATTGAATTTTACTTGGAGCTTTTTTGAAACAACGCCTTCAATTAAGCATGAACAAGTGGTAATGGACCGTAGTACGCGTACAGTATTTCATCATAAAGGCAGCGACGTGCAACACTTCAGTGTTGAATTACAATTTTGAATATGTTGCGCTCCAATAATGCACTTTTCTGCATGTTGTGCAATCATGCCGATGATAAGTTAAGACTTTGAATTATTTTTGTTCATCGTCGAGGCGTTATTTTAAATTTTGTGTCGTGCGAAAATATGATCTAAAAAGAAGCTTTGACTCATGGATACCTGACGGATGAATCCGCATTTAAATTAAGGAATTTCATTTAAATACAACAAATACGCTATAAATAGTAATTTGATATTGTGAGAATTATTTGGGAAAAAGGTTTTTTTGCTATTACCTAAATTTCATCAAATTGACGTGAGCTGAAATTTTGCAATGTCGCTATACCCATCGTCAAAATTTATCAGCTTCAAATGCATTTTTTTGCATCTTAAAATATTACGTGATAACTTCAAATGCATATAATCTCATAACCATTAGCAAGAAAATAAATGAAACTTTGAAATATAAAATAATATCATCCAAAATTGTAATAAATCCGTCTTGGTTGGTTTCATATTTAGAGTCCATTTAGCACCCCGTTTATGTCAAATTTGGCCAATGATTGTTTAAAATATTTATATCATAGGTGTGAATGAAATATGCTTAGGTTAGAGGTCTTTTGGATTTCAAAAACCATGCTATTTTTTTAGATTAAATGTGAAATTCGAAGATGATCAATACGGGAGGCAGCAACTGAAATTAATAAATATCGGCAATAAATTAAAATCTACAAAACTGTTTTATGTCTACAGGTAGTTTGCGCTAATTATTGTTAAATGAACCTCGTATACTTTTGATATAAAGTGGCTTTGGTAGACGTGGCCAAAGTTGATTGAAGTATTGCATCTATCAAAATATTGCAATATTAACCTTTTGAGTAGTGTGCTAATTTTCTAACATCTTCATAGTCTTGGATGCTATATTTGTCCGCCATTTATCATCTGGACACAAATCCACTTATCTGTCAGAACTGCAGCAGCGCATATGAAGCTTATAATGAACACTCTCGTTGCCCAACGTGAATCGGTGCTGTTTCTCACAGGGCTCAAATTTGGTAGTCGGAGCGTAAACAGAAAGTATAGCGATGCGATATTATAATGCACGGGATAAACAAGGAAGACGTGTGGCAATACGTAACAATGACACGCTGAATTCGCTTTTCGGAGACTTAGACTTTGGACTTCAGAGATGCATATATCTGGTAGACGCAGCAACGAACGAGTTAAATTAATACACACTGTCGATAGCACAAAATATTAGGTAATTTCTTCAAATAAACATAAACAAAGCTCTCCGTCATTGTCTCCAATGCACATTTACCGAACTACGCTACTTTTATCCGTTTCTGACTCTCTCCGAGCTCAACGTACAAGAGTGCTCTTTCTGAAGCATTGGAATCGCTCGCAAATACGCGATTATCCTACCATACGGGGTAAGTACTTATAATATTTAGTATAAGCAGCTACAGAATAGTTTTAGTATTGTAGGTATAAGACATTTATATAATATTCATTTACAAGTCTCAAAAATTGCTATAAATGTCGGCAATAACATCATGGCGATAGATTGACGTTTACTTACAATATCAAAACAACAAAATGAGAAAGAGTCAGCTTTGTAGGAATAATTACACAATGTCACTGCCTCCCATACTATTAGTTGAAATTCAAATGAACCATTGTTTTAGCCTTTCCAACCACTCAAATTGAGGATTTCTTACTTGTTTGTATGATAAATAAATTGAAAAAGACATGTAGATCTTATTTTTGTCCCGGGTAAATGGAATTTCTACAACAAATAGGTTTAATGCAGTAAAATTACATTAAGTCTCAATGGGTATAAGCATAATGAAAAGTAAATATTTATGTCTGTTTCAATATTTAAAGGTGACTGTGATTTTATAAGAAAGAGGCCATCAGTAATACGACTCATTCTGCTATTACAGAGTTCAATGTGTATATTCAAGTTACATATTCAAGGATGCACCCTTCAACAGGTGAAAATAAAGTTCGAAAGATCGTTTATAATGAATTTTGCATTAAGAATATATTTAAGTAATTTATTTAGTTAATTAAATATTAAATCAATTAATGTTTGCTTAAGTAGTTGATATCCATAAATTCTATGCTATTTTCATTTTAAATGTTCTCTGAACTTTTGATTTATATCCATCATTGAGTTGTTGAAAATTATTATTTTTAACACTACTTGATAAAGCTTTGACAATCCAAAAATATTCGATTATTCTTCCAAATATCGAAATTATAAATATAATGTTTATGACTTGTTCAATAGTTGATTAAAGTTAATATTTATGCCAATCCCGAATTAATAGTACATATATGGCAAGGCGATATTGGACTATTAAATATATCTAATTGATTAGTGTTTTTCAATTTATATTATGCATTTTTTCAATTTACATACAAGTTGCGTTGATGACTTATGCGAAAAATATATGCTTTCAAAATCGCCTGCTAGAAACCTTCCAATAAATATTCTGAAAACTAAATTTATGACAATCAGCAAAAGAGACGCCGAACCACTTCATTCGACAATCAGGTAACAGTTGATTGATCAAATTCAACAATAAATATTCCTGGAGGCTTGGATCAACAGCAATGGAATAACGATCGATGTAATAAAAGTGAGGACTGAGATTGTCTGAGAGACATTTGTCAAAATGATTTTTTTTTTCTTTGCTTCAAACATCTTTCCATATTGACTAAGCTTGCTATTGTGTTGTCTTATAATTATGAAATTTAGCCAAAAACTTCAAAATATCGTAAAATAAGCATATGATGAGGATCTTGACGGCCAAATGGATGACAAATACTCTGGAGACTTTTCCATTATATAATCGGAGGTTCTATTTTAAATATAAAATACTCCGGATCCTGCACAAAGATGAAATTTATTGAATGTACTGAATCAGAATAAACATAATATTATGGATTAGGATATTTGAAAATAAACAAAATTGAAATTGGAGGATTGAAATTAAGGAAAAAATAAGAAGGCAGATCCTTTAACAACGCCTACATTTTGCGAAGCCCATATTTCTTTAGAAAAACATATATTCAAATGGCATGTTTGATTTGTAGAAAAATGTTATTTATTCCAAGATATAAAAATAACCTACTAATGAAGCCTAATCTAAATATTATGTAAGTATTTATCTTTGTTGAAAATCACATTTAAATTATGAGTTAAAACATCACAAATAATTTTCTTGTTGATGTATCTCATTATATTTGGCCTTCTATAAAAATCAAACATAACTCGAGATATCTATATATTATATGTGAAAATGAATGTGTGTCGGGCAGTTTGGCAGTCTCAAAGCTCCAGATACATTCCTATACCGGTCATCCGATGCGATGAAACTTTGGTGAGTTATTGGGCGTGTATCCAAGACGGTTTTTACATTAGCACAAGCGTTATTCGTTTGCGGATTTTTTTGTGAGACGTTTAACGAATGTACTATTTTGGCGCTTTTAAATTCTATGGCTGGTCTTCATCACATCATCTATAATTTTGTGTTTATATTAAAAATAATTGTATTTTATTTTTAAAATAAAGCGATTGCCCGGTAAGCTTTGCAATACCCAATATTGTAAGAGTTCAAATACCTTGGAGCTCACATGGAGCATCAACAACGCGCTGGCAGCTATTTCGTGTCCATGATTCCGACAGGAGACTCGAAATACCAGAAAAATGTACATTTAAAATAATTCTCAAATAATTACTTATACCTACTCTAAAATATTTGCATTATAAGTATTAAATATTAATAAATGCTTTTTAATAGATAAACGATTTTCATATGTAGATCTTTCCTTATAATTAATGCAGTAAGCTATTAATTTATCTCATAGATTCACGTTAAACGATCGGTCTCAGATTGACCCTGTCATTGAAATCATGTTCGGAAAATAATTTTTCAAATGAATGATTCTATTATTCTCCTTACATTAAACGGGTATTATTGATTATATCTCTTGTAGTGGAAGTATTTTGCGGATCAAATATTTGTTGCGTGTTAAAAGGATAGTATAATAAACTTTATGAACATTTTAGATCTTGTGATTATGGTAGAAGAGTCGAACAATTTATTATCATTCATAATTTATGACGTAAATATATTTATGCTGCGATTATTTAATAGGTTTTGCATCATTTGTGGAACGATAAACGAGTTTATATTTCAGAGCATTCCAACAGATATACATACGATGAAGTTTTAATCTATCAATATGAATGCGTAAAAGATATTAGTTAGGAAAATGCAAGTTGTAACAGATAATACCCTTTTAGATTATATTATAATTGATGGTATTTCCGCCATTACATATCATATATTAAAAGCCATAAAAACGTTAAAGAAGCGTGGAAATTACCTAATCGTGTATGAAGGGTACATTGAAAAAGTTGTTCAGAAAAATCGTTGACGATCATATCCATCATTAATTTAAAATATCGTCAAAGAAATTAGCCTTTTAGCCATTTCCTAAGGCATTGGAAAGCCATTTCTCTTCACAATCAATGCATGGAGCTATTAGAAGACGACGAGCGAATAAGGTCTGTAAAGTGTATTTGTAACTGATTATTTGATAGCTATCAACAAATTTTACGTAATAAACGTAGACAGATCAAGCAAGGAATTCTCCCGTTAATCTTAATCTTCTCCTGAACGTGTCCCTCGTGATCAACGGGGGGGTTATCCTCCAATCCGTCCGGTGAATCCTCCACCGATGGCCGATATGTATTTGTATAATCCGTTGATGGTGCATTGAAGCTTTTTACTCATACACGATATGTGACTATCAATAAAGTGGTTGCTGAATCTATCGTGCAAATCGAGGGAGAACTATGCTACAATCATATGGCACTATTGTGCAAATCGAGGGGGACTGTGTTACAATCACAGCATTGTCGGTGAGACGTATGGTTATTTATTGGTTGTGAGTATTAGGTCATAATATCAGTAAAAACAGAATTTTAGCTTGTTAAAGATGTATAGTGATTGCGAAAAGCTCTGCGCAATATTTTGGAAGTTCTACTATTTGAAATTGATAAAAATATTATAATCTTCGATTGATTTTTTTTTTGAGTAAAATTAGAAATAACAGAGCATTTAAAAAAATATCGATTTATGAGAAAATAATAATGTATAAATTCTTGTTATTTTGCTTCAATCGGATATTTTGAAACACTTAATAAATGGGTGCCGCACGAATTGTCAGAAAATCAAATCTCCTGACATTATTGACAATTAATATCCAAGAAAATTGCCAAAAGCTTCAAAAAAAAACTCATGATTACTGTACGGAGAAAAAAGAGTGTAGTGATTACTTTACGGAAAAAAGTACTTTATATGGAGTAAATAAGTGTTTAACCCTTTGAGTAGTGAGCTAGTTTAAAATAATCATAAACTTAGATGCTATATTTGCTTATCAGCCAATTTTCATCTGTACAAATTTACTTATCTGTCAGGACCTATCGGCGCGTATGAAGCTTATATTTAACACTCTCGTCGCCCAACGTGAATCGGTTTTATTTCTCATAGGGCCCACATTCGATAGTCGGAACGTAAACAGAAGGAATAGTGATGCGATATTATAATGCACGGGATAAACAAGGACGACACGTGGCGCATCTTCTCTCAGGTGTTATTTTGTCTTAAACCGATAAGCTTGATTCGGTCATTGGTCAAATTAACAAAGAAAAGTGAAGGTAAGCAAGTGCGAATATATAAGACTAGGAATGCAAGTTTCGAGGTCGACTTGAAAGATATTTAGACAGTTATCATCTGGAAGACATTAGAGAAAGACGTTCGTAAAGTTAACATGTGTAAATCGTTATTGAAATGCGTAACAGTGAGACGCTGGATTCACTTTTCGGAGACTGTTTGACTAACAGACAAATTCTCGATCGCCAGGAAGCGAAAAAAAATGTAAAAAGGGTCGCAACATATTGTCCAAAATCAAATTGTGTTTAAATTGTTTTAATGAATAGCATGCTGCATAATATAAAGTTATATTTTGCTTTGAACATAATTTTATATATAGTATGTGTATATTTTAGTTGATTTTAGGACCATAGTTCTGTAGTGGATTGCTTGTGGCTGTGGATGATAATGACCATATTTTATATATAAATGTATATTTTTATATATGCTAATTAATTAAATAGAAATTAAATAACTTTTTAAATCGTATTTAAAACGAGGAAGAAAATGTCCACCGAAATTACGTGACGTGCGGGGGAACGCCCCTCCACCATATACGGTGGACGCAGTGACGAACGAGTTAAGATCTATACAATCGTACGATGTACGCAAGATACCCTCTTCGTCTCTGTTTCCCTCCAAACTCCAAACGTGCAAGACACTCTCCGTCTCTGTCTGTCTCCGAGGTCAACGTGCAAGAACGCTCTTTCTGAATCACTGGAATTCGGACATAACACTGTACCTTACCTTTTTAAGGGGTTAACCCGGGACGAGCAAGTTTAAGAGGTTAAAGAATTTATTGGTTCTATATGAGTGGGTTTTTTTTTTATAAAAATGGATTTAATAATTTATTTTCTCGTTAGTAATACACTATTGAAGTTAATTTTGGTTGAATTTAATGTTTTGTAAAAGTTGGTGTTTTAATTCTCATCTATGAATTTCGAACGTTTATGTGTTTGCCCTAATAATAAATGATGGATTAAATGACGATTAACTTGTGGTTAACGTGCAAATTAAGCCCTCCAATAAACAACATAGAGTAGTGTCAGTGTCATGCGCACATGGGCGCCAGATTGAGGAGTTGGTGAGAAGGTGGCGACCGGAATAGAAATGTCATGGATGTTGGAGTGCGGATGCATCAGGTGTTGCGGATGACAGCGGCAGGTCATGTGTAGGCGTCGCGGGTAATTGCACTTGAGATGCAGTTTGCAGCGGCGGTGTTTGTATACAAAGCGCGTTCAGTGTCCCCGGCCTTGACATTGAGGCGGCTGCGCAGGCGCAGGCGGCGATGCGCGAATTCCGCTGCAGTGCCCGCCGATGACCGATGCTGCATGCGCCATTCCCAGCCTTGAATGTGGTCGCTGCCTCCGCAGAGGTCATCGGTTTAATTAGGCGACGGCCCAACAAGACCAAGACGAAACCGAAAGTGAAGCTGCAGCGCCGACCATATAAAATATGAGTTGTATCAAAACAAGGAGGCTGCGGCGCGCTGCGTTGCCGCTCCTCCGTCTAGGCCAGTGTGCCGGCTAACACAAAAAACCCGACCGCCTCCACCGGGAGAAAAAGGGACCACAAAAAACCTCATCCGCGCGTACCTAATCTCGGACCTAAATCGCGGGGGAGGTCCCCCAAACATCAGGAAGTGATAAGAGCTTTTGACCCCTACCTAACTAATTCTATCTCTTCATTTTGCAACCTTCACTTAGGGTTACCGTCCCTATACCATAAGACTACAATGTTACATAATTAAAAAGACGATGACGATCAGTATTCCATTAAGCGGTTTTCGGTCTTAAGGGAGAGGGGGGATGATAATACAGTAGAACCTCGATTATCCGAACCTCGATTATCCGGATTGAATAAAACAAAAAAATAAATATAATTTTCATCAAGACGTAAAAAAAAATTCACCTGGATACAAAACTAGTAAGGAACGTGACACTATAATGGTGTGTACAAATGCAGCAGGCAGACACAGGCTGCATGAAAATCAAAGACTCCAGATGCTCTAAAAATATCAAATGTCTTCCGGTTGAATATGATCATCAGAAAAAAGCCTGGAAAAATGATGAAGTTTTTAAACGATGGTATGAAAACAGTTTATACCAGAAGTGAAAGAATATCAAAAATCCATGGATAAAAGAGAAAAAAAACGTTATTTCTGGACAATGCACCGTTCCATTCATCTATAGAAAGTTTAATCCAGATCGATGAAAAGCTTAAGGTAAAGTTTCAAACACCAAATTACACATCGGTAATACAATTGATGGATCAGGCTGTAATAGAAACATTCAAACGTTTACATAGAACGCCCTAGCGAGGAAAGGAGGGACTGGACTCCTTGTACTCCAGAAAGCCCTTTCTAGTAGAGTCAAAAAGGTCGTCTAGAGTAGTTTTCCACCATCTCCCTATGAATACTACTCAATCTTTACAAACCTCCCAAACTCCTTATCGAGACGTTCGCGAAAGCGTTCGTCAATACGTTCACTCAGGATACCCGTTGGGTGAGCGTTCGAAATAAAACTCGGTGGTAATGCTATCTTCAATATCGAGCGAATGAGGAGGTGAATGTATGACACAGACGAAATGGATGTAACCCCTTCCTATGAATGGATATTGAAGAGGCCCATAGTTCTGTAGTGGACTGTCAGTGGCTGCACTATGATGATGATGACATAGAAATAAGATGCTTCGACGATTATTGCAAGCAAACGAAAATAACGAAGAAACAGATATCAGCTTTCACAAGAAAATAATTTTAAAAGATTGTTTGTTACATCGCAACAGATGTGTCAACTTTGAAAAAAAAACATGAAACAAAAATTTGAAAAGAACATTAGTATGTTTCAGTGACGCGGTAAAACCTGATATTGGAGAGATTGCGAAAACATTAGTACAAATTTCTATATGACGTAGAAGATGTAACCGAGTGGTTAAATTGCAATGCAAACGATCCTGGTCCAGATGTCACCATGAAATGGCTTAAGAACCAAGAAGAGTATATTTGCGATTTGGCAGCTCGATAATTCCATGTATTTCCCTGTCAATGATGATTATTTTCGATTACCCGAATTTTCGTTATCCGGAATACTTTCATCCCAATCAGTCCGGATAATCGATGTTCTACTGTATTCACATGTAATACGTTTAAAATAGACATTTGGCGAAAACTATACACACATGAGCTGTGAAGGGTCAATGGTCCGTTTTTTTTCTAGTTTCACTTGTATAGACGTGGTAGGGCAAATTGTCTTGAATGTCACGCAAAATGTAACTCTAACTGGCAGTTGACCGGAAAGAGAGGGAGATTAGTTTGAATTATCTCCGTCTCCGTTACAAACATCATAAACAAGCTACGCAGATGCGCCGAACTGCCTCTATTGTATGTGTGCGTCTATACGTGGCATAAAACTGGATTAGTAACGTGCCTATTTTATTATATATTACACATAGGTTTATATTTCAGCTAACAATTTCCGTTAACAAATGTCAAATCTAAAAATCATCTTTTCCCGTGAGTTAAGAAGCTTCACTACTAACCGTGCGAGTTTATTTGTATAGATATGCATACATCATAACGTAGAGAAAGCATCCAGCAAATTCACCAATTGGTATCAATTTTCAACAGATGACATCGTGATGATTAGCTTTATAGTATTGTTTTCAAATCTATATATATCCAAGGAAGATTTATATTTTGTCCATGATTGAAATAGCATTTCTAAATACATATATGGCTAAATACGTATGACATCATATTAGCGTCGATCAAATCTACGCTTTGCAGATGATATTGATATAATTTCAATACTGTTGAAGAAGAAAAGATAAGAAAAATGTGAATATTTTTTCACATTATTATTTTTACTGTCAGGAGTCTCTTGTGATATTGTTCAAACTATTCATTCGGGAGATTTATAAATTGGTTATTTTAAAATGTGAAAAAAATATCCTGCGCATTGTCCTTTACGTCACATAGACACAACAAAGATATCTAACAGTACTTGCCTAAAAATAATTTTTGAGAAAAAAAGCAAATACAACAAAGGAGTCCATTGTAAGCGAATAGATCTCAACAATAGACAGAGGAAAAGTGGTATACAACCATTTGTTTTCACATTGACGTTTACTAGCTTTTGATATTTCGCAGATTTCAAAAACCTACTGACTATTGATACGGGTAAATGGACAGATTTTCAGAATCTCATGACCAACTTAATCGATTTTTTAGCTATTAAACTTGCTACATTAAATCATGTAATGCATAGGTCCCCAACCTATTTTCTGCGGGGTTGCTAGATTATACAGTCAACAACAACAAAAAATATTCACTTTAATGCAATTTTTATTTTAATTTAAAAAAAACTTAAATATTCAGAAGAATGTCTAAAATTCGACTTTACTAACTTGACTAGCAATGAAATAAAGAAGCCATAATTTTTATTGTGCAAAGTTGTTCTCAGTCATGAGCCTATGAAACCTTCAAAGCTCAAACGTCATTCAGAGGCGAAGCATTCAGATCACATTAAGTCGAGATGAAACCAATTCAGAGGCTTGATCGAACATGATATTTTCAGCCACGCATAATATGAAGTTGCATTGGAAATTGGTAAGCAAAAAAAACCTAGACATTAAAGAGTAGATTTCTAATGAAATCAAGGTTTCACCATTTTTTTTCAAGTTGATGAGCCAACAGACGTAAGCTCGAGTACTCAGTCTTCGTGAAATATATTCATTCAGATAATATCAAGAAAGAGTTCCTATTTTGTAATGAACTTGAAACTACTACAAAGAGTGCAGAAATTATGGAGAAGATAAATATCGTTTTTGAGACTGGAGGATTAAAGTGGAAAAAACGTCTGTGGGTCTATCTATGCTTGGGTCAAAATCGGGCTTTCAGAAAAAAGTAAAATAAGTACCTCCCCAAGCAAAGGGAATTCATTGCATGATTCACGGGTACACCTTTGTCAGTAAGACTCTTCTAACTTCTCTGCAAGAGCTACCTTCTTAATTCGCTTAAAAAATCGTAAATGACATCAAATCAGGAGCTCTTAACACCCGTCTGCTTAAATAACTGTGTAAAGCAGGGGTAGCCAACCCAAATGATCTTGCGGGCCACTTTGGAACTGCATCATAGTTTCGCGGGCCGAATATAAAATTATATATCTCCATATTAGATTTATAGACATTTTTTTGAAGTGAAAAAATATATTTTGTAAAAGTGTGATAAACCTCGCGGGCTGGAAAAATATTCAAGGCATGCGGCTCGCGGGCCGCTGGTTGGCCACTACTGGTGTAAAATATTGCAGTACGCTGCTTGTCGAAAGGAAGTGTTGTGAATCGTATCTTTGCATTGAAAGATGAAGTCAAGTTGTTACTGGAAGTTCAACAGAAACATGAACTTTTGGTAAACTTTGTCAACATAGCTTGGCTGAAAAGAGTAGCATATCTAACAGATATATTAGAACAGCAAAATAAGCTTAATCGCATTTTACGATAATCTAGAGGCATTTTTATCCAAACTGCAAAACTGGCGAAGAAAAATAAATCTTGGAAACATTGCCATGTTTAAGAAACTACAGGTAGGTGAATCTGAATGTGAAATAAATGAAAATTTGAAGGAGGAGATTACAGTACAACTCGAATCTCTTGAAAAAAAACTTCAGCGCTTCTTCCCTGAGCTGAAAGGAGAAGAAACTACATTGAAACGAAATCCATTATCTGTTACCCTTGAATTAACCACCAATCCCGATGAATTACGAGATGAGTTCTTGAATTTGCGAAATGATTCCTCGGAACGTAACTGATTTAATGAAAAAATGCTCACATAATTCTGTTGTGGTATGTATCGTCCTTACCCAAATGTGACGATGATTCGAGTTATAGTTTCGATTGTGTCTACATATTTTTGCGAGAGTGGATTTTCAACTCTTCTTCGTTTAAAAGAAAGAAATAAATTAGATGTATAAATTAATTGAATTAATTATTGAAGACAATTTAAAATAAAATTATACTAAAATACTGTTTTTGTTGTTTTTTTTTTAAATTACTTTATTAAAAATGCCCTTTTCAATTGCATCGGGGTTTTATTGGATATAGTTTTTTTCTGAAGGATCTGGTCCAATGATACAGCATCTTCTTGACGATATAACGTGCCTGTTATTGACACTTGTATTAAGCAACATGCGTTTTAAGGGGTCTTCCCATGGGTCGATTTCAAAAAATCTTTTTTTTTGTTGCATAAATTGTATGTAAATATTGTGTAGAATATTTAGATAAAGAGATTTTCAGGATCATTCGGAAGTTACAGGAATCGGACTTCGTTTCATGCCATTCGGTTTCTTACTTCAGCCCTTTTAATACAAACTCTTTTCTATTCTGCAAAATAGAAAAGCTATTGTATTCGCTAAACTCATTTCTTATTTCGAATATAATTATTAGCTTAGTCTTGACTGAGTACCCAAAAGGTTAAGATATTAACAGATTCAGGTGAAGATAGCTGGCGCAAAATGGCGAAAGGTTGATGCTGGAGGAGTACTCAATAATTTCCATCATCATAAGCCACATTTGACTGCAGAAGTTCAAAAAGTCATTAAACCAGTTTATGAAGATTTATCACGAGATGAACTGTTGACCAAATGTTGAGGAGCACGATCGAAAAATAACAATGAATCAATAAATTCATTGGTGTGGATTTTTGCTCCTATACACCTGCATTCTCGTACAAAGATCGTTGAAATTGCAACTTTTCTTGTCGTGATTTTCCTCAATGAAAGATTTAATGGCAATTTGAAAGTTTTAGTTACAATAGGATGTGAAATTAGTCACGTAACTCAAGCTTACGCCCAAGAGCTAAAACTGATACCAGGGAGCATCAATCGACTTTGTAAGATTTTTATGAAGAATCTCAAGGTTTACTTTATAGAACATACATAGCAGATTAAAAGTCAAAATTATTTTGGTGATGAGTGAATTTTAACCTTTAAAAGCGTTTTATTAAAAAAACAAAAATTTCTTTGACGCGATAAAATGAGATGACTCCTTAAGCCTGTTTGCGTAATCTATTTCAGTAAAAATAAGAAATATATGATCACATTTATATTTTCTTAATAATGATTATAATGCTGAATTATTAATATATTTTTTTAAGGGCGTACATACGAGTACATACATATAAAATTAATTGGCTATAAGACATCCTAATTGAATCGTCAGCTTATATAATCGATGCCAAATTAGCCATTCGCAAATTTTTTTTCCAGAAACACAATAAATTACAATGACTAATTAGATATAAACAATGTTGATTGTACTATTAATAAACAAATATTAATAATTAAATCCAATTCAACAACCTTCAGCTGAAACTAAATCAATCATTCGTGAATGTTATTGCGATAAACTCAAATTTCAAACTGTCTATAAGGATCATTGCCCATTTCGGATGCAACCCGCCGATACATATCGTTGATAATTTTGTGCCTCAATTCATTCGGATTTGATTAATAACTCGCAAAATTTGATCATATCATTCGCATCCTGCGAGATTCCCGAATCCCAGTTTAATAGACGTGTACTCCAAATTGCAACATTGCAAATCAGATCTACCAGAATTAGGTAGCGGGAATATTCAAACGATAATTTTGAATTTCACTCATTGAATGCTTCCGGATGAATGTGCCCCATAATCAAATTACATAGGAAATATTTCTTTTAGCGTGTTAACTGGACGCGTCTTCATTCAATTATGCAATGTACAACGGGTACGCGGTTTTTACCCCTTGAGTAGTGATTTTAAACCATTTTAACTCTTTGGGGTCCAGTGTCAAGACGTATTTGACATCATTTTTTTACTGGCAGGTCCAGTGTCAATACTGTCTTGACATTTCTTTATGGATACTTTTAAAGATATTTTTTGGCGATTTTAGTATTTTTTTTTAAGCTGTGGAATGAAAAAAATGTTCTATAATGTATGTAATTGCTTTGCTGTTAGGAACTAGACCATTTCATTGTTTCCTGGAATGTAAAAAGAACCGTTTTGGATGGGATATTTTTGTCCGCTGCAGATATAAAATCACAATTTCAAACAATAGTCTTTGGCAAATTGTGTCACCGTAAACATCTCATATTTTTGAAGTGGTCTTACACTTTAATTATTTTTCGTGAGTTTTAAATGATAATGAGTCCGGAAATAAAAGGTTACCATGTATTCACCGACAGATTTTACACTTTTGCATACGGTGTGGAAAGAATTTTAAAAAACCAAGTCGCAGATTGCTTTGAAAATTTGCGAGCTTATTTTAAACATATATGGCTATGGCAGTTTGTAAAACCAGGTGAAAATGTTAATTTTATCTTACGTTTTACATTAAAAAAAATACCCCCAAAAAAGGTGTTTTTTCCAAACTTTTTTAAAATAGCGCCATTTTGTTATTTTTAAACAAAAAGTTTTAATTAACGATAATAAGGTAGCGAAATGCTTACAGATTAAGAATCTTTTTTACTTTTTGATTCAAGTAAGCCTGAATGAAAATATTGTTCCACCCCGTGGACATGCATCTTTTTTCACATGTCATTTTGATGTTTTAAAAACGATATAATATATATATTTTTAAATTTCGAATTATTTTTTTTAGTATTATATAAGAGTGTCATAATAAATCTAAAAAAGATTTATTTAATTATACGGTGTATTTACTGTGAAAAAAATTGTTAAAATACCGGGCGTAGATCGACAGATACCGGGCGTAGATCGACGACCGATAACAAGGAACAATTGAATAGAAATCCACATTATATATATGATTCTACAAACTACAAGGATTGTATGATGTGTTCGAATCATAATATTCCAGAAAAAATAAGACGGACATCGTTATATTATGATACGTGCGAGAAAAAGCTCGACCTCCACCCTGGAGATTGTTTTAAAAAATACCACACTTGCGTAATTTTAGGAATTAATTTTTGCAAATTAGTATTAAATATATCTACAAACATCATTCGTACTAAATAAATATTTTTATTTATTTATTTTACCACGTTTCCTTCATTTTTCACCATAAACATATTTTTCAATAAATTCACTGAAAATGGCTCGGACCTGGTGCAACACTTTTAGGAAAAACCTTCGGACCGCAAAGGGTTAAATCAACATAAACTTAAGACGATATCCGCCACTTATCATCCGTATAAATCCACTTATCTGTCAGAATCGCAGCAGCGTATATAAATCTTGTATATGAATAAATAAACATTGTCGATAGCACATAATATTCAGTAATATCTTTACGTAAATATAAACAATACTCGAAATCGATTCATTATATGTCGCACATCATTATTAGTCGATAAATTTGGGTTAACGATCTATACAATCGTACGATGTACGCAAGATACTCTCTTCGCTTCTGCTTCTCTCCAAACTCAACGTGCACGACACTCTCCGTCTCTGACTGTTTCCAAGCTCAACGTGCAAGAATGCTCTTTTTGAATAACTGGAAATCGGACACAACATTGTATCTTACCTCTTTAAGGGGTTAAGGGCGTGTTTTTACGTCACATCCGACTTATTTACTTTATACTTATTCAAATTTCTCAATCCGTACATACAATATGAATTATGAATTAATATACACATATATTGACACATGAATTAATAGACACTATAAGAAAAATCACTCACGTATCAACTAACACATACGGTTGAACGTATATTTACGTCCAATCCAGTTAACAGGTTTAAAATACGAATAAGCCACAAGCTTGTTTCAGATTTATATGCATGGAAGAAATTATCAAAGATCAGTTGCTTTATAATACTTTAGATCAGATAGTGTTAGTTTCTGACAATTAAAGCTGTATAAATATATTTTTTAGCATCGTCTACTTTTTGTTACCTGTATTTTAGGTAGTCCCACGTTTAAACGATCGGACTAAATTATCCTGGAATCAAATTTACAAGGAGTGTGGTTGGCTACCACATTTAAAAAAACATATGTAAGCTATGAAAATCTATATCAGAAAGGTTGGCCACTTTGAAAATTTGAAAAAATAATCTACTTTTTAGTGCACTTTACAGAAGTAAAACATATTGAGAGATAAGAGTCATAATATATTATATTGGAATATGACATGTCGGCACGTTGTTAAATGTTTCAAGATCGCACTAACAACAAATCATCACCCACTTCAAAATATCATCCTTTCGAGTATGTATATACATTTTTCGGGAGTGATCCAAACTAGTAGTCTCTAAACACAATTAGCTTAGGAGTTCCTATTAAAGTTTAATTATATATCGAGCAACATATGCAGAAATAATCTTTCAGAGAGAAAGGATGTTTTAATCCTTTGAGCAGTGAGTTAATTTAAATTCGTTATAATTATAGATGCCATATTTGCCTGTCCGCCACTTATCATCTGTACAATATCAATACATCTATAGGTATTTCTATAACGACTTTCAAATATAAACTTGAATAACGTCTTTCTATAATGTCTTTCGGATGCCAACTGTCTAAATTTGAGACCATGAAACTTGCATTCCTACCCTTGTCTGTTCGCACTTGCTTATCTTCACTTTGTTTTTGATAATTTAACTAATGACAGAGTCAAGCTTATCGATCTAAGATAAAACAACACCTGAGAGAAGATGCGCCATATGTGGTCCGTGTTATCACTATTCCATTTGTTTACGTTTCGACTATCGAATTTGGGCCCCGTGAAAAACAACACCGATTCATGCTGGGCGACGAACGTATTAAGCATTCTATATCATGTTTTCTAAAATTATTATTGTTTTGGTTTGTGCTAAGAGGTTAACATAAATGAAATCTGATACAACTGTTAACTGTTGAACTTGAGACACTTAAGCGTTTTACCCATATTAGTGATAATCTTTGTGTTTGAAGTAACACGTGTTTGAAGTGTTCTTTCAAGTGTTAAATGAAAATAAACAGATATAGGCTCTTAGCTAAATGAAACTTAACAACATTGATTAATTGATTGAAAATTAAATAATCAATTGAATATTTACTACTATGTAAACCAAACCTAAGTTATATTTAAACGGGAAGGGAATAGGTTTTTTTTTTATACTGTTAATTAAATTAAAACAAATCTTATTAGAAATTCACTATCATCATCTTTATCATTATTATTTCCAATAACCGCTTATCACTATCGCACCGCACCGGTTTACCGCACCTATCAAATTGATGGAATTCGAAATTCATGAGCAAAATTACAATAACCCTTACTATTATTTCCTAGTATGTTTGCTGATTATTATTTATGGAATGTAACAAATATATATCTAAATTTATGTCTCTCTCAAATTCGTAATTTAGAAGTTACACATGATGTCTATCGATATTAATTTAATAGTTCGACTAATTTTATACTTGAGCATAATAAACCGTCTTAATTCATGAAAATATTTATCTGTGAACAAATGTAAACCTAATCAAAACCCAATTCATTATTCCATTAAGGTTTTCTTACCAATGTGTTAAACCACATGAATACGTCCTCTCGAGACCGCTCTGCAACAAGTTCCAAAGTCAACAAAATCGAACTGTGTTCAAGTGAGGATGAAATTAAGATTCCAGAACTAGAAAATGAAGGTATTAAGGAAACTTCATATAATGAAAAGGAAAATTTTCGAAATGTATTAGAAAAAGAAAGCAGTTTTGTCCACGAAATGAGCTTCGCTTTTTCTTCAAACGCAATGTTAAAAATCTATGAAAATCCAAGAATATGTTTGCCCTTATTTCAAAACCATGGGGAAAATTTATATATAGCTTAGCAATAGCCTAGCTTATCATTCGAAAATATTTCAATTGATTCCTTCAAAAGCTCGATGCCCATTTACATAATATATATTAAATAAGTCACATGAATTTGGCTAACAGCCGATGTTAAAATGATATATACGATATTTTTAATAAAGAATATATACAGATTCATGCAGACGCATAAGCTAAATCAGTGCTTCTTAAACTTATGTAGTTCGCGGATCCCCTCTTGAGCAATTTTTTTTTCGCGGACCCCCTCTTGAGCAAATTTTTTTTCGCGGACCCTCTCATGAATACATTTTTTTTGGCAGACTCATCCCAACCCATGTGACCTAATTTTGCCAACAAACAAACATTTCTTGATAAAAATAGCTCTTTTTACAATGTTTTCTGTAAATAATTCGACGAAAATATCTTTTTCAAGTATAGATAAATGTTTCGTTTATATTCTCGCGGACCCCCCAGTAATGTCTTCGCGGACTCCCGGGGGTCCGCGGATCTCAGTTTAAGAACCGCTGGGCTAAATGATGACGATACATCAGAAAAGCTCTATTCACAAAAACGTTCAATCGGCGCACAGAATGAAGTCGATATCCAATTTCTATCATTCTACAAAAAAAAATTATTCAGTTAAAATCGTTTTTTTTTTCGAATATTGTTCATCAAATATTGTGCATTTATTAAATTTCGTGTGAACATTGATTAAGTTAATTTATAGAGTTTTTCCATGATCACAGGTGAACGACGTGGCGCAAACGGATTAATATTATAATATAGCGCCGTGTCAGCCACTCTGTCGGTCACCCTGTTTGTGTGCCGCCTTTGTGTCGTACGCTTTTCAATAAAGGACACACTTTATATACTGATAATTGGTACGCTAGTGTCGATCTGGCAAATCAGTTATTGCAAAACGTTACTTACATGATTGTACGAAATTTGTGAAGACAATTAACAAGAGACCAAGAAAAATATAAATCTAAAACTGTTATCGATTATAATCATACGAAAGGAGCAATTGATCTCTCAGTTTAATTGATTGCGTATTTCTCGCCCTTGCGAGAAAAAATTGGCTATTAAAAACATGTCCTTAAAGCAAAAGAAGGTTCGGCTAGAACCTCTAGAAAATCATGCAAAGGTTGTTACTCTGACAACGCGAAACTACATGACAAAAACTGTCCAAATGAAAAAAAAAATATTTGTCAAAAATACATATTCTTTCACTCGTTGTTTTTATTTTTTCCTCCTTACTTCACTTTAAAGTTTTAATTTTATTAACGTGTTAATTAAATGAAAAGATATTGACTAGATACTTATTGACTGGAGCTTTCAATCTGGACGTTTGTAGTAAATAATACTAGTAATCAAATAAAAATCTGGAAGTTCTAGTGTAGGTACATAGCAAATATATAGGAAGATATAAACTATATAAAAAGCATTATGATGATTTAAGATTGCAATCTGAAATTTGTGTTGATACCAAATTTTATCGATTTATCAGGATGAACATATAGAATTTTTTTTAGTATTACTAGATGATTACAATCAAACTTAATCTGCATAAGAAAGCTTTTTTACTGTTCCGGTAGTATGTCTGCTCTCAGCCACCACAACAATAAACCATATGAATTTTAACTCTATTCATTCATGTATCAGTTTATAAATTCTCTAAATAGGGTCTAAGTGACCTTATCACGAACCAAAACATTGCCCCGACTTATGTAGATCCACACTCGCCATGCAAAACACCGTGGCGAGTCAGTCGCATTTTGAGAGTTAAGAAATCGACAAGCTTCGAAGATACTTCGCAGATAGAAGATACTTCGACCCCCTCTTGACTACTTTTTTTTTGCGGACAGTTTAAGAACCGCTGGTCTAAACATACAACTAATGTTCAATAAAGAATTGATAAATCTTGTTTATCCTTCATAATCTTGCATGTTATGCATCAGCACTCTTTCAATGGAAATTAATTCCGACCAGTACGACACCCATGTCCAAATTTAATACGTTCGCAATGGGTTAAACTAACCAAATCAAATTGATTTTAGATTAAATAAATTATGCTTTTTAATGGAAACTACGTGTTTGTTTTGCCTGCCAATTTGATGGATATAAGTAAAGTTAGTTATCAACCCCTTAAATATGCAAGACACAGAGTTGTGTCCGAGTTCCAGTATCTTGCGTACATCGTACGATATAGACCATTTACCGAAATTTATCGACTAATAACGATATGTGAATGATATAATTAATCGATTTCAAGTGTATTATTTATGTTTACTTGAATAATTTCGATTGTTTATTTATATACAAGCTTCATACACGCTACGACGGTCCTGATGTACAAGTGGATGTATAAGTGGCGGATATACAAATATAGCATGTAAGTTTATGATGATTTAAAATTAGCTCATCACACATAGGGTTAATTCCCTTCAATTGCCATTTTTGCATTGGCATCACGAGAAAAATCTTCTGCATCGCGTTGTGCTATCTTAATCGTTCATATTAGCACTAAAATGCATTATGGACAGGGAATGCGTAATTTTGTATCTTTGATATAGCCATTGGTGATATAATACAAGAATTCCTCGCTGGGTAATTGGTCAAAATTATATGAAAGTCGCATTGTGCTATTCAACATTGTAATACAAAAATGAATGGTTAGAGGCATTGTTTTTGATCCGAAACAAGTGGCTTGGTCGATGAAAAGAATTGGTACAGCATAGCATTGGCATGCATGCGGGGATGGTGCATGCTGCATCGTGGAGAGCGAGAGTGGTGTAGATGCATTGGTGTAGGTGTACTACAATGATTGCAGTGCCGGCTTCGCCCCGGGCGGAGCTGCTTCACTTCAGGTGCATTCAACCGATGACGGCAACGCTCGATTTTGATCGACAAATTCTTTTCGGCTCGAAGCAAGTAGATGGAACGTCCAAATCCTGTTTTAGAACAGGACGATGCTCATTTTTATGCTCCTTCGTTTGAATCAACTCCTCTAGAATGAGCACGAGACTCGATGCGGTGTGATTTGGTGGCGCGCTTCATAAGAGACAATTATTCTTGAGCGATAAAATCTTGTAGTTATTTGAATCCTCCTCATAAAAAAATGATTTCATCCCTGAATATCTTTTGAAAAAATATACAAAATAATATATATATTAACAAATGATGCATCCGATTTAATTTGACAAATGTTTAATAGAGCTTTTATTATTAATATATTCAACAATAATATTTACTAACATTCATACATGCTTAAAAAATTGATCGATTTGAGGAAGCATTTCATTTTAAAAGGAGAGCACTCATGTCAACAACGGCATATCAAAAGAATAGCAATCGTTCGCTTAAAAATTGGTGTCAAATTTCTGATGTTGACAAGGAAGACTTGTCAAGCAATTGGTCAGCTAATGAGCTGATGACAGCCCCTGCAAGAACGTCCCGCGTCTGTACGCACGTAACAGTTTGTACGGCGGCGGCGGGTAGACGACTAGGAAGGTAGATACGTATTTCAGCGGCGGATAACCTTTTGACAGATGATTTGGATGCTGCAGATTGACATAGTCTATCAAATATTTGACATTGCTTATATATAATTAACCGAAGACTTATTCAATGAGACCAAATACCAACCGCATCATAGAATGCGCATACCGGCTTCCACAAATATTTACACAGTCTAAGCGCATTCTCGTGCAATCAAATATTAAAAATAATCATTCCATCCATCGTCTCTCCAGATGATCTATTTTAGGATCAATAGGTTCAGATCAAATATAACACTCATTGAATATGTTTACTTGCTCTAAATCGCTTAATTTACAGCTTGCATTGCGATTCGTCAGCTATTTTTATTGTTTGAACACGCCATGCAAATATCGGCCGCTAATACAATTTCTGCAATCGAAATAGCACGAAACACTGTTTGCTTCCGATTTAACAGAGGAAATATTAAGGGATATGGAATATTTAGGTCGCACGATGCAAGACGCTAAATTTTGCATCCAATTTGTGGCAATAGCGATTCAAATGGTATGCTAAAATTAACAGAGTGTACTCGAACACAAATTCTTCCAATATGAGTATTTGATCTATTAGAAGATCTATTTTAACGCATCTCTGATCCAATAAATTTGTGGTGAATTTTATGATCAAATATGATTGCAACAATTTAAAAACAATGTTAATTTCGCAACATGCTAATGTTTCATCCTTAACCTCTATGGGAGTACTATCGAAGGGTCTTCGATATGACCTTCACTATTCAGAAAGAGCACTCTTGTGCATTGAAGCTCCGAGGCGGACAGAGACAGAGAGAACTTAGCGCAGTTCTTAGGTTGTTTGTTTACGCAAAGAAACGACCGAATATTGTGTGTTATCGAGAGTGTTTGTTTATTTAACTGCTCGCTGTTCTTTGCTGCGTGTTGAATGAGTCTTTGTCCAATTATCGTTTCCTTCTAAAGGAGGAGCAAATGAATCGATTTTTTGTGTATTGTTTATGCAAAAAAATGAAGTGCTCTTGTAGCCATCAAGTGTTCATTTATAATTGACTCTGCCTCGAATTGAAGATTGTCTTGCGCTGATAGGAGCTGACAGAAAGTAATCGGTGTAAAGCGATTATGACATCAACGACTTCATCGATTTTAAATTTGCTCACTAACGAAAAGGTTAATAAATATCATCTGACTATATCATATTATAATTCGGCTTTAATTAATTTCCTTTATTAAATATTATTACGGAAAGATAAACGACACTTTTAATTAAAATGATATGTTTGTACAATGCCAGGAATAAAATGTGTCATTCAATTGAAAATGTGTTTACTTTTTGTGTGTGATCTTTTTGTTTCTACTGGAAAGAGCTTTCTGGAATGCAAAGAGTCCAATCACTCCTTTCCTCGCCAGGATAGGGTGACATACGTGACGCTTAAGTGCATCTCATCGTTGATTAGGAGGGCGAATTTCCTAAAAAAGAGAGCCTTTCTATCCTTGAATGGACGGATATACATTTATGCAGTAGAAATGATATTGAGATGCATTTCTACTGATATCATAAAATTGACATGATCGTCTCAATAAAAATATTTATCTACATTCTTGGTCAAATTTTAACATGACAAACAATGCTTCTAAGCAAAGTAGAATGCGCGATACGCGCAGTAGAAGTATATATATTTTTTTGCTTTTAGAAGTTGATTTTATACTATTTGTAAATAGAAATTGTAAACTAAAATATATTTGTGTAATACTTAATAAAATAAGCAAATTACTGGTCGAGTGGGCGCCGCAGAACAAGTGCGTAGGTTGTCTATGATATATGCGATGGAGACGTATGATATTTCAATTTTTGTGACGTTCATGCCAATTTTTCCCATATGTTCCATTTGAAAAAACTTCGAAGAATTGTTTATTATATTTACATTTTGTTTAATATGAAATAATTTCTTCAGAATATGCTGTTCTATAAAACAGTAGATTGATATCTGGTATTCTCATTACGTTTTTTATGTAAAATAGTTACAAATAGATAATGTTAAGTTACTAGTTCTTTGTTATATTGTTTGTGGCTTTGTGTGGTGATAATAATTACAGAGGATCGAATGTGATAAAATAACTAGTTTTAATATATTATATATTGAGTCACATTTCTATGGTTGACGACCCCATGACGTGGTGGTATGTGGCGGTGGCTTGAGAAGAGTCGACCGCGACCTTGAGCTACAGAGACCGACCCACTGCCTGAGCATCGCAGACAAAAATGCGCACCGTGCGTTATTTTGACTCTCAAAATGAACGTGCAGTGTTAACAGTGAACACGCTAAGCCACCAAAACACCCCATACACCACCCTGCTCAACAGCCATCCTCACCTTCCTACACAGTTCCGCATTCGTCATTAACGCACAAGTACTTCACAAGGCCATTAATAAATGACATCGTCCAAGCACAATTAAATATATAATGAAATTCACATATTAGCAATTCCATTGATTATATGCATATTTCTTACGTTTTGAAAAACAAAAGTTCAGCGAAATGCATTGTTCGTGACATTCAATTTAAATACAACTTGTGGAAAATCTTCCCATTTAACGAAAACGATAAACGTTCTAAGATTCCTTTTCCCTGCCATTTTTCCATTGCGGTAACATTCTGATAATATGTTTTGCTATGCACGTATCACATGCCGACAATGTAATGGACATGAATTTCAAATAGAAATGCTTGATGCATGTTGCATTGCATTTTTCCATGATGCACATTACTACACCGCATGAAATTGTCCAATTTCGACATGAACAACTTCATTGAGTCACAATGACTTCCGACAGTGTAAAAAATCAAATCTATTAACACATTAACCGCGAGGAAAATTTGCCGACGTCTAGCGCAGGTATCGTTTTGATGTTGCGCGTAAAAACTGAATATTTACGTAAAACAAAACCATATTTAAATATATATTCAAAAAAAGCTATTCATTCGTGTAAGTATTTCACCATTTGAGTATAGATATTGAAAGTTTAAAAAAAACCGATCAATTACTAACCTTTGCTTTTCACACATGGTTAAGTTTTCAAACACAAAAAATAGAGTAAGTCTGAATTGAAACGATCGATCTGAAATTGTAATTTTTCATGTTCAACTCGTTAAGGCAATTGATCATCAGTTCTAATGAACTTCTTACGTAGAAGTTTTTCCAGGGATATGTCGATTTTTTTAAAAATAGCATTTCACACTTGGTTAAAGCAGGATAAATTAATAATATCGGCTTGATTAAGACAAACCCTCTATTAATTTGTTAAAAGGTTTAGTATCGAATTTCCTAGCTATCGTAGTTTCATTGACCTAGTTGATTTCAGGACCCGAAAGATCAATATTTTGGTGTTTGCATTACCTTGTTATCTTTCATATATGAAATAACTATCAAATAAAATAACGATTTATTCAAATAATATATATTTTTTAATCATTAATTTAAGTATAATCAAGTTTATGCAACAAATCAAGATTCCTATCTAATATATAAAAAAATAATCTCTTTGTTAGTATGTAATGCGCTGTCATACTGTTATTCAGATTGCGATAAAACGTCCACTTATTGCTAAGGATTGCGCGAGTAGCATAGGTATAGCCTAATATATAAAAATCAATGTTTGTTTGTCCGTATTTAATGCGCTTCTATACCGTTCATCCGATTGCAATAAAACTTTATCAATTTACTGTTTACATGCTTAAATCGGTCTTCGAGAAGATAGCGAGTGTGCATATGCTTTTGGATCCCAGCTCTTCGGTTCGCGCTACACGTGACCTGAAGCAATAAACCACGTATTACATTTAGTTTCAAATGATTATTAAGCGCTTATAGCATTGCAACGCATGTCGGGTATTCGCTAGTAAGCAATAAAAATAAGACGTATACACAATCAAGCTTTTAGTGATTTATTTAGAGCTTATCATATTATGCATTTGATGGTGATCCTCAATTGAAATAATTTATTGTACATCCATATCCTGAAGCGTAAATAATTAATAATATAATCTTATTGCTGGATGATTATGCAATTCCAAATCATCCCAATTATTTCTTCATGTTCGTCTGAAATTTAAAATTTTCCAGTACTTAATGCGAGCCTTAAACGATAAATTGCCGATTCGTATGCTGTTGGAGGTTGACGTTATATGATGGCAAGCACGTTTCATTGCTTCGTGGCCGATTACAAATTGAATAGCGAGTCGTATTGTGTAGGACGGGCACACAGGTGAACTTGCATGCAACGCTGCATTTGTTGCAATGGATACATGCTGTGCTTTGCGAGATGCACCTCTGTTCTTACGCCTCTCCAGCCACAAAATTGATGTATCGAAATCTATTGAATGCTACACTTCTTTAAGATACGCACACATCATCATACCGAAGATGAACCAACATTAATATAATATGAAAAGCCACATTTTTGTGAGGGCTTCAAACAAACTAACATTTGCTTGAATGAGATGAAAATATTTTAAATGCAAGTAGAAGGCGATAGTTAAAAAAAAAAGCCAATGGCAGAATATTGAAATTGGTATTGATGCTATCGGAGACATTTTTCTTTCTTGGAAGATCGCCTCTTTATATTATTTCCACAAGTTATAATTGCTTCATAGAAATTCTAAGATTTTGGATAATTAAAAATTTAAATCAACATTTGAGAGAGAATAAATTTTCTTTCATATCAGGAGTTTGAGACCCAAACTGTTGTAAACAAACTTAATGAATTTCGATAGATGAACAATTTTTCTTAACCAAAATTATATTTAGATTCACTTTTATTTTCTTTTCAATCTTATTTTGCTTAGAACTATTGTTTGGCACTTATGAGTACTAAAATCTATTTTATTTTTAGAGATTGACATTGAGTAATGTTTGCTATATTTTTTAATCAGAGTGCAAAGTGCTAACACCAGATAGAGCAGACAATAGAAATTTAAAAGATACCCCTAAATATAGAAGAGCATTTGAAAATTTAATAATGGCTGGTCGAGTCAGATCCTCTATTAACTATTGAATACTACATGAACTATCCAAAGATAGACAGACATTATGAATTATTAAAACTAGGTGAAACATTTACTGAAGGTGCTAATTATCGACAATTGGATAGTTTAGACTAGAAGTTGAAAGTTAAACATCCAAGTTTATTTAACAGAAAGTGAATGCAAGTTTTTATCACTACAATGCATAAAATTCTAAAATTAAGCTCGAAGATTTTGCTACACCCTCCATATTTACTTACCTCATTCCTTCTGATTATTTTGCTCTAGGTCAGTGGTTCCTAACCTGGGGGGAATTACCCCCCGAGGGGTAAAACGGCTTTTCTGCGGGGGTAATGACAATATTCATTTTTAGTATTTAGATATAATAACAAAATGACAGATGAGCGTCATATAGCTTGCACTCTCTTCCAAGAAGTCTCTCACTGTGTTTTAATGCTTTTCTAGTAATCCTTCTCGCAAGGAGATGGATAAGGAGACTAGAGATGGAGACGATATAGTTTCAATTTACTCGAGCACTAATTTGCACGTTTCGCATTTGTGACAGTATTTTAAGTGAAATGACTTCTGCTTCTGGAAAAAAGCGCTAGTATCAAGAAGCATTTCTAGAATGGGGTTTCACGAATATTTTTGACAGGAATATGGAAAAGCCTCAGTGTGTTATGTACTAAAGTTCTTGTTCTCAGAGAGCATGAAACCGAGCAAATCTAAAAAAAAAAGATTGTATAGAGGGAAAGGGGCGTCTTCCATGATGAGAATACGTTCTGGATTTCCATTAGTCGTGTTACAATGACTTCTCAAGTTTTGTTTTATCACTGCATGATACGATTTGGCTGTTAAGAAGCTTCCTTCAGATTTACTAAGCGCGTTGAATGACGTAGTAAAAATTGTGATTAAAATTCGTGGCAGCGTTACGAGTTTCAGATTATTCAAAGTTTTGTACGATGAAGTTGGAGCCAAATTTAATGATCTTTTGTACAGATAGAAGTACCCAGGTTGTCAAAAAAAAAAGAATTTTAAACAGGGTTTATGAGCTCCGTGAAGAAATAGGATTGTTTCTCGAAAGCCAGAGAACACAAAAAATTAAGTTGTACTCAAAAATAAAAGAAAAATCATTCATCAAAATGCTGATGTAGTTTGCTGATTTTTTCAGTTAAATTAACAGTCTGATGACAAGGAAATATGATGAATATCTTGACAGCACAGGATAAAGTTGCTAAAGTGAAACTAAACCTAACATTAAAAAAAACTTGCAAATGCAAAACAATTTTAACTTTAACATTAACCATCATTAAATTAATCAAAAAAGTATGTTAAAATTGTAATTTCCAATCGTTTTGTGCAATTTCATGATAAATAAAAGCTATTTGTATGTATTATATATGTTGTTTTCTTCAACAAAATTTTAAAGGGGGGTAAAATCAGTTTCCCTGATAGGTTATAGGGGTAACGAGACCAAAAAGGTTAGGAAATACTGCTCTAGGTCCATGGAATATGCATAGTAATAATGATGAAAATTTGTAACAGATTTATTTCTATTTATAAAGGCATATTTTGATTTTATTTTAAGACACCGGAAAAATAAAATAATTTAATAGGAGCATAATTAACATCGATAGCACCCATTTATATTTTTGTGCATAAAGGTTGCAAATAATGAAGAGCTATAGGATATCATATATGTATATCTATATATCCTTTATATATGATATCCTTGATTTTAACCCCACCTCACGTCCCCTAATTAGTGAAATAAAAAATATTCCAAAATATGAGCTTATTAAATGAACCCTTAATAATGTATAGCATTTTTAAATTCCAACGTGTTAAACACGTATTATATAATAGTAGGTTGACTAAATAGTCCGCAAAATAGTTTTGGTCGATCGTAAATTGAAGTTGCGTGAGATGGCCGAAACTTTAAAGATATCAAATGGGCGTGTATATACCATTTTGAATTAAAAATTTGTTCATGATAAAGGTTTGTTCGAAGTGGGTACCGCGTTTGCTTACAGACGACCAAAAACTATGACACGTCGACCATTCAAGATGCTATTTGGAGTTTTTCAGCGCAATAAAAAGAATTTTTTCATGCAGTATATGGGCAATGGATGAAACATGTATCCATACACTCCAAAGTCAAATTAGCAGTCAGCTGCTGATCAAAACCGCACAAAACGACCAAAAACGCAAACATCAACTAGTACGATTTTGGTCTCCATATTTTGTTATTTTAATCATCAATTACCTAGAGAAAGTAAAAACTAATAATAGCGAATATTATATGGCGTTATTAGCGTCTTTGACGGGAAAAAAATTGCGAAAAAACGACCCCAAATGAAGAAGAAAAATGTAACAAAAATGTGTAACAAATGTTTTTAATTTCAAGCACTTCTTTAATATTAAATACATTTTTTTCATCATTATTTGATATTGCCAAATCTGAGCTGGATGATGGCTTTGAATTTGCTGATGAACGTGTCGCAAGTTGCACGAATTAATTTTGTTTCCAGGAACCATACTTGATGAGAACTCGCATTCAATGTGTCCACATTTAGATTTTTCAATGAATGCTTGTATCTAAAAACTATGCTTATGTTATTTTCGCAAGTGTAAACAGTAAATTGACAAAGTTTTATCACAATCGGATGAACGGTATGGAAGCGCATTAAATACGGACAAACAAACATTATTTTTTATATATTAGGCTATACCTATGTTACTCGCGCAATCCTTAGCAATAAATGGACGAAGCTTTATCGCAATCTGATGAACGATATGGCTGCGCATTACATACGTTCAAAGGGAAATTAATTTTTATATATTAGATTGATACGATTATATTCACCGATTTCGGTATTACCTATGATGGAATATTTTTATTGAATATTTATATTCATTAATCTTCTAAATCCCTCAGTTCTAATAATTGTTACATGAGTAGACTTTTATTTGGAAAATTCTTTGTTTCTATCTTTTTCTTTTTTTAATATATTTTTGGATGCTCAAAATATTTGTGAGTTTCAAATGTTGTTTCATCAAGATGAAAACTTATAAACAATAAAATAAAATAAATACATTTTTGTATAAATATTCTGCATATTTCTTATTTTCGGTCGCAAATAAAAACGAAAAATACTATGGAATTTATTCGCAAACATTTCATAATTCATCGGCGGCCAAACACGAGCAGTTTATTAAATGAGTACCAAAAATGTGATAATGAACGAATGACTCAACTCGCCGTCTTCGCCAATTCTTTTTTCCTTTTTTAATTTAATGTCTGCAATACGAGGAAAATTCTGTTCAAAATCAAACGATATTCGGTAGACCGTGTGCTTAAAATAAAAAAAGTTTTTTTTATACGAAGCGTTGAACTCTTTGTCTGCCATGCATTAATTGAATATGTATGCAACTATAACGGAGCATTAAAATATTCTATAATTATTTAAAGTTAATGGTTTGTAATATGTAAGAGTGCAGCAGAAGTAAAAAATAAGCAATAAAGCTCTATGCAGGCACGGTGTATGCATCGGTATGCGGATTGATTTCAATAGGACAAAGTTAATGTTTAACGAACTATGCAAACGCGGAGCTTAAAGATAAGTGGCGAAAAATAAGAGATGATGGGAAATGTTTGCAATGGGTAGTTGATGGGCATGTCGAGAAAATGGCCTTCAAGCAAAAACTTTAAATTCCGATGGAGTGCGTTTGGAAGGACAAATATGGTATTGAAATTGCATTTACCCCATTATTTTAAGACAAAAGGGAATAACTCGATCGATATTCTATTCATGTTTTTAAATGCAACAGTAAAGATAGTTATTAAAATCGCTTAAGGACGAATTCACTATACGTAAAATAAATCGGAATTAAGAATTCAAACAATTTTTTTACTTATGTCAAACAAAATTATCCTAAATACACAAACATATTTTTTCAGAATGCTGTACAAATTTGGACATTTAGACCATTAAAAAATATGTCTACTCTGGCCTTATTGCCCTTAGCTATTGAACAGGAATTCCTTGTTTGATAATGAATTTGTAATAACTACCCCGAAAAATATTATTAATTAATATCTGATCTCAAATTACATTATGGAAAGGAGATAATATTAATCACGTTATGATTTTATTTTCCTATATCAAATCGTATAAGTGGGGTGTTTCCTAAACACCCTTTCGTTCTATAATTCAACTTAACTATTTCAACTGATCTGAAAATCATGGCTCAGCTTAAAATTCATTACATCAGAAATTGCAACGGATTTTGAAGTCATTAAAGTGCACACAACGAGATAACCATCTTTCAGTCAAAAACACGCAATAAAAAATAACGTTGAAGAAACGTCTGGAAATTGGAATATTTTGTTTTGGTATAATATAACAAAACATTTTGATAAAGGTTTTGACATTATTTTACTAAAACTCTTACTTAATTAATCTTACTTAATTACTATTTTTTTTCAAAAAAAAAAAAAACCAAATGGAGACGTTATAAGGTTAATAATACAATTAGGCGCTTTATCTCGTGATATTAAAACGCTCTCCACTTGTCAAATGTTTCCTTTTGAACTGAAACCGAAAATAAAAACATTTTTTGATTTTCAATGTGTAGGTAATCAACATACCTAAAAAATTTAAAAAAGTGTAAAATTAAAAAAAAAAATGTAGGCTTTTTATATTTCATATTTTTGACCATTTTCTATAAAAAAATTATCCAAAAAAAAAATATTTACGCGAAAACCTTAAAAATTAAGATATATTGAATAAATAATATTTTAGTGAGAAACCTCCCAAAATTTCAGCCAGATCGATGAACAACTTTTTAAGCCATGTAACTGGAGAACTTTTTGGGTATGCAGTTTCGAGAAAATATCGGTTAGAGTTTCAATATGATAAAACTATCAATTTTAGTGTCTTACCGATCAATCAGCGATTCCATACGCATATAATGAATTTTAAGCTTCCTCAAAAATTTGATTATCTTCGAGTAGTTGCTGTTTTCGTGCTGTGCTAGCTGCGTTTGTCTCAGAAAGACTCTTTCGGTTCTGTCTTGCTTCATCGATGTTTTCGGCAAAGATTTACGCTGCAGTAAATTCCAACAACTATATCGAAAGCATTTATTATGGATTGGCTGAGATTTCAATGATTTTTAGATCAAAATGCAGGTGCTTGCCTGCCTGCCAACTGTCAAACCACCGCGTTAAAACTTTTATTAAGACTTTGGATATGGCCACCCAAGCATCTTTGAAGTAGTTCGTCTTTGGATAACCTAATATATAAAAAATAATCTCTGTTTGTTCGTATGAAATACGCTGCCATACCGTTCATCCGATTGCGATAAAACTTTGTCAACTTATTATTTACACTTGCGGTAATAACATAGGTATAATAAAAATATTGTTTGTGTACGCAGTTTGTTATGCAAGACGTGACATTGCAACGCATGCCGGGTAATCACTAGTTTTTTTTATAAATTGGTAAAAGATGCTGCTTTATCTTTTCGTCTAGAAAAGAAGTAAAATCTTCAAATTTTGAATTTTTTTAAAGCAATAGCTGGCACTTGCAGTAACTGTCCGCTCCAGTCAGGAAGATCTTATGATTTAGCTCTTTTATAGTTGAACAAATATGAAAATAAGTAGCCATAATTTCTTTTTTCCATATTTAAACACTACTTATGAGTCTTCGATAACTCAAACCATAACATATTGTTAGTTTTTTAAAAAAATATATCTATATCTATAAATATAGATGTTTAAGAAAACCTTTTTTAATATGAATATGCATTACTTTTGATAATTATTGATACAACAAACATATTTTTCTTAAATAAAGTGAAAATATTGTGTTCTGATACCGTATGTTAATTTTAATGCTCAAAACTTTCCAGCTAAATTAAATAATATTTGAAAGTACACATTGCTTATACTGAGCTCCTGTCGTTAATTTTTTGATTAGTCGTTAGCTTTTGAAATGTTTATGTTGTTAAATATTATTCAAAGCGATGTTAGGTGTTAAGGCTGTACGATTTTTGACCGGTACAGTATGTGAATGCATAAAACTGCTTTGCTCCCGACGATTTCGATGTTTTATTTTGAGTGTTTGTCGTTTTTAAGTGTTTGTTAATATTTCAAACAAGAAGTAAGGAGCAAATTCTGTCGTCAACTGGATGCAATCTCTCAGTGGGAGCTTAAATGAGCAGGGAAAATGTACTAGAGTGATTACTATATCGCATCCTTTAACTGATAGGATTGAACCTTTCGACTGTTCTTTGACACGAGTTCATTGCAGAAAACGAGATAAATAAAAGCAAACTTGTGCTTATAGCATTGTGTATAGATTTAAAAGACCATAATAAATTCCAAGAACAAGAGGAATAAAAAAGAAAAGAATGAAACAAGACGATCGCGCTGCAGTCATTCTTCAACAGGAGTACGTAAACTTTTTCGGCCATAAAAAGCGATCCAAAATCGCATAACCAAGGACAACCTCGTCACCCCGTCGTGATGGAGTCAGGTCAAAGAGTTTGAGGTCAAGTCCGTTGGCTTATGTTAAGATACAGGCGACATTGGAAGTTATGTCACATTTCAACATCTAGATTTATATATATAATTTATATAATATACATAATACATTTGGGCCTCGTATAACGCGGTTTTATATATCACGTTTGCATAAATATTGGCATGTTTTATACAACACGCTTTATATAACACGGTTTGAGGGGAAAAAATACATAATTTTAAAGTATTATTAACATTGGACAATGTACCAGGACATCCGCTCGATTTAAAGCATTCTAATGTTAAAATATTATTTTTATCGCCAAACACTACGTCTATAATCCAACCCTTAAATCCAGGTAAAATTTCAATACATAAAATATAATTTATTCGTCGAACATTTGAAAAAATATATTAGGATACATCGTTTAAGATGAAAATTTAACTTTAAATTTAATTGTTTCTGCATCCGTTGAAGAAATAAAACAATCTACTTTAAATTCTTGCTGAATAAAGCTGTGGCTTGCAGTAGTCTCTGGAGAAAATGTTTTACCATCAATAGAAGATGAATACCAAAGGACAATAAACATTTGTCGTGATATTGTTGGGGAAGGTTTTGATGATATGGATATTCATGACATCCCAGAAATATTGGAGGATTGAATGAAGACGAAGTATTCCAATTATTAAATGAATCTACCACAATTAATGACGCAGAAAGCAATTGCTGCGAACTAACTACATGTTTCACATTAAAAACAGTTAATTAAGGCGTAGAATCTTAAAATAGAAAAAATATATAAAATGATCCTATAATGGAAAGAAGTTTAAAATTCAAGAGAGAATTACAACAAATTTTGGAACCTTATAATGAAATACATAAAGATTTATACGCTAAAAGCAGACAATCATTTAATAACATTATTCTAGTTTACCAATGTGTGAAAAGTATCGCAATTGGCACACACAAATCTTTAATATTCTTCTGAGAGAAAATCTTTTGATCGCCAACGTTCAATGACAGATATGCTACTATAAGAAATAAAAAATATTTAGATAAATATGATTAGCTTTAGCTAGATTTAGTTTTATATGGCTTAAACATTCTCACAAGGCTACCGACAATGCATCTCGCCGTTTAAGTCTGCCCTGAAGCTCCTCTCTCCAATTGCTCTATTTACTGGATCATCCTAGTGTTGACAAGGTATTAAATGGATTTGATTCCAATCCCCAAATCTAAGATGATTCTGTTTGTTGCATTAAGGAAAAAGCTGACGATTTGATGCTTTAGCATTTGTTGAATATCTACGACCTCCTGATTTGACCAGATAATTTCGATGCTAGCTAGATTTGATCCAGGTGAAATCGACGTGTTTAAATTATTTAAGTTTATATCGTTGTGTACATTAAAGTATTGTGATATCTATTGGCAGAAATACCTTAAATTTCACTTAACACAATTTTAGCGGGCTATTTGCGCGGACCGCATTTTTTAATTTGAAAAAAAGATGTGTCGTGTGTGAAAAAAAATTTTCAGCATGTCTACAAAATCGTCTTCTTAAAATAACGATTAGAACACGAACAAACGACACCTACAAAATCACTATCTTTCATTAACAAAAAAAATATGCTTTCAAAGAATTTTTTAAAAAATTCTTCATCGGTTTGAAAAAAATATATATATTGAGTTTTGATTTGCAAATTAATTTTAATCGAACAATTGGATTCACAATCAGATAAAAATATGGATATGAGAGAAATACTGGAACGATTTGCCTCATATTCAATTAAAAGACAGGATAAAAACGATCAGAATCTTTGAAAGTTTCATGCATTGTCCATTTTTTATATATTAGGAAAAATATCCATTGAGTCTTAGTTCTGAAAAATTACAATAAGGCACACTTGATGTATTATCCTGATGCATTTCCAGTTATTTAAATGCGTCTGGCTGAGGAATTGCCTGGTAATATATAATTATGCGCAAAAATGGCGTCTGCAAGGGTTCAAGAACGTTTCTTAGAAAAACACCGTCATACATAGCCGTAAACGCTTTAAAACCAACTTCCTGTTGTTCCCCTTTAATATGGTTGGGTTTAGGGTGTTTCAGAAACGAGTGTTCATTAAAAAAATATATATATATATTATGACCACGCATGGTAGAAGTGAAGCTTTTTAGTTCTTAGAAAAAGTTGATTTTATCGCATTGCTTTTTTCCATTTGCTAACGAAAATCGATAACTAAAAGATGTTCGTGTAATATATAATATAATAGGCGCACTACTGATCTAGTAGTTGTGTGTAGGGGTTTTGTACGGTGGTATATATGAATCACTAGATGTAGCATGAAATGGAATGACACAGTTTAACGCATTGCCTCGTTACTGGGAAATCCAATCCCGAGCCAAAATTTCGATCCCGGGATTTCGGGATTTCATTAGACAATCCCGGGACCAGTCCCGGGATCCCGGGATTGGGATTTTCAATATTTTAAGAAATTACCTTGATGAATTTGATCAAAAATTACTAATAAGTCCATTTGTTCAATATAAAAAATCACTTGAAGGCCAAAGAATTTTATTTATTTAAGAAAAGATAAAAATACAATTCAAAAATAGATAAATAAAACACTAAAAAATTCAAATATTATTTTGAAAATATGCCCGAAGTAACATTAACATTAAACATTAGTGTTTCGTCATTTAGTCTGGATCTGATTTTGGAAGTCAGACAACTTGCTGCTGAAAATGCACGCTCAGCTTCCACACTCGTTGGAGGTATCGTCATCAGATATTTAAATGCTAGTTCAAGTTGATGACCGCGTGAGCCCTCATTTTCGTACAACACCATCAATGTGACTGATAAAATTCTTTTCTGCTGAGACACGGACTAAAAATCGGAAAATTCCCGATTTTCCGACAAATTATTTATTTCCGTCGCTGCAGATGAATACTTACATACTATAATACTTTGATGTGATTTGTAATTATATTACGGAGGAATACAAAAATTCTGAACCCCGTATCTATTATATTTCATATCGATATTCCCATTATTCGTCGAGGTGTAGTAAATACATCACCGGTAGGGAAAGGTTACTATAACAATTTGAAAAACATACATGTACGCTATATATGTATACACAGATTAGACAGTCACTGCTCCTATGCGTCGCCTAAGTTCGCCAATTAGTAATTACGCCACTGTTTCCAAGCGTCCAGATTTCGTCGGGAATGTCTCGATTTAGTAGCCTTCATCGTGTTGATGAGGTGTACGATTTCTGTTAGATAAAAAAAACAATCCCGGGATTTTCGGGATTACGTTTACGCATGATTTGCAAATATGAGGTGGACTTGTCTCAAAGGTCTCATATTATTTTTGTTGTTCACCCATCCCTCGCTCAACACGGAAGATAGATTCTGCCAGATCGCCGTGTTAAGCGAGACTAAATGTCTGATGTACTGTCTATATATTCTAGGTACTATTTGTTGTTTGAAATGCGCAGTTCTATTCCTGTATACCCTTACCGTTATTCTTAGAATTTCGCACAGCTGTGTGCACATCTACGAAACGTCCAAACATATATTTTTTCACCAAAACTGAAACCGTGTTAAACCGAAACCGTGTTAAACGAGTATCGTGTTAAGCGAGGGATGGGTGTACTTTTTCAAAACAATGTACTATTGAGATTCGATTTCACCGACCCGTTTCGTTAAGCTTTTCTTGACCGTGATGTATTTACAACAACAGAATGATCTACATCGAGTCTCGGTATACTATCTATATTGATATATACAAGATTTTAATTTAAAAAAAAAACGGGTATTCGTTAGATATGGGGTTCAGTATCTCATATGTTGTACCAAATACATATCATAGTAAGCGAAAGATTAAATTGTCTTGCTCGCAATGTGGACTGCTGGTTTAATATCCCTGGGTAAAATTGCTTTTTGTTGCATAGAATTATCTTATTTCCTTGATCCGGTCCGATATCATCTTGGTTATTTTGAAATCGCTACGTCTTCATCGACTGCAATTATTTATCATATTTTTTTTGCAAAAAAGACGCATATAGATGATATGATTTGGATGAAAATTAAAATACAATGATTAATTTAAATAGTTGGTATATTAAATGTGGACTGCAGTCGACGACCTTGAATGAGACGTGGGCTAAAGTGTGGTGCACTGGCCCACTTATTTAGGTGGACGCAAAACTGCAATGTGTTTGATTCACCCGCGCTGGTGTCTATTCATTCTGCCCGAAATAATTTTAAGCATAATCTAAAGCAGGGGTGCTGAACATTCGGAATGCGCGGGCTATTATCTCCATTTTTATATAAAGCCTTCTGTCTATCGACTGTATTCGGTCTTTAAAAGCAAACACCATTTTTAAGGGGGTCATCCCGTGTGACGGTACTTTTTGATGCTTTCTTTGGGATTTTTTTTTGGCGAACTGAATAAACATTCAACTGCGAAATTTTTATCACATATTTATTCATTTCTTAAGCATACTTTACATTTTCATTCAGATTGAAATTATTTCCCATTGCTGAAATACACGGCAATTTAGACACCAATAATTGAAAAATATATTTCTGGGTTGCCACGGTTGCGGGCATTTTACTTATCAGAAATAAATAATTTAAATGACATTTTAATCTATAAAATATTAACTTGCTTTTATGCTAGGATTATTGAAAAAAATTAAAAGATAAATTTTTAATATCTTGTTGAACATTTTTTGTAAATTTTGGTGTTTTTTCCCGACTTCTTTTGCGTAAAAAAAGTAAACGCCTTGATCAATCAGAATTATTCTAGTTTACAAAGTGTCTACATGTATACTGAAAAGTTTGAGATATCGTGGCAACCCATTAGTAAAATGCAGTTTTGATAAAAACACTTACATAATGTTTAAAGATTCCAAATCGTTTATCACCAAGATAATTTTGACTCAAATTTAATCTGTTATGTATATTTTATAAAGCAACCTTCAGTTTTTTCATATTTTGCGAAGCCGTTTATTGCTCCCTGGCATCAGTTTTAGTTTTTTTAGCGAAGTTATTCGGAGCAGTAGATACGCCCTTTATTACGACGATGGGCGTAAGATTGAGTTACCTTGCCAATTTGACATCCTATTGTATCTAAAGCTTTCAAAATGCCATTAAATCCTTCATCACGACAAGAAAAAAGTTGCTATTTCAATGATCTTTGTGCCAAAATGCACATCTAAAAGAGCGAAAGTTCATATCAATGAATTTAATGATTCATTGTTATTTTGTGTTTGTGCTCCTAAACATTTGATCAACAGTTTGATTTTGAGGGTTTGCATCTGTAGAGTATTTGTGGTAAAAAGTTACCCAAATTTCTTCTTTCGTTTCTTTCATCGAGTTTGCGTATCTTCGTCATAATCATCATTATGAGAAAATTCCCGCAAAAATGCGGCAAAAATGGTAATTGTCACTTAATACGATTAATCTTTTTGCATTGTGTCTTTGCAGTTTTTTATACAATTTTTCCAAAACAAATAAATTAAATCAGTATATTAAGTATGCAAATTAAATTATTTATAGTATAGTATTTTTAGTAAGTTTTTTTTTTGCGTTTTACTAAATTTGTCTGTTATTTATATTTTTTGTACTGATGGATTTTATTTTTTAAAAAAAATGTGACAAAGAATGTTTCCGAACCAAAACCAGTACATATTTTGTTAACTAATCTATTGGTTAAAGTTGCCAAAGGAAATATTTATTTAAAAAATAGCCCTGAAAGTGGAAGAATTTGCATAAGGTGGATGGCACCTTACTGAATACTGAAATCAAAAGTAATCCAACAGCAATTGAACGAAAAAATATCGACCAATCTCGTATATTCATGGTCGAGTGTTCAAATAAATCTGAATAAAATTGGGAAGGTATGGGACAAGGAAAATTGGGTGTCGCACGAGCTAAGTGAAGAAAATTAACGCATGCGAAAAAATTCTAAAATGGAATCCGAAATGCCATTTTCAGGAGAATTAATAACTGAAGATTAGAAATAAGTTCTTTATTGTTAATAATTAGATCGATTAGTGGCGGAAATACAAAAAAACGACCCTCTCTCGTGTATCAAAGAAATAAACAGTTTTGGATGGAAAACAATTCGACACCCTCCTTATTCTCCAGACATCGCTCCATCGGATTTCCATCTTTTTAGATTTATGCAGCATTATTTGGATGGGAAAAATACAAAACAAACGATGAGATCAAAAATTAACTAACAGAATATTTTCGTACAAGCCCGTGATGTTTTATGGCCGAGGCATTAAAATGTTGTCATATATGTGGAGAGAGGTTATATCCAAAGATGGAAATAACATTTTGTAATGATATGTTAAAAATAAAATATTTGTTTTAAAAACGACAATTTTAATGGCTTAATCTTATATATTGCTTCATTTTAACACGTAAAGATTCTCGTTTACCTGTACATCGAACGTGTTGTTTGTGTTATTGTTAATATATGGATTGCTAATATGTGGGCTCAGTTGTTAATGAATATAGTCGCATGTACATATATAAAATGCTTAAGTTATTGTATTTCTACATATTAATTTGATTTATAATTGAATAGATTGTTCTCGCGTTGATCTATTGATCCGGAGCCTGCTGATTATGCATGTTGTTAAAAATGTTAAATGTATTATAATCACTTGTATCGTCAAAGAGCTCAATCTGCATCCAAATTACTTGGATGTTCTAAATGACTTTTAGCGCGTACAACTCAACGAGCAATCTCAAAGAGTTCAAAGGTTGAATACCGTTGGAAACAAGCGATTGAATTCATTTTAACAGTTGATATGGTAGATTTTATAGGTCAAGATATTTTAAAAATATCTCAGCACGAATACACTTTTTATTGCATTAATTATGACGTATCTTGTACGCCATGGCTAAAATGCATCTTGATTAAATTAATCGATGACGTTCGAAACGACACGTAGTGTTTTCTACACATTTGAATATTGTTTTTCACCAATCGTCGCATAAAAGGTTATCGATCTCTGATCGATAATGAACGAAGACTGCCTAATTCGCACGGTCAACGAACCTCTGCACTTTGCTCGTCCTCAATCACATTCGTTTTGCGATGGTAGGATACGTCTTTTGACTCGGACTTATGATCTTTCGTGATATGCATCTAAGAAAAAAACATGGAAAAATGTCAAATAAGTGTGGAAATAAATAACAGTAAGTGAAAACTGATTGAATTTATGTGCGATTTTTCCGATTATGGCAAATGCTTACGGTAGATTCATCCAGTATTTCATGCATTTCAGGCGAGACCTGCACAACGCATCATCCTACCACAGGAACGATCTATGAAGTGCATAATTCTTATTATATTTAAATATTTTTGAACATCAAATGTTGGATCTAAATGGAATTACGACAAAAAGGTTATCATCATATTTCAAGATCTAAGTACGATTTATTAACACACATTTAAGGGATGTTTGTACCTTGTTGGACCTCAAAGCGATCGATTTTTTAACATTTTTTTATGCGAAAAATATTAAATATAGAATGTTGATATTTAATATGTTAACTAGGCGATCTTTATTGAACATAAAAATATTTTTTAAAGTTTGACAAACAATTTGACAGACAAATTGGATTTGGGGGGGGGGGGGGGTCGAGCCACGTATGTCGGTGCCTAAGTCCTGGACAGGGGACTTGCAAAAAAAAAAAAAAAACATATTTTAACTTTGTATAATATTGTGTATAGTTTAGAAGTAGTCTCTAGAGATTTTTTTATACCATCAATAGTAAATGAATACCAAAGAAAAATAAACATTTGTTGTGATAAGTTGGAGAAGGTTTTGATGACATGAATATTCATGACTTCCAAGAAATATTGAAGGATTGAAAGAAGACGAATAAGTCGAAATATTAAATGAATCTACCACAATCAATGACTCGGAAAGCAGTTGCAGCGAAGTAGCTACATGTTTCATATAGACATACAGACCATTCATATGCCTTACACTTCCAAATGTTGTAAATCAAAAGGTAGACCATAAACACGCAAATTGATGATGCATTGTCAACGAGATTTTGGCGTAAAGCTAAAATGCCAAAGACTTTCTTTTATATTATGTACGAACATCAAGTATTCAACCCAAATATATTTGTGCGAACTTATTTTCTTTTAATTTTTCCACCGGTTTAGTGCTTAAATAATGTATTTAACATCGGAGGAAGAAGATATGACGACAACAATAAAAAAAATGTGTGTTCAAGCTTTGATAAATTTCGGGTAATATAGGAGGTTTTAATTAATTGCCAAGCCTGGAAGATTAATAAAAATAGACGTTTTAGACACAGAAGATTATTTTTAATCCTTTGGCTACTACGGTGTTTTTTGTTAAACGGAAGTATGTTTGCTATCTTCCTCTCTCTTATTTTAATGCGCTTAGGTGTGAATAAGATGTACTACAAGATTAAACACTGATAACTTGACGCACAGAAACTATTCATATTCGAGCATTTTGAAGTCGTAAAAGCGCAAATAGTGACCGTTGTTTGCTGTACTCAGTTTCACAATCGACGATATATTGTTGCGTTCAGAGGGTTAATTGATTTATAAATATATCAACCAATGATGAAGGATCTAAAATAGACCAAAATCGTTAAATTATATTAAGCCTTTTTAATCGAGATCCGTTTTCGCGCAGCGAACCAGCAACCCGAGACATTTCGCAACACTTATGGTGAATTTCTTACTCCTAACTTAAAATTATTACTCAGACAAATTATTGTATAAGACTTTTATACTCTAACACTTTATGTATCTTTATACCATTATGCATATAGTTTCTTAAATATTAATCTCTGTAATTTTACTGTGTGATATTTCATAAAACAATTGCCAAGATGCATGCCCAGCTTTTCGAGGGAAAGTATTACAATAATATGTGGTTTGATGTTAGAATATTATGCAGCTTTCCATTCAAGTGGATATCTTCGGAATCGGAAGTTGAAGTTGAGATTCGATCAGGTGTCTATATGTATTTTTTTGCGGTATGCTATTGTCGATTTCTTGCTGAATTTTGTTTTTTTTTTATTTGTCCTGGTAAATGCTTCCTTTTTTTCAAGATTGATCCTGTCAGGTAGCATTTCAATTTTAATAATTCTTCAACCAAGACAAAGCTCGTATCCGCATCAAACCGAGTGGTGAGTGAGAGTCACCTATTTATAAAAATGTATGCAATCTCACGCAAAAGATTTATAATAGAAAAAATATATATCATTCTCGTAAAACGTCCCATAAATAAGGGATCACATGGTAGCAGCATGAATGAGGACGATTCTGGTTGAACATGAATGGGATGGGTCTTTGTCCTGCATTTAATTCTATCAGGTTGATGATGATCATGCAATTTTTACCCATTTGTGAACGTGCCTTTATATAGAAGATTCGACAAGCCATATGCTACTGATTTAAATCGCCTGAGTTTTGTCAATATTTAATTCTATAGTTTCAAATAATGTCACCCGTTGCTTTAAATTATTAGTGAATTTATCGAATGCGATCAATAAAATGGAAAATGCTCCCATATTTCACTTCGGATTTTGTTATTGGCTAATTTAAAAGCTGTCTAAATTTTGCAATAAAATCACTTTATGCGTGGATTCAATTGTGGATATCACATGGTGTGTTAATATCATGAAGAAACTTATTTGACGAAAAATCATGTGTTGATATCAGTGGTTTGACAGTTACATTAAACTATTTTATTAATCATATATTTTAAATAATTTAGTTTCCTAAATTTTATTAACGTTCAAGGTTATTTTTGGAACCTTGATGCCAGATTATGAATTCACAGACATGATTCATTTTTCTGTCTGATCTATTTTGGAAGACCAGCCAATAAACAATATATTCAAAAGTCACGAAGGCGTAAAATGGATCACTTATAAGATAAAAGAATTAGTGGACAATGACGCAAGCTTTGGATCGGAATGCGAATTCTTCTGGCCATCATTATTTATCACGGATTTTCTTTAATGACGACAGAAACAAAGAGGTGAGATGGAGGCGTCAGAGTTATTGCATGCGAGCAATAAGTCTGCTTCATGAGATCATTCTGGCTGAGTGCATCGGACGTCCTATTCGTTCGTTGCAGGACACTGAACGTCTTGTTTTTATTGCAATTTATATGTAAAAAATAATAACGTATAAAAACCAGACGATGTGCTATCCATTTTTTTTTTCATTTTCGTCATGGAAAGAATCAGACGCGGTGGAAGCGAAGATCGCGGTCAGCAGCCCGCTGGTGTTACTTCGGGTACTCATAAATTATCGTCTTTCCTGGCGGATGGTGTTTAACTGTCGAGATGTCGAAAACGATGTTTTTCGAGATGGACAGTCAATTTCAACAATTTACGTACTCTTTCGAAAGATGTCTTCGACTTGAGTTAATATTGCGAAATGTAAAATACATTGTCATTGAAAATACAGTCGAAATATTTCATGTAAGGAAGCTTTTGCGAACACAAAAAGTGAATTAAAAACTCAACCAAATTTTGCAATTGCAACTTATGAAAATGTTACAAAACCAGTGAAATTTTTTAACCTAAAATACCTTCATGCATTTTTGAAAAATCGATCATAATTTTTTAAAATACATGCTAGTTCCGAACAACATCCAATGATAGAGAACAATTTAAATGCGTATTGAGACGATATAGACCAAAGGTTCCCAACCTACGGGTCACGACCTCCCAACGGGTTTTCTGTGGGGTCGCTAACTTATACAGTCAACTAAAAAAATCACCATAATGAAATTTTTATTTTTAACGGTGTCTTGAAGTTTGAATAATTTCACATGTTTTTAAATTTAAATAAGTGTAAACTAGATTCTTTCCCCAGCAATGGAAAAAACGTAAATATTCAGAAGAATATCTAAAATTCAACTTTGTACAAAGTTGTTCTCAGTCATGAATCTGTGAAACCTTCAAAACTCAAACGTCACTTAGAAAATAAACATTCTGAACACACTAAAAATAATTTAGAGTTTTTTCGTCAACATGAAACTAGTTGCAAACATTAGATACTTGATCGAATAGAAAGTTTTCAGCAAGCGATAACAGCATTATAGCAAGCATCATATGAAATCGCATTGGAAATTGCTAAGCTAAAAAATCTCACACCGTTGGAGAAAAGCTCATCAAACTTGCATGTTGAAGATAATGAAATTAATTCTGGGGGATTCCAACGATGATGCAACCAATATCTCATCTTAATAATACTATTCAATGGCGTATATCAAAACTGCTTGTAGACGCTAAAGATTTTGAATGAAATCAAGGTTTCACCATTGTTTTCTTTTTAAGTTGATAAATCAACAAACGTAAACTTGTGTTATCAGTTTCTTGTTTTCGTGAAATATGAATATATTTGATGATATCAAAGAAGAGTTCCTATTTTTTAGTGCACTTGAAACTACTATAAAAAATAAATATTGTATATTATGGAGAAGCTAAATACGTTTTATATGACTGGAGGATTAAAGTGGAAAGACGTTCGTGGGGTTTGTACGGATTGCGCACCTTTCATGTTTGGGTCAAAATCAGGCTTTCAGGAAAAAGTAAAAGACGGTAAAAAGGTATGCTCTTGCTAGTAAAACTCTTCCAACTCCTCTACAAAAGGTACTTGATTCGCTGATAATCCAAATTACATCAAATCTGGAGCTCTTAGAGCACCTGTCTGTTTGAAGAACTGTTCAAAGACATGGATTCTAATCACGAGATTTTATATTTCTACACTGCAGTATGCTGGTTTTCGAAAAGAAATGTTATGAATCGTGTCTTGAATTGAAAGATGAAGTCATGTTGTTCCTGGAAATTCCAGACAAACATGACCTTTAATATACTTTAATGTCAAAGCTTGGTTAAAATGAATAGCATATCTAGCAGATATATTAGAACAACAAAATACGCTTAACGCGAAACTAATATTATCGCATTTCATGGGTCATTTTTATCCAAACTGCAAAACTTGTGAAGAGAAATGCTTCTCGGAAACATTGCCATGCTTGAAAAACTCTGTAGTGTGGTAGATTAATTTGAATGTGAAATAAATGAAAATTTGAAGGAGAAAATTACTGGGCTTCTCGAACCCTTTGAAATTAACTTCAGAGCTACTTCCCTGAACTGAAAGAAATAGAAACTACATTGACACTAAATCCATTCTCTGTTCCCTTGATTTAGTCAGCATTCCCAATGAATTCTTGGATTTGCGGAATGATTCCTTGGCACGTATGTATCATTCATACCCAAATGTGAAGATGCTTGTCTTTCGAGTTTTAGTTCCATTTGTTTCTACATATTTCTGCGAGATTGGTTTTTCAACTCTTCTTCGTTTAAAAAAAAAAGAAACAAGAATTCATTCGAAGAAATGGCGTAAATTAGAACAGCGATTTTTTTTTATAAATTTTAATGATACGTAAAATATAGTAAAAAAATATTTTTATTTTTAGTGTCATATTTGTTATAGGATGTGAGCGATCCCCGTGGGAGACTTTTTAGGAGAAATAATTTTCGATGTGGTGATTTTTTACTGCTTTCCACAAGTATTTAAGTCATGATAAGATTTTTTGAACGAAAATATTAAGAAAGAAAAGATTTATGAGTGAGTAGAAAAATTTTCATTATGTATTTTTATATGATATTTTATCAATTGTTGCAAATGCAATCATACCCATGAAAATATTTTTAATGGCCTCAGTATTTATTTTTTTAGATCAGATCGATCGGAAATATAAATATTTCCAGTCTCCCAAATTTAGTTATAGGGCGATGATCTGGATATAAATCCGACCTTTCATAATAAATGCTTGGGTCATACTTGATTATTTATTTTTAACTTATAAACTAGAATGCCTAAATTCAGCCATATTTACATACGAGGGTCATTCAATTATAACCCGAAATTTTGCTGTACAAATTTATTAGTGATATATACCAAGTTTTGGTTCAGATACTGGGCTTTTATTATAAAGGTTCAAAATCCAGAGCGTGGAAAATGTTCACCGTACCAACAAATTTGGAAGATCAGAGATATAGCTAATATTATCGTCTCGATCCAGCTTTACCTTGCTTTCCTGGATTTGAAAAAGTAAATACTGGGACGATTAATAAAGTCGTACAGGGACGCCCTTGAATGGGTGATTGAATTTGCAACAATAATTAAATTATCATTTATATATAAGATGCATTTTATCATAGGTCTCTCTTACCTTTCCAAATAACCCTATCCCTATTTTACCACGCGTGGAAGGCAATTGGGAAATCCTTTCCCTAATTTTTATTTCATGTTAAGCTATCGGATGTCAGATGAAATGTTATTTACGATGTATTATGTAAAAAAATCAATTACTATGTATACATAAAGACGTGTTTTGCAAAGTGTTTGCACGTGTTGGCTAACGTATCGAAAGCTCCAAAAACCAGTTGAGCACGTATTGTTCGACTACAGCGTTGTCTTGAAATTGTTGCCATCCTAATGTGTCTTTTAATGGATAAAACATATGCTAGTTACATGGGTAGTTGAAGAGTTATTATTGTTTTTTAATGACATCTAAGCTCTTATAATACGGGAAGCAGTGACTTGAATTTTCCACTCATTTTTACAAAGTTAATTTTTCTTCCAGTTAATGTTTAGCCAATGTAAAAGTTACAATCTAGCTAGTTTTCAGCGTTACAGACATTAATAACACTTTTGAACTCTGAATTATTGTACATACTGGCATTAACTTCATCTCTATAAACCTGTTTTTTTATCTATAAGTATTACGTTAATTATAATATACCTTAATTACTGTTAAATAAACGTCATCTACATTTGATAACAGATGTCTAGGGTTTCGGTAGACGTGGCTAAAGTACATATAATATTTATTATAAGCATATTTATTTCTAATGAAGGGAACTTTGTAGAAAAATAAGACGCTCCATTTATATTTTTATATAACACTAATGAACTTGTACAGAAAAATTCCGAGAATTCCGAGTTCGAGAGTTTGATATTCGAATAATTGATTTTACAAATATTTGGGACCCCTAATCATGGACCATTAAATGCGTTTAAAAAGAAATAAGTCCAAGCTAAATTTATGTAAAATTATTTATGCATAAAAGTGTTAATATTTATTATTTATTATGAATAAGGAATATTCTAAAATTTTCCTCTTGAAAAGGTTTAACTGAAGCGATTAAATAAGTCCTATTTGCAAAATTTATTGATGAAAAATCGTTGTTATTATAACTACAATACAACCAAACTATCTGTTAGAAAATATTTGTTGGATATCCATTGTCACAGCTTCAATTTTTAGATCAGCCTAGATTTCCGTGGCTGTTGAAAATTAACTCTCACACATTAAATTGAACCAGGAAAATATGGGAAATCTTAATATATGCTTTTATCTGTATTTCAAGAATTATTTTCAATGGTTTCATGTCTAATTGTGTATAGCAATCTGATTGATCTTAATCAAAAAATTAAACTCGCTGCTTATTTTGATTTAGAGCATCCGTTATTCTGCTTCATGTCTTTTCCTTCCCGAATACATAGTCGTAAACGGATAATTAGGGCGTTTTTGAGCTCGAAGTTATCGTTATCTATCTGCATATTCATGTGGTCATGGAAACTGCCGTAGATTCGCGGGCCTACGTCAACCGATCATGCCATTTCGTGTAGACAGGCCATAAATGGTGGAAAACTTCCCGATTTTTAATTACAATTTTCCGTGATCGGTCGCAATGTTCTGGGCCGATTTGCAACGCGTGTATTTTCACCATATCCATAACTGGTTTTGATTAATTAGTTGCCGGTGACAGGGAATCGATCGCCGGTGTAATGTTGGGAAATGTGAGATAGGACGTCCTCCAACCATATTACTAGGCCATTCCTAAGCAATATTCTGGGCCTCGTGTAATTAATCTCTCCCTAATTTTAAAATGAATATATTTTCGGTGGACTTCAATCCTTTTATATTGCGACTTACTGTAAGAAGTTGTACATGAGAAAAGTGAAGTCGTTGGAATTAATTAATGATCAAGAAAAACCATCTTCATTTCATTAGATGTATCAATATTTAGACATGATAGTTTTAATTTCTTTATGCTGTACAATTTTTAATCTTCAAACGGTTGAAGTGTTTTTTTTTATAAAGAAAATCAAAATATATCACGACTGATTGACTTTATTAAGATATATGTATTCGATCTCCAAATAGAATAGATTAGAGATGAGAGAATATAAGCAATTACCTTAAGAATTTTTAAACATGAAAGAAATGATAAATATTAGTTAAAATATATTTATTTCACTAAATTGAAATAAGTAGTAGAAATAAATAACTATAATCTATCAAAAACAACCACGCAGAAGATCCAATAAAAAGATTTTATACGCCATGGAAAAAATTGGGGTGTATTTTTTTTTTAACTACAATAAGCCGAAAAATTAAACAGAATGGAAAATATATATATTCATCCTCCGAAGTACGCGGTACTTTTTTGCGCGATTTCACTTTAACGCGGTTGAGAAAATATTTTTTTATGCGTTTTGTAATGCAATGATATCGAAGAATTATTTACCGATGATGTTGTAAACGAGGAGGAATTATTTGGCTTTTATTTTAATACCCGAAACAGATCATGTAAGTAAAGATCAATATTCCGAACTGTCGTTATTTAATGCAAAAAATTTAGATGACACTCTCAATCTAGCAAAAAAATTGTAAAACATTGCGTTCCAAATTGATCCAAACACGGAACGAGCTCTCATTTTTTGAAGAAACCTTCGAAATATTTGTGTATAATATCAAGAAATATATAAAGACCTTATGAAAAATAAAACATTATCAAAAATCGCGGATTTCTTAATAAAAAAAAACTACTCATAAAAACTCGGATATTTCCCCTAATTCATCTGATGAGGAAGACGATTTCGAACCAACTATGAAGAAAATACTTAGAATGATGAAAGACAGCAGCGAAAATGACGATTAATAAATCTTATTCGTTAAACCGTGTTATACAAGGCCCGATTGTATTATGAAAATTCAAGGCATTAAAACTTATTTGTTTGTAGCCTACGCGGAAAGATTATCGGACTAGAAACTCAATCATCTTGAGTTTATATCCTGAAGAAGTGTGTCTGAAGATTTTTAAAAACAAATATACGCTATGAAAAATTACGCCAAAGTGGTTAACAATGCTGCCAATGCGATAAAATGTCATTGACGCTTTGGCGGACACGTCTACAATATGTTTCATTTTGGTATTAAAAGATGACGCATAATGCAGATGTGTCCATCAAAGCGTTATATATATATACAATCCACTGTTTTATTATTTTTTGCAAGAAAATATAATAATGTGGCGAGAATAATGATTTGATCTGCATGCACTTCTCGGGCCGTGCGTGTTAAGTCGTTACGTTTAATTAGGTTTCATCGATTGAGTATCGCCACTATAGAACATAAAACGCCAAAATTGGAAAGACTTTAATATTTAGGTGCCTTTAAGTGCTCTATATAAAGGAGAGGGTTTGCAGAGTTTTCTACTTCATTAGAGGAGGTAATCGCCTATTCATAACGATAGGGAAAATCGTCAGTGAGGGGCAGGATTAAGCCCCCCTACATACTGATCCACGCGGAGATTCATTGGAATATCTAAGAAGATTTAGTAATTAATATCAATGAGACTGCACATAACCGATTGACAGTAATGAACAGAGAGTTTAAATAGCTCATCTAATGTACGGTGAGTTATGTGCAAAGGGAGCGGAGATTTAACATTTTATTATGTCAATTTTTGATTTAATCTCAAATTTTATATCAATACCTGATTTGTAATAAAATGAGTTTATCATATTTCTTAGACAAATCTTGATATTTATATTTGCTATTTCGCATGTGTTTTTCAAATTTAATGCTTAATTCATAGTAATTCGCTAGCGAAAATCGCAGTAAAAATCTATGCTAAATGCTCAAATTTAGGCTCCTGAGGCCGGGATTTATTTTTGGAAACCTAACGGTTTGTTTGGTCCCGCGTATTTGTCAGCCATTTTGTTCAGTCACAGTAAATTTTTCCGATGGAGAAGTCGTCGCACGCTCCCACCAATTACCGTCTGTGCAAGATTCACACGGTGGGAGACCATCAGTGATTTCTGACGAACTTGCGAAAAAAAATTGAAGAATAATTGCGAAATAACCGCCGTGTGACACTTGACGACCTACACAAAGAATTTAATTCAAAGAAATTTTTCGAAGTCTCCTTAATGAAATAATGTCGGAAAAACTTTGTTATAAGAAGTGGTTTGCCAGATGGATGCCCAGAATGTTACTAATATCCTAAAATCCAAAAACAACTGGCGGCAAAAGTTAGTACCCCGACTACAGAAATGTCTCAATCTCAATGAAGATTACGTTGAAAATTAATTTAATATATTTGTGAAGTATCCTATGAATATCAATTAAATATAAGAATTTTTCGATCCTACATAAATCTTGTAACCTTACTTTCTGGATGACGGATGGCTTTATGGATGGCATAAAATCAACTTTTCCCATAATAGCTAAGAAGTTTCACTTCTACGGCACAAGTTTTCACTTCTACCCATTTTTTGGTTGTGATTTAAAAAAAATATGCTAAGCGTTCAATTTTAAATACAGAATGATTTTTAAAGAGTTAATATGATAATCTAAATCTGATCTGATGCAGTCAAACGATTTGACACGATACTAGTCTTATCAATTTCTTTACATAATTATCCGAGAAAAGATCTACCCTGGCAAAAAATAACAGAAAAAAGAAAATTAGAACGACTTATTTGGATAATTTGTACGGACAAACTTCTTCAATCACAAAAGTAATCATATCGCAAATATGAATTTTCTTTCAGCTTCTCTAGACATTTATCTGCTTCTCTTGTTAAAGTGCAATGGCTTTCTTTCCATTCCATTTCTGCACATGCGTTTTATGTGTATTTATATGTCTGCATATCCATCAACACGAACACCCATTATCCTAGCACAAGCGGATGTTTATTAATACCTACTTACTCACGAAAGTATCAGAAGCTGGTGTTAGAATTTAAAAGGGTGGTTGGTACGGGTTAGCCCTATCAAGCCTGACCTTATTAAAATAGGTACCAAGCATCGGATAGACACCGATCCACAAGTATCAAAAAGGTACTGGAGGGGGAGGGGTGAACTTCCTGGTTTTTTTTTTTTGGTGCCCTACACATATCTATCAACAAGCGGTTGTAACTAAGGTGGGGAGAGCTCTTTTGTTCCCACTAAAGTACTTTAAAGCCTTTGCTATATCTTTATGAATTTGTCTGGGGACCTAACAACATACTGTTACTATTTTAAGAGTAGTTTTCCGGTGAAAATTACATCCGATACTATTTACGGAGCTAATACCGATGGTAAACAAGCCGCTGTGGCCTTCATCGCCCAATCCTATATAATATTACTTTCATAGAACTAATCAAACGGTCTTTATATGATGTTTGCTGGTTTTAAGATGTATTTTTTCAAATCTTATTAGCCGCGGAAGCCAATTTTGAATTAAATTAAATGTAAAACTCTAATATATTATTTATCTAATAATACTGATAATGAAAGTTAATTTGATTTTTCCCCATGCAATGCTGTATAGTAAGGTAATTTTTAATACATGAATGATTTTTTTTCAAATTTTTGGATGGAATTTTCATTATTTTAATATTGAAATTTACTATTTATATCATTATGATCTCTGAGCAAATTATAATTATAAAAAATCAAGGAACTAATCCAAAATTGAAACTTGATTGAATTGTTGCAACATTCAAAGCGTTGCAACATTAAGTACATATAATATTAATTATAAGCATCTACATTATAGTTTCATTCTTGTAGCTGTAAGACATTTATATTATATTTGCTTATAGGTCTCAAAAATTCTTAAAAATGCCGGCAACAACATCATCGTGGTAGACTGCCGTTTTATTTACTTAAAATATTAAAACAACAAAATGAGAATGAATCAGCTTTGTAACTTATTTGAAATCTTGGATGCATTTTTGTTTTAAAACTAGTTATTGAAATACTCGGAAGGAACTGCGTGTCAATTTCCTCTACTTATTTGTAGTGTCAGTTAATACTATTATTATGTATTTGAATTTATCAACAAAGAAAACATCTCAATTCTAGCCTTCTAACAGTTCGTGCGGCACCCACTTATCAAACTTCTTTATCTTTCCTACTTCGACATTATTTTTGTGTTTTTCAAATTATTCTTTCATAAATCGATTCTTCTCTGAATACTCAGTTAATATTTACACTTGTTTTCACAGCGTTGGGAAAAATAACTATTTTGACAACCTTGACACTTAGGACATAGGGCTTATGTGTAAAACCTAGCAAAAGACACCCTTAACCCCTTAAAAAATTGTATCGGTCCATACACCAATCATCCTGTATATAAAATATTCGGATATTCAAAAATATTACCAATTTAATGTTCGTTATTTGAATAATATATATTATAAAGATTCCTGAAAGGATCATTAGCTTTCAACAAATGATATCAATTTCATATGGTTCCTATGCATTGTCATTTTGCTGTGTACTATTTTCTAAATAAATAAAATAGTCACACAGTTTGAAAACCCAGGCTATAAAGGGTTAAAATGTTTTATATATGAGGTAATAAAAACGTCGAGGCGGCGGTAAAGAGCGTGCCTCATTCGTATTATTTTAAAACTCTTTAAAAACGTACAGAAATCTAATAATTTTACACAAACGTTTATTACAGTACTTCCAACAACTTAGGACTTTGTAACTTTGCACAAAATTAACTTATGCCAAAGTAAGTTTCGAAGTTGTACTTAACGTAGATACAATTGTAAATTGTTTTAACACATAAACTTTGTTTGAATTTGAGCTACGATTACGTTGCGAAAGTATTCATAAATATTATTATAATTCTAAATTTGATTTAATCTAATTAGATAAATCTGATTTATAAATCAAATTCAGACATAATGATGTAATATAGTCTGAAACAAATTATTATTGCAATGATAGAATTGTCCGTTGGGCATTGGTAAATATTGCTGAATCTGACTAAATTGATAGGGGGTTGAGGGATGAGTTTGAAAGCTGAAAACCGAACGATATAAATAAATGTTTATTTCAGGGGGAATTTGAAAATAAACACACTTTCACATGCTGATAGAAAGAAGACACGAAATAAACCAGCATTTGTTCAAATCATATTATACAAAACTTAATTATGTGCACAAATACTGCAAATATTTATGCTTCCACTTTCAAAATAAATGTTTGAAGAAAATTTATAAATCATTTTTTTTTAAATACAATAGAACTTTCATTATTCGGACTTCGATTATCCGGATTTTCGATTATACGGATTGTTCAAAATAAACAAAAAATATATAATTTGCTGATTAGCACGTGGAGAATTGTATCTCCTTTGCTCTCGTAGTGATGGATAGCATTTACTAATTGTTTAATATCAGAAAATGGATGTTCATAGCTCGAAGAGTGTATTTTTGGTTGATTCATACAAAGACGATCAACTGGACAGCTAATATTTGGATAAATGGAGATTCCACTTTTAAAGCAAGTTCGAGCTGACTTGAAAAATTTAAAGGCCGACATGGTATCAGGGAGCTTGAAATTTATGGGGAAAAGCTTTCTGCTGACATACCTTCAGCAAACACATTCATTGACACATTGAAGCTATTTGTGGAGAAGGAAGGATTCGAAGAAGAATTTATATACAATGAAGACGTGAACATACTTCACCTGGATATAAAACTAGTAAAGAACGTGTCACAGTAATGGTGTATGCAAATGCAGCAAATAGACACAGATTGTCCTTGGAAAGACAAAGAACCCCAGATATTTTAAAAATATCAAAACTCTATAGATAAAAGAGGGAAAACATTAATATTACTAGACAATGCACCCTCCTTCCCATCCATAGAAAGTTTAAATCAGATCGATGAAATGTTTACGGTAAAATTTCTTCCATCAAATGCCACGTCGGTAATACAACCGATGAATCAGGGTGTAATCAAAATATTCAAACGTTTACATAGAAATTAGATGCTTTGATGATTATTGCTAGAAGATGAAAATGATGAAGAAACAGTTATCAGTTTTCACAAAAAAATAAATTTAAAAGATTGTTCCTACATTGCAGCAGATAGTAGGAATTCTTTAGATGTGTTCACATTGAAAAACCCATTGAAAACAAAAAAATTAAAGGATCATAAGTATGTTTCAGTAACGCGGTATAAGATAATATAGAAGACATTTCGAAAGCAATAGCACATTTTTTTATATTTACTGTATGCGACGAAGAAGATGTAACCGAGTATTTAAATTGCGATGCAAACGATCATGGATTCCAAAATTTGAACGACGAAGAGAAAAAAGAAAAATATGCCATAGAAGAACAAGATTGAGAAGAAGAAGAAGAGATTTGTAAAGGGAGAGATATTGGTTATACATATTCTTAAGCTTTCCAGTGTTTAGATGTCATCATGAAATGGTTTGAGAACCAAGAAGAGTGTAATTCAGAACAACTTGTTTATCTTATGAGTATTCACGATTTAGCAGCCAAAACCAAAACCAAAAAACCAAAATTGATCATTGATTTTTTTAATATAAATATATATATATATATATATATATATTATATGTGTACATAAATCTAGAAAAATCAAAATAATTCATACTTTTCCCGTCAATTTTGACTAATTTTGATTATCCTGATTTTCGTTAACCGGACTACTTTTATTTCCAATTAGTCTGGATAATAGAAGTTCTACTGTAATAAAATATGATTTTATTTATTTTATTTGCTATGAGAAATCTATGATTGGTAATTATTAAATTCGTAAACGGTATGAGGTGAATTAAAAAATCGATTAGATTATCGATACAATTAGGGATTGTCTGAATTAATAAATAAATTATATTATATCCAATGATACAGGAATTCAATCGGAATATTATTTTTAGAAGTAAAACAATTAATTGCCTGTAGGGCAGTAGAAATGGCAATTTCGTTTCCCAGAAGGGTATGCACCTGTTGATTGTTTTGATACGAGACATTTATATCGGCCACGAGAAAGTAATAAAACAACTTTTAATATGGTTGCTTTGTTAGAATTTTTTGATTAATTATAAACTGTGTCAATAAATCTAAATACATTTTATAGTTATTATTCGGCGAAAGCTTTCATAAAAGCTCCGTCACAAACAAAGCTTTGGATCATCAAAGACCTACCGCTGAAGACAATAAAAATCCAATAGGGCATTGAACAGGCTGTTATTAATTTTCTACGCAGAAAATTCGATTTGGAAGTTCTCCTTGCATTTAAGAATAAATCCATTTTTTTATCTTAAATAAATGGGTGTTAAATATTGGCGAAAAAAATTCGGGCACGATAGCCTGCGGTTGGCGACTGTGCGGTGCCAGAGGCAAGACTTTGTGGCTTAATGGTTGTTCATCATAGCAAAGCTATACTTAAATTTTGCTCAGGCTGATTACTTTTGTCGACCCTCAGGTACAACTTCCATGAAAACCATTCTTTCTGGCGCCTGATAAAAGTAAATAAAAGAGCCGACAAACGCAGCAAATTCGGGTTGAAGGACGGTCAATATGGGCACACGATCAGCAAATGATACACATTGTTGACATGACCGATGAACACAAAAAATTGTGGTCAAAATCGCCATGTGGTAAGCGATTCTTTGACGATCATCCTGCATTAGGCATGTGCAAATGTCCGGCATTGTTTTTCAACCCCATTATTTAGAAATTAATACGATGTTACGACAAAATGAACAGTGGTTTTACATTTTTACCTATGTATGAAGCCTAAAATAAAATTTAGAACACCATGCTTGTATTGTATGCATATTTTAAAAATATTGAATTAAATTAAATTAAGGGGCTACACTTGATTAGTGATGGACTTATAAAAAGATGCCTTATAGGCCCATTCGTCGATGGTGCAATCGCTATTATCACGATTGCCTTCTGTAGCTGCTGGTGCACGCTACTTGCACTTTCTGGTCAGCTGAGTCACGAAATATGGAAAAAATATTATGTTACAACAGTCTTCAATCTTCAACATTTTTAGATCATCCATTAACAACAAAATAATTCATAAAATCGTCCAACAAATTTTGACCACCATTATATAAATATTTTATAAATCGATAAATGATAATAGTTTGAATTTTTCATGTTTTAATGTTTGTATTTTCATGGAAACGAACAAAATTTTTCCAAAGCTGAATAATAAGATCTTATTCTGAATCCCATTCTTGAACCCCATGAATAAATAAATAAATCATTATAGAAATACATATGTAACTGGATTCGCTTTTCGAATACGCGCATATCTGGTGGACTCAGCAATGAACGAGTTAAATAAATAAACACTATCGAGAGTACAAAATATTTGGTAATTTCTTTAACTAAACATAAACAATACACATGAAATTGATTAATTATATCATTCATACATCATTATTAATCTATAAATTGGGATTGACGATCTATAAAATCAAACGATGTACGCAGGAAGCTCTCCGTCTCTGTCTCCCATGCACAATCACCGAATTGCGCTACGTTTTATTCGTATTTGACTCTCTCCAAGCTCAACGTACAAGAGTGCTCTTTCTGAATAACTGGAATTTGCTCGTACATCGGCGATCATTCTACCATACAGGTTAATAAAAATAAAAAAAACACCTTTAATACAAACCAATGGTTTGAAAAGTGTTATTCGGATATTGCTCCAATCAAACAAATGTTAAAGAAGTGGTTTGCTGATTTTAAACCGATACCGATTGTGTTAAATTCGACATTTGTTCCAGAAAGCATAAAAAAGTTCACAAAATAGTTTTGGCCGATCGTAAATTCACCATTTTGCATAAAATTTTGTTTACGATAAAGCTCTATCCTAAGTGAGTACCGCGTTTGCTCACAGTCTATCAAAAACAACAACGCGTTGATAATAAAAAAGGATTTTTTCATGCAGTATATGACGATAATAAATATAAAAGAATGTACTTATCTTAATAAAATATTGCATACTTCTTCTAGATAGGATTGAGCAGTGATTGAATGAAGGCTTTTTATCTTCTTTGGTCACCAAGGAATGGATTTTACCGAAAATTGTACTTTTTTTTTGCATACAACTGTGGAAAAAAATATATTTTTTTTTAAATCCTTCGTCTTATCACGAACTGTAAACTACTAATAGAAAATGCTTAGATTTTTTTATTTCATATTAAGCTATTATGACTAATCCTGACTACCGCGAGGATATTTTTCTAAAGGCCTCCGAAAACCAAGTTTTAACGACGGAATTTTCATTTTTTTCAAATGAAAATTTTACAAAATAATAAATTAAGAAAAAAATAGAGAAAATATTACCTTTTTTACGCTTTGAAACCCGTGTAATGTTCACCAAATCCGATATTGATGTTTATTTGTTGATGTTTATACATAAAATGGAGGATCGGTATAGTAGATTTATTGCTCTTTTTTATCTAAAAGTTTGATTAGATGCCAGAATGTCGAAAGTTTTTTCAGCGAATTGTTAACTAGATTTGGGAGATTGGAAGTATGATTTTCTGATTGACTGTTCAAAAGAAACTTCAGTTTGATATCCTGATTCTGACAGACTCATTCAATTATCAAAATTATCTTATTGATTTTCTACTTTTTAATATTTATTTTTTTAATTATCTAAGTTTTGGCATATGTATGTGCTGGGCAATCAAACAACCACAAACGGTCCACTACAGAAGTGCTCCGCAACAGGTGTGCCGCGGCACGCTTTTTTTCCTTTTCCTTGTGCACTATGGCGAAAGCTGTTTTAAAATGAATAAATAAATAATTTCATATCTATTATTTCAGCTTTTGATGTGCCGCGAAATTTAAGGAAGAACTTTGGTGTGCCGTAGATGTGAAAAACTTATGGAGCACTGCACTACAGAACTATGAGCCTCTTCAATATCCATTCACAGGAAGGGGTTACATCTATCTCGTCTGTGTCATATATTCACCTCCTCATTCGCTCGATATTAAAGGAAGCATTACCACCGAGTTTTATTTCGAACGCTCACCCAACGGGTATCCTGAATGAACATATTGACGAACGCTTTCACGACCGTCTCGTCTCGTAGAAAACTACTTTAGACGATATTTTTGACTTTACTGAAAAGGGATTTCTGGAGTCCAGAATCCAGTTCCCCCTTTCCTCGCTAGGGCATTGCTGGGTTAGGTGAAGACACACGTAACGCATAAGTGAATCTCGGATTCGCTCCTATACCAACGATGGAAATATACACCGTTCGATATTAGAAATTATACCTTAAAACAAGAACACTTGGAAAACGTTTGTTAGTTTATTATTGTACGTTTTTTCAAACTTTTTGATATTAAAAATAAAATTATGGTAATTTCATAATATTTTATAATGTTTGGAAATTCAACACACAGCAACGTGCGGCACGCAACTCAACTTTTCTCGACTTAAAATCTGCAAAAAAGTTTGCTGCAGTAATCGTACAGTTTGAATAATTATTGTCTGGAAAGTTATATTGGAGTAAGTGGAAAGTTTTAAAGAGTCTGGAGTGAAGTGACACTATCACTAATCGTGGAAGTAATCCAGAATGCGGCATGCGGCCCGCCACTTTGCATCGTGCGACCAATCGGATATCTGAAAGAACAACGTAGATTATCGTTGCACCAGTTGGGGCATAAAACCTTCGTGCTGGTCTTCACGACGAGAAAAGTTGCTATAGCCTTATTACCGGTGATGTCACGATACGCCATAAACTTGGCGATATCGATTATCACGCCACTCTTATGGCACGCCATCGCAGTCGGGATCACATTAACCACCCCAATCACTATTTATACATTGGATGTAAAAATGAGAGTCGGGAACATTCGGTATTGAAATTAGCTCCGGCCACTTTGGAAACTGCTTTTGTTCGTGCACTGATCAATCACTACCGTACTGAACAGCAGAACGGCTTCGGATGCATTCTAAAAGATTTTTGAGCGATTTATGCTAAGTCTGCGTGATGGGAAACCGATAACACTAATATGAAATTATGTACTGAATTACATTCATTCAAATGAAATGGATTATTACACAGAGACGTCCTGAAAAGCTCGATAATAATCTAGATGTGCATTTAATAGGAGGCGAACGCCCACTCCTTAATATTGAAATAAATAAAACAGGATTGCAAACCGTAACCGTAAACCGAAATGTAGTACTTTTCGTTATAAAACCCAGAAGTAAACCGGTTCAAAAATATTGATTTATTTCGGGGTTAAGGTGATGTTTTTACATTGCACATATGTCATAAGTGTCAGGGTAGTAGAAATATATTTTTTTCAATATTTTAAAAAATACCCAAAATATAACATTGTCACATAGGGCACGTCCTCAGACAAAGAAATCCAGTGGTGTCAGGTTTGGAGATCGCGCGGGCCACGGAATAGAGTCGCCAAAAGAATTAATTTACACAACAGAGGAATTCAGTAAAGAAATTCCAATCGAAGGAATAAATGCCACGTTTGCCAAAATTAAAGAGAATATGCCACTTCATCTGACTACAGTTGAAATAAGGAAAAGGTTTTGTGTGTGCATACGAAGTAGAGGTGGCCAATTTGAAACAAATTTTGTAAATAAATTTTATAAAAGCATCTTGACTGACAAACTGACATGTAGCATATTCTTGGAAAGGGTATAAGCTAGAGAACTTTTTAAAACTAAACTGAGTTCAAAATAGTTATTGGTTTTTTGTTTAATGAATTTAGAAGTTTACATCTCTCAATCGTTTGCACATTTTATGTGACTTTGGAAGCTCAGAAATAGTTTTCTCTAAACCAATTGCATAAAATAATGATTTAATTACATCAAAAATATATTGCAAAGTACAAAAAAAGTTATTTTTTACTATTATAACCACTGATTAAAAATGACGATTTAAATCTGAAATTTTGGGTATTTTTACGAATAGTTGAAAAAAAAATCTATTTCGACAACCCTGGCATTTCCAGTTTAATTAATTATTAATATATTATCTATCGCCTATATACATACTTTATATCTATAGACATTTTCTAGAAATATTTTTTAAAAATAAATTGTAACTATATGATCCCTACGTAGAAACAGGAGTTGAAAATAATATGTTAACCAACAATTCATCAATATTTAAAGAGTATAAATTCGAGAATATTATTAATGGATAATGCTTATTGTCAAAGAAGGAATAAAATGTTGGAAAGTATGTTTAAAGTTTTTAATATAAATATAAACGCTTAAAAAATGAATCACTCGGAACTGAACCTAAGCCCGAAAGAACAATGAAAAGTCAAATGCGTTGAATATTTCATTTTGAAAATTTAAAATAATATATAAATAAAACGAGGATTTTAAGCCATTTTCAAACTTTCGCCGTAATTTTAAAATATCATATTATTTTTCTTGTTCTTAAATTACCAAAGATATTTTATATTAATATTAGATTTCAAGGGAAAGGATTTTTTATGTGGTGATTTCTCATTTGCTTATTTGGTTAGGAATTTATAAAATATCAATGCCAATATTATTGTGTTATTTGCATTTAAGATCTTATTTCGAAATACATACCATTCAGGACTGGTTGTAAATATTACTTTATATCACCTTTAAATTTAATATTGTGGTATTGGTGTTTAGAGCGAAATAGTAAAAATGGTAAAATGGCAGTATATAACAGTCATGTTGAAGAGATTGAACGAACATAAATCTTATGGCAATCAGCATTTCTTCCGATTAATCATCTTAATGCTATCAGTAAGATGCACTATGTTGCATTTATCATGTTACTTACAAATGCGACTCGCAATGAAATTAATGCAGCTTTTGTCGTGGCAATATCATAACTCACCGTAGTTGATTTAGCTCAACCCTTTCAGTGCTAAATTCAAATACTTCGAGAAGAAGTGTGAAGAACTATTCTACAAAACTTTGCAGCAACAAGGAGCGTCGCGGTCTGTCTAAATTTCTCAATGATATTTGTATCGTGCTATGGAAATATAAATATTCGACTTCAGTTATGAATGAAAATTAATGCTCCCCACTGGTGAAATGTTATGGTAGCATTCTGTCGGAAAATTTATTTTCAGAATTATGTTAAGAGATTATATGTCATTCGAAACAATGATATCAAAGCGTAACAATTTCTAATATTTCAAATCTTAGATAAACACATACATAAAAATGTCAAAATCAAACTTTAGTTTAAAATATCATTTTGAATCGTTGCCATCATGTATTAAATTTAAGATTCGTCAGCGATCGTAAAATAGTGATTGTTATACTTAAGAACAATTCCAATTTTGCTTGGACAAAAATACAAAAAAATGTTTGCACAATAAAATGACTTACCATTTGTAGATCAATTGGTGCTTCGTAAAATATCCTAAAAATAATACTATCCACCTGATCTATTAGAGTTTGTGTAAATATCGAACCTTTTAAGAATATGCATCAACACAAAAATTACATAGAATGTATTAAAATCGCAATTTTCATATTTATCCATTGATAAAAAAATAAATATTTTTCCTAAATAAAACAACGAAGGAGGGTTGCATGATCATAAACTTTCATAGAAGACCTCGTGACTAAAATAATTAGCTTTGAAATACTAAATGCACGAATTTCTGATTCATTAAATTATTGACTTTATAGGGCTCAAAATCACCTTTTTTAGATTTATGATCGATATTAAATGTCATCATATTGTATGATAATAATATCATCAATGATTTTTAAAAGAAGAATATGGATCTAATGAGATTATAATTGTCCAAAAAAATTGATTATTGAAATAATTCATATGCATTTAGTCTATTGATTAGTGTGGGCTTTCATAAATAAATGCATCTAAAGTCCAAGCATTTAATGTGATGATATGACGACGTACATTTATAAATTATATGGCATGCATTTAACCATTATTCTTAAATTGATATTGAATAGGTCCAAGTTACGCATTAAATTAACTGCAGTTATTATATAATGATCATATGATAAATTATTCATATTTGAATAATACGCTGAATGAGCATACTGATTAGCTGGATGTTCCTTAAGATGTAGAGATGTGACCATAATGTTAGGATATTTTTTGACAAAATTGAATGTTAGGATGTCTTGAGAATAATTCCAGTGATATCCACAATCGGATTAACAAAATATCGGTGCATTATGGGCCGCGGACGCACAGGCACGCGATCCTTGAATGGGTTACTCCCTTCCCTGCGAGACCCAAAAATGAACTACAAATATGACAGGGATGATGCATAAATTATTGGTTAACTTTTTTTTATAGTTTTAACCGCTCCTCGCATAGCGATAATGTTACCAAGTTTAGCGCCTATACATCAAACTTTGCCAGTTGTGTAATGCCTCCGGAGCACGCTCTATTCATCGCCTGTTGGGTCTTTTAGTATCGTTTAGCTCCTTTTCGTCCTTTTCGAAGCGTATTTTTCATGATATTTTAGATGCCATAAATGCGCGAATGCATCAGTGTTGGTCGACATGCGATAGGCGAACCGCACTTGACACATGAAAATTTTATTTGCAGTTCTTTGACCGGGCGATAACGGTTGCATGTCGGCGTTTTTGCGGAAAAGTTCGCGAGTTAGATCTAAAATAATAGAATTTCGAAAATACTTTATTTTGTCAAAATTTGTTTCTTGTATGAATAACCAAACAGTTTTGAGACGACTGCGACTCCAATTCAATACAATGAGTTTTATACCTAGTGTAGTTTAACGGACAAAATATTAAGCTGAGAACGAATGAACTTATTAATGAAACGATAAACAAGCATTAATATTTATTAGACTTTCAATTCCTATTTCTATATAAATATGCAGAAAATATTGTACCTGTAGGTAGTCCCGCTGTTAAGCAATTGGACTCGTTATTCAATCATCTTGGGGTTTAAATCCTGCAGGAGGTGTGACTGGCAACCACATGTTATAAACACAACACGACTACAGAGACCGGAAAAAAATATTAATAAATAATGTTTGGATCTGAAAAATTAAGTACTGAAGCAATTTAAGAAATAGAATCAACAATGAATGGCTGAATTTGCAACAATGAATCAAATTTTATTATAAAATAATTATAATTGCATTTCACTCATAGGTCTTCTCTTGTCTAAAAATCCTATTTAAGAAGACATCTCGATTTATCACGTCAAAAATTCCGTTTTTTAAACTTTACTTTTCGAATGTCATCCATAATTTTAGTGAAGAAATTCGGATTATTTCAATGCTTAACAGATAATTAGCGAAATGCGCTCAAAGCAATCACTCCGTCCAGATTGCGCCTCAATGGCTCTGAGACCTCTGCAGTTGCAGGCTTGCCCCTACACCTACTTTATTTTGCAGGCCAGAGGTTCCCGCTAAGGACATTTCTTATATTTGCTCTACTAAGGGAGCAATGATGAAGCCCCTCAGCACATTATTCGGAAGGTGCAGATTCTTGGTGCGATTGGCAGAAACATGCAACTACAAGATCGTTATATTTTTACAAGCATCCTTTCACTCTCAACGAGGAAGTTCAGCTATTCTTAAGACCCAATTACCAAGAATTATCGTCTGATGATTTACTGGAAAGATGTCTTGATTCAAATACCCAAACTAGCAATGAATGTTTCAAAGCGTGCGTATGGTCTCTGGTACCGAAACATATTTTTTGTGGCATAAAAATACTGGAAATCGCGACACATACTGCAGCCTGCATTTTTAACGAAAGATTTGAAATTATTTTAAAAATAAAGGACATCATCCAAACAAGAGACGCCTATGATAGCTGAAGGATTGCTGGAATCGCTAATCAGTAGTATATTTCCCTTTTCAACATTTTTTCAGTACGTAAAACTGTAAACGCGTTTTTCTCGAAACGACATTTTTGCATGCGGCGTTTATAGAATTTCAAAAAACAAGTCGCCAATTGGTCTGAAATTTTACGAACTTATTTTACACATGTATGGCTATAGTGAATCACAAAATCAGATCAAAATGTTTTTTTTTATCTTGCGTTTTCAATTAAAAATATCCCCAAAAAAAGGTGTTTTTTTCTAAACATTTTTTCAAACCAGCGCTATTTTGCCACTAATGTAATGTTATTTGTATTTACCAAGTCCAAAAGCAAATGAAAACCTACCACAAGAAAAATCTCCTTTGGAAATTGTCTACCTTGGATAACGAATGTGACACCTTAAGTTTTATTTTTTTGGAATTCGAAAATGGACAAGAGCTCAGTTTTATTTTGCATTATGAAACAATAATCTAAATACCTAATAACATTCAAACTTGTAAAACAGATAAATAATTTGTTCTTTTAATCCCACTTTTGCACGTTAAGCAAAATATAAGTGCTATCGAATCTAATTCAATATTGGCTCTGAAAAGGGCTAAAATGTAATTAATAAAATAAAAAGTCGCCGTACCAATAAATTTGAGAATCATTCATATTTTCGATTGACATTATCATATCAAGTTTATTCTGATTTTCTAGATCTGAAAAATTAATTAATAAAGCCGTGTATTTATAACAATTGTTAAAATATTCACGATTATACCACATATGAAACTCATATTTGAAATCACCACATGAATGATCTTCTCCCTATAAAAGTATACTTTGGGGATCTAAGAAGAATAATTTTAATCGTTTACAATAAAAAAGTATAAAGATTACAATCTCCTTGATATTAAACAATCTCGGAAGAGACTATATTTCCAATATCAAACAAATGGATTTAAATCAACCCATGGTAATTCGTATGTAGATCAATTTATTGATAAGATCAAAATGATGTATGAGATAGAATAATTAGTCAATGATGTGCAGTCATCGCTCTGTTTGAAATCGTATACATTAATATATAGTGTTTGATAGGTGTTTAGCGAGTTATTTTATATGACTGCCATTTAAACCATCCAAACGAGAGACTACCATCAGAATAAATAAAAGTGCAAGTATTTGCGTTTATAGGCGTGACAAAAATAAAACGAAAGGGACATTCAATGATTTAAATTTTGCTCCCCAAGTGCACAAATTGGCTTCATAGCGCACAAAACTTTGAGGGTGCTCTTTATTAATTTGTGGATAGATTTCCGATGCTCATTTGAACGTACGGCTGCAAAAAATGCCCTAGCGTTTCATTTAAACTTCAATAATGAAGAAACTTGATAGTGTGTGTTATTTCTATTCTGAAAGACCCTTTGAACGGCAATGCCATTGCAGACTTTGAATGCTCTTTTGTAATTACACTATTTGCTAATAAAGCCCACCTGAAGGGGAGACATTCAATATTTACGGCTCCCGACGTTGAACGATGAAAGCATTTGTGCGAATTAAAGTTGGGAAAAAAGCGACGAGTTGTTCTTTTAATTTATAGCAAATATATAGTTCTTCCGCGAGGGGATAATTTTTTTATTTTGCTTTGGAGGCTGCGGAAAGAAATTATAATCATAATCAACACCAGTTTTTATATAATATATAGTTCTTCAAAATTTAAATATTTTGAGCAATTGCATAAGTTCCACTTGCATGGACATAAGTTTTACTTGTTAAAAAATAATGGCCAAATCAAACATGAGTTATCTACTGGAAAATCCGATTTGACAAAAGTTTGTTGGCAAAATATACGTGAACAGCTTACAGAAAGCGCACCATTCTTACATTTCCAAAGACAATTTTAACAGTTTCTCGGGAAGCATATTCAATTGAATGGAGAAAATTACATCATAAATGTCTCTGAATTATTCAAAAGACTGCATCGACAATAAATACAGATGAAGAATGAATATATTGTGCATGAAATTCAAAATATTTGCAACTGAAGAGAATATTTAAATCCGCAAACAACATTTAAAGCAAATTGAATAATATATTTCATTGCTATCAATGGTTTTGACGTGCATGATTTTGATAGTTGTGTGTTTTCCTTTCAATTATAAATTTAAACCTGATTAAACATATTAATTACTGATTCATATTTTTTGGTTCCTATGAATCGGTAACAAACCATTGTACGTTTGTTCCAATAATAATAAAAAAAATATTCAAACTCCTACACATCCTATTACAATCATTATGGTTGTACTTTAAAAAAATATTGTTGAAAAATATTTGCATCATTATTCTGTTGAACAATGTGATAGACATTCTAAAATAGATAATAATTTTAAACAGCTTAAATGATTGATTGATGATAAAAACAATATGATAGCAAGTCGTGGTGTGTCGTTAAACGATGTAAAATTCGTTCTATTTGTAAGAATATTTACACCTACAGTCAACCCTCCTATTGCGTCCACTTCGTTTGCGGCGTCTTTTACGTAAGAAATGGGTAAAATACGTAAAGTTAATATCCTCTCGCGCTTATTAGTTACTTGCACTTATTAATAAACTAAATACGTATAAATTTTGTACGGAAACCTAAGTTTCTTTAGCGTTGTCTATATTTCGACGCTATAGAAGGGTTGACTGTATAGCCAATTACTGTCTGTGAATGATCTTGAAATCGATTCCTTGAAAGCACACTAAGCACCCTATAAATACCGCTCGCACAAATTTGTGCGTTCCGTCACTTCAAATTTATTCGCAAAAAACACCTTAAACTGATGTCATCAATATAATCATCAACCGAAATATGTTTAAAATAAAAATTATCGACTAGTTTTATAGGTTGAAAATTTACATGAAAATATCTGTTTTCGAGTCAAGAGGGCAACTTAAAATTTGTGCACGCATATTTTTTTAATATATTTTGTGCATTCAAATGTCAACCTATCTGAAACAACCCTTTTTTATTATTAATTATTCTCATTTATTGCAATCGATCTGCATATATTATTAATTCATCACTTCTCAAGGTTTTCTAAGATTTTTGCTGCAAACGTAGAATTTGGCAATCTTTTTTTAAAATAAACAAGAAAAAAATGGGCGATAATTCACAATCATGTCATATGAATGCATTTGCTGTTGTTAATGTATCGTTTGTTATTGAAAATGAAGCACATTTCAATATTTCTTTATCACACTTTGATTTTTAATTATTTGATCATTATAAAATCATTAAAATATATTCAAACTTACATTCCATTACAAATTTGTTTTTAACATTTTGGTTTGCTAAAGAGTTATGATATTTAAGAAAATTCAATTTTTACTGTCCCCCATAAACTAATATGTCCCCCATCAACTGATTGGTAATGAACGGTTTTTTCCGGGCACACATGTTGATGTCCGTATTATGAAAACATGGATAATGAGATTATCAATAATAAAAATGAAGACTTGCATTCACTTATAAATTAAATATGATTTAAAAATTTGATAGTATCACGAGTTATTAATATGAAGCATCATCCAATTTTCCAAATTTATTGCTCAAGTTAAAACAACATCGAATCAAATTTTCAGTGATTTCTTGATGTTGAAAGAGGAAATGCCCATACGATTAGTTAAGTCGAGCAGGGTCAGAAATAGAAATATAATTTGAAAGTTAGTAAATTGGTCTTAGATCTCATGCCACCAGATAATATGGGTTAATCACCAGTTTATTATTAAATAAAAAACAAAGAGGGTAAGAGGCCAAGGTCCATATCAGACTGTTGTTGCATTGGTAACGGTATCGTATACGTTGTTTTTGTTCCGAATAATAATAAATTTGAATTAGGGGGTCATCTCACTTTATTGCGTCAATAAAATAAGTAAATATCATTAAGAATGTCCTTCAAAATTTAGTACAGAAATTCGGATTATTTCAATGCTTTACAGATAATTAGCGAAATGCGCTCGAAGCAATCACTCCATCTAGATCAGTGTTTCCTAACCTTTTTAGTCTCGTTACACCTATAACCTATCAGGGAAACTGATTTTACCCCCATTTAAAATTTTGTTGAAGAAAACAACATATATAATACATACAAATAGCCTTTATTTATCATGAAATTGCACAAAACTATAGGAAATTACAATTTTAACATACTTCCTTCATTAATTTAATGATGGTTAATGTGAAAGTTGAAATTGTTTTGCATTTGCAAGTTTTTTTTAAATTTTAGGTTTAGTCCAATTACGAACACTCTTTTTTTTTAAGAAATCAAAAATCGAATTCTTCACCTGCCAACTCCTTGTGAACATTCTCGAAATGTTCTTTAAGTTTGCTCGGTTTCATGTCCTCTGTACCCAGAACTTTATTACATATAACACACTGAGGCTTTTCCATATTTCTGTCAACAATATTTGTGAAACCCTATTGTAGAAATGCTTCTTTATACAAGCGCTTTTTTCCAGACGCAGAAGTCATTTCACTTAAAATACTGTCACAAATGCGAAAGTGCAAATTAGTGCTCGAGTAAATTGAAACTGTATCGTCTCCGTCTCTCGTCTCTTCATCCTTCTCCTTGCGAGGATTATTATAAAAATATTAGAACACAGTGAGAGACTTCTTGGAAGAGAGCGCAAGCCATATGACGCTCATTTGTCATTTTATTATTGTATCTACATACTGAAAATGAATATTATCATTACCCTCGCAGAAAAGCCGTTTTACCCCTCGGGGGGTAATTCCCTCCAGGTTAGGAACCACTGGTCTAGATTGTGCCTCAACGGCTCTGAGACCACTGTTGTTGCAGGCTTGCCCTTACACCTACTTTATTTTGCAGGCCAGAGGTTCCCGTTAAAGACCTTTCATATATTTGCTCTACTAAGGGAGCAATGATGAAGCCCCTCAGCTAGGGGTCCCAATCGAATATTCGAATATTCGATATTCGAATAAATTTGCCCGTTTTCCAATATTCGTATATTCGAATATTTGTAAAATTAATCGAATATTATTCGTTATATATTTTTTAAGAAAATTGTTCGATGTTCTTCTGCCAATCGAAATAGCAACAAAGAAATGCAAAAAAGTGCCAAGTTTATTGAAATTATTTTATTGAATTTGTGTAAAGTTTATCAAAAAACTACTCAAAAATATCGATCATGCCAAAAAAGGGTGATATTTTAGATACTGTCGATAAAACCAAACTCAATGACAACTGAGAGAGATTTTTCAACAGCAGGCTCAATAAAAATGAAATTGCGGCCAAGCTTAAAAGTAGAACGTTCAATGCACTTTTTAAAAAAAATATGTATTGCTGAAAAGTAAATAAAATTCTAATCCTTTTGATTTCGTTGAAACCAAAAACCTCAAAATTTCCCTTGATTTCTAGCCTTTGTCTATGAGAAAACGCGTTGCGCAACAGAAGATGATACTTCTCGCCCTCTTTGTATGATGGGATCAACAACCTTCCTTCCTGAGGGAATAAATTTATTTCTAATGAAGGGGACTTTATAGAAAAATAAGATGCTCCATTTATATTTTTATATAATAACACTAATGAAAAATTCCGGGTTATATTTGAATCACCCTCGTCTACATATATAAAATATTCGAATACTCGAATATTCGAATATTTTACCAATTTCACATTCGATATTCGAATAATTGATTTCACGAATATTTGGGACCCCTACCCTCAGCACACTTTTAAGAAGGTGCAGATTCTTGGTGCGTTTTCAGAAAAATGCAACTACAAGATCGTTGTATTTTTACAAGCATCCTTTTACTCTCAACGAGGAAGTTCAGATATCATTAAGGCCCATTTATGAATAATTATCATCTCATGATTTACTGAAAAGATGCCGTGGTTTAAATACCAAAACTAACAATGATAGTTTCAACGCGTGCGTATGGTCTTTGGTACCTAAACATATGTTTTGTGGCAGAAAAAACTGGAAATTGCGACAAATACTGCTGTCTCCATTTTTAACGAAATATTTGAACCCATTTTAAAAATAAAGGACATCAGCCAAACAAGAGACGCCTATGATAGCTGAAGGATTGCTTTATTGAACTGGAATCGCTAATTAGTAGTATATTTTCCTTTTCAACATTTTTTTAGTACTTAAAACTTTAAACGCGTTTTTTTCGAAACGTAATTTTTGCATGCGGCGTTTATAGAATTCCAAAGAAACCAAGTCACCGATTGCTCTGAAATTTTACGAACTTATTTTACATATGTATGGCTATGGTGGTTCGCAAAATGTTTATTTTATCTTGCGTTTTACATTAAAAAATACCCCCAAAAAAGGTGTTCGTTCAAACATTTTTTTAAAACCAGCGCCATTTTTTACTTTTAATCAAAAATCATTAATCGAGTGTTACATAACAGTGACACTCATACAGATTAAGAATCTTTTTGACTTTTTCTTTCAGGTATACTTGATGATTTTTTTTTGTATTTTACAAACGTGCTTTAATAAATCCCAAAAATATTCATTTTAATTATACGATGTATTTACTGTGAAAAAAAGTAGTTAAAAACTACCTATTTTTTTTGAGTCATCAAAGTGAGATGACCCCTTGAAGTGATTGAGGCTATACAAATTTAAATTTATTGTCGGTATAAAAACAATTATGGTATTATGGCAAATGTATGATATTTTGTAGTGGGTGCACATTAATGTGGAGTTCGATTGCATGCATGAAAACCGATTACCTTTTGAATAGTCATCGGCAATGTATGGTTGAATATCAGAGAATTTTCCGCGTGCCAGCCTTCGCGCCGGAAGTGGAAGTGGCGCGTTTCCGGTGGGAGTGAGTCGCTCCCACGTAAATAATATAAATAACGAGCGTTCTTATAAACGGCATCAGCCTTAATCCGTGTCCACTCGCTCGTCGGTGGCTGACGAGCGCGGTTGTTTCGAACCACACGGTTAACGAACATACTATCTATATACATACATCCGCATGTACAACGTATGTGATGTGTGATCTTCGACAACGACATCAGCTTCAATTCTTGTATCATAATGAAAGACTTCATGGAATTGACGCGCTGTGGTGATTTATATGCATTACGAATTAATACAAGCACTGCAGTCGTAGTAAAATGCACCCAATATATGGCACCGAATGTAGAGAAATATCACTGTAATATAATGCAATTTAGAAATGCTTCGATAATAATCGAACCCTTTAGTGCTATAGAGACATACAAAATCCTTTATTTGTTCCTATATGAATCGTAAATAGCTGATTTTGTAAGTAATGCTTTTTAGCGAATATGTGTTAAATTGAAACACAGACACAGTCATTCAGTACTTTTTAAAAGAGTTTTTTTTTCTTCGTTTTTATTGTATTTTTTGTAATCGTTCAAATCATTTTTATATGAACATTTTCTGCCAATTAAGATTTATGTTTTTTCGTAAAAATCCGTATGCTGTTTCAAACTGTTCTTTGTTACCTTTTGCGAGGTATTTTTACCTTTTGCGTTGACTCCACTTTGTCGGCGGAAAACGTATAAATACTAAATATGATTTACAACGCTTCTGCCATCAAAGTGGACTCAACGCAAAAGGTAAAAATACCTATCCCGCCAATAACGACCAGTCGGCGTAAACGGTAAAAATACCCTACCCGATGGAGATGTGTTAAAAAAATATTGCAAGTGTTTTTTTTAAACTTTTAATTAATTTACCCCGTATGTGTTTGAAGATCTCCTACAGTCCGGATTATATACGAAATAATCTTAAGTCGTTCACATTATATATATTTACGCCATCCCTCATCACTTTAATTATAGTTACGAATGCCAATGATAAAAAAAATAATTAACAAAAATAATTTCGCTTTCGTTGAATAGTGATATTTAAAAAGGAAATCGTGCGGAAGCTTCTTTATTCCCCCCGGTCTTTTGATTGCAGGATCGACACCCTTCACGAATTTAATGGATGGCCCACCCCCAAATCCTGCGCATGATAAGCATATTTCAAGTTGTTCCTTTTCCCTAATAGTTGTTAATTTATTGACTCGGCTATAGTTGTGGAGTGATGGTGACAAAGGGGCTAGAGTTTTAAGAATCAAATTTATCATACAATCAGGCCTAACTAGGCTTTCGCGTGCCTTCTTGCGACGTTTTAGATTGGGGCATAAAGTCGCGTCGTATTTTTTTGATAATGCGGAAATTGAACGAAAATATTCCACGACTTCCGGCTCGGGTACAATTAGAAGTCGTACAAAAAATAATCAAATTAAGTCTCGGACTCGCACAGTATCCTTGTTCGACTACAATGCTAATAAATCTACACTTAAATTGTATCTTCTCTAAGATTTATTCTTCAATATCGTTTGATGTTTTTTTTCACGTTGATGATGATACAATTCTACTATTTTTTTAACGTGCACGGCATCGAAGGGCTGTATATAAATTTAGGGTCCCAGAACCCATGCTGATGCATCAGATAACGACTGAGATTTAAAATTACGCTCAAATTTCAAATAAAAATCCAGTCTCAATAAATTTTTATCCGGTATATTTTACAATTAGATCTAACCACGTATATAACCATGTCAAATAGCATTCCAAATTTATTTGCAAAATAATTTATAATGTTGCAATGCTGAATACCTTGCTAAATATTACTTTAAATAAGTTCTCAGAATTCTACCTCGGGCGACCTGTGCATTTTTGCAAATTCAGCACAATTGTGCTTACATCTTCAATATCCAAGCATTTTGTATATCATGTTTAAAAAAAAACCTTTAGAACACCTTGAAAAACACACCTGACAATGAAATAGTCCAAGCCATATTGTTACCTGCAACACGTGGTTTTACATGGCCGAATGCAATGTTGCAAATTTCCAGAAATTGAATATTTTCGGTGTCCATATGCAATCATTTATCAATTAGAAACTAAATCATTTCGGCATCAATTCGATCTTCGATCATCTGATAATAGTGATGATTGAAAGATATTCATGCATACATTTATACGCGCTCATAATATTTGATAAGTATAATATTGAGTACTGCCTCCGAACCCTTGTAGTTCGGTTTTTTTTTTAAAGAGTATTTATAATAATTATAGAATTAATTAGTGACCACAGCAGTTATAAAAAATGAAAATCTGTTAACGTCATTAAACGTATTTCATGACGATTTTTGAAGCGTTTTAATTATCTCATGCTAGCTTCAAAGACTTTTTTGTTATCTCTTTGTAAAACCGCTTTGCTTTCGTGGCCAATATGGATTTAGAAATATCAACGTATGTCTATTTATTTCCTGAAGAAACCATATATACAAAGCTTCCATCATCTCTGGATGCTTAGTCTTGATAGTTTGCCTCTTATTACATATATTCATTACGATTTAGGCGGTTCAGAACCACACTTTTGCATTTTTTACATAGACAAAGAGAAGAGGCCCATAGTTCTGTAGTGGACTGTTAGTGGCTGCACTATGATGATGATGATGACATAGACAAAACTTTATCGTACACATGTACGATGTCGGACTACAGGGGGGCCGGATTAGATTTGAGCCGGATTACCGTGGGCTTACTGTATCTGAAATTAGGATTATTAAACCATTTAAAATAATTTGAAAACGTGAATCATAGCTTTAGAAATTTGTTACTTATCTGCTTAGCTTTGAGCATTTTTCTTAAGAAATACTGAGTATTAAAAATGTAAAACAATTTTTTGTCGTTGTAAATATGATATTATATTCGAAAACCTTCTTTCTATACACTTCTTTCCCAGCACTAGCCCGGATAATCGAGAGTTTACTTTAATACAAAATTTTATTCAAAAGCTTGTATTGTGAATGGTAAAATATCAATTTTGTTTGTATCATGTACCAATTAAAATTGAATTGCGCGAGTTGCGAATTGATTATCAATCATATTTCAACGACAGTATTGAAGATATTTCTTAATATTATTTTGTATAATGTTATTTGGCCTGCTTTTAAAGTAAATTACTTGTCACTATTATTGATATTTTAAAGGCTGAGGTGCTCTTTGGTCATTATTTGTAAAAGAGCTTAATTTTTGGGATGGGAGCAGGTAGAAATTGTCAATGTCGGTACATTACATGATATTGAAAAAAAAAGTTCAAATGTATTTGTTGTATAAAAAAAATAATGAAGAATTATCATTGGATTAAAATAGAATTAAGATATAAAAATCATAATTTTAGGATGTTGATTTGTCGTTAAAATGAATTTTGACGTTAAATCCAAGCTTGCCATTAATTTCGACTTGAAACGTCTTAAATTTTCATGTTTCGCACTGGTTCAAACCCAATCAAAAACGCAAACTTAATGATGGCCCATTATGACATTTGGAGTGATTTTCATTCGGTGTTATTAATTATGAATTCATCTGATGATGCATCCAACTGGCAACAATCGAATGATCGGATTACAATGCCATAATGGTTCCTGTTTAGTATGTTGAGGAACACTGTGTGCTTTTAGATCGTTGCTGTTTCCCATGCAATTCTTAGGCTGATAGAAGCATCTAGTGCAGCTGGCTGGTGCACCTGTCGCCCAGAGTACATCATCTGCAGGAGATGTTATGTCTTTCGCCCCTAAATCGAATCCGATGTGACAACCAAATGCTATGTACCCGTCCGTTATTTTATTTGAAAGCCTATTCAGGTGCCCCGAATGATAGAACATCCATAAGAGCCTTCAAATACTTTATAATTATTTTTAAAAACTATATTATTTGAACTGTAACCGAAGATATTTAAAAAATGTTATTCCCAAAAACACGACATAAATCTTTTTTTTTAATTACAAAACTTATATATTGAGTCTTCGCCCAGAAAACCAATAATAATTTCGTACATTTATCAAAAAAAAAAAAAAATAATCTGGACAACTTTCAATTAATCATCGAGGAAGTCAAGCAGTAATAGTCTGTATCAGTAGCTCTCAAATATCTTTCTCAATTATATTTTTATTTCAAACGCAATTCCAAGCAGATATACTTACGGAAATTTTTAGATTCACACTTTTTTCATACCAACAAAATAACCATCTAAACACTAACACAGAAATAAGTTTGCCCTAATATCAATTAATGAACAGTTCAATCCTTCAAAACACCATATAGATTTTTTTTAAAAGAAGACTTTATTTGTTTGCTTTATGTCTTAAATATATTTATAAGTTTTTGCGACTGTCGTTGCACTTTTACTTGCCAAGCTGAAGAAGATATCCGATTTCTATCTTCTTACAAAAACATTACATTCAGATGAAATATTTTTTTTAAACGTATTTCATCGCATTTCGTGTTTTTATTGATTTAACCGACAACCAAATTGATTTTAAATGAAATCATTTGCGTTTTTTAATATAAATTAGGTGTTTTTTTCCCTTGTCAATTTGGTGGGAATTGATAGTTAAAAATGTAAAATATCTGGAAGCATTGTATTAAAGATTTATTCACGTATTGGATGCATTTTAGTGCGTGCAAGATATTGATTTCTCAGCAATTCAAATAGAAAAGCTGATTTAACATTCATGCAGTTTTTATACAAATAGCAATATATATTATTTATCATAAATGGCAATAAAATTCTCATGTATATATTTGATTAATAAAATATCTAGTGGTGAATAATTCGGTTTGAATAAAGTCTGGAGTCATGTTTCGATGCCATAAAACTTTCAACAATTCATATCTAACATACGAGAGCCCACAAATACTCAAAATAACCTTGCCAAGATACAGTTTTCTCGGTTATTTATTTCGAAATCGCATCGTTAGCACACGCAAACTCACAATATTCAATTTTTTTTGCATACAGTAAATAAGGGCAAACCCGTCCAAAAAATATATAATCGTTAGTGTAACGCACGTTGAGAAACGCAGGTTATTCATAGTCATAAGATGGCATCCTATTTTGAACATGGACCATTGCAAATGCTTTGATGCAGTTCAAAAGGGGCTTATTTTTCGCACGATTCTACAGTTTGCTTCTTTCCAAATGCAATAATTTACTATGGAGCACACAAATGGCAGCCGTCGAAAACATTTGTATGGCGATCGAAATTAATAGCGAATCATTTTTATAAAAATTTAGATTGTGTTTTTCTTTTTAATAAATCACCAATTATGAAACCTGATCAATGGTGCATATTAAAACTAGTTGTTTTTGTGAATGTTATATGCATCGAAATTGAGTTTCAATCAAATTCCTATGGCGTCATGGAATATATCAATTTTTTATTTGTGAATTTCGTAATGGAATATATTGAGCATGTTTCTATTTTTTGCAATTTCAAAATAATTAGATATTCGTTTTGCTAAACGAATTCTAAGCGTGCGTATTATGTTACAAGTTAGCTGTAGTTTCGTACACCTGAATACACCTGAATGACTTCCAAGAATTGCATCCATTTTTAAAGCATCCGATGTTATTTCTTAGTCGTTTATCTCGTAGGCTGCCATTTTGATGTATTTGCGTTACCTGATCCCAGTACCCCTAAAAATAATAATAGCGTCGAAATAATTACTCATTCTATTCACATGTTCTGGTAGCGTGACTTCAACGACATTAAAAATATTTTAAAGAATATTAAAAATTAAAATGATCAAGGGTCGTTTCAGAAACATCCAAATTAATAATAAAATATGGCTTAAGATATTTTTTGCTTACTCAAAAATGCAACGCTGCACTCTATTGTGTTGAGGAGCGTCTTCCGCTTCAATAGTTTTCTAAGCATGTCTTTGGAGTGCAGCAAAATGCAGCATTGTTTTTGTCCAATATTTTCATAAGGATGCACCACAATGCAAGAATGTGACGTTTTGAGACCCACAGGGATGATGGCTCCGAAGCACTATTGACATTCGTGAAAAAAATGGCAGCTTCTTATTTAGTTTGAGGGATGGTTATAAAGAACAATGTATACGGTTGAATAAATAAAGGGGTGCCGGCATACTTTAGATCCCCATTTGCTTTTTTTTAAATCAGAGTTTTTAATTAATTTCAAAGGTGTATTAATCTCAACAAAAAAAAATCACCTAGGCGAATTGTTCTAAGTTTTCGAAACTTAAACTAACAGAGCCCGTTACAAATAAAATAAGGAAATATAACATCGATATATTGCAAAATTAATGAGAATTCTTATTAACTGTCTTAGTGTGAATATATTCCAAAAAGTTGAATATTTTATCTTAAAAACATGAAAAAATGCCTTAGGTTTTATCGAATAAATGGAATTTATGTAAAAATCCAAAAAACCTTTCTGTTCTTCGCAGAAAGCCAAATATTGCCGAATAATATACTTTAATATGTACTTACGTTTTGATGATGAGAAAACTCTATACAATGCTGCTGATCATCATTCCTTCGGTTAATCTATTTTTTTTAATAATTCTAAGGCCTTTTTGTGCATTTGTGCTATTTTTCGCATAGCACGATTTTGCCCTGCATTTAAAACCAATCATTTTAATTTAGAAAAAAATTTAAATATTAGTGGGACCCAAACATTTTTGCGTATTCATTGAAAAAAAAAAGTTTAAATATATCATTAGCAAAAGTTTTATTTACAATATTTGCATTAATCAACAGAACTTTCTATCACTTTGAAATTCCATCGATCCCTTTTTGTAAAAACTTCCTGTTTAGATGCAAAAAACCGTTTTAAATGCATTTCAACTTCAGCTACATTTTTGAATCGTCTTCATTTTAGGCTGTGCTTTATGGACCTGAAAAGATGGAAATCTGCCATGGCAAGATCCGATAAATAAAGAGGATACGGTAACACTTCCCAATTCTCGTATTTTATCCAGTGTCAATTTTGCAAGTTAGGTCGGTCAAGGCGTGTGCTACCCATAAACCCATTCTATTTATTTTGCGCGTGAGTTTTAAATGTACACCCATTCCTCGCTTAACGCGGTACTCGTTTAACACGGTTTCGGTTTAACACGTGGTTTTCAGTTTTGGTGAAAAAATATATGTTTCCACGTTTCGTAGATGTGCACACAGCTAGGGAATCCAATCCCGAGCCAAAATTCCGATCCCGGGATTTCGGGATTTCATTAGACAATCCCGGGACCAGTCCCGGGATCCCGGGATTGGGATTTTCAATATTTTAAGAAATTACCTTGATGAATTTGATCAAAAATTACTAATCAGTCCATTTGTTCAATATAAAAAATCACTTGAAGGCCAAAGAATTTTATTTATTTAAGAAAAGATAAAAATACAATTCAAAAATAGATAAATAAAACACTTAAAAATTCAAATATTATTTTGAAAATATGCCCGAAGTAACATTAACATTAGTGTTTCGTCATTTAGTCTGGATCTGATTTTGGAAGTCAGACAACTTGCTGCTGAAAATGCACGCTCAGTTTCCACACTCGTTGGAGGTATCGTCATCAGATATTTAAATGCTAGTTCGAGTTGATGATCGCGTGAGCCCTCATTTTCGTATAACACCATCAATGTGATTGATAAAATTCTTTTCTGCTGAGACACGGACTAAAAGTCGCAAAATTCCCGATTTTCCGACAAATTATTTATTTCCGTCGCTGCAGATGAATACTTATATACTATAATACTTTGATGTGATTCGTAATTATATTACGAAGAAACACAAAAAATCTGAACCCCGTATCTATTATATTTCATATCGATATTCCCATTATTCGTCGAGGTGTAGTAAATACATCACCGGTAGGGAAAGGTTACTATAACAATTTGAAAAACATACATGTACGCTATATATGTATACATAAATTAGACAGTCACTGCTCCAATGCGTCGCCTAAGTTCGTCAATTAGTAATTACGCCACTGTTTCCAAGCGTCCAGATTTCGTCGGGAATGTCTCGATTTAGTAGCCTTCATCGTGTTGGTGAGGTGTACGATTTCTGTTAAATAAAAATTTCAATCCCGGGATTTTCGGGATTACGTTTTCTAATCCCGGGATTCTTAATTACCTAAAACCGTCCGGGATCCCGGGATCCCGGGATCCGGGATCCCGGGATTGGATTCCCTACACACAGCTGTGCGAAATTCTAAGAATAACGGTAAGATTAAGATTAAGAATAGAACTGCACATTTCAAACAACAAATAGTACCTAGTATATATAGACAGTAAATCAGACGTTTAGTCTCGCTTAATACGATTTCGCTTAGCACGGCGATCTGGCAGAACCTATCTTCCGTGTTAAGCGAGGGATGGGTGTATTTGCATAGTGGTCTCTGGATATCTCAGTCTTTGTGATAACTCCTCAATTGCTTGCCATGAATCTGACTCGATTGGGGATTTTAGTTCAACGCTAGTCGTTTTGATCTCGACTCATCCCTTAAGTTTTTATTTAGATTTAAGCCCAATTTCAATTACTGGAACCAATAATGGCGTCTACCATTTGTTATCAATTCATCGTAGATATCTTTGAGTGTTTTACTGGTTTTTGTGATATTCAAACCCAAATAAAAAAAGCAGCATACAATGGCAATTGTGAACGTCGTTATTTTCGACTCACAAAAATAATATGTTTAATAATAGTTTTACAATAAACAACTTGCAAAAATGTTTCAAACATAAGGTCTCAAAATACGCGAATATTTTTGGATCCCCCTAATATATCATTTGAAATTGACGTCGAAAGGAATTGGAATGAGCATAAACGGACTTAAAGTTCAAACTCATATTAATTACAAATCCATCGCTTAATATTAGCAGTGTATTTATAATAAATATGATCAATACAAATTATTGATTATTTTCAGATTGCTAGAAATTGAAAGTAATGAAGTGTTTTCGTGCCAAGTTGTCGGACAGGAGAGAGGTTCCAGTATCAGTGACATCGCGACGTGGAAGTCCGCGTCATTATTGTCAACGACGGCTTGCCAATTCATCCCTCGACGAACAAGAATGGCTCAAAAGATATACACCTGAGCGGTAATTGAAATTAATAATGTTAAATTTATTTGATAAATATAAATAAAACTACCTTTTCTCTACTTCATTTAAAGGGGTAATCCCGTGTGACGGCACTTTTTTGACGCATTTTTTGCGAATATATATAATATATATTTGCGGCACACCTAGCAGCGTTTTGCGGCATAATGGCGAAGATGTATTGTATTGAATTGACAGTAGTTTGAAAATTATACTTGAGTATATTTTGCAAAACAGAATTTGAATTAAGTTCTTGTATGAGCCATTTTGCTCAAATCGTTGCTAATTATTTTTTTGATTGTATGTTGCAGATTCCATTTGGAATCTTTGAGTCAAGACCTTGAAGAAAACATTTCCCGTTCAGAGACACCATCTTCAAGTGGAGGAGAATCAGAAATATTCAAGATAAGCACGACTAAGAGCGTCTTCCGTCCGGCATTCCTGACGATTACGAACCTGGATTTTCCTCAAGACGCATCCACTGCCGAGGCAAAGACATGGTCCAAGAAGAGAGCTCGCTATAAGACTGTTCCGAAGAATTGTTCATCTCATCTGCACAGAATGTTCGTCAAGAGCGAGTTGGCAGGAGACGAAATTAGTCGAGCCTCAAGCAGGGCGTCCACCGATTATGATGGATATGAGTTCGAGGAATACCTCAGAGAGTTCAATCTACCCGATGACTCATCGGAATGCTCTCTGTTCGGTTCCGGCGAGGAGGAAGATACCGCCAGAAAGCATCCGTACAGCAATGCAGAATCGTCAAACAACAATGACTCAGAGTTCATCAACAAAAACGACTATGACTATATGCCGGAGGAGAGCAAAGTGTGCGAAACTTCGACAGCGGCCAATTCTAATGTTACAACCTACATGTCTTCCAAGGACCCGAAGATGATTGATTGTCAGAGCGCTAGTTCCTCCGTAGCCATTGTTAGTCACAAGAGGGAGAAGCGAAAAAGCTTAACACTGTCTCGGATCCCGAGTCCTGAAACTGTTCAAGTGATTAGAGTTGATGTGATCACAGGATACCCCGTGAGCAGCGATAATTCCCTTCTCTCTGAAATAACCGATAGCGAAAGGCCAAATTCGGAAGATAGTTCCATTGTTCATATCGTGAAGCCTTTAATCTATCACAGGGAGATCCATCTGCATTCGCACGGAACTCAGACAGAATGCACCGGAGATGCATTAGACGATATGAGCAACAGTACTCGCTACTACGTCGAATGCGAGAGGTTGTTAAACTGCAGATCTGTCAATTTGTCGGATCGCACCTATAACAACAATAAATAAATGCAATTCATTAACCATTTATCGACTGATCGACTGATAATCTTATACATTCTTTAAATATTAATAAAAAAATCTTAATTATATTCTCAAGAGTAACGTTTTTCATTAAAACCTACGCTGCTGCTATTGTACATATAAAAGATAAGCAAACTTAATAGTATCAATGCATTCGCTTTATGTATGAGAACTGCATTGAATACAATGAAGAGCCGCATGCGGCTCGCGATTTACTGCTAGGCCTCGTCTTTATGGTATAAATCATACCCATAAAACAACGAGATTTATATTGCAAGCGGCAGCGAATGAAGTTTATATGACTATTATTTTGCGAAAATATGTTTTGAACATTGCATTGCGATTTTTATAAATGTATGTATGCGTGCATAAATATAAATTTCAATACTGTATTCATATTTTATTTTTATAAGAATAATGTTTGCTCTCACAATACTAAAATCGTATTCATATTCCAAATACTATGCGTCGTATATATGAATCCTTAATGTACATTTTGATTGTTTGATTAATATTAACCTTTTAAATGCCAGAGCGCAATGAGCGCGTACAAATGCGACTCGCCGGTGAGTCGTCGGCATTTAAAAGGTTAAGTATGCATGATGTTTGATAAATAAATTTCGAATCGAAGGTGCTGAAGCGTCATGATTAATATTTGGATATACATATTTCCATTATTTAATTCGGACTTACATATTTCCAATATTATATAATTGCCACCGCCTATATTAACGCGTTCCTCGCCCCGTTCACCGTATACGGTGAACGTTTTCTTCCTCCATTTAAATGCGATTTAACAAGTTATTTATTTTCTATTTAATGGAATTAGTACATGCAAATATAAAATAAACAGAATATAAAAAATCTATGTTTATATATAAAATATAAAGATATATAATTAAAATAACTAAAATATACATATACTATGCATAAAATTATGTTTAAAGTAAAATATAACTTTATATTATGTTACCACCTATTCATTAAAACAGTTCAAACACATCTGAGATGATTTTGGACAATTAGGACAATATCTTGCGACCATTTTTACATTATTTCGCTTCGTGGAGATCGATAATTTGTCAGTCAGTCAAAGAGTCCCTAAAAGCGAATCCAGTGACTTACTGTTGCGTATTTCTACGAGTTACAAATGTTAACTTTACGAACGTCTTTCTATAATGTCTTTCAGATGACAACTGTCTAAATATCTTTTGAGATCGACTTCAAAACTTGCATACCTACCCTTATCTGTTCGTACTTGCTTATCTTCACTTTGTTTTTGTTAAATTGACCAATGACAGAATCAAGCTTATTGATCTAAGATAAAACAATACCTGAGAGAAGATGTGTCATATGTGTATCCCGTACATTATAATATTCCATAGCTATTCCTTCTGTTTACGCTCCGACTATCGAATTTGGAATTTGCACAAAAATAATGTTATTAACAGTTCTACAAAAAAGTATACAGGGTGTTTTGCACATGGATCAACAAAATTTTTTTGAGGGTTAGGTTAGGATTGTCGAAATAAAAAAATTTCAACATTTGAAACAATACTCAAAATTTCACTTTTAAATTGTCATTGCTTTTTAGTTTGTGGTTGTTATAGCACAAAATAGCTGTTTTTGTATTTCGCAAATATTTTTTTGATCTAAATAAATCATTATTTTATGCAATTTATTTAAATAAAATCACTTTTGAGCTTCCAAAGTCAAATAAAATGTGCAAACGAATGAGAAATGTCAATTTTTAAATTCTTTAAACAAATAACTAAGAACAATTTTGAACTTGGTTTAGTTTTAAACAGTTTTCTAAATTATATCCTTTCCAATGATGTCATATAAATCATTCAACAAGTCTTTAAACTTGAAGAGGTATTAGTTTGGCAGGGTCAGTTTCAGGATTAAGAGAATACTTTTTATGCTCACCCGCTAAAAAATCACCCGCCGTAATTGTGTTTTATACAAAGGGTCTCAAAATACGCGAATATTTTTAGGTTCCCCTAATAGTTTCAAAATTTACGTTTTCAGAAGCAATATTTCAGAATAGGTCTAGATCAATCAGAATTAGAAATATTTCCGATTTTACAAACTTGTTGGTTGCGTTGAAGTTATTTTATCATAATCTGTATTTGAACCCGAACCATTATAACAAAAAATCTGGGATTAATCTATCCTAGCGACAACTTAAGGGATTAGAATGCTCCCATAGTGTTTAATTAACGGGGAGTACAATAATCTCAACAAAACCTCAAAGAAATAATCTTAAATTATACCCATTGAATAAATTTATGATAAGCTATTAAAATTGATATAGAAGTGGCAAAACAAACCATTAACCCCTTGCTGAAGATTTTCACACAGCCAATTAGAAATTAATATGTAATTACTTATTTATGAACTGACAGAATTAATTATTCAATAAGCATTATAGTTGTTTCAAATATAATGCACAAAGGATTTTCATCTAAATTATAAAAGACTTTAAAAGGCTTTTGCTACCAGTAAGCTTTTCCCGTTAAGCCCATAAGCCAAGGCTATTGTAGGAGAAACTGTTCAAGCGCTTTAGTTCCTTCTCAAATGAAAATGAAATTATTCTTAATTAAATTTTACTTCATTCATATTTTCATGAGATAATTATGAAAATTAATATTTATTATAATTAAGGAAATGAAAAAAATCTTAAATATTTACTTCGGGCAGTGAGACGATCATATTCATGTCCGAGGATGCGCACAGCATAACAAACGACGAAAGTTTGCCAGTTTGCGGCTCCTAATTACTGGGGCGAAGTCCTAAAAATCAGTGCCCTATTTATGGATGAAACAGAATAAAAAAGAACATAATTTGTAGGTGCCCTTGAAATTGCAATAATCATAAAAGACCAACAAAGTGCGTCAATTAGAAGGTCGTTAAGAACTCGTTTGAGAAAAGTCGGCGAACTTTAGGGCTTACAAATTGCCCTTATAGTTGAGCTTCTTCAACTGTCGTCCCCATGCAAGCAATACAATTTTCAAGCCTTATATTGTTTGAGATTAGGGAACAATATCAATCTAATTGCCATTTATAATTTATTGTATAAATCACGACCGATATATACGTGAGTTATGTTAATTATTTTTCAAGAAGGCACCCATTTTCTTAGTATAATCACCAGATTCATCATGTATTTGGCAATTGAAGCTAAGACTTGAATATGAAAAATACTAAATTTTTGGTGGACATGAGTTTATCTGGTTTAGTATAAAAATATGACCATTGTTTTAAGTGATCATATTCTGAAAGTGATATTTTTAATTTTTTTTATATATGTACTTACTTTGGGTGGCTCCTACGGCTCTACAGTATTCACCCTCGATATCAACATATATTTAGTTTTTACATAATTAATTTTCATGCTGAAATGAATAACTAGTACATCGATATACGTAAGCGCCCCCAAAGCCTCCGATCTCGATTTAGCTACAACGTCAATGTCGTCAGCAAAGGCTAGATGCATTGCATCATCTTTCCATGGATCTGCTGTCATACAAAGTTTTTCCCGGTTGACGCTGTCGAATGCCTTGCAGAAATCTAAAAATATGTGATGGAAATCGATACCGTATTCCCACATTTTTGACGACAATATTCTAACATTAAATAATTTATCGACAGTGAACTTATCCGTTCTGAAATCTCATTGGTACTCCCAAATTTTTATTTGAATTATTTTATTTTTGCTCATATCATAAAATGTTTTAAAATGGCTTCTCTTTATAAAATTAGTATACAAATTCATCATAGTCTTAACACTTTACATGCTTTATCATCATCATCATAGTGCAGCCACTATAGAACTATGGGCCTCTTCAATATCTGTTAAAAGAGTATTTAAGTATTTACTCTGTAAATAAGTACTAATCAAGTGACCAATAGTTAAAATACATCAAATCGTATAAGCATAGTAGTTAGGAGTAGTCAAATGTAGTTAGGCCGTAAAAAGTATTTGCAAGGGTTAATTATGTCACATCAAAGTATTCGAACTTCGGCATTTAGTGCCGACCGGGCACAATCAAATAATATTTAATTGGTCATACCGGGAGCAAACTGGAAAAAATACACAAAGCTGGAACAAATAGGTAAGTATCAAGTAATATCAACTAGTCAGGTCCATATCAATAAGATCAAATGGTTCCATAGTCAATATTGTATTATGGAAGTATTATAGTCGAAACAGCCCTTTAGCGGTCGGATCGCGAGCCTAGTTGTGTGAATTTATCTTCTAATCTCAGTGTTCTTACGTTTATTTGTCCTTGTTGCAGTTCATCTCAAATGATGCGGTGGAGATATTCCATTTTTTGTGCAGATGTCATAAAAACAATGTTTTTTGGTGTCACATGTTTTATAATAGTATTTAATAATTGGAATATTTTTCTTGAATATTTAAGGATAACAGAGAATATGGATTCACTCATATAGTTAAAATATTTTGATATTTATGCCAATCCAAATTTAATCGATATTGAACGTCTAATTGACAAGGGTAATGAATGAATAATAGATGTTGAAATTAAATCCTTAAGAAATCCCTTCAGCACCTAGCGCCGTGGAATGAAATCAACCGATGATTGGCGAAGCATGAACACTTCCCCAAGACTTATTATTTACTCTATGGACACTTATGAATTAATAGAATGGAACTTCCGAGAATCATTTCGTTTTCACCATTCTTAATGTAGCAGCTGTCACTACACATTTTAAGGCGTTCTATGTGGCAGCTGTAGTTATAATTCGTGAATACTATCTTCTATTTGAGCATACAGCTGTGTAGAAATTAACATAGGGAAATTGTATTTATATTAAAGCAAAAACTGTAGCAAGTTACAATTTAAATCCTTAAAACATGCATGTAAAAACGAAAATTAAAATTTTAGTGGCCGGAAGTCTGGATTTGAAATATTCTATAGACTTGTTTAGCAGATATTGACATTTAAACTGCAAAATTTTGCTCCTTGCATCAATTATCCTTGAAGCATTTAGCATAATATTTTTAAATGGTAACAGAATTATGATAATGAAGAACGAGCCAACAAAGAACAATTAACCATCACACACCTTTTTTTAAATTTAGAATTTACGATACCACTAAATTAGTAACACTTGTTCTGGTAGGTATATATTAAGTCATTCCGATTGCTATTTGGCTATTTTTTAAATTATCCTGTGTAGGGTCTTTTAACGTCTGCGTTATGTATCATCTTTTTATACCAAAAAATAACGCATAATGCAGACGTGTCCGCCAAAACGAAATAATATTTTATGGCATTAAGTATGGAATATAACGTCGTTCAAATATCACCGCGGTTTTGTTAGGTGGCATGTATTCGGAACGTTAAATTTTTGATGACTTTTCCGCAAACATCTGGATTAGTTTGCTGGATGGGGTTCGTTATCTAGAGTTTGAGAGCATCAACTGTTTGCGATTTATACGCATAGACCTGTGACTTAAAATAGCCCCAAAGAAAGAAATCTTAATGCGTTATATAGCACGATTTTGGTGGCCAGTTAGAGATAGCGCTGTGCGAGATAACCATGCCCTCAAATCGTTCATGCAGAATGTCCATCGAGGCACGCTCTGTGTAAAAAAATGTTTAATTTCCACGATCTGGAATTTCTCTAATTTCGATACTAATTATTTCTTAAAATTCCTATTCAAATACTTATTGTTATAATTTATGCAGGTAATAGAAAATCACCACATGAAAACTTTTTATTCCTAAAAATGGATTCCTATGGAAATCACCCATTTCCCATAATATATAAGAAACCTTCAGATAAATATTAATTTACTGCTCAAAGTAGCAGTTTTTCGAAAACCTTTTATTGAATTAATTAAATATGATTTTCCGAATGACACGACCCAAATAATAACAAATAAAATATTATATAATCTCATGTAGTGTAGGTAGTCCCGCATTAAGCGGTTTAACTCGTAGCTCAATCATCTTGGGTTCGAGTCCCACAGGAGATGTGGCTGGCAACCACATTTTTAAAAACATATATATGTCATGAAAAACCATGTCTAAATGGTTGGTAATTGTCTCATAAAAGGGATCGCTAAAAGCCACCTCAATATATATATATATATATATATAACTTCAATATTTTTAATTCTCCGGTCTTAAAAAATACGATCATTGATTTTCCGATCGACCATTATCTTATACTTTCGAAAATAAGTAAATGGAAATTGATGTTATTTTCAGAAAATTAAAATAAATTTTATGAAGGGAGCAAATATGCAGTTCAGCAGCATGGAAGCAGAAGTTATTAGCGCGTAAATAATATGAGCTTATTTCTAGAATAGAATTAGACAATTTATTCAAAGAATAAATGGATATGATTATATATATAACTTTAATGAGCTTTAATCAACTTAATTATTTTCATGAAGTTTAAATTATAATGTTGTATATATAAATATAACGTAATCTGCGACGGGGCTATCTCTCATCCTTGATTTTTATTACAACACTATTTATCAATAACGTATCATTTAGATTTACAACATCATGTATTTCTTTATAATGTGAGAGAACATGATCCAAATACAGGTCAATACAATGCAAATTAAATAGATATATCTATAGCTATTATTACATGATGTTGAAGGTTTTGCCCCCTTTACCAAAAGAAGACAATAAATTTAAATTTTCTTCAAGGATCAGGGAACCACAAATTTGTAAGCCAGCCTTGTAAATCATTTGATGTGGTCGCATCGACGACCTTTAGATCATAATTGATAAGTCGAAGGGGGATAGCATGAGGATAATATCGGTTGCTAAAATGAGTAATGAACTAAACAAAGCCATGTTTAATAAATAAATTCGGTTCGCGGAAAAACTTAATTGTTTGTGGCGGAGTGGCTATGGCGGAAATGATGAAGATGTGTGGGATAATGATGAGGCTATGAAAATGATGAAGGCCGCCTAGGCGCCTGTGACGAGGATGTAAACATGGACGTTTGATGACCTCCTGTCGTGGGCCATTTAATGATTGACAGGTGGACAAGTTTAAAAAACCTTATTTTTAGAGTTCGCCCAATAAAATATCTGTATCGATAAAAAAATTGTATCCTTATACAAAGAGCCGCATGTGGCTCTTTCATGATATTTCATATGGCATAATTCATATATATGTAGTTATCGTTCATTATTTTCAGCGCTTCGAGCCAGATCTAAACCGATTCGAAAATATCGGTTTTATCGGTTCGGTACAATCCTTACGCGAAAGGGTTTGGTTGATTATTGTGATGATATAATATGCGACCTCCACCCTTCTTATATTTATTAATTTATTGATATACCTTCATTCAGAAAAATAAAATGTTACAAGATAAAATGGTATATCAATATACACAATTACATAAAAAATACTATCCTTATCCTAATTACAAATATAAATTTTAGTTATTAATACATTTTACATATTAATTTTATATATAGGAAGAAAATAGGAAACTTAAAAACCCCTTTGCGACATTCCTTAAAAAACTATCTGACAAACTAAAAATAAATAATTCAGTCAAACATATATCATTTATACATCGAGCACTCATGACTAGGGAATCCAATCCCGGGATTCCGGACAGTTTTAGGTACTTAAGAATCCCGGGATTAGAAAACGCAATCCCGAAAATCCCGGGATTGAAATTTTTATCTAACAGAAATCGTACACCTCACCAACATGATGAAGGCTACTAAATCGAGACATTCCCGACGAAATCTAGACACATGGAAACAGTGGCGTAATTACTAATTGGCGAACTTAGGCGAGGCATAGGAGCAGTGACTGTCTAATCTATGTATACATATATAGCGTACATGTATGTTTTTCAAATTGTTATAGTAACCTTTCCCTATCGGTAATGTATTTACTACACCTCGACGAATAATGGGAATATCGATATGAAATATAATAGATACGGGGTTCAGATTTTTTGTATTCTTCCGTAATATAATTACAAATCACATCAAAGTATTATAGTATATAAGTATTCATCTACAGCGACGGAAATAAATAGTTTGTCGGGAAATCGGGAATTTTGCGATTTTTAGTCCGTGTCTCAGCAGAAAAGAATTTTATCAGTCACATTAATGGTGTTATACGAAAATGAAGGCTTACACGGTCATCAACTCGAACTAGCATTTAAATATTTGATGACGATACCTCCAACGAGTGTGGAAGCTGAGCGTGCATTTTCAGCAGCAAGTTGTCTGACTTCCAAAATCAGATCCAGACTAAATGACGAAACACTAATGTTTAATGTTAATGTTACTTCGGGCATATTTTCAAAATAATATTTGAATTTTTTAGTGTTTTATTTATCTATTTTTGAATTGTATTTTTATCTATTCTTAAATAAATAAAATTCTTTGGCCTTCAAGTGATTTTTTATATTGAACAAATGGACTTATTAATAATTTTTGATAAAATTCATCAAGGTAATTTCTTAAAATATTGAAAATCCCAATTCCGGGATCCCGGGACTGGTCCCGGGATTGTCTAATGAAATCCCGGGATTGAAATTTCCGCTCGGGATTGGATTCCCTACTCATGACTATCCACTATAGTAAAATGTGTTTTGGCATTTTGCGTACGTATCTGAAATAATTATTTTGTTTGGTGTAATTGCTGAGTGTTGATATGAGTCGATTGGTGTGATTTGGGAATTTTGTGTAAAAATTGTGTGTTAGCTTATTAAAATATTCCTTTATAAAAGGGAGCTTAATTTTATTATGTATACGTTTAAGATCGGTGTATGGAAATGTGTTGAGTGCAATTTTTATGGCATTGTTTTGAACGATTTGGAGTTTGTAGTAGTTGGTGTTGCATAATCTGCTCCAGACGGGAGCGGCGTTTGTGAGCGTTTGTATAATAAATTTTTGTTAGAAGCCGAAAGAGCACTGCGCCGACGAAAAATGGATTGCAGCGCCCCCATAGCTGCTAATCCGCGGGCTCGAGCCACCGACACCTGTGCTCCCCACCTCAGTCCTCTGTCCAAAGTCACCCCCAAGTATTTCACTTGGGGTTTACATTCTATGAGGCTAGACCCGACAAATATTGGATCAATTTGACGATTTTTTCCATTTCACGGAGCACAATAAAGCTTCGGTTTTCTCTTTGTTTAGTTTGAGTTTTTAACAATCAAAATATTTGAATGCAGCTTTTAGTGAACGTTGGAGATTTCCGACTATTAGTTTGTTACTCCGAGAGCCGGTGTAGTATGCCGTGTCGTCGGCGTAGAGTGCTACGCTTGATGGAGATGAAGAACTCCCGCTGAAACAGACTGGGAAATTTACGTTTATTTGTTTAAGATTACCGAAAATAATATTTTGCACAGATAGGATTAGATCATTTTAATAAGGTAAATAGGAAAATTAAGGGATATTATTTTATGGATCAGACCGTGGTGCCAGACAGTGTCGAATGCCTTTTCGATGTCGAGTAGTACCAAACCAGTACTTCTCTTCGTGTTAAAGTGTCTAGTAATGTTTTCAGTCAGTTAGGTCAACTGATGAGCCGTAGAGTTATTCCTACGAAAACCAAATTGCCGAATTAATAACCTTTATACTAAGTTTATCCAGTCTAAAAATAAAAGGGAGATTTTTTTATAGCTGCATTGCCTATAAGCGTCGAATCCTGGAGATTTCTTGTTTTTAAGTTGTCCGATTATTTTTAAAGTTTCGATGAGTCTTATCATTTTGAATTGATGTCCTTTTGTATTTAGGTTGTCATGGGAATCCCTAATCGATTTATTTACTATTTTAATGGTTTTGCTTTTACTCATATTTTATGAAATTTTGTTATTTATTATTTGTGATATCAGTGGAAGATCCATCTTCAAGCTGTAAAGCCATGAATATATTAATGTAATTTTCAATAACCTTTTCATGTGAAAAAGAGTTTTTGTCCATATCCTCAATAAAATCGAAATAAAGGAATAGGCTAGACGTGAATGCAGCAATTCGCCTGTCAAAGACTGTAGCTCTGTAGCTAAGGATACCCAATATAAAAGGTGTAACAGTAGATTTCGCATTTGTTGAAAAAGTTAATTGTTTATATTAAATTTTAATATATCAGAATGTTATATTTATATTTGTTAGTTATAGTTATGGCCATTTATCACAATATAAAATAAGATGAAAAAATATTACATAAATAACCCTTTTTATTTCAGTATTAGGGCTTCATATTTATTAGTTCATATTCAGTATTAGGGGATATAATCGTTTGGAACTGAACCGGAATGAAAACCTAAATGAAATGAAATTAATTATTTGCCGTTAATATTATATCGATTCACGAAAATACATTAGCGTCTTGGAAAAATTGCATTGGCAATTTTTTATGATGATCAACTATGATTTCGTTGACACATATTTCATAGTTTTGCCTAAATAATTATTAATTTGATAAATTGTTAAAATTATAGCATATAAACTGTGATGAACAAAACAACGCTGATTTCTAAGCTAATAAATAATTTTATAGTTGAATGCCCAACCTTATAGACTAAGCGTAACCCATAATCAGAAATAGTGTGAACGTATGCGAGACAGGTGCTAGAGCTGAGACTTTTTTGTCTAATATTTTTACATTCAAAACATATTTCAAGCATCTTTAACCTATTATTTAATCGATCTAAGATAAAGGATTTGAGAAAATGGCGAAAAAACGACCTCAAATGAAGAAAAACTTATTGCAAAAAAACCCTATTATTTCAATCCATTTAGTTATTTATGACGGGGTATTATTTTGCCATCTTGAATATAAGTTGAAGTAGTGATATGTCGAATTTTGTACAAAAAATAATTAGAAAGTCTAGTCATAAAATGTATGTAGTAACTTAAACGTACCTGAAGATAGTCCCGCGATCAACCATCTAAAGTTCGAATCCAACAGGAGTTGTGGCCGGCGACCACATTTTTAAAAACATATATACGCCATGAAAAACCATGTCAAAATGGGTTGGCATTGGTCACATAAAGGGATTGCTAAAAGCCACATAAAAAAAAACTTAAACGTGTTTGGCACATATTTACTTTTCTCATCATCGTTGTTCTTTCTAACAAGAACGAAGATAATCATATTCATGCTTGCAAATACGTTTGTTCATAATGTAAAATACATATACAGAAAAGTTACCAAATATTATTTTAAAGGAAAAAATATATAAAAATTAATCAAATATAAGCATTTTTCAGATTAAAAAGTTTTATTTATTATAAATTATTATAAATATAATAGAATCTCGATTATCCGGACTAATCGGGGATGAAAATAATTCGAATAAAAACCGGATAATCGAAAATAATAATAATAGACAGGGAAAGTATAAATAGTTTGTATTTGTCTAGATTTACATACACATATAATAAAAAAAATATTTAAAAAATCAATGATCGATTTTGGCTTTAAGCTAGCTCTTCTTTTAGAAGTTGCGCAAGATATATAATCAATCTCCATAGGATTCAGTTTGTATGGTTTTATCAAGTGGTGGTTTCTCATTGTCTTCCACACGTAATTAAGTCATTATAGGACTACTTCAATATGCATTCAAGGTAGGAAGAAATTTATTAGTCAGTAGCGAAATTATAATTATTTTTAAATAATATTTTAATAAGTATTGTAAATCAACCACTCATGCCTTCCACGATTTTATAAATTGTCTCAGTATTATTTTTTTGATTCAGTAAATTGTGCTTATCCTTTAACAAGACTTTGGATTGGAATTGTTACCACTGACGATCTTCCAAAATTGTTTTTTTCTACAATATAGATTCAATCTAACCAATCATATTGATATTTTATCGTCTGAATACATAATCTTATATAGATACAAAGAAATAAAATTTACTGATGGGCTTTTGGAGCTACGTTCATAATTGAGTTGCTTTTATCACTATATAGTAAAATATGGGAAAACTTGTTTAGGAGTAATAATTTGAAAACATATTCTAAATTGACTTTATTCGGCAATAAAAAGATAAAATTTGTCATCTCTTATATTCAATCAACCTTTTGCGTTATTGCTTTAATAGTTCATAATGATACCTAAGGAGTGCGTCTATTTTATGGTTGTACATGTATAGAGTCGTTCGCCACGGCGAATTTGCAAATTAATTTATGATCGTCATTGACATTACAAATGTTGAATGACATGGAATTCAAAGCGATCACTTTTTTAGAATATTTTTATAGCGACTTAATATAGACAAAACGAAAATTGTTAGAATCGCGTGAGGTTGTAAATTTCCGCAACGAATCACGCATTTGATACGATTTTTGCAATATTATGACTAGAGAAAATTTCGCAACTATCACGATTCTTCCGTGGATATCCAAATGAAAAATCTTCTTTGTGAATTTCTCTAGATATCCTGTCTGATATTACAAAATATCCTTGTAGCTAATCAGTGTTAATTGAATAATTTACATAATATTACATAAAATAAACGTAATTTAATCCCTATTTAATGTAATTGCTTAACATCCTTCATTGTGAGAATAGTAATAATTTAAATTCGTAAATTGTATTGGGGCAAGAATCCATGAAATTATATGATCGGTGTATACATATTTATAGCTGCATACTGTCACGGAAGCTATCCTTATTAGCCTAAATAGGTATATCTTGATTGTTTAAATTAGAAAGTAATCAATTTTACAATATAATGGTAAATGTCTGCATATCTATTAAAATGGTTAATCTTTCATATGATCGCAGTGGGTCGTTTTCCTCTATCATTGCTTGGAAGTGGATATAAATTTTATTATGAATTTCATCGAAACAGGAAACGATCATTATAGAAAATTCATGTGCTAAAACATCGTAAATAAATTAATCATGTCGATGAATCAAAGAGAAGCAACCGCCAACGAGGAATGATCCTAGGAATCATTTGCGGTTTGAGGAATCCAAAAAAATGCGGTTTCGCATCATTATTAATCGTGTAACACCTTGCCTCCCTAAAGCAATCTTCAAAATATTGAACACCATTGATGCAAATTCAATTGAATGGAGTTTGAATCATTGATGATATTACCGGATACCTTGCTATCATGATTTTCATAAATCAAATCTATCTGATTTTCTAATGATTGCCAGTTCAGTCAATGATATTTTCAATATCTAAGATCCCGTTATATATCCGTCCTATGCCATGCTTGTGGAAAAATAATTGGACTTAAATAACATACATCAAAATTAATTTGATCTTGGGACTTTGATAGCAAATGAATTGGTTATATGCATGCGACAATAAATAGATTATTATAATCTTAAGTATTCATTGAATAGTCTACGAAATCATAATGTGGATCATTAACATCATAGTGCAGCAATATGCAATCTAATGCAGGACTCGTGTATTTATATATATTTAATATAATAATAGTATTCAAGGCATTGCCTTGAATACTGTGTACATCTATACCATTGGTTTTATTTGCTCAATATTGAAGGCAGCATTACCTTATGGTAGAGGCTAAATATTGGTATAGTGGATTAGATCCTGGACTCTTATTATAAAGATCTGGGCTCAAATCCAGATTGTGGAAATAATTTTCACCGTACTAACAAATTTGAGAGATCGGAAATATTAATATTTCTGATCGATCGTCTCAATCCAGATTTACCCTGATTTCCTGTATTTGAAAAAGTAAATGCTGAGGCGATTAATAAAGTCGTGCAGGAACGCCCATGAGTGAGTGATTGAATTTGTAATAATAATTAAATTATAATTTATATATAATGATCATTTCGCTACTCACTCATAGATTCCCTTCTCTCCTACCTTTTCCAATAATCCTATCCCTACTTTACCACGTGTGGAAGACAACGGAAAATCACCACATTAAATTCTTTTCCCTATTAAAGTCTCCTATGAAGATCGAAGGGTGCTTTCGTGGCATTTTCAATGTGGAATTGGGGTGCTTTTTATGATGACGAAATCCTTTTTCAACGCTCTAATTCGTCTCAGAATACATTTTAAACTATTTACTTATATAGAAAAAAAAAATACTATCATTGAGAGATTCATCTTTTCAGTTGATGTTTTAACCACCAGTGAGTTTAGAAATATAAAAGATTGTGTATAAAGCCGTTGGCTTACATATTTTATTGTTTAAAGGCGACTTGTATACAAATGCATGTATACCACATACTGTCCTGCGGGATCATTTACAGGGCTTAAGAATTTCTTGGTCAGTATTGTCACAACACAGTGATTTTTTAATAGTTATTTAATGTTGTATACGCGTCTTTAAAATTTTTGTCTCAATTTACTAATAAGAATAGTTTATTTACAAGGAACTTTGACCAATATATCTCAAAATATCAGGTCTGTCCAAAAGTTCGTGCGCATTTTTAGGAAAATTTTAATTAATGTAAATAAAATACAATTTAACATTAGATTTTTAACCCGTCGAAATTTGTCGTCGCTTGACCAATGTATTAGTCAGTCTGTCACCAATTTTGGTAAACATCAAACGCATATTAGTACTAATAGAAAATTAATATCGATGTTTGTGTTCTTCGAAAGAGAGCCATTTTTTGACTGTTTGGTGACGAAAAATAGACTATTTATCATAAAATCATAGGAAAAAGACAGTGGACAGATAAAGATATGCAGCTAATTCCAACAGCAAAGGCTTCTTTACATCCAAATAAGAAAATTTTAAGTGTTTGGTGAGATATGCTTGATGTGATTTACAATGAACTGTTAGAACCAAATCAAACTATTAATGCAGATGTTTACTATTCAAACTATTCATTTAAACTTAGAATTGATTAAAAAATGCTCGTGATTGGTGAATATCAAGAAAGCATTATTTCATCATGATAACGCTAAAATGCAAATGGCTCAAACAACGCTGCAAAAAATTAGTGAATACTGCTTACTCCTCGGATATTGCTCCAAGTGATTTTATTATTTATTTTGTGATTTACATTTTTTTTATTAGAAAAAAAATGATGTACAAAATGGACTTTCAAGGTTTTTTCCATCAAAACCAGTGTCTTTCAATAGCAATGGAATTTAGAAGCTATCTGTGAGATGGCGAAAAAATGTAGATGATGGAGAAAATATATTTGAATGCTAAATTGTATTTTATTTAAACAATTTAAAATTTCACAAAAATGCGCACGAACTTTTTGCCTCACCTGATTTTAGGTATTAAAAATATATGTTTTTCTATGAAAAAAAAAAACAATTAAAAAACATTAAAAATATATATTTTCTATGAAAAAAACATAGTAACTCACCGGTGGTAGCTAATTGATTTAATACAACCAAAATCACATAGAATGCAACAAAAGACAATGCTGTTATTGTTACGAAATTCCTTGGCAAGCATTTTTCAGATCGGATATCGACGTTTTATATAACTTAATCATCTCTGAAATAGAAAGATTTTTTTAATATCGAGAAGCATGTAAAATATACATATTATATAATTCTATTATAAAGATTTTCAAAGCAACAAAAAGGAATGAGTAACAATTAAAACTGAAATAGATAATGAAGTTAGATTTTGGTGAATTTGACAAAATATTTTGATGAACACTAGAATTAATGAAAAACGATTTGAATTAATGCATCCATTAGAATTTATACCATGTGGAAGTATTATCTAAAAATATTACAATTGCATGCATTGATTGATGTTACTTTAAAATTAAAGTATTGTCAAAAACGTCACATTTTCAAATTTTAGTTTATTCCTCATATTTAAATATTAATGGTAAAAAATTAATTGTAAGGCTGAATTTATGTATGACGCATATCTTAAGTAAGAAACTCAAACTGTTAAGGTTTCGTTCAAAAACCTTTTTTTATTGTTCGAATTTTCTTTACTTTGATTGCAACGTCTGTTAATTGCTTGGGTATAAAGTTTTCTATTGTATGCCGTTCGAGGGTGATTTACGTAAAAAAAAAAATATTAGGGTTTGATTAACTCTGGCTCTAACAATCGTCCAAACAAAACCGCAGCTCAGTCGTAATTTGCTACAAGCCCCCAATAAAAATTGTATAATTGCTTTTAAATCTACCCTTAACTTTGGTAAAGAAACTGCATTGTTATGGAAGCAATATAAAGTATTTAAAAGTATATATTAAAATGTTGAATAAACAATTCTTTAAAATTTGTAAGCAAATTTTCCCTTATACGTTTTAAACGAATTTCAAATCAAAAGGAAGCATTACATGTAATTCAGTTTGATTATTTTTTATGAACTTTTCCAGAGGTAGTTTATAAGGGATGCAAACAAAGCATGTTATGGTATAAAAGAAGCCGTTAATTAATAAATCCGCGAGGGAGTGGGTGGCAAAGACCACCCGTTTACCGGATGGAGGCCGTTAACAATGTATTTTTTTCTTCATATATTTCTCAGAAACTAAGAGGAATGCGCAAAACGGATGTGACCAGCTCAATAACCTTTCAGTGTCAAGAATTATACTCCCGAAGGCCTTATCGCAGTCCATTGTCGGTTTCGTCAATTATAAATCGACCTTGATATTTGTGGTCCATAAACACACCTGTAATAGTGTGATTAGAGTTGCTTTGCAGCGGTGATTATGCTTAAGAGGATGTGATTATAAGTTATTGCAAATCTGAAAGTTTTGAGATTTTTTATACGCAGCTTTTTTTAATTTCTTAAGTTAAACCTTTTTCATTTCGAGTTAAACTTTTTTTTAAAAGTTTAACTTGGAATTAAAAAAGTTTGTGATATGGATGCCGACACCCCGAGTCCCCCAAGCCGTTTTATATTTTTAGCCGAATGGCAGCAAACCCGACGGAAGACCTAGCCTACGCTGGGCTAGTCAAGTAGAAAAAGACGTCGCACCTCTGGGCCTGGGTAATTGGAAGAAGAAAGCCTAGGACAGACGAAAATGGCGGCAAGTATTGTCGGTGACCAAATAAGCGCCACCAAAAGTAAAGTATATATATGACATTTGTTTAATATTTATTTACAGATATCAAAAATTGTCATAAATGTCAGCAATAACATCATCGTGGTAGGCTCTGGATTTTTTTAATTACAATATGAAAACAACAAAATGAGAAAGAATGAGCTTTGTAGAAAAATTACACAAATAATGTTGTTGCCTCCCATACTATCAGCTGCTACTAAAAGTGTACAGGATTCATTATAAAATTTAAATGGTAAAAATGATCATGATCCAACGAAAGATTCAAAGCAAAGTATAATCAATATACTTGAAATAAAATTCTATTATTTTTCCTACATAATTTTACAGCAGATTCGCTGTCTGTGTTATTTAACCGAAAAGCATTCCCTATTACTTTATATTTTGGTCAGTCTAGAAACCATTTTAATCAAATTTCAATGTTTTCTGTTTTTGTTCAACTCTCTTTTATATAGAGCTATGATTAATATGTTATGATATCGATTAAAAAATGGCGTGATATCAAAAAGGATGCGTGCTTTGAAAACTCCATTGACACACTAACACAGTAACGAATTACACCCCAAACAGCTCGGACCAAAAATACGACCATGTCGAGTGGCTTAAACCACAAAGAAGCGACAAGTTTCGCGTTTAAAAAATATAATAAAAAACCGAATCAATAAAATTTCGATCTCACGGTATTTAAAAAAAATATATTTGAAAACTGGTTTAAATATAGTGTCTGATTCGTTGATGTGTCATTGTTTCGAAGAATTGCGCTCATTGTACTGATTTGCAAGTTGATTTTTTTATGAGTCAATGTTTTTTATTCATTCAATTTGGTTTCGTATTCCAGTCTACTTTATGAGTGTTGTTATATTTAATATACAAAAAAAATATAAGCATATTTTTGACCTCACAAATTGTTGGACAGTTCTTGGAAATTGACTCATATCACTTGTACATGAAAGGCGGCGAATCGGTAAATTATAAAGTCAACGAGGGACTGTTTAATAGTATTCTGGATATCGCTCAAATATATTCAACAACGATGTTATTAAAATGACCAATGTATAAAATTAATATATAATTTCAACCTATTGCATCCCATGTTAAGGAAGATTTCTTCTATTTAAATGATGTTTGAGCGATGAAACACCATTATATCTAAGGGTCCCAAATATTCGTAAAATCAATTATTCGAATATCGAATGTGAAATTGGTAAAATATTCGAATATTCGAGTATTCGAATATTTTATATATGTAGACGAAGGTGATTCAAATATAACCCGGAATTTTTCATTATTGTTATTTTATAAAAATATAAATGGAGCATGTTATTTTTCTATAAAGTTCACTTCATTAGAAATAAATTTATTCCCTCAGGAAGGAAGGTTCTTTATCCCATCACACAAAGAGGGCGAGAAGTATCATCTTCTGTTGCGCAACGCGTTTTCTCGTAGACAAAGGCTAGAAATCAAGTGAAATTTTGAGGTTTTTGGTTTCAGTGAAATCAAAAGGATCAGAATTTTATTTACTTTTCAGAAATACATATTAAAAAAAAGTGCATTGAACGTTCTACTTTTAAGCTTGATCGTAGTTTCATTTTTATTGAGCCTGCTGTTGAAAAAACCCTCTCAGTTGTCATTGAGTTTGGTTTTATCGACAGTATCTAATATATCACCCTTTTTTTTGGCATAATCGATATGTTTGAATAGTTTTTTAATAAACTTTACACAAATTCAATAAAATAATTTCAATAAACTTGGCACTTTTTTGCATTTCTTTGTTGCTATTTCGATTGGCAGAAGAACATCGAGCAATTTTCTTAAAAAATATATAACGAATAATATTCGATTAATCTTACAAATATTCGAATATACGAATATTGGAAAACGGGCAAATATATTCGAATATCGAATATTCGAATATTCGATTGGGTCCCCTAATTATATCATACATAGAATCCACTGTTTCAATAACTTGTTTTTCAGCGATAACTCTTTATACTTCTTCTTATTAGAAATGTTGCTTATAAAAACATGTAGAGATGGGAGAGAAATAGCCCTAAGAATTATGTATAAGAATGATTGAATATCAAAGGAACCTAAAATTTAAACATTAGAAAAAATTGAATTAAATTTGAAAGAAGGCAATTAAAAAGTGTACCAGGAAATCCCACCAGCATAAAAACAGAAATCTTCATAAAGACAAGCAATATGTTTTGCCATTGTTAAAATAAAAGCGATCCGTATAAAACCAGGAGAGGATCGAAAAGTTAAATACGGAATACGGTTTTTAGTATAATATAGCAAAGTCTATAAAACAAATATAGGGAAAGGCTAAAGAAAAATATATATTAGGAAGGATTTCATAATAAAATATAATTAAGCTTTGCAATTTATTGTCAAATTGCAATTACGGGTAAACGGTTTAAAAAAAATCCCTCCCATTATCGGTTTACCGGTTATTTGCGGATAAATGAAAAGTCTTAAAATAGAGAAATATAAATAAACAATAGATTTAAATATTAATATATAAGAACAAGGTAAGCTTTCTAAATATGCAAAAAAGGAACTGACATATAAATAAAAATAAAAAAAATAAAAACAGTGCGAATAAAAAATAAATCATAGCATTTGGATTGGAATGAAAATAGACTCTAATAACTAATCCGGTTATGTTTTTGGGTATAATGATTTTTCGGAATTAAAATATACTCCTACGTACTTAAACCATGCGTGACCTTTTCCTTTAAATATTCAATTGATTTCTCAACCGACATTGATCCATTGATTCGAATAAGTCCAAGATTCCACTATTTATTTTTGGCATGCAAATCCGCAGTAACAAACTGTGATTCAACGTTGCCAAAGTCGAAAAAACAAAGCTCCTAATTTTGCATGCATATCTACAATAAATTTAAATTATAAAATGCCTGTATCTATACTTGATTCGCGATAAAACTTCCGGCAATCATCGATAATTTCCAATTTAACGGTAATTATCGATGTTGGTTGATAAACCGGTAAACCGGTAATAAAGATCTAATTATACTAACACCTCGGAAGGCTCCGACGGAGCATGCAGATCCGACACGCACACCCTCGACAACCTCGCTAGCTTTCCCTGGATTCCCATCTCTAACAATGTCCTCCAGAGCTTTTCCCCGTTGATACTGTCGTGAGCTTTGTAGAAATCTATAAATATGTGTTGCAAATCGATATCGCACTCCCATATTTTTTACGAGATTAATCTTAAATTGAAACGTTGATCCACAGTATTACAGCTATTCAAAATTAAAAGCATGCATCTTGCAGCATAGTTTTTCATTATAATCTAAAAATCATCAAAAACTTGTATTACACATATACATAAACATATTTTACATTCATCAACGTTGAAGACACTGAGCCATCAGTGTATATTAATTGGCCTATAATAAAGACTAGGTGAAGCTTTCAATAATGAATAGATGAATTGTATTAAATGTTCAACATCTTTTATGGGGTAGACTGCCATTTGGGTGAAACTTTTGGAAAACCAGTGCAAAAAAAATCTTATTATTTGGAAGAATTCAGATTGAATTAGATTGATTTTAGATTAAAATAGTATACTATTAATAAAGACTGAAATTTATATATTTTTTTTAACAATATTGCCTATATCATCATTACAGAAAACGTATAAATTTCTGACGGATGCTTTTAACCCTTTGCACTCGAGAGGTGACTCTCACTCACCAGATGATTTGATGCCGTATCTTGAGAGGCGACTCTCGCTCACCATTCGGTTTGATGAAGAAAATCTGACAATAACTGTTTACGTTTAGTTCCTTTGAAGCTGGTTTTTACGCTCTTCTGTATAATATTTTGAAGTGTAATATGACACTTCTTCAAATATAAGAGTTTCTTATCTGAAATTAGTCCGCAACCACGGACAGGACTACATGTTCGGCACTAGTTCGAACTTGGCAGTCGTGGCAGAAAGATTACTAATTTTTGGTCCCTATAAGTATTGAGCAGGGGTTAAGAAGGATTGCACTGTTTTCAAAGAAAAAAAAAGCCGGCATAAACATCAAACCACATATTATTGTAAAACTTGCCCCGAAAAACCGAGCATCTTGGAAATCGTTTTATGAAATATCACACACAGCAAAATTAAAAAAGACTAATATCTAAGAAATTATATTCATAAATGTGTAAAGGTATATAAATTAAAAATAGTGGAATTATTTTCATTTTCATCTATGTGGGGATTTCTTCCATTATTTTTTTTTACTATATTTGTAATGTTTGGTCTTAACACATTAACAGTAGGACGCAAACGAGGATTCTCGTATTCGTAAAGACTGTGCATAAACCGCGGGACACGAGGAAACTCATTCACAAACCTTATTTAGTTTAATTTTATTAGTTGTTTTCAAATTCAATGCCATACAAAATATCATCAAGCCAATGTAATGTAAATATATTTAGGTTATTTTATACGCTCTAATCACGCATTGCAATTTTCATAGTGTAACGTGGGGGAAAATCACAAGAAAATTTCGAGAAAAAGGAGTGATGATTTTCAACCAACGGCACACTCTAGAACGTCCTGATCAAGGTTAAAGCGTAATTCGTCAGAAATAAGGGCGATGCGCATTTGGTTTTATTTACATCAACTTGATTTCGTCACATCTATGAAATACTTAGCTTTGATTTTAAACCGCTCGATTTATTATGATTAAATCGATTCAAATATTGCCGATGCCGGTCTTTGATTCAAGTCAGATCATATTTTTCTAATAACATCAACAAATATGATTTGGCTTACGCCATCCTTCCGAATCAAATGACGATCAGTTAGGTTTTAGTTTTAGTCGTAAGCAGTAGTGTTAGTTAGCTTAAGTTTTTCTAGAGTTAAGTCTTTGTGTTAAGTTCTTTGTCCTAAGTTTCAGTTATAATGCTCTTGTAAAGATTACAAAACCTTATTTAAGTGTAGCAAATAAATTAGTTATAAGAAGACATCGTCTTTGAAATACATCAATCGCTCCCGTCATCCTCATTCATCCACCCATCTCTCTTCCTTCTTCACCACCGCTATTATGGATTCCTTCTCGCCGACGTTACGAATCTCATTCGGGGCAGTCGTGGGTCATCGGAAACTCACGTTTCTTGAGAATACCGTCGCTTAACAGAGGGGTTGCTGCTGCTGCTTGAAAGAAGAGGAGTGCAGAACCGGCGCGACGAAGATAACTGGGCCCCGATATTCGGCTGAGGGGTTGCTACCACGTTACAATAGTCATGTGCAAAATTGCTTGTTAATACATCCAAAGGGTTTTTCAGATATACGTAGCATTTCTTGAATTATTTTAATTAAATAAGGGTCATAAATACAATACATAAAAGCTAACCACTTCTTTTACACATCTAATTCATAACATTCAATGTTTCGTTATGTAGCATAAAGACATATCAATTTTCATGAGCATTCAACCATATTTTTACTTGAACGAATAATAATTTTATTACCAAGGACGAACAACGTGTCTCAAATTACCCTTGCATGTCTTTTACATCGATCAAAGAATTGTTGATACTGCGTGGTACTTGATTATTGCTTTATTTCTTTTCGTGTCATTAATTTTGTACTGTAATAAGGGTCTTAGACGTGACCTCACGCTATTGTCATAGGCTTTACGATAGGACCTCTGAAGCCTTGACCTTTAAATCCAACCACAATAATAGTCAATGAGGTCCTAATATCGCCTCAATTGATACTAGACTGATTTTTTGTGTTCATTGTTGAATTCAACGCAATTGGGGTGTAGATCAACAATTATTTTAAAATATTTCTTATAGATTTTTAACCACTATCATTAATAAAACGGCATTTATAGTGCTAATAAGAAGAATGTAGCTTTTAAATACTTATTTTTTCTATATATGCAATGTTAGCGGATTTTTTAAAAAAAGTCCTTATGATATGCGTCAAAACATAAATCTTAATGTGCCATATCCGAAATCGGATATAGGGAATATTTATAGGAGATCTTACTAGGAAAAGGATTTATCAATGTGGTGGTTTCTCGTTGCCTTCCACACGTGGTAAAAGTAAGTAAGAATAGAATTATTTGGAAAGGTAGGAGAGGAGAGAGTCTATGAGTGAGTAGCGAAATTATCATTATATATAAATTATAATTTAATTATTGTTACAAATTCGATAACTCATGAACATCTCTCCACGACCTTATTAATCGCCTCAGCATTTATTTTTCAAATTCGAGAAATCAGGGCTAACCTGGATCGAGACGATCGATCAGAAATATTAATATACCCGATCTACAATGAATTTTTTTTTCTACAATCTGGATTTGAACCCGAGCTTTTATAATACGAGTCCAGGTTCTAAGCCACTATACACTTGGTGCCATGGGATAAAGTGATGAAAATATACAATGCTCAATACAGTTTTTTTTTTAATTACGATTTATAAAAGATATTTCAACGATTTATTAAGATGATCGATCAGAGATTTTAAAGGCTGATATTGATTTTATTTTCATAATTTAAATTCAACTTTATTCATCTGCGTAGACGCATTCATTCCAGTGCTTTTCTAACATTTCGATGCCTTTTTTCTAAAACAATTTATCTTTGACCTCAAAATAGGCTTCAGTTTAAGAAATCACTTCTTCGTTGGAGCTATTTCCTGGAGCATTCTTTTTAGGTCTGTTAACAGGTAGCAATCACCGGGAGCCAGATCCAGAGGATACGGTGGATGGAAAAGCAATTAAAAGTGCAATCTGTGCCATTTTGCCATTGTTGAGATTGTAACACGGTCCATTGTTTTAGCGAAACAGCACTTTTTTATTTTTCATTTGGGGTTATAATATTTGCCATTGATAGTTCTTGCTTTCGCAAGGTAATCGATAAATAAAATACCATGCGCATACTAAAATACGAAGGCCAAAACCTTCCTACGAATTTATTGAGTGATGAGTTACGATTTTGACAAACGAATTCATCATATTTTGGAACAAAATCTGCATTTGGACTTATTTCCAAAATATTAAACAAATTAATGAACGAATATTTCTATTGATATTTATATATTGAATATGAATAAGTTAACTTATAAGTAATAAGTCTTTGTTTATTTGTTTCAAAGTAAGTAATGGTTTATATTTGTTTACGATATATATGGAAATATAGGTATGAAATTACACTATGTAATTGATAAATATACAAAATTTACTCTAGTCAGTTTATTACCGAATAGAAGTTTTTTTTCGACAACCTATGATGGATCTTCATTATCAATTTGTGTCGTTATCTTAGATTCCTATTCAAAATTAGATGCACCCAATTTATATACATATAAAACTTTAAATTAAATGACATGTAAACATACGAATAAAACATAAGGACAACATTAAGTTAGTTCATCGTTCTATGTAAAAATTATATTTGAATTGTGTATGTTAACACTAAAAAAATAGTGTACTTATAATTTTATTGAAAAAGATTATGAATAATATCATCGAAGTTATAGTTTGAAATGAAAATTTTCAACGAGAAGATGTTGTATCCCTATGATTCCGACCGATATGCTATTCGAATTGAAAGGTGTGCAGTTTCTGGTGCGAGCATCAGCAAAGCACAGGAACACACAGGGTATGCGTGCATGCTTCTCACATGGATAGCTGTATACGCCCTTCTCATTTATTACCAGACGGAAGTCTCCTGTCCAATAAAAATAATAAAGTGAAAAACGAAATTTAGGGAGCTTACAAGTTCGAATGCTCAGCCTCCATCATATCGTATATTGAACAAACCAAAAATGTTATCATCCATGGGGCGACAGAGCATCAGAACGCAGTCTTGCAATTGGATTACAAATCGGTAGTACACGAACATGTTATGAAGACTGATTATCACATCAATTTTGCTTGTACAAAAACCGATAAAACGATAAAAATCGAAAAACGAAGAAAATCCGTAATCCACAGACGAGACGATAGCATTAACATATCTAGAATTTGGCTATCAATTTTATCGAAAATTTAACCTCCTAAAAGATCTGAAAGTGCAAATAATGGGTCGTGGGAGGATGTTCACAAGGAGTATCACCAAGGCGCCGGCAGTTATTCCGCGTCCATGAGTCTGATAGGAGATTCGAAATATCGAAAAGAGGTACATTTAAAATCTTGATGTACCTCTCAAATAATTTGCGTAATTGTATCCGTTTTTTAGTGTAATAAAAATATATAAAACCATTCCAATAAACATAATTAAAATACAAATACTTTATTTCTTTAAGTGTGGCATTGCAACGCTTGCCAGGTATGTCAGATCGAATTTTGATATAATGGGAATGATCATTAGCTTTTATCACAAAAGTTTAAGTATAAATGTAAATTGTGGAGAAAAATTTCCGTACCGACTGATTTTGGAGATGTCAATTTTGAAGTTACATTCAAGTTTACGATAATTAATTTGGTAGAACCAAGTAAATTCTGATTAAAATAATTTAGCAGAGTTGTCTTTGATTTGCGAAAATAATAAATATATCATTTAATAAGTAATACAGGGTGCAGAAGAAAAGTTACCTTATTTAAAAATATATAACACAAACAATATGAGAGATATCAGTTTAATTTTCTTTTCATCTTATATTAATATTTATATTAATTTTGTGTCATCAATATACTTTCATTAATATTTAAAGATCAATAATGCGATATTTCATTATCGTATTAATTACAAACAACCAATTTACAATGTTTAGTTTTGTAATACGTCTATAAAAGCTTTTCGCAGTTGCTCCTTGTTCTACTAACAAAAATAAGGTTGTATGAAACAGTTTAGTAATCAGTAGAATCTAGATTGACATCCATTGAAAATAATGGATTTTGTTAGCTCGCCAAGCTTATTAAAGTCAACATCAAATAAAAGAGTTTAAAAAATGTTGCATTCATTCTTGTTTATGCAGAACTAATAGACATTTTGATGTATCATATTTCCTTTTAAATTATTTATTTTATATATTATCGTTGTAATATTATCAAAATGCAATGAAAATGAATTGAAATGTCGTATAATTCAATATAGTTAAATTTACTTATCGTGCTGTTCAATATTTGCTATCTAAAAGCAGGGTTTTCCAACCTTGTGTGCACCGGCGCATATGCACCAGTGCCAATGTTTAAACAATAGAAAAATATGTCTTGAAAAGCGTGCAAAAAGATAACTATTAAAATCATTAAAAATGCAAGAGCAATCAAGAGATGAATCTTATATCTTTAAAAAATCCTCTAGAAAAATTAATAAGCTTTTATGCCAGTTATTAGTAATAATTATTGATGGATCATAAGAAAGATATCCAAACTTTATATATTATCAACGGATCATACATCAAGAATAATTATTAGTGCCAAAATATTATCCTTTGAATATGTTATGAAAGTTGTTGTTAAAATATTGAACGAAACTGAAGGAAATTCTTTATAATGCAGACTGTTTAAAGCCTTTGTAAAAAAGGATGAATCTTATGAGATGCTGAAAAAAGCTATAAGATGCTGTCAAGGCAGAACTCTCTTTTGGAATAGGTATATTTATTCGAACGAATAGATAAACTTCAATGGTCGATAAAATTCACTTTTATTGACCATGAATTTGATTTAACTAAAAAATGAACAGTTAAAACCTCGACTTCTAGGGATAAAATCTAGGACGAACAAAACATCTAGGAAATTAATTGATTACAAAAAGCATAATCATTTCAACATAAAATCCTGTTTTAGTTACATTTATTTTTTTTCCACAATGAATTTAAAAGTCAAAAATCAGATATCAATTTTCCTCTTTCAACCTTGTTTTTGATTGCCATTATTATCTTACATTCCCAACTGTGAGAAATCTCATCTCATTTGGCATTAATTTCCATTATTTGTCAGCCTTTTAAAATAATTGTATCTACGAGTCTATCGAGCTAATGTTATACTTCTTCCAATTCAAGTAGTCTGCTAGTCTTTATATTAGTTTTAAACGATATTCTTAAATCATAATATAAGCAAGTCAAATGGATATAATTTGAGATGTATTCATGCCATTGAAGCTTATCACAAGTCCAGTGATCGATATTTATAATCATGAAAAAATAGTGTAGTACCATTGAATTCCCTTTTTTGACTATAAGACTTGAATACTGAATAGCTTATCTTAAGTTTCTCAATTGTTCATTTTAATCATGAAAATTAAAACATATATATGCATTTTAAATATATGCCTTTGTATACTGTATCAAATTTTTGACTCTTATTATGATATTAAGGTTCATATACAAATTCAGATTATAGTATTAAATTATTTGAAGATCGAAGGTATTAATATTTTTGATCGGTCGTCTTGATCCAAGCTTATCGTGATTGTTTATTTCTGAAAAAAGCAAATTGTTATGACTAATAAAATTTGATCAGATCGTCTAAAAGTAGTTAATTTGCAATAATCATTAAAAATGTCAAATCAAAACAATGATAAATTATATCTGGAACGTGCCGTAATGAGGGTATGAAACGCCTGTGGCAAGTGTCTAGCTTTTTTTTAAACCAATATTTTTATTATATTTAATAAAATATTTTTATTATATTTAATAAAATATTTTGATTAAGTGAAAAATCGCCTTTCAACGTTTCTCGGTTATAGTTTATAAGGCACCCACTTATCTTGCTTTTGAATAATTTGCATGGACTTCAATCGTACAGAAACAACTTATTGAGTCACTCCAAATTATTCTGCAGGTTTCTTTTGTGTTTGATTCGGATCTTCATCAAGTAATGCCTCCAATTCTCTGTCTTTGAATTTTTTGGCTGTCGATAGCGAGGCTTGTCTTTAACGCTGAAATCACCATTCATGAAATGTCGGAACCATGCCCTACATAATTTATCAGTTGGAGCATTGTCTCAAGAAATTTCCTCAAGTATTCGATGCGCTTCAGCTGCATTTTTCTTCCAATTAAAGCAGAAAATTAAAACGTCTCTTAAATGCTGCGTAGTCAACACAAAATTTTACATATTCAACAATGTAAAAAACAATGTTTTTTATGAAACTCCAAGCAATATAAACTGAATATTATTACTAGATGACTAACCTCTCTAAAACCATCGAAATTAGGTGTCACTATGAAACAGCCAGAGCCATCTTTTGAAAACGGACAGAACAAATTCAGACTTCTAATAATATAAATGCAATAAATTAAACACTATTAACTAATCATCAAAATCACTAGTCTGTATATACAATAATGTATTTGTCAAGGTATTTTTATGAATAAATAGTCTATAACCTAGATAACAACAATTTTTTATTCATATGACGACAAAATAAAATACATTTAGGTATACGTTAAAATAACATACTCGTATCCTGGCTTATACCATCTTATATTTACTTGCTATTTTCGCTCCATTACTAAGTCTTCTTATATATCTAATATTTAATCCGTCTAATGTCAACTTATTTTCAATGTCGCCAGTTTTATCAGACGGATGAAGCGGGGGCGCACTAACCAAGGGGCGCAGTCCCCGGTGGTGTTGGTGCTGACAAGACAAAATAATGGGCGCCGAGGCGGTTTCTTTCGAATGTCCGAAGAAGACTGATCGAGTGGGTTGTTTATATTTATGTTTTGCATCTCAAGTCCAGTTGTGCTCGTGGCGGGCGTTTCCTTCGCCCCCCCTGATTACAGAGCTAATAAAAAATCACTATATGAAAATCATATTTCCGTAGAAAAATCTACAATGGTCTATGTCCAATAGCGAACGTGTTAATTTATGATTAATGTGTAACAATCTCATTTATCAAGGGTAGAGTGTTGATTGATCGTCATGTTCCAATATTGATATAAAGAAGAACCTCGATTATCCGGACTAATTGAGGATGAAAGTAGTCCGGATAACGAAAATCCGAATAATCGAAAATAACCATAATAAACAGGGAAAGTATAAATAATTTTTATTTGTCTAGATTTACGTACACATATAATAATTTTTTTTTATTAAAAAGTAATTAACTGTAAAAAAAGATGAAAAAGGATAAAACATAAACTTTATGGAAGAAGTTATAAAACATAGCTTCAGGAAAATGCTTTCGATACCATTATTAAAGAAAAAAGTATTCATATAATATAATAATTTACCAGTATATAACATTTACTTTTTTCCTATCATGATTGGCGATAAAGTTATAAGATTTTGCTTAAAAATATTTAATTAGTAAGTATATTGGCAAGATCGAGGGCACCCGACTAAAGTGTGTTATTAAATGGCATTCATCTAAGAATATATTCCTTAAAATAATACATCATTTGCTCTGAATATATTAAATGGTTCCGGTTCTTAGAGCGTTATTCTGATAACACATTATCTCTTGTATGATGTTTATTCTGCAAATAATATGTAAATTAAACATGAATTTGTATTCTGCCGGACTTCCATTCAGATATGTTCTCCTGATGATGTCTTTCAAAATGTGTAAATCTTTTTGTCACTGCGTCAATTTTAATACGATATGCAATATGAAATGTACTTACAGTTGTAATTTACATGTAACGGTATCATGTAAATATTGGTAATGCTATCAAGAACACATATTTTTGAAAAATAATTACGACGATATAATACTCTTCTTCTTCAAATGTAAACTTAGAATGCATTACAATCGCGCTATATTTGCGATAGTACCGGGTGCTTATCATGGTTATAAAACATAACACAAAATCACAAATTCTCATTTCTTAAGAAATATCAAAAATCAATTTTTATTGTAAAAAATAAAATTTGTACGAATATATTTGATGCAAATACAACCGCTTCCATTAATAAAATGCTGCACTGCATATGAGTGCTTTTCTGCCAAAATGCATTCTATTAGAAAGTTTTATTAGGGTTCTAGATTTAAAGGGTTATTTTAAAAACAATATGAAGTAATGTAATTAAATTTTAAATGCTAACTCTTTTATTTACATTTTCTTGTTCATAAAAAAATCTTGAGAATTCTCGAAAAATTTAAGACATGAAATTGAGAATTCAAAAGTGAGTCCTTAATTAATACCATTCAGAAAATCGCCATTATCTTTATTTTAAACGAATATTACATCCACCTATCTATATTTAAAAAAAACGCAGTGTCATGATATATTAAATAGAGGACACTGGTAAATTAAGTTGTTGTGATCTTTCATGCAGGGGTCAAACATTATCTAATAACTGATATAAGCGATTCATAGCGTGTCGCGGTCTTGGCTGTTACTATTTATTTATGTATGTTTATCATAAATTGCATTGCTCAAACATCTCATCTTGGAAGAAAAGAATCTGTCATTAAATTAATATAGTTATCAAGCGCGGTAATAAGTATCTTGGTTACTATAAAACAAGAAGCATTTTCTTCGATGGATATTTACAACTGTAGCTCAACGACTGTAGCTTATCATGGTTGCATCATATTGGATATTATTCCTGGGATTTCTGATCGTTCAGAAGACATACGTATGTATTATATATTTAATTAACACACATATTTCAAAAACTAAATTTTCAACGCATTTATGTCATATTTGCATTGTATTATCCGAAGTGTTTCTCAGATGATATAATGGAAATGGCGAAAATATTGCACGAGACATGCTCTAAAGAAACCAACGTAGATGAAGGTAAATTAACATATTTTTTAAACAGATTTGATGCTATTGAAAAATTACGAATCAATTTTATATTTCAGCTTTCATTATAAGTGCAAATCAAGGTGATTTGCAGCCAGATCCCCAATTCAAATGTTATATTCATTGCCTAATGCAGCACACAGGATCTGTAAGTAATCTTTAACATTTACGCCAGATCAAATTGCAAACATTTTTGACTGGGTTATTAAAACTTTCAGTATAAAGACGATGGTACATTCGATACAGAAGCCATGATAGATATGACTCCTGATGAATTTAAAGGCATGGTGGAACCAATTATTACAACTTGTGGTACTCAACGTAAGTGTTAAATATATTTATAAACAATTGATTTTTAACCTGACAACCCCTAAAACCATATAATTTCTCCACAATCCTTTTGTTTTTTGTAAGTATTCAATATTTTACAGATGGGGAGGATGCTTGTGATACTGCTTTTCTTACCCACAAATGCTATCAAACAACAAATCCTGATGTAAGATTATTAAAAAAAATATTATTATTTTCCATTAAATATTTAATCCTTGCTATAATCTTAAAAACATCACGTATAACTAGTGCAAAATATTGAATTGGAAACTAAAAATATTTTAATTTTATCGTCGCCAGTACTATTAATCATCTTTAAAATGTGCTTTCTTATCAGCCACATATCCTTATTTATTGAACTCTCTTCAGTCGTATTTTGAGTTCTATGCTCTATTTTTTGAAAGAAATCTTATAATTTTGATTGCTTAATTTTGAATGCGAATATGAAGTTTTTTCCCTAAGTGGACAGAACTTAATTCAAAAAACAAAACTTTAACCATTTTGCCAGTCTAAATCAATTTTCCCCGTTTTTAAGATATAATATTTAATAGCTTCACCGTTTCAATTTGTACTATCTTCCTCTGATTTTTTTATTCTCTCAGATGTTATTTCCATAAAATTTGTTTAAAATTAATAAAGTTGTAGAGTAGAATTAAGTTTTAATATAGGATTACTATGTTATATAGAGTTTACCTGTATACTAAATAGACTGGAAATAATCGAAAATCCAAATTGAGCAAATTTGTATATTTTCCTGTTTTAAATATAGAACTATTTTAGCACTTCCTAAAAAAAGAAAAAAAATCCTAATATTTTATGTTAAAATAAAATTTTACTGTATTGAAATTAAAATTATTTATTTGATAATTTCAGTTATATTTCATAATCTAAGCACTTACAAAGAAGATCAACACGGACATTCAATACTTTTATATAAATGGTGTATGAGAAAAATCAGGCTCTTGTGTTTTAATATTACTTTTGCATTAATTATTAAATAATTGTATACTGTTGTTATTATAATTTTGGAAAATAAAATAAAAATTTGCAATGTTAATTTGATTGATAAGTTCCTCAAGCATTTTGGCATTAAAAACTAACTTATGCATAAGTCAAAAAAAAGAGAAACATTACCTTTATTAATTTTTTTTCAAGTGGAAAAAAAGCTTGTAAAATAAACAAATTTTAATTGAGAAGTGGTTCTTATCTCATACGGAAACCTCGAAGAAAAGGGACGATTTGTTTCAAGGGCAATTTCAAGGAAGATTTTCCTTCTACTCTTAAAGTAGGCCAAAGTTTATTCTTTAAAAGTTTTTGTTCCATGCAAATTGATCATAAACGTTTATATGAAAATAAGTACTATTTTTCTTGAAACTGCTCACATAAAAGGCAAATTTGACCGATGAGAGGTTGATTGATGGAAATTTTAATATCTTATGCCAGATTATTTAAATAATGCGTTATTTTTAATATCACGTCTAAAGGTTACAATACAATTAGAATTTATCTTATAATATATTTAAATAGTAGACAATTGAAACCATTTTCAAATCGACAGGTTGCTTCCGTGTACCACAATTCTCTTAAATATATCATTTGATCTTTAAGAAAAAAATGTATATTGAAACAATGATTGAGACCATTTCCTATTGACAGAATATTCTCATTATCAACTATATCTAATGTGTGAAAAAATCATTAAATTTAACTAATTGATTGTTAAGCTTTATCATACATTTTGCGCATCTTTCGTAAATAATATGGATTCAATTTCTTTCAATCAAGGGGGTCATCTCGTGTGACTGTTTCAAAAAAATTTTTTTTTTAAAATATACATTGTATCCGAATATAGTTTAAAATATGTGGATAAAGTGATTTTCTGATATTCGAGGTCATTTGGAAGTTACAGTGTCGAATAGGCCCAATTTTGGAGAGCGCGCTTGACTAAATCGTATGTTGGTGATAATCATATTTGAATCTTTAAACGTATTTTCCTCAAAACTATGTTATTCAAATTTTAAAAAAATCTGTCATTTTTGTTCGTTTTTGAAATTTTTTAAACAAATTTCTATTATTACTTCGAATTTTTCTTAAAGCTACATTCAAATCCTCTTTGCTCAGTGTAATCTAACAATATTTTAACATATTTCAACGTCTTTTTATGACTAATGTAATCATCTTCTTCACTTGTAATGTCACTCTCATTTTCTTCCTTTTGATAAACCAAAAAAAGGATATCTGCATTATCCATGCATTCCAAACCTGGATAATTTAAATTTTGATCGAGTCATTCCTCGATGTTTTCCCTATCCACGTTTTCAAAATATTTAAAATTTTCCAAAAATCCACACATTTCATTCTTTTCAAAATGCATTAATATGTTTCTAAAAATGAAAGTGCTATTCTGTGTAAAGCGTCCAATATCATAATTTTAAGAAAATGATAAAGTTGTTATCTTCCTCAGCAAGAGTTTTAAAGAGACTGTGACGATAGAGACGTTTTATTGATGCTATAACGCCTTGGTTCATGGGCTGAATCAAATATGTCATATTAAGGGGCCAAAAGATTTTTCATTGGAGTTCCCTTAAAAGATCGAGGTTTATTTGCTTGGTTTATGGGGTTAATTGAGGTTGTCTTAAATGTATATTAAATATCCAGAAATATCCTCAAAACAGAAATTATCTAGCTATTTTTTTTTTAAATGTATGCTATGAGCTTCGAGTGTATACTTTTAGCTACGAGGCATATCCCGAATTTTATGCCCTCCTCGAAGAACTCTACCGCCACATCAGAAACTCTTTTGCACATGATCGTCGGTTAAAAATTTAATTCCACCCATCTGTTTTTTCAGGGAGAGGAAAAGATGATAATCAGAGGGCGTCAAGTCTTACCAAGTATACGGGGGACGATTTAAAACATCTAAGCCAACCAAATAAGTCCAAGAGCGCCTTGGTGGCTAAGACTGTGGGAGAACGGGAGTTGTCGTGCAACAAGTACACTCCTCTCGCCAGACTACCTCCTTTTATTTTGAATGCTTCTTTTGAGTCTTTTTAGAATCTCACAATATCGTTGTGCATTGATGGTCTCTCCCTGAGGCAGAAATTCGACAAAAATGATGCATTTTCGGCCAAAACACTGAGGTCATGATTTTTTTGGCAAGTAGGAAATTGGTGTAACACCATTGTAACAACTATCTTTTTGACTCAGACGTATAATAAGCCGAACACTTTTTATATCTCCAGTCACAATAGAGCTCAGAAGATCCCCCTCTACTCTACTCTTAAAAAACGAAAAACCACAACCCATTATCACTTCACATGTCTTCTTCATGATCACAGTACACTTACTTTCGGGATATTCTTCGTACATTAATAAGTTATATAAATATCATAATCAATGTGTTTTGATAGTGTACGATTTCGATTATTTTTAAAGTTAAAAACGTATCGCAAATTAGATATAAGAAGGTGTTTTAAAAGTATTATATCACATTCATATGCATAGAAATGAATCTTGAAAGACAGTGTGCGATGGAATTCCAATAGTTAATTGTTTAATATCTCAGAAATAGATTTAATCAAGTCGTCCACATCCATCCAATTTATTTCAAAACTGAATTATCTCGATAGCTCCTTTGGCTATTTGATCAAGAATTTCCTCAGTTCTAAGTCTCTTTGACTCATTTAAAATCGATTTTCAAGCTACATTGGTAGGTAACTTCAGAACGTACACGATTTAATACCTATTTTAAAATTACAATTTAGGTAAAATTTCACATTTTATTGCAAACAGAACATAGAAAATCATAATAGAAATTATTGGCTAAGAATCAACTAAGCTAAATCGAGAATAGCTTCAAACGTTCTCAATTTGATCGAAAGTATTTAGATTGCATACACTGAAGAATTTATCTAGTTGCTCTGTTCAATTATGAAACACAACCAGTATTAAAATTGTCGAAGAACTTATTAGTATACTGTTTTTTTACACTCAATGCAAGCTTCAGTCGCTGAAACCGCAAACAAAGCATATGGTGAATTGTGGTTATCCATCAACATATAATATATCAATGGACATTTAAAATTTGATCGTAAAAACATTATAAAAAGCTCAAATTTTCATAGTGCATTTGCATTTAAAAAAAGTTTACATAATTTTAATATGTGTGCCGCACGAACTAATCACAGATTTCCCAGCAAATGAACATATGCACTTCTTGATTGGTATGAGCTATGTAATGTATATAATGTGTGTAAAAAAATATTACATACATGTTTTATACGTACAATAATGAATCGATATTGTAGCTGCTTATAATAAATATCATAAGTATTTAATATTGCAATGCTTTAATGTTTGCAAAAAAACAAGTACTCGCGCTACAACTTTAACCAAATCTACCGATGCCCTGCCCACCTTGTATCAAAATTAGACGACATTTTTTTTAACAATAATCAACGTAAATTACTTTTAGACAAAAAATAATCTTCGTAGATTTTAATTTAATGTCGGTATGTATAATTATTCATGTTTCGAAAATTGTTATTAATGTCCGCAACGATAAAAGCTTGGTAGATTATGATTTTCCTGATTTGCACTGTATAAACACTGACTGAAGCAAAAAATATCTTTGTAGAAATGGCTGCAAAATTTTGGTTGCTGCCTTCCCTACTATAAATATCATTCGTTTTTGCATTAAACGATAATACAGATAGCGATAAACAAAAATTTTCCCTAAATTAATAACCATATCAACTCCCAAACCAAGAATTGGAATTCGAAGAGTTCTATTCTTACTTTTTAATATATTCAATTCTTTATAATATATTCTACATAATTTGAAAAAGATTGAGATAATAAATTATGTTAATAAGTTTGAAAACTTAATATTAAATTAATTTGTGAACATTTATTGCACAGTGCATTTGTATATTAATATTTAAATAATGGATTAATTCTTGAAACCCTGTGCTTCTGTAAGAATACTATAATATTATTGTTTTTTATTAAATATTTTTCTCATTGAGATGACAAATTCTTTGTATGTAGGCGATCTTTATAAGGGACTTTTCTAGATTTCATTCACATGGAATTAATCTACGATGGGGTAATTTGAGTAAAAAAATTAAATACTTAGAACTCTAAAGAAAATAATTTATATTGAGGAGAATCTATGTTTTCATCATTGAATGCTCATTCAATTCAACTATACATTGAATGTGTCGAAAACGTTTAATATTTGATTAAGCAATCAATGAATGTTCGATTAATTGAACAGCTAAGGTAATTTTGTTGTTGTATTTCGTTATAATGGACATATTTTCAAACTTCCTAATTTTATAAAGACGATACCGAACTATGATGAGGATGACTCACATGATGCTTAAATGCACCTCAGAATTTGTCGAAGATATATCAAATCAATATTAATTAATCATAAGTTTTTATTCATTCAATATATTTCACAGTTTGACATTAACAGTTACAAGTGTACAGTCAATACAAAATAATATCAGAATCAATGACGTATTTCCAGACGAAGTTAGCTCGGTATTATGCGTTTGAATTTATTCTCTCGCAGTATGAACTCCTGATACTACCGGTCATTCAGAGGACAACCGTTCCGATTATAAGACGACATTGATACTAATTTAAAATAATTGAAGGTAATATACAGCTGATCTTTAAGAAAATCGTCATATAAATATAGTCGTTGAGCTATTTTTTTTAACATGCGAGATTCGCTGTTCAAGCATTCCCAATGTCATTTAATTTAATCCATCAATAGGGGTCTCCTTTTTTTAAAATATAGGATTTTTTATTCAAGATGGAACTCAAAAAGCATAATGGCAAAAAGATTTCTTCTATTCTCTGAATCAGTAAACAAATCGTTAAAGGATTTAAAATCGGAAATTATTATTGATGAAGAAGAATACTTTTTAAGAAAATTGCTCGATGTTCTTCTACCAATCGAAATAGCAATAAAGAAATGCAAAAAAGTACTAAGTTTATTGAATTAGTATAAAGTTTATTGAAAAACTATTCAAAAATATTGATCACGTCAAAAATGGTTTTATATTTTATTAGAGATTCGTAAAGAATATCTAAAATATCACACCTAACTCGATGACAACTGAGAGGGATTTTTCGATAGCACGCTCGATAAAAATGAAATTACGGTCAAGTTTAAAAATAGAAACGTTCAATGCACTTTTATTTTTAAAATATGTATTTTTGAAATGTAAATAAAATTATGATCCTTTTGATTTTGCTGAAACCAAAAATTTCAGAATTTCAGTTGATTTCACGCCTTTGTCTACGATAAAACGCGTTGCGCAACAGAGGATGATAATTCTCGCCATCTTTATGCGATGATTTATCAAGAGCCTTTCTATCCGATGGAATAAATTTATTTCTAATGAAGAGAACTTTGTAGAAAAAAAATGCTAATAAGATGACATTAATAAATTTGTACAGAAAAATTCCGAGTTATATTTGAATCATCCACGTATACATATATAATATAAAATATTTGAATACTCGAATATTCGAATATTTTGCCAATTTCATCTGCGATTATCGAATAATTGATTTTATGAATATTTGGGACCCCTATCCACGATACAAATTCATTTATTTTAGTTATAAAGGATTATCTTTAAATTCGTTCCTAGAAAAATATTTACATGGTTATTAATTGATGGTTATTAAAAGAGAAATATATACAAAGTATAAGTAACTTTTAAAATACAATACCGAGTGGGACGTACATTTGGGTATATGTTATTATTATTTCACAAATAACAAATAGCAAATAACTAGAAAATAAATATTAGAACTTTTGAAACTATGAGCATGAAATTCAAATTTCATCAAATGGGTGTGGTAAATCAAGCGTTTTAATCTAAACATATTATCATTATAGTTTCTGAATAACAAAAACGCTAATATTATCAAAAAAACTGTTTTTGTTTGTATAATTTGTTATTTCATGTATGATGTTTTTCTTTCTATGAAAATATATATGAATTTGTGGGAGAGGATTAATTTTGTAATGAATCAGAATCTAGAAATCTACAAAACGCGGTGACATAGTTTGGAATGTTGGTTTATTAAATATATATTTAACGTTGAAAACTTTTCAGTTCTGAATTTTTAAAAGAACAGCTTTCCTCATAGGTGAGACGTTGATTCCGTGACTAAATGCGATAAAGTAAAACCGTGAAGGGTGAACCTGATCGTGTATCGTGCTAGGGGTAGTCTTTCTAATGCCTTATATGCCTGTCACACACGCTACGATATGTTACACCCACACACACCTATGCTCACTCAATAAAAGTCTCATATTATAAATTTGCCATGATTGCATGAAAGTATACGATGAGAGCTCTTCTAGACTGGTGAAATACAAGAAGCAAATTTGTTGTTCGATTTTCTTATTAGGAGTACGAATTAGTTCGATCCGTTTTCAAAAGATGTCTTTGACTGTTATTAATATTTCATAGTGACGGACGATTTTGGTGATTTCAAAGAGGTTAAATACCTGTCAAAAATACTCTGTTTAGAATTTCTTAAAAAAACTAAGTAGCATTTGCGGGAAGTTTTAGTTTTTTGCTTTAATTGGAATCGGATGAAATGTGCAGCTAAAGCGCATCGAATGCTTTTGGAAGTTTATGCATTGCCTGCATGATTCCATGCAGGCAATGCATAAACTTTGGACTTCGGACAGCCAAAAAAATTCGCTTTGGAAACCCAAAAAATTCGAAGACAAAGAATTGGAAGCATTACTCGATGAAGATCCAAATAAAACATAGGATGAGCTTACGTAATCGTTGGGAGTGATTCGACAAGCAGTTTGGATGGAATTATTCAAAAGCAAGGCAATTGGGTGCCTTTTGAACTGAAACCGAGAGACGTTGAAAGGCGAGTTTTCACTTGTTAGCAGATGGTTCAAAGGCAACAAAGAAAGGGGTTTTTTTTACATCACATTGTGTAATATATGTATAATATGTGCGTAATATAATAATAAAAAAATACCTCATTGCTGATTGCTATAAGTTAAATTTAGCATTAAAAATTATGTGTAATTTAAAAAAATCCACGATAAACACCATAAATTTATGATACCCACATTATAACTTATGATACATCTTATGAAATTTACAATAATTTCGCTGTTCTCTTTATATTTAGAGATCATAATTGATAATTCACGATCAATAAGGAATCATCATGAATTAATTTTTCACGATCTTATAATACGCTATCAAGACCGATATTATTTTTAAAAACTCATTATGAAATAACCTTTTTTAATAATCGAAAACATAAGCAAACTTTGCACTCCATATATAAGATATGTAATGGATACGTTTGGAACAAGAATTTCTCCCTCGAGAAATTATATCTGAATATCTCTGGATTTCTTTGGAAATCCATCAAAGCATGTATTATTTTTTAGTTTAATAAGTATACAAACGATCAAATCAAATATATTGAAAATTCCAGTTACGGTTATGAGGGCATCTTTAAGAGGTGGTGGGGGGAGATCTACCACGTACCACTGTGCCCGCACCGATGATTGGTTATACCAATTAATGCAGACACATACTTGCAAACAAAAAAAAAAGAAACGCACACAGTGTTAAAATCATTAATTCAGGGGATGATGCAGGGAAACATTCTCCTACTCCACCGTGGCTGCTGCATTCCATGCAGGGAAAAGAGGATCGCTGCCAGCACTGGTTTGGATCAGCGAGTTCTTTATTTATTTAATGTCTATATATTCTAGTTATTATAAAACTGGGAGAAAGCGCCGAATGCGCGGGGACCAGCCACTAGGTTTGCGTGTCCAACAGGTCCTGAAGCGGAGCCTCTGACACATCGTAGAAGGACTTCCCGATTGGCGTCCATGTCCGAACGTGACCATAGAACATGACCAGCTGACATGTCCAGGTGCTTGCATGGACATTCCGAAAGACTACTAAAACCTAGACGAAGGAGATGCGACTTAAATCGTCCGTGTCTCGTGAGGAATTGGGATGTCCACTAACCTGGAACAACCCAGCGACACGACAAACGATGTATAATGTCACTAAAGAATTTATATAGTTGTCCATCATTTCTTAACGTCCATATGATCTGCCATTTCTCTATATAAGCATTAAGTGCACTCCTTTTTAGTGACGCGATAGCTAAGAAGGGTTCGAGAGAATCCAAAGTGGATATGTTCAGTATTTTACTGCCAATAGAGATAGATGATCCGGATTCATACCTAAACGGAGCCGCACTCAACTGCAGCTGCAGGTCCAGCGACAAAAGGCCAGCTAGCACCGGCAACTCCGCTGTGGAGACAGTTTGAGACGCCTTGGTGACCACAAACAACGCCCTCCTCTGATCAGAGCAGAGAAGGCGCCGATGCGTCAAATTAGTACCCGGGGACCCAGACTGCCTGGAATAGTCCAGCCGATGGGCCCCAGGAGCCCGCTGCATAACAAACAATACTGACGAACAACGATATTTAGATAACAATAATGTGCCTACCGGCAATCCCCCAGTCCGAACCTGAAATCCGCGTGGCTATTGCGAATGTCCGGTTCCTCCATTGACCCGAGCTGTTTATTGGGCCCGCTATTCGGGGCCATGCCAGCCCGCACAAAAAAATTGCACACTAAGGTGCAAAAACCAAAGAATTTAAAAACCTTTTTTAAATTTTTTTGGCTTCAAATTCTATGGCTTCCGTTGTCCGAAAGCTATAAAATAGACAAGGAAAATTGATTCCTGTTTTTTTAGTATAAAAGTGTGAGGTATTGACTTCTAAATGGCGTTTTAAATTGTTAGGATTGCACAAATAAAATACGTAAAAGCGAAACAATAAAAATGGCATGGGATTTTAATAATTATACATATTTTTGTTTCATTGCGATTTATTAGAGGAGTTCTGATTTATCCATTTTTATAGTTTTAAAATATTTCGTTAACCCAAAATGATGATTCTATTGTATTAGGAGCACATATCTTTAAAATAATATCGAGTTAACACGCGCCACATTGCTCACATTTGCTTTGGCGAACTAGCTATTTTAAACACTAGCGAATACACGTGTGAGGGTCGACTAATGAGTTGAAATCGATTATTTTAATTCAATATTTTAAACATACATGGATAGTAAGAATATTTAGAAAGGATGGAAGAAGTGTATGGCAAAATTATCATTCAACTATTTTTTTTTAGATCAAAGTAATCAGAACACATTTGAATCGAGACAATTAATCAGAGCTATTAGGGATAAACATACAATTTGATTAAATGTGTTAAAGTTTTAGTGTATTAAAAATTTATCAGAAACCCTTTGAATCTTCCAAATTTAAAGGCAAAATAAAGAGAATCCCACTGCTAATATGTTGCTTGAGCAAGTATTGACATGATGAATTAGTTCTAAAGTTTTTTTTCATTCTTTCTATTTTAATCACAAAAGAACGGCAGCGAGAGATTACCATATAAAAGAGAAGAATTACCAGAAGAACACCACTGAGATTTTTTTTTTGAGATCATCGATTATTAGATAATAAATGCGAGCAAAAATAAATATCAATGTCAATAACCATTATTACATAATAGTTAAAATAATTGAGGCGAAATTTCCATAGGCGCGTAACGAAAATTGACTTAAACGAAAGAGAAGGATAATCGTTTGTACTCTCTCCGTCTTCATCGCATACATTATAGATATGTTACACGCATGCGTCGTGTCGCCTACTTAGCAACCAGTAGACCAACAGCGCGCCTATTTTAGTATATATTACACAAACTCAACTTTCCGTAGGATAGTTTCGCTTCAATCGCGCAAGAGTCTCTCGCATAATATTTAAACCATTGCATTAGATATTATTGAACTAAACTAAACACCATATTATAATAACTAAACACCATATTATAATAATATGATGTTTAGTTATATAAAAACTATTATTATATTATTCAATAAAATTAATATGATGGCTTATTTAAATATTTCATATGGAAACGAATAAACCTTTCAAATTCACCTCATGGCTCTAAATATAAAATAGTCGATGTGGCTGATGATGTTTTAACGTGAGCAATCGTTTGCGCATCAGATGTATTCAAACATTTATCAAAACCCAGACTTATTGAAATATTAAAAAGTTATAATATCCTGGGTTTTTTTTGCATGAATTAAAGATATTTGGGTACGACTTTTACGTGAAACTTGATCAAAGTGATTATAAAATATTAATTTTTAATACTACATACTCAAAAATTATAGAAAATGTTGCTGTAGATAGGTTTTATTTTGCTCAAAAACAACTTCAAGTATATCAACCTCGAGATGACTATAAAGTTTCTGAATCTTTCCACTATTTACTTGGGAGGAATTTCTGGAAAAAAAAGTTTCATTTAGGATGCTTGCTTCACCGCGCTAAATGGATGGCTAAAACTATATATTGCTTGAAGATTTTCCTATTACAATATCAGTTTACACTGACGATAAAGGTAAAGAAAGCAGTGAAAAATATATATGTATTTTCAGTCATAATATAAAATATTGCTTTTAAGGCCCTGTTGGATATTTAGCACCGAGAAATGACTTACAATAATTAAAATGCCTTGCATTATTTGAAAGTATAAACTGGCATAGCATGGCAAAAGTCGCCATGAAAAAATACTGAGCCATTTACGATACTTGTCGGAAGAGTTGGTGTCTTTTGCATTTTTTGACGGCAAACTTTCAGTTCAAGATAAGAAAAATATGGTAGATGCAACAAGAATCGAAAGTGTAGAGGATTGACCAAAAATAAAAAGCAATAATGTCGAATCACTCACCGAAAATAGAAAACCTTGTGACTAACAACTCTTTACGATTTTTCTAGATACCCATCATCTTAGTTTTTGAAAAAAGATGATTTTGAGCCTGCAAAGAAAATCGTCTATTATATTCGGAAAGTGAATGATATTGCTAAACATGATGATATGGGTCAACCATAGTAGCGACTCCTAAATATTATTTAAAAAAAAAAATGAAAAAAAAATACTGAAATAGTTTTTTAGGATGGAAAATTAAATAAGATGTTGACCGGTCAATTATTAAAAAAAAATTTTTTTGACCACCCTACATACATACATGCCTTTCATTTACTCATTTACTTAAATAAGTATAAAGAATTTTCAGCTTTGAAAGCCCTGTTGCTCGATGAATTTCGCCGAGAAAACGCAACGCTGAAATCTTTCCGACCAACATCATCGTATGTGCTCCTAATCCCTGTTTGTCACTCGGGTGTTCCTGTACGATTTCTTTGATCGTCAGGTGATCCAGTCTTTCGAAGCAAAATCACTCTTAATGTTTATATTACTCATAATTATTTTCAGCAGAACGTTGCCATGCTTTTCGTTTCCGAAGCCCTGACAAGCCAACAATTTTCTTCAATCAACACCCACACATTAGTATGCGCTCCTGGTCGAATGGTCATCCCAGAGATGTACCAAAATTTTGATCGTGTCTTCGACATTCCATTCGTTATAATTGTCGACTAACAAACATATTTTCTATTGATCTATATGTTTATTCAAAAAATATTTAAAAATTCAGGACGAAATAGTTTCTGATTATTTCATCAAGTGGTAGACAGTATGCTAACTCTTATTTTATTCATATGATGACAGTAAATTTTAACCCCACGAATGCAGGATCTTGTTTAAATCATTGATTAAACAAGATCCTGCATTCGTGGTAACTTATATGCATATTTTTATTGCAGCATTTAGCATTGAAAATCTTTTAAGCTTTAATATTTTTAAAAAATATATTTTCTTAACTCCAGATTAAATAAATCAATCAATTTTAATTAATTGCATTAAATGTTATCAATTATATTCAGTTTCCAATATGCATAAAAAAAAATATCTACGCTCATAGGGTTATGCTAAGTAGTGTGTTCACCGTTGGATTGAAATTTCTTTCGTAATTTTCTGCACTCCTATTGCTTATTTGCCAACTGGAACAGCTGGATTGCCTCCCGTCACTGTTAAATTCACAACTGTGACCAAAATATCAACTGGCCAAATGAACTAGTGCACTATAACTTATTCGCCTAGAAAACGAGACGGCAAATGCTCACAATCATCCTGTGCTATTTCTAATCTTCAGCGGTTTCTCCGGAGCAGTTGCCCTGGTCGACTTATGCTTTCTTGATACTCCATAGACCACTGCTCATCTTCGTCCAGCCAAAGATGAAAAAAATATCTTTCATAAAAATAGATAGATTTTGATTCTGTTATCGTTATGTGTATCTATCAATTAATGCACACATTTGAAGCCAGAAGAAGTGTTGTATGTGTTCATGTTTACGGAAGAAGTGGTCGAATGGCCTGGCGGGCTTGCGCGTATCGATATTATTTTTGAAGCTTGGCAGAGTGACGCTATCGCGGCCATGGCTCGGCAATTAACTATTTTAGCCCGTCCATTAATTTCAAATATATTATTTAAAATCACACGTCCGAGACTACCGTCTCCAATGGGTAGGACGTGTGGCATGGATGCCGACAAATAGAGTTCCTCGAACCATATTAGATTCGATACTGAATGGCAGTAGACCCATCTGTAGACCTCAACTACGCTGGGCTGATCATGTAAAAAAGACGTTGACAAGGGCTCTCATATAGTGCCATAGGAGTCGGTAAAACAAGTAAATAAGTAAAATAAAGGAAAGAAGAATGCAGAGTCGATCAATAGTCTTGGCCGCGGAAAAATGTGTTATTCTTGCAGGTTTACTTGAAACTCCTCTCCGAGTTGAATTTAGATCGAAGAGAGCATTGCTATCACTGCCTGGTCATTTCAACAAATCCACCAGCAAATTAGTTTATCTTAAATAGCACGTTATACAAGCAATCCCCAAAAAACATCGTTTCAGGCGTAGCGGGATTCTATATGATATTTTCCCATTGCCTTTCAAATGTGATTGAATTAAATATGAACGTATATAAGTAAACACAAGCCTATATCTTCTTAATGTGCCATATCCGAACCATCGAACGTAGGCGATCTCCATAGGAGATTTTACCAGGGAAAGGATTTAATGTGGTGGTTTCCCGTTGCCTTCCACACGTGTTAAAGTAAAGATAGGATTATTTGAAAAGGTAGGAGAGGAGAGAATCTATGAGTGAGTAGCGAAATTATCATTATATATAAATGATAATTTGATTATTGTCGCAAATTCAATCACTCACTAATGGGCGTCCCAGTATGACTTTATTAATCGCCTCAGCATTTACTTTTTTAAATCCAGGAAATCAGAGTAAACCTGGATTGAGACGATCGATCAGAAATATTAATATTTCCGATCTCCCAAATTTGTTAGTACGGTGATTTTTTTTTCACAAACTGAATTTGAACCCGAACCTTTATAATAAGAGTCTAGAATTTAATCCATTATACCAACACTCGGTCGAAATTGAAAAGCCCATATAGGATGAAAATTTAAGAAAAATAAAACCAGGTAATTATCATTTAAAATGCCATGTAACATTAATTAAAAATAGTGTATTTCGCACACACAAACAATTACGATGCAATCATTTTCATACGAAACGAGTTCGAGTTCAACATAGTTCCATATGTAGTTAATTGAAAAATGAATCATTTGTGGTGTTTTTGAAGCCGCATTCAAAGGGTTCAAGCGTGCAAATATAGCGCTAACCGATTTAACGCATAATTTTCTGCACTCCTGGTGGTTATCTGTGGTAGCACTTCATACAAAGTCTTTGCACTTGATTCCAGGCAATAAGACAACGTAACGACAATGTGGTGAATTATATATTTGCTTCTGAATGATTTATAACCGAAGAATATTCTTTTGGAGGAGGACGTTGATCTCCGTTAAATTTTGCACAGCTGATAAAATTAAAATCATTTTTGCACTTTTCGAAAGTAAAATATGAATAAAGCATTACTCGTTACTGTCACCGTCACGGAACTTTCAAAACACTTTTTCAATTTTTATTTTTAGGACATATTTAAGGAACGAAGATCAATCTTGCATTCTGTTAGAGAAATACATCGAAACATTTATGTACCCAGGTAAAATTTCCGATATTAAAAATGAGTACGATTATAGTACATTAAAGTAATTACATTTTACTTTCCTAAATACATCAACGTACGAGGGGGATTCAATTCCCGGAAAAATTCCGGGTTATATTTGAATCCCCTTCGTATTTTCTGTTTATCGTAAATCAAAATCATAAGTTCATTTACTCATTGATCGCCTTTTTCGAAATTATCGCCAGTAAGTCGGCGTCATATATTCAGCGTAAATAATTGCAGAAAAAAACATGTATAATTTAGATCAGTTTTATTCAATCAAAATTTTCAGAAATTATAAATAGCATATGATCAAATATGGAATAAAATAATTATTTCTCCTATCACTTCTATTATGAAGATTACAATAACATGTGTATATATTTGAATAGGTTCTTTTATTTATATAATTAAAAATATATTTAACCCTCTACTCAATAAGTTCGTAGGATCTCATATATTGGGAGCTGCTATTGACAAATCCATATAATTTTTTGGAGGCGCAAACTTTCAAATAATACGTGTCACAATTTCATAACAACAATTGGAAAATTGCACGAATTGCGCGTATTCTCCAAATCTGAATCCCAGGAACCACCTGTTTGGATGCCTAAAAAAGTGCTAACGATATATAATATTAGTTTTCATAAATTACCCTCTTCTTGGTTCTCAAACCATTTCATGGCGAAATCTAAACACTGAAAAACTTCAGGATATGTAGGACCAATATCTCCCCCCTCGCAAATCTCTGCTACGTCTTCTCGATCTTGTTGATCCATGGCAGATATTTCTTTAATTATTTCATCATCATCAAAAATTTGGAATCCAGGATCGTTTGCATCATAGTTAAACCACTAGGTTACATCTTCTTCGTCGCATTTCTCCCATGAATTTCAAGTCCTCTGATACCGTGTCGTTCTTTAAATTTTTAAGCCAGCTCCAACTTGCTTCGAAAGTGTAATCTCAATTTAATTTTGTATTGAAAAATATTGTTTTCTTACACAATAATGGACCATATATTGGCTGTCTAGTTGATCGTCGTTGTATGAATCACGTAAAAATACACTCTTCAAGTTCTGTATTTCCTGATTTTTTCATAATTTTTCACTCCGAGCTTCCATATTCAGATATTAAATAATTAATAAACCTCATAATATGCAATCTAACACATATTTAAACGATACAGATTTCACATAAATTATAATCCGAATTTTCGATTGTTTTTAAGAATAATTTTGCAATAACGCCATACTAGTTTAAAATTATGACCTGAATGACAATCTCGTGGTTCATCAATTCAATAATTTTGCTATAGAAATTGAAACCTAAAAAATGAAGGTGTGTTTGTGTAATATATAATATAATAAAATAAGCAAGCTACTGGTCTAGATGGTTGCTGTATGCTACGTATGGAAACACACAAACAGTAGAGGCAGCGCGGCGCATGCGCGTAATGTGTCTATGATAAACGATTCTTTCTTTATTTCTGATCAACTTCCGATTAGATTTTCACTTGATTTACGCAATTTATCAAAACACACCTATATATTCACTTCAAAAATATATATCGAATGTGAATTTCCATGAAGCCAAATTTAACCATGTAAGCAGAAATATAATATATTCATGATGCAATATTTTTATTCTTGTTTTTCGTTTACACATTCGGAATGTATATAGAATACTTGGAAAATCTTCGAAGAAATAATCAAGCCTAACTGTCTCTTCAAACGTCCTTAATGTGACCGGGGGTATTAGGGACGCATATTCCATAGAATTCATCCAGTATAATAGTTCTGTTCGACTATGAAGCAATGACGAATCCCAAGATACGTCACAGTATGTATTTATATTTACAAATGCCTATTTGTTTTTATTGGTATGCAATTATATGCATCGCTATAACAAGCAATTGAGATAAAGTAGACGCGAGACATAGCCGAAGGATAAATCAATCCCATAAATAATGTCGTATTTTCAACACACTTAACCACGTCTAATTTGTTTTTACATTGTAATTCAATTTAATGTCTGTTATATTAATTATGTCATCCATTGTGATTTTCTCCAAATATCTCAGCATATTTCCAGCGTATCGCAAATACTTAAATGAGATCTTATATAATAAAATATATGAATTGATGTTTCCGATTATTTGGTACTTCAAGTGGACTTCATCAATCGTTTTATTATTGATTTTATGAAAAACATGAAATCAAGGTAGAATTACGATCTAACTATTGTATATCGTCTTCAATGGTACATATATGGATAACGAGAATTAGCTGAGAGGCTTGAGTTCGAGAAATAACACATTTAGCCAATGCCGTGGAGTAAAACTATTCTCGGCGAGAATTTGGGTCATATTGTACGTCTATTATATGCACGGATATTTTTATCGGAATAAGTGTTGATATAACGGACAGTTTCTGGACATTTATTAAGAAGATTTAAATTAAAATCCAGTTCGTGAAAAAAGTTATCAAACCAACAAATTTGGGGTATTAGAACTATTAATATTTTTAATCAATCGCCTCGATCTAGGTTTATTTGGATTTTCGAGATATATATAAATAATGAAGATTAAAAAAGTCGTGCAGAACCCCCGAGGGGTCCGCGGAGCCATTACCGGAGCGTCAATAGCTCAAACTGCAAAACATGTGCTTGAATGGACACATGATCACAAAATCATGAAACACACGTTCTCAATATAAAATATCATGTCTTCAATTCAGATGCTGATATGATACACTTAAAAATCAGTTTTATTTTCTAAGAATACAGCCGATCGTTTATGACAAATTACGTAGACATTGTATTATGGGTACATAATAAATTAATCACAATGTTGTATCAAAAATGATGGCTTTGTAGTAACCGAAGCCCACATGTCATTATGTAGATTTTCACGTGAACCTTTGAAGCCTTGTTAGGTTGTCGTTAATGTAGCAGACGGATGGATAAAAGTTGGATGACGTGAATCAGAAAAGTTATATCGGCAGAACCGGATGTCTCCATCTCTCACAGCTTGAATGAATTCCGGAAAATTAACTTGAAATCAGAGGGGGAATACGGCCATTAGGGCCCGGTGAAAAATGGTGGATGGACACGAAATATTTGACATCGCAACCACCGATTGGACTATTAAGGTTAATGAGGGAGTTTTTACCAGGAGTTGACTTCGTGTATTAGTGGGCTCATTCTTTTCACGTATGCCATTCATTTGAACTTGGGGAAAGAGCTGTCGTCAAAGTTTTCTGTAATTGATCACAAAAGAAAAGTTGCAAACTACGGGTGACTCGGCGAAAACAAAATCAAAACTGACAAAACACTCTTAAAACCAAGCAACTCAAAATATTTTCATGTATGTTAATGCTAATATTCAATTCACTCAGATAATATTTGTAGACTCAATCAAAATATTTAGTAAATTTGTTTACCCTACTCTTACGATTTGATAACAAAACGTATCTACCATCAAGCTTCGAATTTCTGCTTTCATTCTCGTAGGGGTAACAGTGATTTAAATATGATATCGACATATGGTTCTGCTGCAACTCTGACCCAGATACAACTCAAGGAGTTCCAAGTATCCAGTGGAAACGATGAGTTCAAAAGCAGTCCATTATTAACGCTTTGCAATGCATGTTCATGACATCTCGATTGAACCTCAAGGTTTCAGTATTTGAGGTTTCATCTTGAAGAACTCTGGATACATTCGCAAAGTCGTGCCGCAAAGGTACTCGCGTCTAAACATTCTCAACATATTTTTATTTATTCAAATGGCTTTTTTATTACTTTCAAATTTATTTATTTCCGAGTTTTTGAATCCTTTGAAAATAACATTCCATTATAATTAAACTTAATGATACAAATTAAAGAAATATTAAAATTTTAAAGAAATCTGGTATGGCGACATCTTTTTTGCATGTGGAATACTTTTAGATTTGACCAAATATTATTATGAATTTATTGATTATTGGAAATTTAGCAACTTATGAAGTATCAAGAAAATTGTTAAGTCTTTAGAAATACGACGTACATATATAATTCGAAAAGCTTTTTAGCAAAGATAAAATATTTCTGGGGGTTTAAATCTAAAAACAATAGACAGTGACCCACCCCAACAGCTTTACATTTTTTTCAACTATTTTTTTCTGTGAGTCCTTAGTAAGCGTGTGCGTTTTCTAAAGCATTCGATATTTTTATTTCGACCTTTCTTACAAAATTTGTTTGCAATTTCGTTGATTCAAAATTATTTCATCTTAATGGAATTATTACTTAATAACCTCTTTAATATTAATAATCAACATGGTCTTGAATTTTGAAAATTGCACTCAAACATTTTGTAAGCTAAGAAAACAAGGATTTGATCGGGTCATAATTTGAGCTGACTCAACTGTCAAATATCGCTCTTCTCTAATTTTTGTGGCAGTAATACAGTCGCGAGACATTCAAAGTAAATTAATCGATAGAATATAAATATAATAATAATCGAAAATGTCCTCCTTCAATCTTATGTCTTTGGTTGAGTACGAAAGACACTTTCGATAAAGTTTAAGCTCTAATGATAGGGACATACAATCTATTTTTATACAACTTAACTTTCATCCGAGGAGGCCAAAAGTCTTTTCGAAGGTTATAAATAGGAGGTTATATAGGTGAGCGTCGGAACGGGAAAATACCACCCTCACACCTTTTTCTTTCGCCATTCATCCCTCTCGACGGGGAATTCAGCATTCGTTCAACCGCGAATTGTTATCATTTTTCACTTATTTCCAATGATCTTTGAAAGCTCTGTCTGAATTTATGTTTAAATTGCACGGAAACGAAATTTCACAACAATTAAAACGGTTTTTTATTTCGTTTCTATATAATTTATTATGACAGACTTACACCACTACTCTATAAGCTACAGTACAAAATTTCGAACAAAACTCGATGGTACGATAATTTATTTCAAACATAATCATTGATGTTGTTTGGTTTTTATTATGTTGTAGTTTATATCCATTTTATTTATATATTTAAAAAAAAAACAGCACACTCCATAGAATATATATATATATAATATATATATATAAGTAGCATAGATTTGTCATTCAATAAATGTAATACATTTCGCATTAAAATATTTTTATTTTAGCAATTCTATTGCCTCTTATGTCGCATATGTTATTGTTTGCTGGAGATCTCCACAGGATACTATTTATCCCTTTGAGTAGTGAGCTAATTTAAAACCTTCATAGTCTTAAATGCTATATTTGCTTGTCTGCCACTTATCATCTGTACCAATCCACTTGACTGCGCGTATGAAGCTTATATTTAACACTCTCGTCGCCCAACGTGAATCCGTGTTTTTTCTCGCATGGTCCAAATTTGATAGTCTGAACGTAAACATAAGGAATAGCGATGCGATATTATAACGCACGAGATAAACACGGAGGACATGTGACACATCTTCTCTCAGGTGGATATTTGGACAGTTCTCAAATGGAAGATATTATAGAAAGACTAAAGTTAACATTTGCAAGTCGTTATAGAAATACGTAACAATGAGATGCTGAATTCGCTTTTCGGAGACTCAGACTTCGGAGACGCGCATATCCTGTGGACGCATCGACGAACGAGTTAAATAAATAAAACTGTCAATAGCACACAGTATTCGGTCATTTCTTCAAATAAACATGAACAATACACTTGTAATCGTTTCATAGTATCATTCACATATTATTAGTCGATGCAACGATCTATACAACGGTGCGACGTACGCGGGAAACCGTCTCCGTCTCTATCTCCTATGCACAGTTACCGAACTGCACTACGTTGTATCTGTCTCTGTTTCTCGTCGAGCTCAACGTTTAACTGGTACTGGTACTGGTACTGGAATTCACTCGCAAATACGCGATCATCCTACCATACAGGTTAAAGAATTAAAAAATATGTACTGAGCTTTTCATTATCTTCTTCGTAATGTGTCTATTTACATATTTAAAAATTGGTAGGGGAAGATCTATGCGTAAATGGTGAAATTACTATTATGTACTTTTAAATGATAATTTAACCTTTCCTTTACTATGGCGTATTTACTATACTGAGTCGAGTTGTAGTAAAATTGTAATAATGGGAATTTTTACAACATTACTATATTGAATCTCGATATACTATGTACATTATAATATATAATAAATACGGGGTTTTAAATTGTCTAATGGCGTACTAAATGCGTAGCATCGCAAGGGAAATGTTAATTAAGATTACAAAATCAATCAATCATTGGCAGCTTCGTCTAACTTTAATGATATTTCTCAGTACTTATTTCTCCAGATTCTCCAGCTTGGATTGAGACGATTGAATTATGACTATACTTATTGAAAATAAATATTATATTGAGACGGCGTGGACAAATAAAATCGGAAAACGAAGAAAATGTTTGCCGATTGCACAGTGTGAACAAAATGATTTTGACGAGTTGAAGCAGGACATTACAATTGGACGCTAAAACAACTCACAAATTGAAGTGAACTGTGCAAAACAGCGATGCTAAATCTTAGGCAAGGGATTTTAATTTTAGTTATTAAATGAAAAAAATATATATATTTAGTCTCTTTACGCATTTATTATCATTTCTAATGGACCCAATTAATTTTCCTATAAACGCGCGTTCTGATTGTTCAATATAACGTTTTTATTTTTCAATATGCCTTTTTAAGCATTTTAATAGTATATATTAAGGTTGATTTATATAACTAACTAATGTAAAAAAATGGACGTCGGTGCAACAGTGCACTGTATTCAAATATATTTGATTCGCCAATGTCAAATTCGAGCTTTACAGCAAAAATAATCTATTAGGCCCGAGCGCCATGGAAAGGGTGAAAAGGTAAATAAATACACTTCCAGCGGCGAGGGATAGAAATAAATCGAAGTAAGCACTCGAGAGGGTTTAAGGGAATGAGAGGTCTGAATTGCTTCTCAGATGGTGATGATTATGTTGCATTTTATTGCATATCCTTTGACCTTTTTTATGCTTTTATTTTTGTGACAGATTCTTAAAGGTCCATGAAATTGTTAGGACGGGAAACCCCAAACAGTGGCTGCTCATTTAAGTATTTTGACGGTGTTTACGATGTAATATAATAGGAAAGGGTCCCTAATTTTTCTTCTCTGTATATACAAATATATATATGCATTTTATTTTGATTTTATGCACTCAATTTAGGTCATATTTAACTTTCATCTATTCATCTTGGTTAACTACCTGCTACAGATTATTTTTACACCGGCCTTCACTTTTATTCGTAATTTCCATCATATTAAATATGCACATAGAGCTCCGATTAATGCAACCATACCTGCTATATCAAATACCTTTTCATGATACGCAAAGTTTTTGATTATCAAATTTTGACACTCGTTTGCTTAGAAAATAAATTTAAATATATTTCTAATCATTCAGTTTAAATATGTTTTAATGATGAATCATTAAATAGAATATTTTTGTATTTTGTAAATGAGCATATGAAGCTTTTCGAGTGTTTTAGAGGATGGTTCTGTGTGGTTCAAGAAGTGTGAAAACTCTTGTAAATGAGTGTCGGTGCATTCTTTCGGTGTGAGTTTTAAAATGATAAGAAATCGATAGGCCTTAGAACTGTCTCAACGTTATTGGCTTGAGGATGTGACGTGGGTGGGTATTGCAGGGCCGGTTTCAGGGAGGCTTGGGGTGGGGAGGAGCTAGTTACAGCATCCTGCCGTCGATTGAATCCATTTGCCGGCCTAAATTATGCGTGAAACGTCCATCTGCCAGCGAATGGGGGTGGGTTGTGGGTGGCCCCCACGGGTGGGCCAGGGGAGTTTGCCGGGCGGAAAAGCTTTGGTTTGTGAGGGGGCTTGCCGGAAGGAGCGGGGTTGGGGAACTATAACACACACTGCGTAAGTCCTCACCCCCTCCACCCGGCCACGGCTAAGGGCCATCCCCTACCAGATCATCTGGTAATATGGCCAAGGGTCTTGCAGTACTTCCTTAACGGATGCCAAGACACCAAATTAAAATATGCAACGAATGATACGTCACAGATGACGGAAGGATTTATAATAAAACGAAGGATACCGCATCGCGAAAATATGACCAATGTATACTTATTGATATGCCTATATACTTTGTGGTGAAATTTAATAGATGTCAAGTTTCTTTAAATGACATATGCATTTTATATCTTAGGGAATTTTTTTAGGTAAGAGCTTCCTTAAAGGAATCTATTTTGAGGGTAAATGCAGAAGAATGCTATCTGAAAAGCGAAACATATCTCCTTAGGCAATAAATAAAAGCTAAATGAAGCAAGATTGATCACCAGAAGCTATAGAATATGATCAAGCGATTTTACTAATATAAGAAATGCAATTCATATCTAACAATGAATCTGTCCACTCAAAATTTTACTTGAATTACTTAACTAATATTTAGCAGTAATCTGAATTCAAAGTAGATATTTTACCCTTATCATTTCTAGAGCTAAATATTAATAATGAAATCTTTGATTTATTCATATTAAATTTTAAGAAGAGAAGAAAAGATCTATATAATTTATTTACCCTCATTTATTATTTGATTTTTTTCTTATTTGGATCTTTTTTATGAGACTGTTGTCAACCATTTTGACATGATTTTTCATAGCGAATATATGTTTTAAAAGTGTGGTCGCAAGACACCTCCTGTAGATTTGAACCCATGACTATTGAGTTACTAGTACGACCGCTTAAACACGGTATTACCTACAGCTCTTATTATTTTTTTGAATTATTATTTCATATTATATTTGTTATATTATATTGTTGTTGTATTATATGTGTTGTTATTATATATTTTTATTTGAAATAAACATAAAAATTGTTTAAAATTCATTGATCAAGCATAAACATATGTGAGAATTCTTGACTTTAAGTTCCATTTATTTCAAGCATGAATGATATTATACCATAAAAATGATTACATATTACAAACAAATGTAAGAGGAAATTTAATAAGATAATCTATTTAGAGACCTTTAAATGTCAATGTCAATGCTCCAAAATCAATTAGAAAAGTCTCTTTTAAAATGTGAATAATTTAAGAAGCGCTATATATAGTAGGAGGATTGTAAGTATACTAACGTCGAGTATAAGCCGGTAGGATTGAGCGTGTGGCAACCCTAACGGCAGTCGATCCATCCATACGCGACCCTCTTGAATTATTTCGCCAATTCAAATATCGCCATGGCCATGGTTATATAAATATTGAAATAGTTCAAATGCGTTGACGCTGTTCGAAGTTCAGGTAAAATGCGACTTAAATATAGATGCCCTGGGACCCGAGTTCTGCGTACGTACATCAAACTGCCAATGAATAAACGCATAAATTTTAACGACTAATTGATTCCAGGAAGAGCTTGTTATTTCACTAATTTGGCTTATATAGTCAATTTGAGCCTAGGTATTGATACTTTTTTAACGATTCGCATGATACAGCCTTCGGATCGAGATTAATCGTCTGCATATGATCTATGTGCTTGACATAGCTTCCTGAGCAATAGTACAATTTAATACCCCTCCTGCGATTAACGTTTTGAACGCGATTTATGCTTTTGTTGAATTGAATAAAAAATACCAACTCACTTTAAGATATAAGTAAGACAATCTATTTATCGTTTATTAAAAAAAGTTAAATTTATAACGTTATTTAAATCGTCGTTGTCAACACTAGCAATAAATGGTGTGTACACGATGGCGTTTTACTATTCGCAACGTGATAAAACTCTTTTTCAAAATATCTCCATAGAACGTTATATAAAACTCTTATTTAATAGATATATTTGTTTCAAGGGAATAACTTAATGCACAATTGCGAAAGTGGGCCAAACTGGTAATCGTAACCTCACGGATGTTCCTAGAATGGGATACCCTAGATATTAATAAACAACTAATTTAAACCTTCCATGAATTGTCGCTAATCGCATTACAGCAAAGAATAACAGTCCCTGAAGCAGAGTCCTTCCTAAAAATTGTTCATACCCCTAATCTAAAAAAAATAGTAAAAATAGTTAATAATTTTGAATTACAGTGTGCTCTCGATTATTCGGGTGCGGACTATCTTCTTATTATTTTCTTCTTCTTATATGATTGTGAGACGCACATAACCAAACGAACACAATACAGGTGGACCTCGACTTTCGCACATGATTGGTTCCTGAAAATGTGTGCAAAAGTTAAATGTTCGAAAGTAGAGGGATGTAAAAATAAAACACCAAAAATTGTACTTTTTTGGTGTTTTTATTTGTTAAAAATTAAGTACATACTAAATAAAAATTATATTCTCTTAATGAACTTGTGAAGAGTTAGTTGTATTTTACCACATCTTTTTTTACTTCATAGAGAGTTCTGTAACATGCAGTACTATTATGGATCGCCCTACGCACTTGAGATACGCGTTTTCCATTAGGATCACATTCTTCCATAATATTAAAAAATGTCTCTGGATGTGTAAAAGCTTCGTTCATGGTTTTATTGTTAAGGTCTTCATGATTTCTTCTGGTTATTCTTCATCACTTTCAATTTGTATTCTATTTTCGTTCTCTTGCCAGTCCATTAGAAATTCATCAGTCAAGGTTTCAGAATGAGATTCAATCATCTCATTAACATCTTCACAGTTAACATCTGGGTTTAGTTCGTAAGGTGAACTATTTCAAGTGTGATGGTTTCTGGAGTTTCATTAAAATTTATGAAATTACTCATCATTTGTGGGCATAGTTGCTTTCATGGTTGACTCTTATTTCACTCCATGCGTCTCCAATATTGTTTATTGCGTTCAATATGTTATAATTCTTCCAGAAATATTTTAATGTGGGTCCACCTTCCATGTCAGTTGCCTTGATAGCCTGATTCATTATCGACCGCATATAATATCGTTTAAACGTAGCTATCACCGTTTAGTCCATGGGTTGTATGAGACACGTAGTGTTGGTGGGAAGAAACACAACATTGATTTCTGGGCATAAATTTTGTAGAGATTTTGGGTGTCCTGAAGCATTATCTAAGATTAATAATGCTTTAAATGGTAAATTATTGATTTCACAATATTTTTCTACTGTTGGTACGAAATGTGAAGTGAACCAATCTTTAACTATTAAAGCAGTAGCCCAGGTTTTTTTATTAGATTTCCAAATGACTGAAAGCAGTTTTTTTTAAAAACGATTTTTCAAAAATGTGCGAAATAGTGAATTGTACGAAAGTTGAGATCCGCCTGTATTATATTCGAAACTATGTAGAAATTTGATGATTTGGATTATTCGTGTTTTCCAGTTATTCGTGACCTTCCTCACCAAAATTAAACCGGATAATCGAGAGTCCACTGTAATTAAATCTAGTCCAATTAACAAAACTGTAGTATTGTTTCAATAATAAAGGCGAATGAAACTTGTTTCATTATGCTTACAAATTATTAGTTTTAGTCTACACGTCGTTTTGAGAAGTCTTTCTTGAGAAGAACTTCTCAGTCTTGTTCCTCGAAATGACGTTGCTCGATGATGTGAATATATGATATAGATGAAATGGATGTAACTCGTTTCTATGAATATAAGAGGTTTAAGTCTTGCAATGGATTGTTTGTAGATGCACTATGATGAATATGACAGTATAGGGTAGAGGTTGGTAAATCGAGTCTAGCGAATCTTGCGAGACTTGCTTTTCACCAAATCTGCAACATTATTATATGAACAATCATTATCAAACATGAACCATATGAAAAGGATTTTGAGATGTCATATAACAAAAAATGAATTGGAGTAGTGCCTGACATGAAAAACTAGAAATTACATAAATAAACTACGAGACATATCCCGAAAGTAAGTGTAGTAAATTTTTGTATTTTTTTAGGAAAAGTTTATTTGAAAATAGGATATTGTTGGTACACTTGTTTTCGACAATTGCACATCGATGCTTACTTGCTGCCCTGGTTGATAACTGGCCTCACATGCACCGAGCACAATGCAATTGCACATGAAAACGATCACTCAGCAAGCCACTAAAAGGATCATATCCAAAAACACCGATGATGAAATTATATTTAGTTTATTTTTGTAGATTAAATTTATTAATTCTCTTAATGTTTACATTTTTAAGTCATGTAAATCAGATTAGATTTGGGTTCTTTGCGGATCGGAAATATTGATAATGCGATACATTCATTATTTTTTACAAAAATAGTCCAGGTACACTATAACAAAGCTCGGTAATTGATTCGTCAGGTACACATATTTTCTTAGGAAGATTTTTCTCCTTTAGCATTCGTGAAATACAGTTGAAAAATCTTCAAACCATAAGATGCCGTGGTAAAAAACGAGACAAAGGTCCAAGGAAATTACTCGATAATTTATGTTTGCACCATAAACGATTCATACAATCAGCGGAGCATGAAGACAGGGCAATGAAATAGGAAAAAATGGGTCAAACGAGCACATTACATAAAATCTGTAGCCATGGAGCTCCTTCAGTCCGAAAAAGAAACCTCATGGGAAGAAAAGAACGATTTCTTTCCTGTGTGCACCTGGGTCTTTCCAAATACCTACTATATTGCGAAAAAAATTCCCGACGAAATAGTGAAATGCGTCTACTCGAAATTCGACATCTATTCTACATATATTAGTTTTAGAAACGTAACGTACACTCTCAATACAATACAATCTTCAAACTTCAAATCGTACAAAACAAAGCCATAAAAATTGTTTTCAATACATTTCCATACACTAATCTTAAACGTTTTCACAATAAAATTAAGCTTCCTCTTATAAAGAATTTTTTTCATAAGCTAACACTCAATTTTTACTCAAAAATTCCAAATCACACCAATCATCTCATATCTACACTCGGCGAATATACCACTCAAAACAATAATTTTAGATACGTTCACAAAATGCCTAAACATATTTTACTATAGTTGATAGTCATGAATGCGCGACGTATGAAGGATATATGATTGATTGATTAAATTATTTATTTTGTTTAGTTTGTAAGATAGTTTTTAAGGAATGTCGCAAAGGGGTTTTAAGTCTCCTATTTTTCCCCCTATATATATACAAAAATTAAATTAACTCTTATTATGTAAAATTTATTATAACTAAAATATATACTTGTAATTAAGATAAGGATAGTAATCTAAGACTTAAATTGTTAATCCATTTTTATGTAATTGTGTATATTGATACACCATTTTACCTTGCTATATTATATTTATTGAATAAAGGTTTATAAATAAATAAATAAATACAATACAATCCTAATTATCGCTTATCCACGTAAGATAATTATTAAACTTGATTAACCCTTTGCGATCCTAAAAAATGAAAGTTCCTGTAGGTCCCTAAATATTTAAGACATTCATAACAATTAAATTTGTCATTTAACAAACAATTCATGACATCACATATATTATAAATTTATTGATAAATCCATAACAAACTAAGTAAAACTAAAAAGTCATTCAATTAAAAATCAGACTCACTCATAAATACCAGCAGTAAATAAATATTCATACGATACCCTTAAAATTCTTTTTATAACATTATTTAACCCCTTAAAGAGATAAGACACAATGTTGTGTCCGAATTCCAGTGACTAATAAAGAGCATTCTCACACGTTGAACTCCGAGACAGACAGAGAAGGAGAGTGTCTTGCACGTTGAGTTTGAAGAGAAACAGAGACGGGGAGAGTATCTTGCGTACCAGAAGATCATTAATCAAATTTATCGACTATGCGTTAACGCAAAAAAATTACCAAATATTTTGCGCTATCGACAGTGTTTATTTAATTATGTACAAGCTTCATATACGCTGCGCCGGTCCTGATAGATAAGTGGATTTGTACGTCGATAAGTGGTGGACATACAAATACAGCATCTAAGATTATGATGATTTTAAATTAGCTCACTACTCAAAGAGTGTATGTTTTATTCCTTTAGTCGAAAGTCATATATAGATAAAAAAAATGTGATTTAAAAAGAAAATCCTTAATTATCCTCACCTATGCTATTATTGTTCTACTTGACATTGTGATGGTTTACTTTCAAAAACCAATTGATGTTAAAATCATTTCAAACCGATTCCGGTTCCAGTATGACATATTGTACAAAAATATCACATATCTCATTTTTAACCGTGTTTCCGCAATTACCCACATAAATGTACTATACTTGATGTGTATATAATATATAGCTAAATTTGAGATATTTCATAGATAAAAAAATGACTACAAAGTATTGTTATAGACGTTTATATCCTGAACTCTCGCCATAAGGGCTCAAATCCAGATGATGGATTTTTTTTTAAAGTCCTTATGACGTCCATCAATGCATGAATCTTTGATGTGTCATACCCGATGTCGGATATAGGGGATCTCCATAGGAGATCTTACTTGGGAAATGATTTAATGTGGTGGTTTCCCGTTGCCTTCCACACGTGGTAAAGTAAGGATAGGATTATTTGGAAAGGTAGGAGAGGAGAGAATCTATGAGTGAGTAGCGAAATTATCATTATACATAAATGATAATTTAATTATTGTTGCAAATTCAATTACTCACTCATGGGCGTCCCTGCATGACTTTATTAATCGCCTCAGAATTTACTTTTTCTAATCCAGGAAATCAGGGTAAACCTGGATCGAGACGATCGATCAGAAATATTAATATTTCCGATCTCCCAAATTTGTTGGTACGGTGAAATTTTTTCCACAATCTGGATTTGAACCCAAACCTTTGCAACAAGAGTCCAGGATCTAAGCCACTAAACTAACACTTGGTCAAAAATTAGGAAATCGGAAATATGAATGTACCCGATTGATCGTCTCGATCCAAGTTTACCCCGATTTCCTGGATCTGAAACACTAAATAATGATGCGATTAATAACATCGTGGTCTATGAATGATAATATAATTCATCCAACCAATTGATTCTATGCATAAATCATATTGCATGATGTGGAAGACGATTATCGAGATAAATTAATGAAAACTATTATCACACGTATTTAATAATAAAATCTCACGTGTATAAGGGTTTAAAAAAAAAGCTTGACTGAGCTGAAAAAATGTTATATTAAAGTAAAACGCACGACTAAGCGATAAACCTGAATCGTATGAAGCATATAAAGGTACTTAATAAATTCCAAATATTTCTGGGATAAATCAGATTTATTATGCAATGATAATGAACTGGAAGCATTGGATTCATCAAATTTATGACAATAGATTCCTGAAAAATATCTAATTTATTCAAACATTATACCTCTCCTGAATGAACAACACGTCTTTCATATTACCTTACCTTACCTTAGGGTGGCTCCTGCAGCCCTATAAGAGAGCCCCGGCCACCGACAACGCTTGCCGCCATTTTCGTCTGTCCTGGGCCTCCTCACTCCAATTTTCCAGGCCCAGTTGTGCGGCGTCTTTTTTGACCTGATCAACCCTGCGTAGCCGAGGTCTTCCGATGGGTCTACTGCCGTTGGAAGACCTCGGCTTCATGTTACAATGTTTCAAATTTCAATTTATAGATTAGCTTTAATATTTTGAAAATTAAACAAGAAAGGTGTGAAAGTGGCAACATCTTTAAACACTAAAACTTGTAAAAACATTATTAATAATAATTCACATAATTATGTTAATTCGTTTTTCATTAAATACAATTATAATCGCTAGATAATTCAAATAATAAATGATGATAAAAGAGAGAAGGAGGAAATATTGTGCGAAATACTGTCCACCAGACCAAGTGGTACCTAATTAAACCTGGTTAAAAAATATTCTATTGTATTGTTAATTGACATTTTACTGGCGAAATTCAATCAATTTTTAGACAAAATACTCCGTATTACACCATTATTTGCTTCAGATGATACAAAATTTTAAAGCCAAAATTAAAGCATCAAAAATATAATTTAAAAAAAAAACTAGATGATAAGCAGATGGCGTTATAGTACGACAGCAATTCAAATACAAATCGGAATTTTGCTGTACAAATTTATTAGTGATATATAAAAATACAAATGGAGTATATTATTTTTCTACATGGTTTCCCTTATTAAAAATATATTTATTCCGTTAGATAGGACTATTTTTGTTCTCGTCACTGAAGAAAGAAGGCGACTGCTCCCAAAAGCAGTTGCGCACGTGTTGTTCGACCGCAGCGTTGACTTGAAATCGTTGCCCTCCTGTTGTCTATTTTAATGGACCAAACATATGGTAGTCATATGGAAACAAGTCTGGCTTATAATTTTTAAGAGTTTTCCAGTATAATTGAGTGAGTTTATCCCAAGTTACGGTTGCTGTATGCGTTGTCATGCAGAAGAAGGAATCGATTTTATTCGTTTTTGGTTTAGAATAAACATACTTTGTATCATCTAGCAGCTGGGATCAGCAGGCTGAATTCACTGTCTATCTGTCATGTAGAAAATAAATTAATAAAATAACTTTCGAGTCCCAAAATACCTTAGCCATCATTTTTCCAGCAGATTTTGATTTTTTGAAGCTGAAAGAAGACAAATTCTTTTAGGCGATAGTATAATGATATCTTTGGCAGCCGTAGTAGACTTGGGCGGCCCGGTCTTTTCTTATCCTTTAAAGTCTTTAGAGTCTCCCAGTGTCTTCTAATGGTATAATGTACCTCCTTGTTAAAAATCCTAATTGAAAAGCCTACATTTTGTAAAAGTGTGATATATTTTTGAAATACAATACTTGATTAGGTTTTTTTTACAATTTTTAAAAAATTATAGAAAAATTTGTGTCGTGTGTAGGGAATCCAATCCCGGGATCCCGGACAGTTTTAGGTACTCATGAATCCCGGGATTAGTAAACGTAATCCCGAAAAATTCGGGATTGAAATTTTTATGTAACAGAAATCGTACACCTCACCAGCACACTGAAGGCTACTAAATCGAGACATTCCCGTCGAAATCTGGACGCTTGGAAACAGTGGCGTAACTATTAAGTGTTTAGCTTAGGCGATTTCTAGGGCAGTAAATGTCTAATCTATGTATACATATATAGAGTATATATATGTTTTTCAAATTGTTATATTAATCTTTCCCTATCGATGATGTATTTACTACACTTCGACTGTAATGATGGGAATATCGATATGAAATATAAAAGATACGGGGTTCAGAATTTATATATTCCTCCGTAATATAATTACGAATTACATCAAAGTATTATAGTATATAAATATTCATCTGCAGCGTTGGAAATAAATATTTTGTCGGGAAATCGGGAATTTCGCGAGTTTTAATCCGTGTCTCAGCACAAAGGAATTTTATCACATTGATGGTGTTATACGAAAATGGGGGCTCACGCGGTCATCAACTCGAACTAGCATTTAAATATCTGATGACGATGCCTCCAACGAGTGTGGAAGCTGAGCGTGCAAGTTGCCTGGCTTCCAAAATCAGATCCAGACTAAATGACGAATCAGTCGATGCTTTAATGTTACTTTAGGCATATTTTCAAAATAATGGTCCTGGTCAATGGTCAATGGTACTGGTCTAATGCAATACCGAAATCCCGGGATCGAAATTTTGGCTCGGGATTAGATTCCCTAGTCGTGTGTGAAAAAAATGTCACCGTGTCGAATTCGAAACACATGTCTCAAGATTTGATACTTATTTTAGGGGAAAAAAAAACATGTGAGACGGTCTTCATTTAACATTAATTTTGTTACGTTCATATCGAGAATGATAAATTTTGGCAAATAAATAAATTTTGTGAATGTGTTTTCTCGTATCCCGCGGTTTATACACAGTCTTTACGAATACTAGAATCCTCGTGTCCCACGCCAGGTGCATGACTTTGTAAACACGAGAATTCTCGTGTCCCGCTGTAAACGTGTTAAATACCTATTGAATAGTTAGTATCGAAAACGACTCATTGAACTTCTTATTTTTCTTTTACGGTTGTATTAAAATTTGAGTGGACAGTATGATGTGTTCTTAAATAAAAGGGTTTTGGCATTAAGAATAAGAAATAAATAAATTATTCGAAACAGTTCATTGCTTTGTTTATACATATGTAAGGCGTTTCCAAATGTATTATCGGTAGTGTATATGAGAAAAATTATCGCATTGGAAAATTATTTATAAAAGATTGGGCATGCTATATGGGAATTAAAATATATTTTTAAAAGTTTTTTTCTATCAACAAAATAGCGAATATATTTTGGTTATTGCAAAAACGCGTTGAAAAGGAATGCGTTAAACGAGACCCCATATACATATACGTTGACCATTAGGTCAAAAGCATTCTGGTGGTGGGTAGAGGGTATGTATATTACGAGGGAAGAATGTAGATAGGCGCATGCTACATCTTCTTGTATGTATTAAGTAAGGCTGCCCTCTGTGGGGTGCGTCCGAAAGTTGCGCAGTACGCCAACAGACCAGGTGAGCGGACAAGGAGCCACTACTCGCTTCCCCAACACGGAAAGCCTTTTTTTCTCCATTCCCACCTCACCCTGCAAATTCCTGCGTGGCCGCTGAAATCTCATTACGGATCGAAAGGACCATTTTACCAAACGCCGCTCCACTTTCGCTTTCACGGTCTGAGCGACCGACACCATGGCGCACTCTTGGAGTCGAGGTCGACATTCATGCCATCATTTTATTTTTATTGGTCGATAAATATCTGAGGTTTATACACACTCAAATTTAAATCAAAAATAAAATCAATAACATAATTTACAGCATTATTTTGGATTATGTATAGGCTATAATTAAACTGACCATTTATTCATCATAACTGGACATATACAATCATCCCTCGATTCACGCGAGCAAAAAAACAACACATATTTTTTAACAAAGATTCCAATTTTAATATTGTATAAGTTAAAATCTCTATCGAATATGCTAACATTGCTGATAAATCAAGTTAATTTGATTAAAAAAAAAAATCAAAATTCTACAATTAGTCAGAAGTAGGGAATCCAATCCCGAGCCAAAATTTCAATCCCGGGATTTCGGGATTTCATTATACAATCCCGGGACCAGTCCCGGGATCCCGGGATTGGGATTTTCAATATTTTAAGAAATGAACTTCATCAGATATTTAAATGCTAGTTCGAGTTGATGATCGCGTGAGCCCTCATTTTCGTATAACACCATCAATGTGACTGATAAAATTCTTTTCTGCTGAGACACGGACTAAAAATCGCAAAATTCCCGATTTCCCGACAAATTATTTATTTCCGTCGCTGCAGATAAATATTTATATACTATAATACTTTGATGTGATTTGTAATTATATTACGGAAGAATACAAAAATTCTGAACCCCGTATCTATTATATTTCATATCGATATTACCATTATTCGTCGAGGCGTAGTAAATACATCACCGGTAGGGAAAGGTTACTATACAATTGAAAAACATACATGTACGCTATATATGTATACATAGATTAGACAATCACTGCTCCTATGCGTCGCCTAAGTTCGCCAATTAGTAATTACGCCACTGTTTCCAAGCGTCTAGATTTCGTCGGGGATGTCTCGATTTAGTAGCCTTCATCGTGTTGGTGAGGTGTACGATTTCTGTTAGATAAAAATTTCAATCCCGGGATTTTCGGGATTACTTTTTCTAATCCCGGGATTCTTGAGTACCTAAAACTGTTCGGGATTCCGGGATCCCGGATCCCGGGATTGGATTCCCTAGTCAGAAGCATAAAATATGAAATTCTAATCGATACACATATCGAACATTGCGTGATTTGTTCTATTTTACTTTTAACTTCTCATTGAGACTTCAATAACTGCATAGCATGTGATATTAAACCCTTTGCACTCCGTTTTACACAAGCACAATCTTTTGAGAAATGCATGTTTCCCTAAAGTTTTCTGTTGAAATGGCACAAAAAATCAAATCAAACGTGCACAAATCAGTCTGTATTGCATATTGAAGAGTACTTCAAAACTTAACATACCGTATACAATTATAAGAAATAAAATATATTTTTTTTTTGCAAATATATATTTCTTGATGTCTACAAATTCATATACGTCCGATATTACTATCATATCTTGCTTAGTTTCAAAATTATACTATATAATATGAGGGTTCATAAATGTACGCTTCTACAGCAAAGTGGCGCAGGTAGGTAATGTCCAGGATGGATCGGAGTGCAAAGGGTTAATCTCTTAAATTTCGATAAGCGCTGTTTCCTATTACGATTTTACTATTACGCGATATCAGAGCACCTGAAAAACATACTTTTTCAATTGATGGTAATATATATGAGTATTTAAGATTTACTTGAGTCACGTTTATATGATTTTAATTTTCATAACGTTTCATAAAGTTCAATTTCTAATTATTATATCTTCAATTAACTATTTATATATTTATTTTTCGCCTACGTGAAAAATTTTAAATTCTAGATTATTTTTAGAAAATTTCTTTAAATTAATTTTAAATTCATAATTCTTATGCTAAAACAGAAATGGAAAATAATTTAACGACTTAGCTAACAAATCATAAATAAGCAAAGAGAGTAAATTCGAATAAAAGAAGAAATACGTTTTTCTGAAATATGTTAATACAAAAAAAACTTTTAAAAAACTCAAAAATAAATCACCCGGGGCTAAACCAAAAGATCGTTATTTTCCCGATCATTTGGAACTGAACTGAAAATAAAAAAATAACGGTTTGAAGCCCAGGTTTTTTGATTAAGGTCAATCTTGCAAAGTATTGAGCAATAAATAGGTTATTATAAACCATTAATATTATATATTTATTAATTCTGTGCTAATATTATAATGTAGGAGTTCAATTTATTGGTTAATAATGAACAACCTTCGTAGTAAAAAGAGTTTAAAAAAATCACATATATAAGAAATATACCCAGTCATAAGATTTTAATAGGGTTTGATTACATATTGTTGATATTTTAAATAAGAATAATTTCATATATGATTCAGAGTTTCAGCATAGAAATCAGTACATTTTCTCATGGCTTTAATTCAATTAATATCATATATTTCATGCATTAAATAATGCAAATATTTTATCCAGATGCTACAATCTTAAGATGACTTCTAACGGTTCGATCTAACGTAAATTTTATAGTTATTGAACGAAGTTAATTTCAAAAATTTAGCTCTTAAAAATTGCCCTTTTATCAAAATTCATTTTTTACGACATATTTAGCGCATATTTATCTACTGAAAGACGCTACCGGTTAAAGGACACAAAATTAATAGGCATTTTGAGACAAATTACAAGCAGAAAGAAGACACGTAAAAGATCAAATGGGGGGAAGACCCAATTAATCAGAATCAAAAGGAATGACTGAAATATAATCGGATAATATTTTTTAAGCTAATCACATGTTAGAAATAAGTTGTGATTATAGAGAATGCGAGCGTACGATATCTTGTCTTGCAATCCGAAGGAATATTAAAGTGCAAGGAATGAAACTTATTAGGGGGTAGTAATCTATGGAGAAAATTGTCCATCAACCAATGATCTTGATAATGGTACTATTTATAATTGCTAATGAAATATAAACACCTTGACTTAAGTGTAAAAGTATAGAGAGATAAAGAGGCAGATTTTTGATGAACATTTATTGACTTTAAAAAGCAACTTCAGTAACTATTTTCCCAGTCCTGATTCTGGCAACAACTAGATTAGAGATCCATTCAACACGGAAGTCACTGATGCTAAATATTTATCTATTCATGAACAGGACATTTTCGTAGAATTATCATGCGATACGTTCATGAAATTACAATTCAACAAAACGGAATTGACATGTTTTTGGTTACTCCTCAGGTATGATTACACTGCGCTTGCAAAAAAAGCACTCCAATATTTGATTCCATTTTGTACAACATATTTATGTGAACAGTGATGGATTTACCTGTTGGCCTCAAAAATTCAGGTTTATGACATACCGCGTAATTCAAGGGATTCAAGAAGGTTCACTTTTACGCTACATGTATAAATCGCGGTTAAAATTCCAAAGCTTCAATTGAAAAACTAAGACGTTGTCTGTCTACATATCGTGTAATAGAAAACCGCGTATATTGAGGGCCAGAGCCAAAGGTCATAATTAGAAAGCCTAAAAAAATATTGTTCAAAAGAGGGTCCGCGGACTACATACGTTTAAGAAGCGCTGTTCTAGAGAATTGTTACGTATTATATGGGAACAAAGATAAAAAAAGGTGTTCCTTTTTTGATTTTATGAAAAAAGGTACATAAACGTAGGCAGACTATTTAAAAAGAATAATGAAAGAACGATGGAGATATGAATAAAAATAAATTACAAAAAACCTTTCTTGCAAAATAAATTGCAAATGAATTCAAAGCCATCACGATATCATCATCGGTAAATATTTTAAATTATTCATATTGAGATAAAAATGAGTTTTTCTTCGAACTGCCATCGTCTGCTTAGTCAATCAGCAAATAAATCAATATAAATGGTATATATACAATTTATTCTATAAAGGTAATTCAATCGTCATTTCATATCAAAATCGGAAAGCAAACAATTTTATTTGCCATTGGCAAAAAATTATTGAAGGTAATGAAAATTTCCAAAAATATCCAATAAATCATTTTTTAAAATCATCGCGATGAATTGAGTAGACATATTAAATCAAATCATTTATTTCCTAATGCTTATTTTGCAGAATGAAACCTACGGCAATCTTATTGATTAAATTAACAATTTTTTACTGATACTCATTTATTGCCTTCATTATCAAGAAATTTGAATTTAATTCGTTCTACTATACTGGGTGCGGCAAGCAAATTACCTTATTTTAAAAATAAATAACATAAACAGTATACGAAATATTGGTTTAATTATTTTTTTATATTATAGAGAGACATTAAAAAACATTAAGCTTTGTTCTTTCGAATGAGTGCTATGTCACTCTTATCCAAATAACTCTCGCTTTGGGGTGCGCGTTTCAAATAAGGAAGTTTACCTGCCGCATCTTGAATAAAAATAATATGCTATACCTTTTGATGAGTTCAAAATGTTCAAATATGAATAGTTTATGAGCATCAGTTTATCAGTGCTTAACACTTTGAGTAGTGAGCTAATTTAAAATCATAATAGATTTAGATGCTATAATCGTATATCCACTTTTTATCCGCACAAATCCAATTATCTGTCAAGACCACGCAGCGTGTATAAAGATTGTATTTAAATAAATAAACACTGTTGATAGCACACAATATTCGTTCATTTTTTCGCCTAAACATAAACAATATACTTGAAACCGATTAATTTGGGTTATCGATCTATACAATCGTACGATGTACGCAAAATACTCTTTCCGTCTTCACAATCTTCGTGTCTGTTTTTCTCCAAACTCAACGTGCAAGACACTCTCTGAACTCAGCGTGTAAGAATGCTCTTACTGAATCACTGGAATTCGGACACAACAGTGTCTTACTTTTTAAAAAGTTAGCGAAAATTGTTAATCCTATGCGTACGGAAATTTGGAGCCAGAAACAAGTCTCTTACGTCTCATCATATACTCGTGCATCGATGGCTAAGTCGTCCCGCAAAGGTACCCCTACACCTCCAAACATTCACATTATATTTTTATTCTTTGAAAATCACATGGCATCATAATTGAATTTAATGATATGATAAATTAAGGAAATATTGAAATGTTAAAAAAAACTCGCAAACGTGAATACATACTATTCAAAAAAATATCGTATTCTAAAGAATCTTTTAACCGTCATAAATCTTAGACATAATTAACTGAAATCGTAAACTTAAAAGATTTATTAATAATTTTTGTCAAATTTAGTACAATAATATGCAGTGTGTCCCAACATTGCTTATATTTTAATGAGATAAATAGGAAAATTAAGCGATATCATTTTATGGATTAGACCGCGGTGCCAGATAGTGTCGAATGCCTTTTCGATGTCGAGTAGTACCATACCGGTACTTCTCTTCGTGTTAAAGTTTCTAGTAATGTGTTCAGTCAGTCTAATCAACTGATGGACCGTAGAGTGATTCATACGAAAACCGAATTGCTCATTATTAATAAAATTTATTCTAAGTTCATTCAATCTATTTATTTAGAATACATTTTTCAAGTACTTTGCTTAGTGCAGGAAGTAAACTAATCGGGCGATAATTTATCGGGTTGCTATCGGGTTCGTTTATTCATGATCACTCGCTACTCCACATAAATTTACCTTTAAACTAAAACTTTATTGAGTTAAATCTTTTAGAATTTTATAAGGCTTTATCTGAAGTTAATTAATTAGATGATCGAGATAATAGACAATGTTGATGGTTAATCATTTGGGCCCTGTTATCTCTCAATTCGACTCTCACCTTCCGAACCAATTTGAAGGAAGGAGTTGCTTATTTCAGGTCAATATTTTAATGGTTCGTGATGCAGCCAATATCATAGATATGATTTAGGTCTCTGATCTAAAATAATATTAATGATAATATCTTAATGATAAACAGGTACGTCAAATTGCATAGAACTTAATTAATTAATACAAATAATATGCTATAGAGTCTTTGCGATATATTACTTAATTTAATTAGTGTGTGAATCAATAAATGTTGAACAAAGAATGTGTTCGTAAATGTGTGGCATCGTAGCACCACATTTGATAACAATATCGTAGTGTCGAGTTCGGTTGGGATTACATTAGAACTACTGTGCTATTAGGAGCACATACGAAGGAAGCAGAATCTGTAACCAAACGCAATACAAGTGCAACGAAGACTATTAGCTTCGTGGCGTTGGTATTGTAGTATGTTCTGATATGATGTATGTGTCTGTAGCTCGGAGGGTCAACTGAAGAGTTTAGCGAAATTTTAACAGGAAAACATACATTTTCTATTAAGAAAAAATCACAATAATCACCAAAAATAAATGCATATATGTAATACAAATCAGATATTTTTTATAAGCGTCCATGCAAATTCGATTCCCTTATTATTAAGTTTAAGTTTTATGTTAACTTATTAATTAATAAACAATCTATTTAATGGTGATATTTAATTAGATAGGCGCACTTTAGGTAGCTCCATAAAAACCATATCGACAATGGTTTAATAAATTAACCATTATTTTATTTTTAATAGTAAAAAACTCCTTAATAATTTTAAAAAAAATACGTAAATTGATCTTTGATGAAATAAAAACGTTTAACTTTCAGAAGGAAAACTATTTCAGGCATTTAAGCCATATAAACAAATCGGGAGGTCATGGACATATACATCAATTGTCAGCGTTGTCCTTCGGCATATCCATTGGCCAAACATTAGGGTGCACCATATGAAAGTTCGGATTTCGTAGGTGAGAATTAAAGCGTCGCAACATAACATAACGCCAAAATAATCTTAATTCGCTTCGACAATATTTTTTTATTAAAGGCCCTACACTTAATAAATTCTTCGAACCCTTAAATTGCATTGTCCTACTTTCGGCACCCTTCATCATTTAAAAAATACTCCAGGACGCGAAAAAGGTTCTGTCGGCGAGAAATCTGGTGAATAAGGTATACGCGGTAAAATCTCGTAATTTAAATTATTTCATTTGTAAATGGTTATCCACGATGTATACCGCGTGGCGTTATCTTGAAGCAGTATGCGCCTATATCTATTTATTAGAATTAGCTGCTTAATTTTTGTTTCTGGTACATATTTTCGATTTCATGACAGTGTGCCTCATCCATAATGGTTTTAAGAATGAATAATGTATTGTATTATGCCGTTATTTGTCCTCCGTACAGTATTCATGAGTTTTTTTGGCGAATATCATGGAGATTCATCGACATTAGATCACTAACCTTATATCTTTTCCTGTTCTTGTATAAAAAATAACCATTTTTCATCACATGTAATTATGCGATTTAAAAATAGGGTTTTATCATTACAATGAAGAATATACGCCTCAGTTTTTGTTTTTCTGACAATTCATGCGGCATCCACTTATCCCACAAAAAGTTAACACATACAAAAAGGAAGCGGAAAACTTTTGTATGAAGCTATTCTATTGAAAGTCATAGAAAATATATAAATTGTTACAATGACTACATAGATTTTAGTACTTCTCTTTATTTTAAATATTCGTAGTTAAAAATTGCACAGAACGTTTTTCAATCACTGTCGATCTTTGATTAACTTTTTTTATTTTTGGTGGTGCTTATAGCTCTATAAGAGAGCCCGGGCCAAAGAAAACTTATATCGCCATTTCCGTCTGTCCTGAGCCTCCCCCATCCAATTTATCAGACCCAAAAGTGCGGCGTGTTTTTCTATCTGATTAGTTCAGAGTAGACAAGGTCTTTTGACGAGTCTGCTGCCACTCAGTTTAGCTTCTGACGGCTCAGGTAACTCGGTGTGTCGACATCCGTGCAACATGACCTGTGCAATGAAGACGATGTGTTCGGATGAAACTAGTAATTACCGCTGGAACCTCATGGCTTCAAAGCTTGAGGTCTCGTCTCGGAGAGATTCGAAATTTTGGATTAACTGAAATTCTAAATCATCATGTGAAATTATAGAATAGGATACAGAATGCCTCAAGTCATCTTTGATTCGTCAGTGTTGGAAGATGCTACACTAGACCTGAACAATTGGAGGTAGATATATCAAGTTACACGGAAATGGTGGAATGCGTTGTATGAGCCACAAAAAGTACCAACGTAAGATATACATACAGACAAACAAACAGCCGGACAGACATACAATCATGCATAAAATAAGAGAATTTTATGTAATTGAATTTAATATTTATATATTAGCAGCAAAATAATTGTAAAAAAAATCTGAGCATTATTTTGAACGAACATAGGCGATGACCGATTTATTGATCCAAGCGCAAGAATTTAAAGCCTTTTCGAAAATCCTATAGAATATTGTGTGATTAAAATCATATAAATGCTTTTTTTTAATGTTGAAAATGGATTTCATCCAAGGATGCAGCGTTGTAAGTAGTTCAGTGAACGTGAAAGTCGTCGGCCGGTAGAGACGGGTAGTTTGAATAATGCAGGTGTGATGCGTGTGGGGCAACCCAGGGCCAGGATGTGGGGGTTGGTGTCCGGCTAGCAGTTCGTAGCGAAATCTTGCCGACGAGGCTGTTCACCCAATCGCTCCGGCTATAAAATATACAATATATAGAGGAGAACCGTAGAGGAGAGCCGTAGAAGAGAGCCGTAGAGGAGCGCTGGCTGCGTATTTAGGTTGCTGTGATGGACTTAGCATTTCCCTTGGACCGGCGCAGGGGGCGAGGCGCGTGCCCGGAATGGCGATCCTACAGCATCCCCTAAAATACCAGGGACGTCCCTAAACACTCTCTATCCGGGAAATTTTAAATTTTAAACAAAAAAAAACGTATTTTAAACAAACACAACTTTGTTTATAATATCATCATCCCTACGTAGCACATCACTCAATAAGTTCATAGGATGAAAATCATTTTAAATCTTATATTACATTTTTAAGAAGATTAATGAAGATTTTCATCCTATGGGCTTATTGAGTAATGTGTTCATATTGAAGTATCATCTAAATATATTAATTAATGCATATCAAAAATTTCATATTAAAATGTTTCGATTTTAAAGCATTTCAATTTTGTACGCTTATCCTACGAACCACCGATGATCATATTTTATAAAATTTTAGCAACAAGCAATCAAATAGTTAAATATTATTTTTACGTTGGATCACACAGTCTTATATGAGAGACCCGGTCACCGACTATTTCCGTCTGTCCTGAGTCCCCTTCCTCCAATTGCCCGAGTCAAGACATGTGGCATATAAGTCTACTCGTCCTGTCTATCCTCGCCTAAACGAGGTCTTTCAACGGGTCTGCTACCACTTGGTCCCGAAACTAATATGACACGAATGAGTCGGCGTGCGCGCTGCATGATCTGCCTAAAATAGACGGCGGGTTCGAACGAAATTGGCAATAAATCTAAATTTTTGGCAGTTTGTTGAAAAGAGAGAGAGAATCCTTTCTACTCTCTCCGTCTCCATCGCATACATCATAGACAAGCGCAAATACAGCGTCGCCTCTACTATACCCGTATGTGTATCTATACATAGCATAAAGCAACCACTAAACCAGTATCTCGTCTATTTTATTATATATTACACAAACATTGAGTTTTATTAAGAGTTTATTAAAATTGAGGTTCACTTTTATATAGATACAAACGCAAAATTAACACGCATCGCGCCGGGTATATTTTTTAATAATGACCCACCAGGACATTATATAAATTTAGTTCTATATTATATATTTATATATAAAGATTGTAAATTATGGTCATGATTTTTTTCAAAAATGTATATATTGTAGATATACGATCCATCACGAACGTGAACAAAAGTGCACACAGTTGTTTTATTTTGTGTAATTTGGAAAATCGAGGTTCTACTAAATGCATACATACATTACATATGTAATGCAAAAAAATTCTTCATATTTTGTTACATATCTCGCGAAAGAAGAAAATTAAATATATCTACTGGTTTTTGGCGTATAGTTTTTTTTTTAAATGTTCTTGTATTCCGTTTGTCCAAGAACACCGTCTCAATCAGATCATATGTTAAAAACGGTTAAACATGCAACTGACGGCGCACAGGAACTATTTCGCACTGCGGCGCACTGGTAACAATCGTTGTCAGTCACCGGTGACTGACACGATACGACACGTGATAAACATTTATTTCCAATATTTTGGGGTCATGGAATGATAACAAGTGTCCCAGCTCAGACCCGACGGTCAATCTGTTGCCGCTCGATATCGATTCTAATGCTACGAAGGGTGCTTGTGTCTATGATTACATTTTTTAAGATGGCTTTTATTAACCCCTTTGATGGGACTATTACCAACCATTTTGACACAGTTTTTCATAGCGAATGTGTTTTAAAATGTTTTACTAGACCGCCTACAGGTCTTGATTGCATGCCAAATTAAAAAATACATTTCACAGCATTGAAATCAAAGGATCATTATTCATTGTGATGCAGATTTGTAGGAATATTAAATTGTATTTATCTTGAAATAAATTCTCAAAATGGCTAGTCTGGCCTAACAGAATTCGATCAGACCTAAAAGAGTACGACTAATATATGCTGAGTGTTAGAGGTCCATTTTCCGTCTTTGCGGACGAGGGTTAGGTCGTCGCTCATAATGCTAATTGATTTTATTCCTATTAAATAAATAATGATGCGCTTCATTCACGGACGCCCCTGCAAACGCCCACTTGCTGGTCACCCTGCAGCCACCCCTCGGCCCTGCGGCCCCCCCTCCGGGCCCCTTGCAGCCTCCGTCCACCCCTCCCTACGCACGACTTCAACTCTCCACTGTAAAATGGCTCGGTGTTGCCACATCTCAGACATATTTAAATTAAATATATTTATTTATTTTACGCACAATTTTATCGAACGGTATTGAAAGATCGATGCCCTTTGATGAGTGCATTATGCGCTGGTGTCTTTCGAGCCCAACGCACTTAGTATCGACCCTAATGAGTCTATTGAAATTATAAAATGTCGTTTTGCCCGCCTATCAAATTTTGTTGAGAAATCGATGCATTATGATGAATATTGATGCGAAATAACATCTGTTGGGCAATTGTGCAATTTTGAATTTTTAAATTCAAATTTGTTGAATATATTTTTTGCCAATAAATATTTCATAATCGATATTTTCAACTACGCATTGCTCAGAATAAACATATCTTGTTATGGTGGACTTTATGAAAATTAATTCTATAAAAAAGTGTCCTTGTTTACTTTCAGGATAGTACCTTTGTTGGTCTTTGCATCGGAACACGAGCAGTCGGCTCCTTGCGGACCATGCCTCGACTTCTGTCCTTCGCCGGACTCGATATCGGAGACGTTTTCGAATTTGAAAATCGAAAATTTCAATTTGAAATTGGAATGGGTCCTGTAGTGGTGGTGTCGCACACGCACCCCCATTGCCCCCATGGGGGGTTGCCTATTAGGGGGTGGGATAGGGGGCGAGAGAGCCGCTAAACAAGTAGCGCCGTCCCTCTTCTGTCACAGTCTTGGCTCAGCACACTATGTATATCGCCAGAGTGACCCCTTTCGCACTGCAGTCGACGTGTTGCGAACAGGCACTTTCCTTCCAAGAAAGTGAAAGTGACTTCGAAATACGTACTATAAATTTACAATAACCCAGGAAAAATAATAATTTTCCTACTATAAATTATTTACAATTCTTCTACAAAGCAAATTAAGTATTAGTGGTAGCTTAGTTATTTTTGTAATGTATAAATAAATGATTACATTATTATAAAATACTAAAATTATTATTAAAAATCCACAAAAATCAAATGTAGTTATACGTCATACGACCACAAGAAAATATGTTAATTAAATTACATTTTCAAAATTTTTCCGATTTTCATTATTTATATCGGTTTGGTTACGTTTTTCATTCCGGGAAAAATATTTTTTTTTCGGTTTTCAGTATAGTTTCACAGAGTATTTCATTTTTGATCATTTTAAATATTTTTATTCTTATTAAAAACTTATTCCCCCAAAATAATTAAGAACATTTTATTCCTTCTTTACAATAAAGATATAACATGAATAGTAAGGTCGAATTTACTCTATTCAATTATTGATGATTTGTCAGTTAGCGTATCATCATTTTGCAAATTTGTTTCTACGTAGGGATCATAAATTCTCAATTTATTTATAGAATTTTTTTCAATAGACAATAACTACAATTTTTTAAATGATCATGCAAGCGATAAATATAATATCAGTAATAATGTTTCTATTGCTAGAAACATTAACATGAATATAAGTACCGGTATGGTACTACTCGACATCGAAAAGGCATTCGATACTGTCTGGCACCGCGGTCTGATCCATAAAATGATATCGCTTAATTTTCCTATTTACCTTATTAAAATGATCCAATCTTAACTGTGCAAAATATTATTTTCAGTAATCTTAAACAGGGCCTCCCGGTCAAATGTAGCACTCTACGCCGAAGACACGGCATATTATTTCAGATATATACACAAAATACCGAAACATATTTTACTATAGTGGATAATCATGAGTGCGCAAGTTTGATTGAATTGTTTATATTTAGTTTGCAAGATAGTTTTTTTAAGGAATGTCACAAAGGGGTTTTTAAATTCCTATTTCCCCCCTATATACAAAATAATTTAACTTATAATACTCTCCAAAACAATTCGACATAAAATTGATGTTTAATAATTTCTTGCAAACATCATTTTCATTCTAAATTCCCAATAAGTATTATAATCATAGGATTGATCTAAGCATTTATTATATCTTCTAATCGTTCCCACAGAAGCATAACCAAAGACATAAAATATAACGATGCATTAACATATATAGGCCCGTATGGGGGACAATAAGGAATCAAATACAGGATATTGCTTTGAAGTTTAGTAGTTCCAGCTTGGAGCATATAAGCCCCGGTATAATCCGGCGCCATCTGTAGTCCGACATCCCAATACAAGTATAGTGCATGTGTGCGGTAAAGCTGTGTAAGAAATGCAAAAATGTGATTCTAGACCGCCTAAATCGTTTTGTAAGCTAACAAGCGAGTACGGCATATGACGATCCACAATTTATGATAAAAAAAGAACCGCAAGAATTTTCAAGTGTCCACCATTGATTATGAAACAAGCAAGAGGCAAATTTTCAAGAAAACTAAATATCCAGAGGCAAAAAAACAGGGATACACATATTTATGAGCCCGTATTGACCTTAAAAGCAAAGTTCTTTTACAAGGAGATGACGGTAACAAGTTTTTTATTTTTTACTAGCTGGTATCCGGCGCATTGCTACCACAGATATCGTTTGAAATTTGAAAGAGTTTTATTGTTTAATTAGGAATAATAGAAAGAATGAAATTTATTTTTTCCCGATTATTAATACATTTATTGATATAAGGGAAAAGTATAAATGATATTTATTTTATGTTATTGGTTTTGTTAAAAATATTAACAAACATACAAACATTGATTTTTATATATAAAATCTACTGTAAGTTAATTGTATCATACTTATATTATTTGAGAAAGTGCAAACAATAAGTTAGCAAAGTTTTATTGCAATCGAATGAACGGTATGGCAGCGCATAAAATACGAACAAACAGTTTTATTTTTTATTTTTGTATATTAGACTATACCTATTACTTACGCAATCCTTAACAATAATTGGACGAAGTTTTATCGCAATATAATGAACAGTATGGCAGCACATTACATACGAACAAACAGATATTAGTTTTTATATATTAGAAGATATGTGATGGTCACTTATTATATTAACACAAAAACCAATCAAAATACCTTAAGACGTTTATTGAATCGAATAAACCGATATTTTCGAACCAGACCAAAATAACGGTTTTATCGGTTTTTAGCTGGATTTAAACATGACATCTTCATAATATCACATGAACACAATTGAGCAAAACGGATTGAATGAGTTGAGAAAAAGACAATGAGATTGAGAAGTTGAAGAAACATTTTTTTGAAGAATCGCAAACATGTATCATTCTATATAAGAAGATTCATGATTAATTTGTGAATACCAGGTTACTTGGATGGACATATCGCTCCAATTGGCATTCAATTTTGAGACATCTTGATTATATGAATCTAAATAAAAATAATATAATGAAATGCTTTAAATCTTTTCATACCATGCAATTGCATCTGTATAACATTTCGATGAAGTAATGAAGCATTCACTGGTTCTATAGCAGTAGCATTAGTAACATTTAAAAAAATCGACTTTGTATGAAGTATTCCATATTGTTGAGGATGTTTTTGTTGATTATTATTTTTTATATCCAAACGTCCATGTCAGGCATATCATCATCTTCTTAAATCTGTAAAATTCCCAAGCAGGAAGCATTTTCAGTACGGTTTAGCAACAGTGTGTCGTTTTGCAGGAGGAAGCCATGAATGTACGTAAATAGAGGGCGGGTGCTATATATGTGCGTTGCCTCGTATTCTCATGTAAGTAACACAGCCAGCTACCGACCAACCTACTATCTACCTACGCACACTGTTTTATGTTATTTGAACATGCCTGTACGTGAACGGGTTAAAACACCCCCCCCCCCCATTCTAACGAAAAAAAACCCCACCTCCCAAGGCAGTTTGAACACACGCACACACATACGCATATTATTAAAAATTATTAATGCATTAAATAATGGACGCTATCCTTGCAGGGATTTGGGCAGCGTCGGCCGCGATAATTCGGACATTTAGAAAATGTATGACGGATTCGGTGGTGGGTCCTTTTCCTGATTTTCGCAAGATGACAAATTGTGGTCGAGTTGAAGGGGTCGTTTTTTTCTTAACACAGATCAATTTGTGCAAAGAAACTGCACAAGTCACAAGCGAGGGAGATCGAAAAAAGCATTCATTCGGGTTAGACACTTGGATTGAAATAAATAAATTGAATGTGGCTCAATTTCATTTTATATGCATTTTTTTATCCTACCCAATAAATATCCATATAAGTTTATAATACAATGAGATAGAATTTGGGTTGCGAATTTGTCATTATTTATAAATTAAGTTTTAGGTAAAATAATCATTGATTGTTAACCTGTTCAACTTCACTAATATCAGTATTATTTTTTTAGAAGCAAGAAACCAGGCTGATTCTGTGTCTAGACAATTTATCGAAAGCGAAGGAAGACAATTGATCAATACTGCTGATCTTCAAAGTTTGTCAATGTGGTAAAATTTATTTCCACAATCTGGACTAGAGTTCAACTTTTATAATAAGATTCCAAGAACTAGCCTACTAACAAACTTTGATTTAAATTAACCAAGACATTTTTTAACTTGCTTTGTCGTCAAAATATAACATTGTATCCGTAAACAATTTCAAAGTATTCACTGATGAAGCAGTATGCTTTTTGGTGTAAGCAAATACACTGGGGCCTCGTATAACACGGTTATATGGTTCCGTAAAAACGCCGTGTTATACAAGGTTTGAAGTTCCAAAAAAATATCGAAGATAGGTTATATATGTTTTTATTTTTTAAATAAACACATACATTTACGAAATTAATTGAAAATAAACTTAAATAACATATAATATACCATCCATTCATCATCACTATCACTTATTATTCTTTATGCTTCATTATTTTTTGAGATATGTTGTGGGTTTCCATCATCAGAGAACTCTGGAGTATTTCTATTATACGAATCAATAATACTTTAAAATTATGTATATTTTTTCCTTCAAATCGTGTTATAAGAAGCGTATTATACGAGGTTTATTTTATTTTATAATTCCAAATTTCACAAAATGTAATTTATTTTATTCATTATTTTGATTTTTTTAAATTTAGCCAACTTGGAAAACGGCAAATCATGGAAACGCTCTTTAATCATGGAAATTGACGATGAAGATAAATAGCATTATACCATTAGAAAACTCGGTGGTAATGCTACCTTAAATATCGAACGAATGAGGAGGGGAATGTATGATGCAGATGAGATAGATGAAACCCCTTCCTGTGAATGGATATTGAAGAGGCCCATAGTTTTGCAGTGGACTGTTTATGGCTGCACTATGATGATGATGATGATATATTGATTGGAAAATAATTTATGAATGAATTATTTTTACCAAAGGTAGAGTTTTTGTTCAAACAAAATCGGAACGCTCTTCTAAAGTGTAGCCTATAATTAAACACAAAAATAAAAATATTATGATATGGAATTGCTTTGGGGGTGAAAAGACTGAGAATTTAATGAAAATCAACGAAAATCTAAATAAAAAAGGTTACTTAAAAATATATCAATATCTTATGGTCTTTGAATATTATAGCGAAATATTGTACTTTATTATAATTTCCAGCAATTTTATAATTGAAAAACGATCCGATATTTGAGATAAAAAATAAATCGATCCCCATAACTTCCAGATTTATCTCCAATCGATCCTATTTTGGGATCAATGTAAATGAGTCTGACTGGACCCTCATATTACACCTCAGATACAATTTGTTGGCAAGTTTGCCAAATTATTACATACAAATTGGAGTTTTCTTTAAAGCTTGTCGTCCTCCCGGCAAATTCTGCATGGCGATTTCTAACTTGTTCATATCTTTTTTCTACATTTAGTGTCACCAGCTGTTAGACTTTATAAACATTTTGGGGACATCGATGAGATGATTAGTTGATGACTCTGGTTCAAATTTTTATAAACTATGAATGATGTCAAAGCTGCAATATCCACCATATTGTAGAAAAAAGCTGCAATCTTTTATGCACGATGCATAAATTAACTGTTTTCTAACTATTAGAGCAAAAGCTAGTGCCAATAAACCAGCAACTTTAGCTTTGTATAAACAGAGTTAGCTTCGTTTTTAAGTTATTATTAAGTTCTAAAACTAGAGAAACAACCCTCTCAGCTTATCAGTACTTCTAGTTTGAAACTTAGCTTGCTTTACTAGATTGAAAACCAGTCTCATGTGCACCGGGCATTAGTCTGCATCTGGTCAATAACGTCAACATCTCCCAATGGGAACAGCTTTTTATTTTTTCCGAACGTATGAAATAACTGCAGCATTGTCTGTAAATCCGAACATGGATGAATAATTTAGACGACGATGCTCTGGTAACATTTCTTTCAGGATACGTGTTCACAAGTTGATTGCTTTCTGGGCGTCTTCTTCTTTTCCAGTATATAAAATACCTTTACAAAAATATCCGTCTCCTAAATCACAGACCCACTATCTGGTTTTTACAGACATATGGTCCAAAAACACTTTCTGCAACCCAAGTAAAGAAAAATATCTAGGTATATAAATTGAAATATCTTTTTTTCTCGAAACACAAGGATCCCGAACTCGTTTTAAACTCTAAATTCTGTAAATCTTTTCAATGGACCAAGGCATGAAGATTTGGTGTGATCTATACAAAATTACTATTGAAAAATCTCATCGCAAAAGCAAAATGGTCTGACCAGATCCATTTTGACGATCAGTGGCATTCTGCATCTGCCTGCTGCATTTGAACATATCATTATAATGACAAGTTCTTTACTAGTTTTGTACCCAGGTCGGACTCATCAGCATTATATTATATATAAACTCTTCGTCGAATCTTTCTTTTTCCACAAATAGCTTCAATGTGTCAATGAATTTGTGCGCTGAAGGTATGTCAGCAAAAAGCTTTACCCCATAAATTTCATGTTCCCTGATTCCATATCGTAATTTGAATTTTTCGAGCCAGCCCGAGCTTTTAAAATGAAATCTCCATTCAAATTTGTATTGAAAAATATTGCTTTTACATTCAATAATGGACCAGATATTGGCTATCCAATTGATTGTCTTTGACCAAACAAAATGACACTCGTCAAATTTGTACTTTCTGATTTTTTCGTCAATTTTGGCTCTGAGCTTGCATCTTCTTATATTAAACAAATAGTAAACTTCGTAATGTGCAATTCATTACGTACGTGAGAAAAAGTGGATACAGTTCTCCACGTGCAAATCAATATTTTTTTTGTTTGTTTTTTACTTTATTATGTATTATACCATCCGGATAATCGAGGTTCTACTGTATAATATTTATGAAAGATGCTTAATAATAAGTTTAAATTTGATTTATATCGGGTGTAAAATTTAAATATTCTTATTTCAGCATAAAATATAAATACTCATTTGTAGATAGCCTTTATTGTCATTTCGTGACATATCTGTTATTGAACATGATAAATTATTTTTTTGAAAGATATGCCTCGACTTTGAAATTCATAATGAACTGAACAACCTCTGCTTCACTTCTAGATATCAGGAATTTATATTGAGTGTGGAGTCATCGAAATGCACCAATCAACCAGATCGTATTCTGCATTTGTGTTTAAAATCGTAACACTGCTTCTGTTTGTGTTGGAGCAAGAGTTATTTTCGTTCGAAAAACGATTGCAGTATTATCGAACGAGGAAAATGCGAATAGTTTCGATGCTTTTTTTGGTCATTAAAGTAATAATTCAATATCAATACAGAATAATTGCAAAAATAAAAAAAATCATGCTGTTTAAGTATACTAAGGTTATTCTAAAAGACATAAAAACTACTCGGCGAATTTATGAAATCCTTCTACAACAATAAAAAATAGTTTTAATTGCAAATAATCTAAGTCAATATTGACAATTAAAAAGCTATAAAATAATGTAATTATAATCGACTGCAACACTACACCAGGCTTATATTTTCAACGCAATCTCATAATAATTTACATCCAATACAATAAAACAACAACTTTTTTGATAAACAACAAAATAAAACAACGATTTCATTCATCAGCATAGTCTCTTTCAATAATGATATGAACATGCATTTTAAAGCTTCTCTAACATTTCGATGCCTTTTTTGTAAAATGATTTTTCTTTGGCCTTATAATAGGCTTCAGATTCAGTTTTTTCAGATCTGCAAACCAGATCCGTAAAATACTGTGTAGTGAATAGCATCTGCAAAAATTTTGATTCGAGTATGTCCTAGAATGTTCAGATTTCCTAGGAGTATCAAGGAAAGTTACTGTTGGTACCAAGCCTCTATCTAAATCAATATCAATGCAATTATTACAATAATTTTACTCAATCTTAGATATTTGGTGTGTAGCTGATTACGCTAAACTAGATTCAATCTAAAATATTTGTGCTGCAAATCAGTAGTTTGGCGATGAAGTGTAATTGGTTACACTTGGGCTGGCGTTTTTTTTATATTCGTAATAATTCTCATTTAACAACAGCTCAATGAAATCAGTTTTCCATTTATGAAACTGTATTCAAACTAATTGTAAGTAATGTGTTACATATATTTTCAAATTGAGCAACCATCAATGAATTAATTATAGATTGGGAAATATTGCCTTCAAAATTATTCTAAGGATACCTCACATATTCAATTCTGTCGCAGAGTTGAATAAATAAATGGGACACCCAGTCTCAAATTTTGCATTTTTCTTTTTCGACCACGATATAGAAATTATTTGAGTAGTATTTTTACACTTATATATCAATAATGAAAATTTCTGGCGAATATTGATGACGTATAACATCGAAGATCTTCGATGGACATTAAAAACACCCCGAGCCGACATGCTAATATTTCTATTTTTGTATGAATTTAGCCTCCCACTTTCGACATATTGTTTTGATATAATATCACTATAGCCCGGCTTGCCAAAAAACCCTATCTCATTTTTTCCTTACCCCAATTGATTCGGCTCCAGACGCTGTTATGCATCATTCATGTAAAAGTTGTGGATTGATTTATACAACGTTGATTAGCCATCTCATATATGGAAAATCGTATGAATAATTCAGAAGCATCATCATATTCATTCGGCAATAGATTGCAATAAATTCACAAAAAAGCATTTTAAAGTCGATTACACCTACAGCTTCTCATATTCACCATATACACGCTAAAATACTAGGTACTTGAAATCATGCATCGTGTAAGAATTAGATGTAAAATTAAATCAATCGCTGATGTAAGAATGATAGATTAAGCGCCTCAGAATTGAATGCATATTATAAAAGTACCAAGTTTAATACATCTAAAACTTCTTGATGTGTATGAAACTACGATTTTTTTCTTATTTTGATTTATTCTCAGCGATTTTATATAGATACTCAACTTTTCGAATTTTCCCAGATGAAAAATTTACTTTAGTGGTTTTTGGAATGTTCATTATTGGGGATTTGTATGGAATATAGCATATCATTGGAAAGGGTATAATCTGGAAAACTTTTTGAAACAATATTAAGTTCAAAATAGTTATTAGTTTTTTTAAAAAGAATTTTTAAGTTGACACCCCTCATTAGTTTACACATTTAATGTGACTTTGGAAGCTTAGAACTAATTTTCTTTAAAAAAAATTAGTTGTAAAGGGGTTGTAACGTTTGAGGCGGGGGCGTTCTCGGGGGCAGAGTCCCCGGGCGGCCCACGGGTCCGTTCTTCTATCGGGCTGTGATGCTGCTGGATGAATGGATGGGAATACGAAGGGCGTCGAATGGAAAGACTCTTTTCGCAAGATAACTATTTATTCCGCACTACAGATAGAGAGAGAGAGAGGTCTGGCTGCAGGAAGGACGACCTCCCGCAGCCAAGGCCAACCAACGACTCTCACCCGACTTCCGCTTCCTGCGCGTCACTCGCGTCACGCGCAAAAAGCGATAGGTCGGTAAGCAGATGCAATGTCTCCGCAGGGCCACAAGAGATGGCGCTGTTAAAATAGCACATTGCACCTGAAGAGAAATGGAAGATGTCGCTACTATGCAAAAGGACATGTCTCTAAAGAAGTCGTCCATAATTTTGGTGAAGAAATTCGAATTATTTCAATGCTTTACAGCTAATTCGCGTAATGCACTCGAAGCAATCACTCCATCCAGATTGCACCCCAGCGGCTCTGAGACCGCTGGGGCCACAGGCGTGCCCCTATACCTGCTTTTGTTTGCAGGCCAGAGATTCCTATTGGAGACCTTTCTTATCTTTGTTCTAGTAAGTAGGAAATGTAATAAAAAATATGCTAATACAGTTTTAAAAAAGGCGAATAAGCAAGTGGAAAGTAAGGGCAAAAAAAGAAAGAACTCTGTATGAAGTGCTTCGAAAACCGAACAGCTTACTAATAAAATTTATTAAAAAAATGTAACTAATTATTATGGTTTAGCTATTCGCCATCATGTTCAGCATGTTCATCAGCATGTTCAGTAAATCTTATGAGCCATTTATGAAGAATTAGCGTCTGATAATTTATTGGAAAGATGATTTGGCTCGTTTCAACGAGTGCGTATGGTCCCTGGTACCGAAATATATTTTTATGGCAAAAAATACTAGAAATCACAACATATACTGCAGCCTGCATTTTTACGAAGCATTTACACTTATTTTAAAAACAATGGATAAAAAGATGCATTGCGATTCGTAGAGACGCGCAACGAAGAACGTATACGTCTTGCCAACTGCCAAGACTCCGAATCTTCTAAATAACCTAGAACAGTTCACAGATACACCAAATCAGTCAAAAAGAAGAGGCTTAGGTAACTGAAGAATTTTTTTATGAAGCTGGTATCGCTGATTAGTAGTATATGATGACCCCTTAACCCTTTGAGTAGTATGGACATACATGTATGTCCGAACTCTTATGTCCCAGATAGAGCAATCTTGCACATTGAAGTTCGGAAACAGACAGAGAAAGAGAGAACTTAGCGCAGTTCGGGAGACTGAGACGGAGAGCTTCTTCGCATGATTGTATAGATCGTTAAGCCCAAATTTATCGACTTATAATGATTTCGATTTCAAGTGTGTTATTTGTTTACGCAAAGAAACGACCAGATATTGTGAGCTATCGACAATGTTTGTTTTTTTAATTGCTTGCCGTTCTTCGCTGCGTGTTGAATGAGTCTTTGTCCAATTATCATTTCCTTCTAATGGAGGAGCAAATGAATCGATTTTTTGTGCATTGTTTATGTAAAGAAATGACGTGGTCTTGTATGCTATCAAATATTTATTTACAATTGACCCTGCCTCGAATTAAAGATTGTCTTACGCTGATAGGAGTTGATAGAAAGTAATCGGTGTAAAGCGATTATGACATCAACGACTTCATCGACTTTAAATTTGCTCACTCCTCAAAAGGTTAAATCAAAAATATATTGCCTAACACAAAAATACTTAATTTGCGCTATTATAACTACAGACTAAAAAGTTATGACGATTTAAAGATGAAATTTTGGGTATTTTTCAAAATGTTGAAAAAATAATCTATTTCGACAACCCTGAATCTTAGGACTAAGGTTAACACCGATTGTTATATGGTTAGGCAAAATTATTGAGGATTTTTTAAGATATTAATGATGATTTGGACTTTCGACAGTGACAGATCAGCATTTTGATCGCCTTCGATGCTTGAACAAGGAGGCATATATTCATAAGATTTAAAAATATATTGTAAGCACACCAAAAATTTAATAGTCATGTATTAATTTAGCCAGATACGTGGTGAAAAACAAAAGATCTCGAAAACATCACGTCAAAATGTAAACAATGGGAAAGCGCTTCCGCTTCACATTTCCCTTTACAAAGGGCGGCAATAACCGGAAGCACGGCCATGTTGCCACACTACCACCGCAAGTCGGAGTTTTTCATACGCGGCCTCAACCTAACTACCCGGACCTCCTCGGAGACTCTTGCTAGTTCCTCCCGGCGGTCAGCTTTGGACACAGCCTCCCCCCCACGTATAAATACTCGGCTTATGTAAATATTTATACGCAAATTTCGACGTGTGCGTGTCTTATGCTGGGGAGAAGGGTGTTGAGAAAGAGTGACACTCTCACAACCACCCCACTTTTTTGCTGGCCGACACCCTCCAGTCACTTCGGAAAATACTTGGATTTTATAATATGTATACATTTCGATGGGTAAATATTGAATAGCATCAATCACGCACATGACCATAGAATTCGCTTCAAGGCTTCTCTTGAAAAATTGACTACTATCAAATAAATAAAGATACATTTAATTTGATTTCTTATCGATAGGCATTATTTCCACCTTTTTTACAGCAACTAATTGATTACAATCAACTACCAATTTGGTCTTCATATGTTTATGCTTTTTCTTAAACAGTGTCTACTACTGTTTGTATGTCTATACATAGCATAAAACAACCACTAGACCAATAGCTTGCTTGTTTTATAAAATATTACACAAACACAGCTTCATATTTCAGTTAACAGTTTCCCCCCCAAGAGTTTCACGCATTTTTCATTTGTATGTTTTTCAATGCTTTGTTTCTAAATATTTGTATTTTTTTAAACTGATGGCTTTAATACATCTACATATTGAGTACCATTCTTGTCTAAGTATTTGTTTTGGTAGCTCAACTTTTTAATGAAATTGGTACCCTTATAACAACTCAACTCCTCTTCGAGTGGTCGATAGTGTGCGTAGTATCGTCGGTAGGAGGCAAGTAGATCCTCGGCCATTCTAAATTCTAGCAATACGTGGTATCGGCGCCCTTCATAGCAATTCACCTTCCCTCTACGCATTTGTGTGTTCCTACATTCCTGACAATCCTCTGCTGAATTCTCCCGTATGGTTTTGGTTTTGGCCGAGGTCAGCAGATCCTCGGCCCCTCCAAACCTTCTCGATGCCTGAGTCCGATGAACGCACGATCCATCTCGTCATCTTATAGTTGAATGCCGGCAGATTCTTTTTTTTCTGTGGGAGGGGAATCTTTGCACCCACGGTATTCCGCGGATGGGCTCTTACAAGCCAAGACACCCTTCACAGGTAGTGTAGGATTGTACCCACTAAACACCCTCCATTGTCCTTCTCTGTCCCCTTGATATTTTTTTTCACATTGCTTCAGGAGGACAAGTAGTATGGCCTTAGGTGATTGGCTATATTATATTGTTCTATTCGCGCCAAAGGTCCCAGTTCTTCTTGCTTTCTATCATGCTGTGGACCATATTATCGACGTTGAGCTCGGCTACTCCGAGTGCTTGTTTCAGCAGTTTTCTCTGGAGTACCCAAGCCTCACAGCCAATGATGGTGTGCTCTGCGTCATCAACCTCCACTTGGCAGTGATGGCACGTTGCGGATGGTTCTTTGCCAATCCGCTTCAGGTACCGAGTGTATTACCTCGAAGGATCGAGTGTATTACCTCGTTTGTGGTACGTCATCTGCACGGCATTGGCCTTCCAATATTGGGTATGAGCCATCCTAGCTTACTGGCCACCTTCTGCGTCTTCTGTGCAGCTGCTTCAATATGTTTTTTGAGGGTCAGCTTGTTGTCCAAGAGGATCCCGAGATATCTCAGCGATTTGCTGTATTCAACCTCGTGACCGTTCACAACAAGCTTCTTGACCCTCGGTCTTCTTCTTCTACTGTAGATCATTGACTCCGTTTTTTCTGCCACCAGCTGCTGGCGATTTTTCCGCATACATGCGTTGATTCTGGCGAAGGCTTAATTGCCCATGCTTCATTCATTCATGGAAGTGGGCCCCAGAACGGATCCCTGCGGAATGCCCATCTCTAGCTTCTTGGTCGTGCTCGTTTCACAATGATGGGCACGTCGATCTCTAAAATAGTCGCTGAAGAGCTCAATTATGTATTCGGAAACTTCGAAGTTTTCCCTGAGCGCGTCAATGATCAGCTCCCAACTGGCGCTGTTAAAAGCATTATTTATATCGAGCGTGATCATTACGACGTCTTTGTTCTGTTTGACCGAGCCTTTTCACGTCTTCCGGATTATTGCAGATTCTAGGTTATCTTAATCATGCCGCGACGTTTCTTTTCGTCACTAAAAGACGTCGTGCGTATTCCAGCAAAATGGTGGGCATCTTCTTTATCTGAGCTAATTTAGCATATCTACTACATCTCATCCAAAACAGCTCAGCATTTTTAAGGAGTCGCCGTACCGGACACCAATGTAACGTTGGCCGGGAGTACTCTCATAAGTAAAAAAGGTCGTGCTCTCAAGTGGTTTTTTTCTTCTGACTGCAGTGAGTCCTAATAGTACGCATCGAAAGCGCAAATCCCGTCTCTGATATATAAAACGTATAAGATTGTATTAATTCCTAGCATTAATCTAATTTATAATGTGATTTTGTTTGTAAGCACATGGCCTCATTGGATACTCCGTTGAGAGCATGGTTCGCCTCATCATTGAGCTAATTTGCATTTCTACAAACACCACTCGCTATATTTTAAACGCACAAGTCGAATACAAGTACTTACTCCATGAGGTTTTCAACGTCTCTATTATAGGGCCACGACCATCGACAGTCCATTCCGCCATTTACCCCTATTCTGAGAATTAACATTATTATTTCTTTATGTATAGATGATAGTTATAATATACAACTGTTGAAGATCAATTTCTATTTTTAAAAAACAAGTAGCGTGATTGTTTTGACACTTGCATATACATACAGGTGATATGGGGGCGGGGGTCCCAAAAGCGGGCGCGCTCTCTTGGAATATTTCTGGGCAAATGAGGCGTTAAAATAACCTGTTATTCTTAAAATGTCCATAAACTGGGATTGGGCTGGACCATCACCGCGGAAAGGTCGCCACCGAGTCGTCCACGCTCCGGGGAAAATCGAAAGCCTTTCCCAAAATTTGTTATCTGTGATTTTGCATACAAGTCCATTGTGCGCGGACCGTCGAGATACGGACCTGCTGGTACACCCAATCCAAGTAGAAGCCTCTTGTCATAATAAAGTGAAAATTTTACTAGCATTACACTATCAATATATGTCATTGTATATTTGCATAATAATACGGAGCAATTGATGTATAACATTTTGGTGTCTCGAAATGGAATGCGTTTCTTCACATTTTAACTCTGTGTGGTCCGTGATCATATTTCCAGACCATAAATTGTATATATAATGCCCATTTATTGTTTGAATCACCAGACAAAAATTCTTTTTTAATTTTATTTATAAAGAAAAACAATTAAAACAATGGTTTTTATATTTGCATTTTAGCATTATTTTTTAATCATAAAAAATAAATTATTTAAAAATCCAATGTATTATAAAGATTTACTGACTGTACATCTCACGAGTACGAAAGGGATGGTCATATAGGATGGCTACGTATCCGATAATGAAAGCGAATAAAATACGGATTATCCTATAATTGGAAACAAATTTGTTGAAAGAAAAATGTAAAACCACGCATTTAAATCTTCAAAAACAAATCCTGATTTATAATCTGTGCCCCGATTCCGAAATTGTTGGCATTAAAATTGTTTACAAGCTCACTATCGATTTACAAGTCTTTGTTATGCATGCTTTTCAATATCGCAGACAATTTCGGAAACGTATTGGGTGTGTGAATAAATTCCTGCCGTTTTTCGTGAAAATAAACCCTTTATTTTAAGAGCATGTTAATCAAAATATTTTCTGTCGAGCCATGAGTAATCGATTGGAAAAGTGATAATCAAAAGATGCAATGTCAGGAGAGTACAGCGAGTGTGGTAAAATTTCCCATTTCATCGTTTTTATATAGGTTTTGACCGTTGATGTAACGTTGGTCTAGCATTCTTATGTTGCAAAATCACCTTGCAAATTTCCTTCAATGCTCAAACGCATCAATTGCTTTCGATAGAGATCTTTTGTGATGGTTTAATTGGATTGGAGCATCTCATAATATTAGATAAAAAACCAAATACAGAGCATGAGGTACGATACAATGTGAAATTATCTTATCTTATCTGTCAGAGCCGTCGCAGCGTGTATGAAACTTGTACATAAATAAATGCACACTATCAATAGCACACAATATTCGGTCATATCTTCAAGTAAACATAAACAATACATTCAATCGTACGATGCACGTAATATACTCTCTCCGTCTTTGTCTCCCATTCGCAATCTCCGATATGTAAGATCATCTTTCCGTCTCTGTTTATCTCCAAACTCAATATGCAATACACTCTTCGTCTCTGTCTGTCTTCGAGCTCAGCATGTAAGAATGCTCTTTCTGAATCACTGTAATTCGATCGCAAATAAGCGATCATCCTACCATACAGATTAAACCAATCTGTGCTTATTTTTTACACCAGAGTATGATCAACATAGATCTCCATAATGAATCTATATACTTCAGCAGCAGGTTTCTTTTGAATAAAGTAGTGCAGAAAAATTCCCCACAAATATGGTCTGCACAAAATTCGACACGTTTTACGCTACGAAAAAAAATGTTTACACTGTAATGGATTGACGTACACTGATTTTAAAGATATTTTGTAGTAATTCATACCACTTAAGATACACAAAATGGTTATACCGCCGTCTGACGGTGAAACGGCAGGTACTTATTCACACGCCCAATAGAAAATTTCCATAAGATATTTTCTCAGAGATAGAAGAATTTATTTGGTGGTTGAATTCCATATGTCACTAAACTAGAGGATCTGTGAGTGAATAGCATAATAATAATTATCTTTGAATTATATTTTAAATGATGTTGCAAAGCAGTCATTCATACCTTATAATATCTCTCAGTATTTATGTTTTAATGGCAGATAATCGAAACAAACTTATATCGAGACGATCGATCGGAAATGTTAATATTTTCGATCTTCCAAATCAGTTGGCACAGTGAAAAACTATGCATTTAATTTTATTTTATTTCCAAAGTATCCCAAAGCATTTCTTTATGGAAAACTAACAATGGAAAATTCTCTTGGTCCTTACCTTGATTTCCATAACTGTGATCTGCTGAAGCGTACTTAAAGTATAAAAACCAAATTCTAGACTCGAAAAGCAGCATATCCCTTTAATCCCATTAAAGTTTACACAATATCAATAAAATCATCATAGCTAAATAATTCTATATAGGTATTTGTTCAACAGTCGCTTTAAATATTAAAGGATTCGGTTATAATAAATGGTGGCTTTATCTGTTTTTGAAGTGAAATTTCTATAGACGCGATAAGAAAAAAATGTTTAAACGTCACGATAAATGAAACTTCAACCGATAGTTTGTAGGAAAAATAAGCATAATTGTTTGTACCGCTAACTCTCGATATATTAGCTCTCTGAGGCTAAAAGGATTAAACTCTTTTCTTTTTCATATTGAGTCACTTTTTTGCAAGTTTGTCAAAAAAAATCCTATGAACTTATTAAGTGATATTTACAAATTGGTAAAAGTAAGTCTTAATTTATTTAATGAAATTGAAATTTCTATACTTTAGCTACACTATGCTGTATCTATAAGCATTACGTGCTCTTTAAAGAACAAGCGATATTTAAACATCAAAGTTAATAACACAATTAACAACAATGATTATTAATTTTAAAATAAATTTCTATCAATCTCTATTGTTACCTTGAAATACTTGTATTTCGGCTTTCTTCGTTATTCAGAATGTTCTATTAAACATCACTTGTAATTTCATTCAAGGAGGCTTAGAACTAAAACATAAAGGATAAATAAATTCATTTTCCAAATGAAAAATTCGCTGAAACTCTTTTTTTCGGGCAGCTTTGATGTTGCGCATTTCAATCGAGATTTAATAATTAATTTTCGCTCAATCGGAAGTGACGCAACAGAATCAACCCTTCCAGCGCAATTTTGAAATTCAACCTCTTGTACTCCAATGTATACGACGTTTCGATATTTTCATCTTAACTGTATTTTGAAAAATAATTCTTCAAAATATCAAATTCAAAATAAAGATTCAAATTCAAATCCTGATCGTGGGAAAAGATCATCTGAAATGATCAATACAATGATAAATTTTGGCAATTTTCGCATGTTTCCCAAAAAACAAAGCTGTAAGTATCTTAATAGGAACAAGTTGGTGCATTAACTATAAAAACTAGATATATCACACCAAAAATGAGCTTGAAAATATCGATCTCTATGCAAAAAATAACTTAGACGACAATGCACTTAAAAATGAACTTGGAACGGTTCTTTGAGTAGCCTAAACATTTCCAATGCTTAGCGGTGAGAGATTTAACATGCCACAAAAATATAGAATGATTTACATTTATTGGAATTAGGGTTTCTATGTCGAGACGACCCGGGGCTTTTTTCCCAGGACCCGTAGCTAACGGATTTTAATAAAAACATTTACAGTAAGTTTTTCAGAGGTTATTATAATGTATTTTATATATTTCGTATTAAATAAGTAGTATCATTTTGTTACATATATTTTATCAACATTGTAGTCCACAATGGAAAGAAGTCAATCGGAAGTATGGAAACATTACAAAAAAAACTACAAAAAAAGGGATAGCCCAAACTGCCCAAAACAAATCACATGTAAAGGGTCAAACACAATTGAACTAGTGAGACGTCTTGAAAGGGTACATCGAACTTTTGTACATCGAAGAAGACAGTGCGAAAATAATTAAAATATTCCAATAACCAATAATAAATTTTGTAAAGAGGAAAATACTTTCAGAAATTGTAGCAACAACGACTGATGGTGTCATGAAAAAGTTTGGGCGTGAATGTCCTGTCGTCAATGAACTTGCATAAATCAAGAAATATTTTACCAGAAAACTTGTCAAACAGAAACAGAAAACATTGAAACAGAAGAATATTTAGATTATTCCAATAAAGATGAACAAAACACTGAAGAAAGTGACTCAAAATATGATAATTCAGAAAGATAGATCAAGATGCATATGTAACATACATAAATATGTAACGCATATAAATATTTAATTTAAAAAATCTGTACTTAATTGAAGATAAAATAAAAGTCTCGAGTCCCGGGAAGTTCCGGGACATTGAAAAAGCCGAGACTTCAGAATCTCTAATTGGAATAAAAATCATCATCCATCCATAACTGAATGCACCAAGACATATTTTCCAAAGTTCAGATTGTCATTCACCAATGTAGGAACCAATAATTTTAGCACCCACTATACATTTCAAATCTAGTTCCTGAGGATAACCTATTATAACCGAACCCAGTGAGTTCCAGTTCATGTTCTAAAATCGCATTATTCGTCGCTGAAGCAACTTATCAGCTTAGCATCATCACGAAGAAGTATTTTATGATATTTTGTTCATTGATATGATCAACAAATTTAAAGCGTTCTACATTCTCAGGCATCGCTTTTAAACAATGTTTCTAATTCTAATGATTTATCATGATTTGACTAGCTTACTAAGGAGCTATTTGACTACTCCTTAAATGTTTTTTTAACAGCAAGCTAGTATTCAGTTTATCTACTATACTATATTTGTTGCTACTTTTACAAATCTTGGCTTGCTAAATCTGAGATACACCTAAGCATAACGTATGTCTTCACCCTAGCTCGGCAGCGCCCTAGCGAGGAAAGGAGGGACTGGAATCTTTGCACTCCGGAAAGCCTTTTCCAGTAAAATCAAAAAGGTCGTCTAAAGTAGTTTTTCACTGTCCCCTGAGGAAAACTACTCAGTCTTTATAAATCCTCCCTATCGAAACGTTACGTTCATTCAGGAGACTCGCTGTGTGAGCATTCTAAATGAAACTCGGATCTTATGCTACCTTCAATATCAAGCAAATGAGGAGGTGAATGCGTGAGACAGACGAAATGGAAGTAACCCCTTCCTGTGAATGGATATTGAAGAGGCCCATAGTTCTGTAGTGGACTGTTTGTGGCTGCACTATGGTGATGATGATGTTCAAAATATGATATCATTTTACGAAGTTTTTTCTTGAATTTAAATTACCATATCCTTTTTTTATGACAGCGTGTCAAGTTTTAATAACTCATTGTAAAATATTTCTTATGAAACTCGTTGAATACTTAATTTTATCTTTGAATCTTTAGAGTGTATCTTGTCTGTATATTTACGTTCTGGCCATTTACGTTGTACAAGTCTACGTGACGATTTTAGTGCAGTACACATGAAGGGAATACCGTTTATGCAATCTGAAACAATAATGTAATAAAGTTATCCAACTAAAATTCGGTAACTTTGTTGTTTAAAATAAAAATCATTTAACATCAAAAATTTTGAGCAACATTCTAAGGCGAATATCTTATGTATAAAAATAATACCACGAAATGTACTATTTTTTAAATCAATGCGTGTGCTGCGTATCCTCGTAGATTGAGTACGCATAGTGCTCATAAGCAGGTCGCACAATGTTGATTCTTTCACAATTCATATTTGGATTTAAACATTATTATTATTTAAAAAAAAGTGTGTGTAAGACTTTCGTGTGGTAGACGTAATTTTTTTAGCTTCTCTGAAATGTTGATATTATGCATTGTTTGCTAAAAAATGAAACTGTGTTTGTGTAATATATAATAAAAGTGGCATGATACTGGTCTTCTGGTTGTTTTGTGTTATTAACACATTAACACACAGTAGACGCGATGCGGCGCATGCTCATAGCGTGTCAATGATATATGAGATGGAGACAGAGACTGCAAACGTTTCTCCCTTTCTTTCTGAACAGTTGGAGTTTCACTTCTCGTGACGTTCATGGCAATTTGCTATATAGCGCCTATAGAAGCTTCGCTTCAAAAACAAATTAAGTTTGAAAGCGAATATTTTAATTAAATTTACTTCGTGTCGATCGATTTAATAACATTGTTCTAAGATGACAATAGGCTGTCCGATGACGAAAAGAAAGATAATGCATGCAATTAGCTTATCGCCTCGTAGGGGCGCCCTTTTGTTTCACCCGTGGTGGACCAGTGTCGCAATTTTTTTTTTCGAGATTAAAAAAGGGGTGTCGTTTTTATCTAATTGTTGAAGCCGCGAGGGGGGGTTGGCCATAGAGCAATATCGTAAATCCGGTGCTAAGTTAGTCCGAGGCAGATATTGGAGCAACGCGTTTTAACAATGCTCGGGCAGTGCGTAGGCGAGCTGCCCTGTGGATGTTTCCATTTCAATTTCACTGGCGATTTCCTTCAAGTAGCCCGCGCGCCCGGGGAACGGGTATACATTAACATACGCGGGCCCTACAACCGTATAATGCATACAGCCACACGTAAGTCTTCTGGCATGGACATCACCCCCCTCCCCCACTACACACCATACACCCTCACCACCCACCCACCCGGACAAACTAAGCACGCATCCTGGTAAGGGGCTAGAGCGGTGCGCAAGGGATGGGCCACGCTGGCGGATCGGGTGGTCGCTGCGGGAGGGGAAACTTTCAGGGATGTAGTCTCACCGACTCCTTCTCATCTAATCCAGATCGTTTGACCAACTATCGAAATCTTCGATTCAAGTCCTAACCACCTTCGAAACTAAAACTCTTTGAAATTTCCAACTTGCCACATGGATACATGACCATCAATCAATGTCAATAGAACACAACTCTGCCAAGATCTCATCGTTGGATTGAATTTGAATTTAAATATATTTAATTTATAAAAATCATGCGAATACACGTCATAATTGACTAAAAATATTAAATTAAATGTAAATTTTACATATTGATTATAGTTATTTTTTAATATTTTTCACAATACTAATTTAATAACTTATATCCAAATAAATACAAGAAAATATTCTCAACCTGTAAAATCTCTCGTTTTCCATATCGCGATTATGTCAATATCACACGTATAAAGAGATGAATATATGATTTAACTTCCTGGCCTTTTATTTTAAAGGTTCGAACTCAAATCTAAATTACTGAAAAAATATCACATCGGATACATTGCAGATCGATCATCAATATATAGGTTTGTCCTTAGATATAAATAATGATATGCTTTGCAGCCACAGGATCATAGTTATATTTAAGAATATATTTTTACAAAATATTATTGATATTGTTTAAATCTGTGTATTTGGATTTAGAAATGAAAGTCGCTTAATTTAAAAAAAAATTGAAATTCATAAGCCGAAATAATTATGGTCGCCGACAGTGCCGAGTAGATGTGTCCTGAATTTAATGAGTGATAAGTGAAAACAAATTTGGACGCACAATTTTTTCAGGAAGAATCGTCTGCTGTGTCTGCGAAGTCAGAAAAAAGCAGCATCAGCAGGGCCGTTATCGCTTATAAAGGGCGTTTTTCGGGTGCGTGCATAAATTGAAATTGTCCGAATGCGAACGGTGTCCCTTATTCTTGTGTCGCCGCACACAAAGGTAGTCCACCCCTCGGCATGGGCACATCATCTGCGTACGGAGTGCGTAGGGGAGAGGAGGGTGTTCTGGGGGCAGTGCGCCCCCTGGTCCAGCAGGGGGGTCCTCCCCCCCAGCCAGCTTCCTTCTCTCGCTGCCCCCTTCGATCAATACCCCATATATGTACGACTTTATGTAAAAGTTTAGACGTGCCTGCGTACGCAGAATACGGACATATATCTATACACACACCTTACATTAAAGATACACACCGCACAAGAGGAGGTTTGACGACACGGAGGGTGGACCGGCCTCTCCACCGGCAGGACGCCGCAGCCTCGATATATAAAGCCTCCCGTGAAAGCCTTACACCATAGCCGAACACGATCGCGTTTCCACGAGCCAAGACCTCTTGCTATGAGAAACGCTCCCGAAATTATAAAAACGCAAAAAAAGACTAAATTATTCCTTCGAAAGGCTTACAGCGCCCCCATCCCCTATCGGGTCGACTTAGTCTTCAACGATGCATATCCTTTGACAGGAACAAATTTCACACATCGTGCGAATTATACATGTAAAGCCCAGATGTTTAAAAAGTACATTAAGGATCGGTCGATCCCGAAGAAAGTCGATCAGTTAACAAAGCGGAATCTTTAATGCAAAAGTTGAGGCATGTTTGTCTTCTATCTTCGATCCCGCGTGAACTTTTTGTTTGAAGTTTGCGAATTATGAACGACCCTGAGATACAGATATAAACTTAAAAATACTTGTTGTTGACGCGGTCTAACAAAAAAAATGTCATTGTATCACTGATACATTATACCCACTCTCCATCTATAATTACAAATTGTATAAATAAAGAATACTCTCGAGACGAATCACAAATTTGCCCATAAATTAGGACGTGGAACGGACACCCTTGTGACCTTAGAACAAAAACGAACGAATTCTCAAATGCGCTCATTTTATAAAAATATATTGACGAATATGATTTCTGATTAAACACTTATTTCCATCTTATCCTCTAATTATATCCCTAAACTTTGATCAAATATTATTTGCACGAATTGAAACCATCCATCGGAATTGCAAATAAATGCATAATTGTGTGCCTCTTTATATTAATAAAAATACTTGAATTGGCTTCCTTGTCTAGATTTGTTGCATATTTATGCAAGAAGTTGTCGATTATATTAATATTAATCGATATTGTGAGGTGGTGTGAAATTAATTTAGTGTATTTAGCATACACATAGTTCATCGACTTAATTTGGATTATATGAAAATTTATCATATTCAAAGTACAAGTAGACTACTTATATAAAATACCATTGATCGTAAACTTCTTGGATGGAAATATATTCAAAATTCAGTAGTGTAATAATTAAAACATAAATATTCTGATTAGCTTAATAATAATTTAAATCAGAAAATGGCCACGATAATGCAAATATTAGCTCAGATCAAAAATTTTCCGAAATCGGATTTGTGACTTCATTTTGATGTATTCGAAATTTTTATATTAACTAGAGACCTACAATAGAAGCGTATTTTAAGCATACAATGAATTTGTCATCAGACTCAACACCATCCACCTGCTTAAAGACAGCTTTATCAATTAAAATTTGAAGTTAGTGAATGTGGCTTGACAGCCTCTGTATAAAATGCAAACTAGTGCTGTTCTTATTTTATTTATCCTATTGAGATACTCTTCCGAAGCTTTATGTGTATAGGACATTCTGTTCGTACGTTTATGGTTCAAATAATACAGAAATTTCTTGTAATCTTACTTTATTTTGTATAACTGGTGGATGTCAAAATATTTTAGAATTTATTATCTCTAAGAAGGAATATGCTGTAAAAGGAATAACTGTTACATTATACTAATCTAACTTTTGAACTTATATTTTTGTATTGTTATACAAAAATTGACATCATTTTATCATTTCACCACGTCACTTTTTTATACAATTCAATATCATTGCAATGGGTACAAAATACACTGCATTGAGCTGTCTTTCATTCCCCAAAAAAAATGTGTTAAAGACAGTCTTCTTGGGGGAGAGGTGCCCAATATCGAAGAGACAATAAAAAAATTTAGCCTCCTCATAATCGTTCCTCTAACCACAAAAATTCATGTAACATAAATAGAATCGTGGAGGCTTAAAAAAGAACATTTACACCATCGAAAATTCGTAAAGGGCGAAAAAAAAACAATTTGCAATCCGAAATTTTGTAATAGGATCCTTGTACCTTTTACATCCGCCCGAAGCCGTCCTTGAGTATAGGAAAACGATAAGGATGACATTTTGCCATATTGTTCGATATATGATAACGGCCTATAGTCAACATAGAACGAACAATATGAGGCAATTGCCTCAAACGGCGCGATTGTGAGAATCGGTTAAAATTTAATAAAAATAAGGCGTGGATGCCTATGATTTTTCTAAATGTGAAAACACTGTAATCGATGCATATTAAAATACATCCCCTACACAATAAATAGCATAGATTTTTATCGACAAACAACGTATAAAATAAGCAATATTCATCATTCAACTTTCGTCTTGTTTGTCTAACAAACAAGATCTTATGGGATGATATATTTTTCAGGCTTTCAAAATAGTAAATAAGATTTCCGTGGAAAAAACAACACTATTTTATCACATATAATATTATAAAATAGAATGAAAGATAAGACTATTCAAATAAATAAAGTTGAAAATATTTATTTTTAATGAGTTATTGAACTAAATTGTCAATTCCTATCATACGCAGAACCATTATTAATATCGTTCTTTTTGACTGAAATAGGAACTGAACATTATAAATACCACATTTAAATTAGTTTTTAAATTTTTTAATTAGTGTGTTATAATATAATTTGTGATTTTAAATTAGTTTGTGTAAGAAACTCGCCAAAAATGCAGCGAATCGAGTTACTGGTTAGCCGCGCGAAAAAGAATCTCGAGTGCAAAGGATTAACGTGCAATACGTCTTTGAAACTACAATTCAACAAAACTGAACTCTCAAACTTTTGCTTAATTCTCAGATCTGATTCCCCTGTCCTAGCAAAAAAAAAAAAACACTTCAACAAGTAATTCCATTCTGCACGACGTATTTAACAAGCTCAATGTAGAAGCGGACCCCAGAATAAAACTTTCTAACATAGAGCCCAACATTGGGGATCTGGTTTCAGGAAAATAACTGCACCCATTCGATTAAGTAAAAATAACTTACAGAAAACATTATAATAAGATCTATTTAGACTGATACATTTGTTCGCTTATAGTGGCCATATTTTTAAAGTAACAACTATCAAATTTATTGAGAATTATTTACTAATGTATGTCAAATTACTATTAAGGCGTCTTCTCACTTTACAAATTTAAAAAAAATCGATTTTTATTTTATTTTAAATTTTGAATGTACATAACTTCAAAAATATTATATCGAAATTTCATAAAGATCGGACGAGTCTAACTACATTTTTGGGCGACCGTTAGGTGAGCACCTGAGAGCACCCGGCTGCATACGTATTGTTCAGACTCATGGTGCAAGTACAAGAAAGTGGTGAAAAACAATCAGATAGAAACTTTTAAACATCCTCCTGCTCTAGCTGAGGATGTTTACGAGGTTTTGAAACCGATTTATGAAGATCTTCGGAGGAAATACCCAAAATAACAAGAAGTGTTTCAACAGCTGTGTCTGGGCAATTTTTCTGCAACCAAAACTTTAAACGCGTTTATCTCAAAACAAGGTTTTTCGGTGGCTTGTTGATGAAATTTCGGAAACTATCCGGCCGATAGTCATGAAATTTGAATGACATATTCTTCATAGTTATGGCTATAGCGCATATCATCAGATTTTTCAAATTTTGATTTTAAGTAATTTTTTTTTACAAAAAACTGCAAAAAAAACGCGTTTTTTTTTTACTTTTTCGAAAAACGTGCGCCATTTTGTTATTTTCGCGAATATCAAAAATCTGATGATTTGCGCTATAGCCACTGATATACTGAATCTAAAACTGTTTTATTTTTTTTGTTTCAAATGACCCATCTCGGAGATACCATCAACAAGCCACGAGCATAACATTTCTACATGGGTTTTTCGATGCTACTGTTTTATTATAATAATTGTTCAAAAATATAAAAATATTTTTTTTTCATGTACTTGAAAGATGTTTTTATTACATAAGATCCATTTTATCCCATAATTTTTGGCGAAAATCCTCGAAAAAAAATCCCGAAAATAGCCTATTTTTGAGGCGCCTAAAAGTGAGAAGACGCCTTAAAGGTTATAATAGCCTTAAGCATCGAAATGCAAATCATCAAATTTTATTTTCAAAGTCAGTGCTCTGTTCGAGAGAAGAGGCTCATTTTTGGATTAATGGATGTGTGAACAAACAAAATTGTACCATTGTTTTGCAACCAAAATACCATTAATGCCAAGAAGTGGCCACAAATAAAATTTAAAATGTTCGTCACTAGGCTTTATGTTAATTTTCATAAAGAAATATTGGTGGAATTTGATATAAAATCAAAGGTATATGTTGCTTTGAAACTTAGATAGATAACTTTAACCTTGTCCAATTATAGTAATTAATTTTATTATAATATATTACTACAACTTCAGATACTTTCAGACAATTCAATCCGATCATATTCGTTGAGAATAAATATCAATCGAATATTGCCTGAAAATTTAAGTTTAAAATTAATTTAATCTAATGTTATTCAAATCATTTATTTAAGCTTTTGAGTCTATTCAAACCATTATACGAATTATATTGTTTGATTTTACTAAGAATTTTTTTATTAAATAATATTTCGTCATAATATGAAACATTAAATACGTTTTTAAACAAGTCATTACTGTCGCCCTGCTGAGAAACTTTTCTGTATACAAACATAGGGAGATTTAATATGGCATTATTTTAAATTGAGCTTGATGCTATTTTAATTTGTAAAATTGTCTCTCAATAGTCGAAAGAGTCCGGGCTAATTTATGAATTGATGTCACTTATTTTGGGACTGAAGGGTTCGTTTGATTTTTGCTCACCACGTGGAAAAAAGAGAGGACATGCCCCATTCTAGCTCCACGGACGACTGGATATCCGAATATTTATCACAGATGTCTATGCGATTATATAATGGTGGGTAGTTACAGGCCCTGATCCCAATACAGGGCATGCACAGGCCCTAATCCAACTTAACGGATTGCGTCATTTGGCAAACATGCCTCCGAAGGGCGCAAAGATTCGTTAGCTTAATTTACGACCCATACTTGTTGTCCCGTAGGGTTACATCCTTTATCGGCCAATATCAGAATATGCAACGGGTTTTGGTGTTTTTTTTCTGTCTATGACCTTCTCCTTTAATTTCAATCTATTTTGCTGGATGAAAGGTAAATATATCACAAGACAAAGCGTCAGCTTTTAAAGTGCGCGTATGAGAATGCAACCCGAGAGAGCAGAGATTACCAACGATCCCGTCTGATATTTATAATCATATTAAAATATTTTTCAATAGAATTAATTATGAAAAACACGCAACTCGCAAAAATATAAGATATTCATCCAATACTACCAACACAAAGAGCATGATACTAATTTGATACAAAAAAGGATTACTCGATCTAAAATATAATTTGCCCCTTGAGCAGATGATTCTACGTTCAAATTAATCAATCAATAGATTCTAAGTTTACAGCTTCTTCAAATACGTTTTGCTACCATAGCCGTGTTGTAATTTTAGCGCCAATTTTCATAAGAAGCTATGAAGCTAGAAGTTGTTATTTTTATTTACCAAACTATTTATAATATTTCTGATGCGATGAGTAATTTTTATAATGAGATTATATTAATATTTTCACCTCATGACGCTTATGGTCTTGCTGTATTAAAAATATTAAAAGTCATTGAACGTAAACGATATCCATAGAATATTTTCTAAGAAGAGAAGATTTTTATGTGGTCGCTTATCATGACTTTCCACGTCTAAACAGATTGGGCTAAAGTCACTTGAATAGAGATTTTTAGGCGATATTTTAATTGCTGTTACAAATTACTTACTCAAAAGCACTAAAAAAAAACTCAAACTCTGCCTATTGATCGGAAATATTAATAGTTCCATACAGAATTTGGATCCAATCTATTGTAAAAATATTAATAATATTAACATTGTCCTTCAAATCTATGTGCACGGTATTTAAAGCAGGACTATGAATCATTATACTTTTCATTTCGGTTTTCGTTCCGGTTTATATTGGTTCGGTTACGGTTTGCGTTTCGTCAAAAATAACGGTTTTACCGGATATCAATTTTCAATTCCCCTCCAGATTATTCATTTTTAATGTTTTAATATCTATTAAAAACTAATTTTCTATCATAATTTATAATATTTTTTATGTTTTGGCGGTCCCTCTATTAACGGACAACGCTATTTTGGCCGTTAATGCAAAAAATCGGAGATTTATATAGAGAAAAAGCCGGTATTGAAGTGTTCGTTAATGCAGGTTCGACTGTATATATAAGTATTATAATAAAATATATCAACACAAAAATCAACCAAACTCTGCTTCTCGTAAGACGTGTACCGAACCGATAAAACCGATATTGTTCTGGCTAAAATGACGATTTTACCGGTTCAGTTCCGATTCGAAGCCCTAATTTAAAGGATTAAAATTGCGAGTATATCCAAATATAGAATAATGTCATAATTGATTTAAAAAAAAAAAATATTATCTTATCAAAATATATCAATGGAACAGTTCAGAATGTATTATATGAATAAATATTTTTTTTGGGAATATTAATGTCTATATTTTGAATAGATTGAATACGCCTGATGGCTAAATCACCACCAAATCTTCTTTCTCATCCGGAACACACAAAAAGGAAGTAAAGGGGAGAAAGATGCAGGTACGAGTTTTGAGCAGCCGCGAACATTATTATTATTTTATACGAGGGTTATCAGACGATGAGACAACTCCCCAAGCTATAAGCTAAAAGGATGTTCCTTTATAGGACATATCCTTCGGCAGTAGGCCACGGTTACTACCCACAATATTTCACAATAAAACCTATGTATACAAACAACTTCTAAACCGATCCATCCCGCAAATGAACACTCATTTAATTTTTCAGTTTGCGTCATTAATTTTTACCCGATGAACAGTGCAATAATACAAGGATTAATCTCGTCGAAAAACTTTTGTAAATAATGCGATTTAACAGCGTATATTAAAGGGTTCAACGTCCATAACAATGTTCATATTTACAGTATTTATTTATCATTTTACGACTGTACTTACAATGAAATTACGGTATGTGTACGGGGTGTGTATCTCGTAAAAGTAGTTTGTAAATATGGCGAATTACTTCTGTTGATCTCCCGAGGAAAATAAATAATCCGGGAATGCTTAACAGTTTTGTAAGGGTTCGTATAACGGTGGAATACATGAGAAAATGTGCGATAGTATCGACCCTCCTGATTCGTATTTAATATTTGCTCTGATCTCCACCGGTGTCATCATGGCCAATTCGTAACTGCCGTTTTTTTTTTTAGATCTAATCTGATTTACAACAACATTCTGATTGAATAAATGCGATTTTTCCATAGATAATTGCACTTCATTCGTTTACTAAATATGGAACAACGGGCACATCTGACTTTCACCATTTGATGTGGAATTGTTAATTACTAAGGAATTTTTACATTATTTTTGATCGATAGAATATTATATAAGGCTTCGCATATATAAGCTTTGATTTTAGAAATAATTCATCAAGAGACCGATGTAAAATAATTAAAAAACATTGTATATCCAAAGTCATTTGATTGCCTTTCTCATGTTGTATAAGGAATATTTTAAAGATGTTAAAATTTATTTACCTGAGCATTTACGAGGGCGATTCAAATATAACCAGGAATATCGCTGTAGAAATGTATTAATCATGTATAAAATACAAATGGAGTGTCTTATTTATCTACATAGTTCCGTTTATTAGAAGAAAAAAAAATCCATCGGACATGAACCTTATAGTCTGGACTATAAGGTTCAAGAATTTTTCTGTATAATTGAGTGAATTTATCACGAGTAGAAGAAGGATAGCTCAAATCGATTTTTCTTCGATAAGCAGCCTTATCGTCATCTAAATTTATCGTTTGTCTGTCATGTAGAAAATCAATTAATAAAATACCTTTCAAATCCCAAAATATCGTAGTCATCACTTCTCCAGCAAACTATTTCTCTACTTTCAGCCCTACTTCGAATAACATTATCGAACTGTGCCTCGAGTCTTTTCAAAATTTTACGCCATCGTTTACGAGAAAATGATTAAATACGTGTTGCGCAACAGATGATTCTTCAGTAACGGGATCAAGAAGTTTCCTATTCGATGGAAAAAAATCTAATGAAGAGAATTGTATAGAAAAATAAGACACTCCAATTGTATTTTATATATCATTAATAAATTTGTACAGCGAAATCCCTAGTTATATTTGAATCGCCCTCGTATATTTGTGGACACGTGTCGAGCAGGTATCAATTTTACAAATAATACCTGCTTATGTCTACATTTTGTTTTATGCAACTTGTGGAAATTGCCCTACGGATCGCATTTCAAAAGCAATCCTTTCAAATTTAATATTTTTTCTCATTAGATTGTCGATCAAAATGAAGCCATAAAAACGTATCATAAATTTGGTTAGGTAATATTTTTTTAGCCATGAAACCTCGATATGATCTGTTTCTTTGTATGAAACTCCCTTTTGAGTAGAAGTTATCAAAAAATTCATTATGCGATACGAATAATTAATTTGTACAAGTCTTCAATTCTGCCATGACTCACTCCAGTTATCGCTCCATTGTCGATTATAAAATATTTTATGTTATGGGTTAATTGTCATTGGCTTACAAACAATAGAATGACGCAATTACATTCGGCTTCAGATGAATTGGCAACCTGTCGTAAATATCGAAGATATTCATATTTTAAAATAATTATAAAATATATCGAAATAGTACATTTTAAGAGACGCGATTGAAAATAATACGAAAAATAATATTTAGGTGTTTTATAAACAAAATGTTTGAGGCCGTATAAATGGTACCATAAAGACGTCATCGGGTTGAAATGTATGATATATAGCTTCCACTTGTTGCTGTTTTGATATGAATTTTCCTGAAACATATCGATTTCGGCAACACGTTGTATTCCTAACCAATCCTTAAAAAATATATACGTATCTGATTTTCGACAACACTAACGGAGGTTAATAAAAGATGTGTGTGGACACCATATAATAATTAATTTTACTTTGTATAAGAATTCAAAATAACTCGTAACAAGTGTCCTTTTCCAATGTTCTACTGGTCATTGCTCATCTATATAAGCACAATCCATCATATCTGATGTATCTATACCACCCATCTATTTATTATAAGGGTTTATTGCAGCCGGTTTTGTGATTGTTTAAACATGGCCTTAGATTATTTTCGTTATTGTTATATTTTGTGCAGTTTTAATTATAGATAATAACAATACAGGCTTACCATGTATTTTTTGTGTTATCCCGTTATATTATATATAGTTAATTATTTCTAAAATATTTGTCAGTTTTCGAATCGATCGATTTGCTAGAAATTGATAGCGTATCATTTGGTGGCGAATATTTTGAGTCTGGTATTTCTTTAAAATCTTGATTATAAAATAGTTCAGAAAATGCTTGTTCAATTTGGGGCTCATTAAGAAGGTCATACATATAACGAATCATCACTTGAGAGTCCACTGTTATCCATATCACAAGAACTGCAGATTCTTCGAATTCCTCGACGGAGAGACATTGGGAGATAAGAGTTCAAATAAATTGAATAATTTTACAATTATTGCTATTTAAATACTTAAACGTATATACTTTTGGTAGAAAAGAGCCCTGTATTAAAGTATTATTAGATTAAATCGATATGTCACAGTACTATATTTCTTGCATTACAGTTCTAATTGCGAAGAACAATTACTGGCTGTCCCACCCAAGGCGTGTTAACATGCAAATTCTAGTTGTAAAATTTTAATATATTAAATATTCAATTATTAATCAAATCGATCGTTGCTCGAACGATGCCAATATTCGTAAAATGCCACATGTCTAAAAATAAAATCAGGGGGAGGCGTCTCTGATCCTAAATGCAGTAGGGGAAGAAAAATTGTCTTCGTCCTCTTTTTAACGATCGCTCAATAGTTAAAACGAGGGGTTATTTATTTATAACGGAACAATATCTTCTATCTATTGTATTATTAAGCTCAGACAAATTAGGAAGAGCTCGCGAATAAAGGTGAGCCCTTTTGAAGTGTCGCAGGCCGGGAGAGGAGCCTTGTTTTATCCGCCCGTCTCCGAGTTAGACCCTGAATGACGATGGAAGAAAGACTTCACAGTTTTTTTAAGCTGTAAGGACTGCCTTTCCCGTGAGAGTCTATTGCAATTCTCAACTATGCCGAAATGAGAAGATTCAGTGAATGCTTTTAACCCTCTCGGATTCCGGAACGAACGGGTGGGGTAATGAATGATTGCGTTGCTGTAATTTGTAAAGGGACTCTTAATTTTGTTATTTTGGACGATATTTTCGGATTTCTTTTTGCAAAATGAGACAGAAAGTCTAAGCTATTAAATAAAATGACCAATCACAACATGAGCCTAGAAAATCGAAAAACTTAAGAAATCAATGACAAAATACAGCTTTAATATTAAAATATTTTGGCCGTTCATTTGGTAATTAAAAAAACTAACTTCTCAAAAATAATTCAAAAAGCAGATGAATGTTTATTATAAAGGCCCGCAGGTTTTAAAGACTACAATGTACACGGGATAAAAAAGTACGTATTCGGTGTTAAAGTAAAATCATAGCGTATAAAAGTATCGATCTACTAAATATTTTCAAAATATTAATACGAGTAATTTTTAACTTAAAAACATGATAATTTTTCAAAAATTACTAAACAATTATTATATTTTGGCAATATTCTATGTTTAGCAAAGATTTTGAAACAATGAAGCAAACCTTTGAATATATTTTTTATTTTTACAATCAAAATTTATAGCGACATCTAAGAAAATACGCTCGAAGCTTTTTAAAATATGAACATATTTTAAAATTATTTCAATATTGATAAAATTAGATAAATATTTTGTTATAGCCCCAAGCATCATTTTTATTTATTAATAAATATGTATTAAATTTAAAATCGTTTTTATAATTATTAACTATTTATAGAGGTAAAACTAAAATGTTTCAAAAAGTTTTTTAATTGACTCTTAGATGGCAGTGTAAACGTACTAATTAATAATACATTTTATTTTTATTTTTTAATAACAGTAAATATCAAAATGGAATTAATGTGTGGGGGAGGGATGTAAAATAATACAATCAAAAATTTCGCAAGCGCAATTTATCGAAACACATAAATATACATAAATTAAAATACAACATGGCTATAAAACATTTTATTTTTGGTTTAAGTTAATCTATTTTATAAGTAAAGTACACTCCTATTAACTAACGCGCATCTTATAGTTAAGGTTGTTTTTTTTAATATTATTTCATATGATGTATTCGTTTATTTTTCATTAAATTTCTTGAGACTTGTATTTGATTTAGAGAAAAAATTCATTGTAGACTTTAGAGATATAAATTATGACGTTGTTCGATTTTAGTACTTAAACAAAGACACAGCAAGTTTGTCCATCAGCGCATTCGGCTCTTACGGTTGGAGCGTTTCCACATTCGCTCTTTGCCACACATTCTCCACCACGAGATTTGCATGTTTTTGCTGACAATGGTACTGAAAAATAGTTAAAAGCCTTTTTTTTATCTATATTCGAAAAAAACAAATTTGTAAAATATTCAAGTTATAGTCCCAAACAGTATCAAGTGTTGAAACCACAAAACCAAAAAATAAAGACTCGAACTCGAATCAAAAATGCGGAAAATATTTTCACGCTCCCAATGAATTTGCAAAACTAGAAAAGTTTATATTTTAGAACAAATGCCTCAATACAGGCTTGTCCTAGTTTCAGGATATTGCAAAATTAAAAACTGAGAGGATTGATAAAGTAGGGCAGGACCTATGAGTAACTGATTAGCGGCATTAAATAAAATATTACATTGATGATGATTTAGCAAGTTTATCATAGATCCTATTTTAAAACTCATATGTAAAGCTATCTTATCCTAATATAATCACATTTGGAAAATTATGGGAATCTCTCACAATAAAATCATTTATCCTCAGAAAAGTTTCCTATGAGTCTGATAATCAATATTCCATCTTATAAAGAAAATGAATACACGTCCACGCATTTATAATTATATTATTTAAGATTTGACTTAATATGTGAGTCATCAAAAGTTGTTTATCATGTAGATGATGGTATCGGAAGTAGGTGTGGGATGCAATGGATGAAGGATTGGCTCAGAATATCAGAGTTAATTGCTTAAGGATGAATCGTAATCCTTAACTCTTTTCAACATAGGTTTTATTATACGTTTTCAAAGTCAAAATCATACATCAGTATAAATGGCTTTAATTGATTCTTATTGTTTGGAATTAAGCTCAAATTGTTTGGATCAATTCATCTCTAAAGCCAAGGTATCTGCACAATCATTCTAAGTTATTATCATCGCTTTGCCCGTATATAAATGAATGACTGTGCAGATGACGTCCACGCGCTTCAATTGCATTAGTTAAAGACCAAAACATTGATTCTCAAAGTCATTCTTGTTTACGATTATGTCACATAGACTTAACCTTTTCCCACCCAAGGAATTGTGTCATGCAAAATAAGAATGGTGGTCTTCGTGTTCGTCGAGTGATACTTGATGACCAGGCCAAAATGTCAACTATTTTATTTGACCCGAAAACAAATGTGGGACATCGCTTAAACTCCAGCTAATTCGTTAGCAAGGACGGGCGATTCAACTTTTTTCGATGACTGTTTTTGTTTAGCTTGCACAATAAGACATAGTCGGAATCAATTATCCTGAATTCGTCATGCAAGCAATTAAATGGGGGTTGAGTTAATTAAGAAGGATCAAGGCCAACTTATATGTCACGCGAGGAAACAATTCAATATAATTTTCAAGGCAAGCTGTCAAGCATTGGATTTCGTGGACAATTGTAAGAAGTAGTCCAAGCAAATTTCCTAAAAACAGCTCCATCAAGAACAAAGCGTCAAAATTTCTGAGACTAATGCAAATAACCCAACAGTGAATCATAGGTTTCCCTAAAATAAAACTCATGTTTCCGCTTTCAATTTTTAATGCAACTTCAATCTTGAAATGAACTAGTAGAATAAAAAATGTAAGAAGTTTTATATATTTAATTGTGATAACGATAAATCATTGAATGGCACATGCAATAATAAGCTTTGGCTTCCGTATTGAATTGTTTCGTTGGGTCGATGTTAAAATTCAAAAAACTTACAAATTGCTTCCAGAAAGAAGACGAAATAACACTTTTATCATCTTATCGGTTGTAAATAATTTTTAATGAAATTTTGAATTACAAAAATAAGCAAACTATTTTGAAAGAGCATGTAAGAATTGCAAAAATGTACCGTTTGCCACTATTAATACCTGAAAAAAATAATCTGAAAAATGAAATATTCTAGAATTTTTTATAAATACATTGATTTTAATCCTTGATTATTGATTGATTTGTAAATTGCGTCATCAGGCATATTTTAACGGATCTAATCAAATTTTGAAACTGACAATGACAGTGATATTTAGTCTACTTAATGACCTTAACATTTCTCTTCGTGGGTTTTGTACAAATATTTTTAAACTGAGAAATAAGGTCGATGCTTTTAAAAAGACGCCGGTTCTTTGGAATTTTCGCGCTCGAGAGCACTGTGGCTAAGAATATCCAATATATTAGCAAAGATGCAATAGCAGATTTTTCATTAATTAGTTGAAAAAAAAAAATTTTGTTCATCTGACCTTATATACAACACTAAAAAAAATTACATATTTATAAGTCCGCATTTTCCCCCCTTTTTTAACCTTGTAAATAGGTTGGGAAGCACTGCATTAAAGGACATTTAAAATAAACGAAGGACGACTTACCACTCCTATAAGTTTGCATTTTTTAACAATTTATTTTACTTATGTGCATATCATTGCTGTCTGATCGTTTTGGAATATATAGGTGGAGGAATTTCTTCTTTGGGAGTTAGGAATGCTTGTAAGTGGCCAAGATGATCTATCTGAATTATTATTAATGTTAATGAATCCTTTTGATTTGCTAAATGCATTACCACGTAAAAAATTTCCCCACAAATAAGAGACTAACCCAATAATTGATCAATAAAACATATGGAGATCTTGGAGATGAAAAAAAAATTATGTATTACTCTAAAATTACTAATACTCATTACACTGATCTTAATGAGAACTTTAAATGCGACACATTATATTTCTTTACATTTTAACGTGGTTTTAAAAATATTATCGCAACTAAATTGGCATTAATGTATGAGTATGAAATATATTAAAAATTGGAGTTACAGTTTAACATCTTTCCGTTCCACTATTATAACTGCGATAAAACGTCCTATAAGAGCTGATTTTGAAACTAAATATTTTTGTTAAAGGGTGTTCAATTCTACACTTAACCGAAATGGAAGATTGTCACTGGTCTAAATAATTTGTATTGGTGTTTAGCTTCAACGGTGGATGGAATGTTGCAGATAGCAGAAGATATTTATAAAAAAAATTAAAAGATAATTACGTGAATAACAGCACTCGACTCCTCTATGTTGTTGTGTAGGACAAAGACCTTTTACTGCAGTCAGATAATCTTCAGGACAATCGTCCTTCATAACACAAATGCCTCCTTGGTAGGCGCATTCCTTTTCATTGCGGATTGAATCCACTTCGACTGTAGAAATAAGAATATTGTTAGCGAATTTTAGCGATCGACGATGGATCAGTTCGCGTTTTTATTCCTTGACAAAATGCCAAAGTGAAAGTAAGGACATTAAATTTCGCTACGTAACAACATTTTTTTATAGTTATATAAGCATATAAATAATAAAATTACGTGGGCAATGCTCAATCATAGTTATTCATATCACATACTAAATTATAGGTGTTGTCAATGGAAGGCTTGAATTCGCAACAGGAACAATTAAGCGAAAAATATGCTGCAAAATTTTATAGAATGCTAATCTAAAACGTTGACCCACGTATCATATTATTGATATATCATTTACAGAAATCCAAATAAACGTTAAATGCACGTAGACTTGTTTTGATGAGAAAATGCATCCAAAACACAATAAATATTAATGTTTACATAATAATAACACAATCAAAATCAATAGATATATTTTTTTTAAATAAAAATAGATCGCTTGCGGATTTTAGTCAATTTCAAAAAGGCATCGCTCTTACTTTAATAAATGTAGGTCGTGGTTGTAATATCTTCAAAAGAAAATATGTAAATGTGTTATTCTGCATTCAAATCACATAATAGCGGAGTCAATGCACCAAAATGTATGCTGATTTGCATTGAAAAATAATAAATATATGGATTTGAACATCTCCAATTTCAATGCAAACACCCGATCGTTTGAGTTTGATAACAATATGATGGTATCAAAAAAATATTCAACCAAATTGGCTCGCATTCAAACATTATATTTGATTAAATTCGCATATTTTCATACCATTTTACAATAAATAGAATATTTCATCGATGTACTCACAGTTGGATTCATTTCCATGGACTCCGGCGTTCAGGTATAATAGTGTTACTGCGGCACACAAAATAATATGTTCGAACGTTGCCATTTTAATGATGTTTCTTTTTATGTATGACTTGTGACGTAAATTGAAGCACTGCTGTGTCAAGTGTTTGACTTTGAAATGTTTAATGATCAGCTTGTGTCAATTGCACATTGTATATATACCGACTATGAGTCAATGAAGTAGCAATAACAAACCATTGACGGTCGAAGTTTTTGGAAGTGAAAATATTTTAATAAAATATTAATTTTCGAACTCATATTGTTATGGCTAATAAATATTGAGAATGAAGATGTTAGATAATTTGAGTTCTTCAATCGATTAAAGCAATGCTGTGAAATATAAGTAGAACCCAAAATGGTTTTCGTTTTGTTGGTTGACCGTTTTTTGGAATGCAATGCACTTAGATTGCTGCACTTTTAAATCGTGTTTTGTGACTATACTCATCAAGTATAAATTATGATTTTTAAAATTCAAATTTAACAACCCAATTTACAATGGATCAATTTTCGGCGAGTGAAGAATTTATTCGAAATTTAATGCTTTATCATTTTTTCAAAAAAGAGACTGCAATGCGTGCCATTAAAAGTATTTGCGATATACTGGGCGATATTTTAAGTGTTCACAAATGTCAAAATTGGTTCTAGAAATTTCGATTTGGAAATTTTGTTTTAAAAAAATGTCCAAAAAAAGTGGAAGGCTGCGTAAGATGGATGCCACTACACTGACTGCTGAAATCGAAAGTAATCCAACAGCAACTATTAAAAAAATATTAGCCAATCTCGGATACTCATGGTCGAGTGTTCAAAGAAATCGGAAAGGTGTGGAGACAAGGAAGATGGGTGCCGCACGAGCTATGTGAAGAGAACCTGGGCGACCGTATTAACGCATGCAAACAACTAAAAATGGAATCCTAAACGCCGTTTTTAGACCACTTAATAATTGGAGATGAGAAATTAATTCTTTACTATCTATCGAAGGGTAATGTAGCCAAACCGACCCGTAAGCCCGGCTTGACAACAACAAAAAATGTATTGTCTGTTTGGTTGGACTGCAAAGGTATCATTCATTTTGAAGCACTTAAATCTGGACAAACAATAAACGCAATAATTTATTCGAGACAATTAGACCGTTTAGCGGCGAAATACATTCAAATATTTCATTTCATAAACGAAAAACCTTATGGGTACATCTTATATCTTCAATAGTCTCAAAAGGTCCTTTTTGCCTTCTTTACATCAATGATTGAATATTTTATCAACTCCTTCGGCAAGAAACAAGGCACGTCAATCTAAGATTAATAATTAAGGAAGGTATTCAAATACAGTGAGGTAATTCTTCGGCAAAAACTAAATGGGTTCGAAATCTTGATGAAAGATGAAACCATTTTCTGGTAATTATATTCTATTTTATCTGAATCTTTTTCGAAATCATCACGAACCTATTTGTGATGGTGTTGATTAATTATTACTACTTTTGGAATACACTCTTTCAAAAGTACGCCTCTTAATATCAAAGAAAATAATAACTTATTATACATTGAGTATATTTTTCATTTAATTTCATTTCATTGCTTCGTGGTTCAAGACCGTCGACCATGATTATAAAATATTTGCATAAATTCTACTTTCTCATTGTCTTCCTTTTCCTTTGTCATCTGCATGACTCCAATGGAAGTTGCATCCAAGAGAAAACCGCGTATATAAGGTCTCCGACGAATCATAAATAATTGTACTCATGATGTTGATAACGAAAACTTAAATCATAATACAAAAAAGGTTAAAAAGAAGGCGAAGACATTGCCACATATTGAAATTTTACATTATTACTTTGCAAAAGAGTATGTTATAAATTGTTAAATACTATGTATAAGCTGGCCCACTAACGAAAATAGTTATTTATCCCTGCTCTATATATTTAGTTCATGTATGATTTTATTTGCGGAGATAAATACACTTGTGTTTTATCAAGTTACAATAACAAAAATAGAAGTGAAATTTCTTAGCTCCTTGTAAAAGTTCATTTGATGTATTATTTTTTATTGTAAAAAAAATTCTTAGCTATAATATGAAGCAGCTGTCTTTGTGTAATATAAAATAAAATAGGCTAGATACTGGTCTACTGGTTGCTTTATGCTACGTATACATAGTTACACACGCGCATTGACGGCGGCGCGGCGCATGCGCGAAGCGTGTTTATGATGTATGCGACAGACACAGAAAGAGTACAAACAATTCTTCCTCTTTTCTGACTAACTGTGGGTTGATGTTTCACTTTTTGTGACGTTCATGCCGTACGACACTCATAGAAATTCATGGACGTAGATACAAGGGATTGAAATGCACTATCTCATATATTCGGATTCATCTAGAAACATAAATTTCTGTTCCGCCACCGATTTAATTAAAAAATCGTAAATCACCACGACAGTACACTGAACATGATGGAATCCATTTAACCTCTGAAAATGTTGCCGATCGGTGAAAAAAAATGCTACTAATTTGGCACAATACGTCGTAGACTTGATGTTTTATGAATGAGAGTTTATATAAAAAAAAATACGTACAAAATATAATACAAAAAAGTCATGTTTTGATATAAGTTTATGATGATTTTATTTAAATAGAATTTTAAAAAACTGACGATGGATAAAGTTGTTTTTTTGCTCATTATGCAAATATATTTAAATGATATTCTGTTTAACACGACTACGTGTATATAAATCGTATGCACTATTACATACATGTTATTCGAAACGATTTGTTTATGACATTTTGTTCACGTGCACTGCATAACAATCAATTTAAAAAATGTTCATACGCCATGATCTTAATTGTTCATAGCGTAACGGGGAATTACCAGAGCTCTTGTTTAGGGAAGTGTTTTAAATTCGATGATTCCGGATGATTTTTTATGGTGTCTCTATTAAACAATGCTGTTATTTCCTAATGGAATTATAAATATTTTATATACAATTTCACAACATTGTTGATAATTATATGGGTAGCTTTAAATACTAATGATGCGAAAAAAATCCCTCCAAACGCACTATGTAATCTATGAGTACATACTATGGTACAACAGCGATTTTCGGCTCATTGATAAGAATTTTGATATAACCCAACACGATCTATTGTAGTTTTAAATGCCGATCAATCGATTGGATTTGTAAATTTATGCTGAATGATATAAATGATTTTGCTTGACATATAATTTCAGGATTTTCATGGCCATGAGCGATTTGAATAAATTTGTCCTGACTCCTACAAGCGTACACAGGATGTGTCGATCAATTCAAATAGCATCTTGATTTTATCAGATTGAAAAGCATAATTTTCTTCATTGAAAACGACAGGAAATGGGAATTGACGTAACAAGAAAACATACTTCCTCTTTGTATTATTAATTATAATTTAACCGAGTGTTATTTTTTCAGCTTAGATCCTTACTATTTTATTAAGGTTGGGATTCAAATTCAGTTTGAGGAAGAAAAAAAACACTGTACTAAAAATATATTAATATTCATGTATACAGGGTTTTTTGCACATGGTTCGACAATTTTTTTTGAGAGTTAGGGGAAGTCTTTTGTTATGTTTCACGCATAGATCCTATGTCTTAAGTATTAGGATTGTCGAAATAGATTTTTTTAAACACTTAGATCGTAATAACTTTTTAATCTGTGGTTGTAATAGCACGAAATAACCATTTTATGCAATTAATTTAAAGAAAATTAGTTCTGAGCTTCCAAAGTCACATAAAATTGCAAACGAATGAGAAATATCAATTTCTAAATTCTCTAAACGAAAACTTAACAATTATTTTGAACTTAAAAATATCTTTAGTTTATACCCTTTCTAGCGGTATGCTACTTTTCATACTAACCATTCAATAAATCGTTAAACTTGAAGAATTACCAGTTTGCCAGTGCCAGGGCTAAGAATATAATACGTTTCACGTTTAAGATCCTGTTAATAAATTTATTTACAAAATTTGTTCAAATTGGCCACCTCTGCTTCGTATTCAAGCAGTACATATTTTTCTTATTTTAGCTGTAGTTATCTGAAGTAGCATTTTTGCAAAGGTGGTGGTTATTCCTTTAATTAAGATTTATTTTGTGGGCATCTGTCGTGTAAATTAAATCTTTTGGCTCACACGGTCGCCAGATCTGACACCACTGGATAAATAAAGTCCTATAGAGACGCTCATGAGTGAATGTTTGAATTTGCAATAATACTTACATTATCTCTCCTCTTGTACTTAAAATAAAAATTATTATCAAAATACTCTTATTTTTACTTTGCCACGTGTGTAAAGTAAATAAAAGCTTGTGAAAAATCCGAAATCGAGAAATTTTCAGCGATAATATGAAGTTTCGTTTGTGTAATACATAATAAAATAAGTACACACAGTGGAGGCGGTGGAGTGCATGCACGTAGTGTGTTTGTTATGTTTGCAACGGAGACGGAGAGAGTACAAACAATTTTCTCTTTCCGACCAACTATTACAAAGGTTTGGTAAATCTTGACATCTTCGATGGATAAAAAAAACATTTCAATTTAGCGTCTGTAAACAGATACAAAGTCAAATGTCATATCACGTTTTATTGATACGATTTCCACTTGCCTTGTTATGATTATCAATCCCAGTTTATTCTAATTGAGATCATGTGATAGTTATCGTTCTTATTATTCGAGTAGATCAATTGAATCAATTCAACTCTAAAATAGGTAAAATCAGCCGTCCACAACAGTCGGTGTAAGACGCAAATCTGTGGTTGATATTACTGGATTCTCTACGACCATTTGTATGTTTTAATATGTTCAGTATGAATTTTTTCGCAACATATTGCAACAGAAAGAAATCTCTCCGAGTATGTTAATTATCACATGTCGGATGTACAACAATGACATAATAATGCGGGCCATGGCTCGTCTGATTGTTAAATGCATCCAATTTAAAATTTTGGGTTGTTTTCGTTGTCAAAATGAATATTTTGTAAGCTATAAACCAGTTACGTACGCTTTTATATGGATCACTCGATGGATCGATAATGCAGTGATCATTTATGCAGTAACAATCTCCTCTTTGATCAATTTACTTTAAAAAAAAAAAACCTTCAAGTGTATAAACGCCTTAACCTTTTGAGTAGTGAGCTAATTTAAATTCATCAAAATCTTAGATGCTATATTTGCTTGTCCGCCACTTATCGTCATACAAATCCACTTATCTGTCAAGACATTTGCAGCGTGTATGAAGCGTGTACATAAATAAATAAACACTACATTTAATCGACATGGAATTCATGATTTCATCCAGTGATAAAAAAAGTATGAAGGTCAGAATCCAAGTTCATTTTTCTGACAAGCTTTGCGAAGGAACGGGAATACATCCTTCGGAAGGATAATCGATCGAGAGTCGTCATCGAGAAGTCTTATTGCCTTTGAGTTGATCTTAAACATGTTCTAGGAGAGGTCCCTTATCATCAGAGTCTCGCAACTGGGGTCTCTGAAGAATTAAAAGTAAATATCTTGCATTAGATTGATCATCTTTATATCGTTAATTTTTTCGAATCTTCAGACCTCCGAATGGATATTCAATATGTGGTGGGGTACGGTTCGAGAGGGTGAATCACTCTGTGGGTTCCGTCCTACGTAAAAATAAGAAATAAAGTTTCTTAAATTAAATTTTAATCCATTTCTAGCTGAAATAAATAATGTATTCCGAACGAAATGCTATCAAAACGTCGTCATCCAATATATTCATCCGTATTCGGATTCACAGACAATGTTGCAGCTGTTTCATACGTTCCAAAAATATCAAAAGCTGTTATCTCCTTGTCAACTGTCCATTATGATTTGGAATTTATCAGAGAAGCCCAAAAGCTTCAACTAATGTTATTTTACAACAAGCACAAGGGAGGTGTTCACGTTATGGACCAGATGCTTGGAGAGTATATATACAAACGCCAAATTAACAACCGGTGCACACGAGGCTGGTTTTCAAGCTAGTAGAGCAAGCATGTGCTGGTAATTTGGGAGGGTGGTATCTCTACTTCCGTTTTTGAGCTAAAAAAATGCTTAAGGCGTCTTCTCACTTTAGGCGCCTCAAAAATAGGCTATTTTTACGATTTTTTTTCGAGGATTTTCGCTAAAAATTATGAGATAAAATGGATCTTATGTAATAAATACATCTTTCAAATAAATGAAAAAAAATTATTTTTATTTTTTTGAACAATTATTATAATAAAACAGTAGCATCGAAAAACCCGTGTAGAAATGTTATGTTCGTGGCTTGTTGATGGTATCTCCGAGATGGGTAATTTGAAACAAAAAAATAAAACAGTTTTAGATTCAGTATATCAGTGGCTATAGCGCAAATCATCAGATTTTTGATATTCGCGAAAATAACAAAATGGCGCACGTTTTTCGAAAAAGTAAAAAAAAACGCGTTTTTTTGCAGTTTTTTGTAAAAAAAAAATTACTTAAAATCAAAATTTCAAAAATCTGATGACATGCGCTATAGCCATAACTATGAAGAATATGTCATTCAAATTTCATGACAATCAGCCGGATAGTTTCCGAAATTTCATCAACAAGCCACCGAAAAACCTTGTTTTGAGATAAACGAGTTTAAAGTTTTGGTTGCAGAAAAATTGCCCAGACACAGCTGTTGAAACACTCGTTGTTATTTTGGGTATTTCCTCCGAAGATCTTCATAAATCGTTTTCAAAACCTCGTGAACATCCTCAGCTAGAGCAGAAAGATATTTAAAAGTTTCTATCTGATTGTTTTTCACCACTTTCTTGTACTTGCACTATGAGTCTGAACAATACGTATGCAGCCGGGTGCCCTCAGGTAGTCACCTAACGGTCGCCCAAAAATGTAGTTAGACTCGTCCGATCTTTATGAAATTTCGATATAATATTTTTGAAGATATGTACATTCAAAATATAAAATAAAATAAAAATCGATTTTTTTTAAATTTGTAAAGTGAGAAGACGCCTTAAAAACGAAATTAGCTCTGTCTTTATACAAAGCTAGAGTAGCTGGTTAATTGGCACTAGCTTACTCTATTAGCTTGAAAGCAGTTCTTTTGTACACCGGGTATAAAAGATTGCAGCTTTTTTCTTTAACACGCTGGATATTGCAGTATTGTCATAATTTATAGTTTATAAGAATTTGAACCAGAGAATTAATCATCCCAACCGATGTGCATCAAACATGTTTATAAATTCTAACAGAATAGCTGGTGACTCCAAATGTAGAAGAAAAGATAAACATAGAAATTAATGTGTTAAAATAGTCATGCCGAATTTCCCGGGTGTGTACGACAAGCTTAAAAAAACCCTCCGATTTGTATGTAAGAAATAAGAGGAGCCAGTTTCTCAACAGCATAGTCAGACATTTTAAACGTGCAATCAAAAATTGAAAATAATCGTTGAAATAAACTTTAAAAAATATTATTAAGCTCAGAAAAAGAAAAAAATGCGTAATTTTTTTTCATTAATTTCCTTACAAAACGTATGAGGATCCAGCCAGATCATTTTAATTGTCGGGAGGTAATAGAAACATTCATTGACAGAAGGGTTAAGATAGTTTTATTGACTAAAAGGTAGTCTAATAAATCAAAATAATGCCCCATGATTAAATTGGGAAGTTTTAAACATTCTTCATTATTCCCCGATAATCCACCTTATCAATCAAGTTCCTTAATAAATATTAATTTAATTATTTAAGTACGTTTTATATTTATTTGAAAACATTCAATACAAAGCTACGTATAATATAATTATATTAATTCGAATCGGAAAGGTTCTTAGTTATTTTTCGTCTTATCGACGTACTCATTATCGTATCCGGTTCGTATAAGAACCATTAAAAAGGGGTACGCATTAATTGCAGTTACGAATTTTTAACTAAGAATAAAAGAAACCTGATTGTATCCGCCATAATAGCAAATTATCTGAGACACGATCTTTGGAAAACGTGTTCCAACTAACATTTGGCTGAAATTATACGGGCGCAAAATTTTAGTAAATTGTCGACACAGATAAAATAAGAATAGCCTCATGCATATTCAAAGCCGGATTATCGACAATATCGTACTGCATTAAATTCAACCGGGTCTATACTTTAATTACAAATTCCGTAATTATGTACAATCATAATTATTTAGGCGTTTGTTAGCACTTTGCAATCTTTCAAAAAATGTTCCACCAGGTCCAGCAAATATTTGCAACATTTTTAAGAATAATTTCTTTTTACATTTTGTAATTATTATTGTAAATAAATAGATATTTTTTCGATAAAAAGATTCATCGGTGAAAAATTGTAATGGTGTAGTCCACGCTCGTGGAATATGATATCCAACGAATTTTTGGTTAATAGAAAAATGTTTAGTTGGAACTACTATTGGCGATTGGAGAAGATATCAGATTTATCGATATCTCTTGTTGCTTTTCGAAAATCTGATTCATCACTGCTACGGTGAAAACTGAGGGTTCGTGTTGCATAAACAGGAACTCAAATTTCTCGATCAGATACTAATATCAGGATGAAATTTAATACCCCAGAAACTGAACTATAGCCTTTTCGCTGTTTTTATTAGTTTCATGCACAATACAAAAAAGTCATCTTTTCTTTCAACTAGGGATTCTGATCTCTCGACGATTTTCATTTCTCGAGAAATGAGAATATCCGATTTCATTTCTCAAATTTCTCGAGAATTGTCAAAAAATTTTAATGAACAACTAAAAATTTGTTTAAAACTTAATTACTTTACTTCAAATTGTTTTTAAAAGAACCCTTTAAAAACACGACTTAATGTTGGTATAGTGATTTAGATCCTGGACGCTTACTGTAAAGGTTCGGGCTCAAATCCAGATTGTGGAAAAAAATCACCGTACCAACAATTTTGGAAGATCGTCTCAATCTAGGTTTGTCCTGATTCCGAAGAAAGATTATCGATATTAGGATGGAGAATGTTATATGTAAAGAATATCTATTAACATATCTATTAACAAAAATATATCAAAATATGTCAAAGTCATGTCTAGAACCCGAATAAAACTTTTAAAAAGAAAGCATTTTGGCAGAAATGCACTCATATGCAATGCAGCATTTAAAAAATGGAAGCGGTTGTATTTGCATCAAAAATATTCATACAATTTTTTTTTATATAATAAAAATTGAATTCTAAAATTTCCTTATCACGAACCAAAACATTGCTCCGACAAATCAAAGATAACGAGACTAAATGTAAAAAAATGCGATCGTTCCACACTCATCATGCAAAACACCGTGGTGGGTCGGTCGCCTTTTGAGAGTTAAGAAATCGACAAGGTTCGGAGATACTTCGCAGAATTTCAAATAAAGCTTTACAAATTACGTTTAACTATAATTAGGCATTGTTGCTTGTTAAGTTACTCCAAAATGGTAAAAAGAAAGTCACCGAAAGAAGTGTAGTCGAAAACCAGGACTGCATATTGGAGACTGCTTTTAAAGATATCACACAATGGAAAATATATTTTTTAAATAAAAACATGTTATTGAAACACATTATTGTCTAAACCAGCGGCTCTTAAACTAACATAGTTTGCAGACCCCCTTCTTGAGCAAAATTTCTTTCGCGGACCCCCTCTTGAGTAAATTTTTTTTCGCGGACACTATCCCAACTAGGGAATCCAATTCCGAGCCAAAATTTCAATCTCGGGATTTCATTATACAATCCCGGGACCAGTCCCGGGATCCCAGGATTGGGATTTTCAATATTTTAATAAATGAACTTCATCAGATATTTAAATGCTAGTTCGAGTTAATGATCGCGTGAGCCCTCATTTTCGTAAACACCATCAATGTGACTGATAAAATTCTTTTCTGCTGAGACACGGACTAAAACTCGCAAAATTCCCGATTTCCCGACAAATTATTTATTTCCGTCGCTGCAGATGAATACTTATATACTATAATACTTTGATGTGATTTTATAATTATATTACGGAGGAATACAAAAATTCTGAACCTCGTATCTATTATAATTCATATCGATATTACCATTATTCGTCGAGGTGTAGTAAATACATCACCGGTAGGGAAAGGTTACTATAACAATTGAAAAACATACATGTACGCTATATATGTATACATAGATTAGACAATCACTGCTCCTATGCGTCGCCTAAGTTCGCCAATTAGTAATTACGCCACTGTTTCCAAGCGTCTAGATTTCGTCGGGGATGTCTCGATTTAGTAGCCTTCATCGTGTTGGTGAGGTGTACGATTTCTGTTAGATAAAAATTTAAATCCCGGGATTTTCGGGATTATGTTTTCTAATCCCGGGATTTTCAAGTACCTAAAACTGTCCGGGATCCCGGGATTGGATTCCCTAATCCCAACCCTTCTGACTTAATTTTTTAAGCAAACAAACATTTCTTGGACAAAATAGATCTTCTTCTAATGTTTTCTGTAAATAATTACACGAAAATATCATGTTTTTTATTTGATTAGTTTAAGAACCGCTGGTCTAAATATACATCTAATTTTCAATAAAGAATTGATAAATCTTGTTTATCCTTCATAATCATGCATGTTATGTATCAGCGCTCTTTCAATGGAAATTAATTCTTACCATTACGACACCCATGTCCAAATTTAAAACGTATGCTAAGGGTTAAAGGTACAGCAATGTTGAAAAAAGATTTGAACAAAATGCTAATGATTCCACGCCAGAAAATCAGTCGTTAAAAGCATATTTGTGTTTTATTTGCATAAATATATATTGGGGGGGGGGGGATAAAATAAAATATTCATTTCTTACAAAACTATAGAAGTTTAATTTTAGGATCTTCAAAAATTAACAAGTTTTATATAAATTAGTAATTCACAGATTTTTGACGATTTTCCGGCTTATAAAAACTCGGCTTATATTATAAAAATCAATTAATCCTGGGCATAGATGAAACCATGATTACACTTTGGTTCTCAAAAAATCCTTTATTGTTGTTGTATATTCACTGAAAATGAAAAATGTAAAAAATACACTCAATGAAAAAAGTTATGTATTTGGTATCGTGGGTCAAATTTGACCCAGATGGCTGCATACCTCAGTTCCTACGGAAGCTACAACGTTACAAGTCCGCCCCCCGCCGCAGATTGTGACGCGCGTTATTATAACATAAACGTTAAAAGAATAAGAATCAAAATTGTATGCTCCTGGTACAATTTTGACACACGGGTTTAAGGGTTAAAATTTAATACTAATAAAAGTTAAATTAAATTAGATTCTACCATCAACGCAATATTCTCATATAATTTAGAAAATTTACAATTTAAATTATTTGTTTCATACTTCAGTGAATTTATAAAAATTAATAAATGAATAAAAAATAATAATTTTTATTTAATTCAAAGAGATTTTTGTGAATTAAATTACACATAAGCGTTTTATAATCTCAACAAAAATAAAAATAAATCGTTAAAAAATTGAAAAAAGAAATATATAGAATCAATATTTTAAGGATTTAAAATATTACCCTTCTATCGTATGAGAGTACGCATGCATTATTTTTTACTTTTTAATTCATCAAAAAATAAAATAAAACATAAAACAGAATTTAAATACTTATTTTTAAGCATCAGGATGATGTTTTAGTATATTTAAAAAGGTTTCAATAAAGTTTGGACGTTAACATTGATAAGGACGTTTCTGATTGTGTTTAGGCCATATACGTCATAAGTAAACATTTGTTGGCATACCCGGCGTTGCAAAAGTGTGCACGAAACACGAACAAGATAATCACGTAATCATTAATAACCATTATTAATTACATTTTTTGTTTGAATTTAATATAAATATGCTATAAAAAATCAAAATTTTATAGAAATATTTATATTTTAACTTCGAATTTGCTCAATTATTGCCCTTTAACTTTTCAATGAATAGTTGTATTTATTCATTCATACATAATAAATGCGAAATATCGTGATATAATGATGTTTTGATACATTTGAAACAGTTTTGTATTTTTAAGGTAGAACATGATTGTGACATAACCTCAAAAGCGCCAGTCATGTATGGTATATTGCATATTTACTAAGGCATATCAGTGGAAGAGCGAGGCCCTTTAATTTTTTAAATAAAATTGTGGACAAGGAAATAATATGGTTTATAATTTTATTCCATTCTGCTTTCCCTTATATATTTTGTCTATCATATTGTCAAGCCTAATGCAGTTGCCCTTACCTAATAGGCCCTAATATTAACTAATTTATTTATTTATTATAATTACAGTATAAACATATACAGTAGACTCTCGATTATCCAGGTTGATGCTGGGGAGGAAGGACTCGGATAATTCAAATCATCAAATTTTTCTTAAAGCTATTATATTATACATTATTATGCTATTATACATTATAATAAAATTCTTTTTGTTTAGTGTAATCCAGCAATGTTTCAACATAATTCAACGCCGTTTTATGACTAATGTAATCACTGGTATCTTCTTCACTTGCAGTGTCACTCCCATTTTCTTTCTCTCGAGGAACAAAAGAAATGATATCTGAATCATCCATGCATACAAAACCTGGATCATTTAAAGTGTGATTGAACCAATCCTCAATGTTTTCCCTGTCCATGTTTTTTTTTAAATTTAAATTTTCCAATAATCTACATATTTCAAATGTATCATTTATTTCATTCTCTTCAGAATGCATTAATCTTATTCCATGCCAGGAAGAATCTTTCTCCATGTTTCTGGTTTTACTATTGATCAAGATTGTGTTATTGTATATAAGCATCCAATATCGTATTTTTTTTCCCAGAGATAAATTAATTTGTTATATTCCTCAGCAAGTTTTCATAAGACGATGTTTCATTGATGCTATAACGCATTGGTCCATGAACTGGAACAAAGATGTCACCTTAGGGGGCAAAAATTTTGCATCCAATAAGTCCATTGCTTGTTTTCAATATGCTTTCGTTCGGATAAGAAGGAGCATTGTCTAATAATAATGCTACTTTCTGTGGCAATCCCTTTTTTTTTTTAAAATCTTGCACTTCTGGAATCCATTTATTTTTGAACCAATCTTCAAAAATCTCCCTGTCCATCTGTGTCCCTTTCTGGCTATAATAATTTTTATGAAGATTTTTCATTTCAGTTCCCTTAAAAGTTTGAGGTTTCTTTGCTTTCCCAATCACCAAAAGTTTCATTCTACGAATTCCTGATTCGTTTACAGTCTTTTATCACCCCAGGTCCTTTTTCAAAATCTCGTGTAACAAGCTTTTTTAAACTCCATTGTCCGGTTGTTTTGAGAACCAAGATAATTAAGACATGAGAACAGGCATTTGTTTTGGTAGTTAAGACAAGTATCATCCTTATCGCTCTAAAGTGTTTCCCTTAATCTTGACCTGTGTATATAAAACCTCATGTAGTGTTCGGGAGTTCTCATTATCCGAGTATCACCACTTTTTAAATATTGTGTTCATTTGGTTGCACGCGTCTCATTATTATATAAGAAAAAATAAAAATAAAATTATTCATATTTTTCAGGTATGACAATAATCTACAAACGGATAATCCGCACCAGGATAATCGAGAGTACACTGTATTATGATTGTATTTAATACTAATTTAATGAACAAATTTTATAATCAGCTTATTTTTATAGAAGCTGAGGTGTGTATCGAAAACTATAAAGTTATAACTCAATAAATAATATAAGATATAGACGAAAGAGGTTAAATTTGTCACACTTTAGCAGCGGAGTCCAATATAGTAATATTGATGTTGAATGCATTACATTATTATTTGTTTAAGTCCCATTAAAAATATTTTTAATGTTTTATATGTTTTATGCTCTAAATGATTGAAATGCGAATATTATTTTTAGATTTAAGTCAAATACATGATAAGGTTCTTGCTAGCAACATACTCTATATAACCTATTGTATCAAAATACCTATGTTAGTTATTTGTATTCCAAACTTTTGATTTATTCATTAATATAATAATACGAACTATATGTGCTATTGATACATGAGATTATATCATATCTAATAGATACTAGTCACGCGTATTAGTATCATTCATATTGTATTTAATATCTATATGTGGCTGGTTATGATATATAATAATTAAATTTTCCAATTCAAATCATCACTGATATTTATAGTAAGTATAGTTGATTAATGAAATGTGCGAATTAACGTTAAAGCCAAAAACATGGAAATAATTTTCTCATTATTCAATATACATAAACACTTATTGAGCTTAGCTTTTTAAATCTTATGTGTGTTTCCTCACTTTAAATAGCCCTATTTTATCCATTATTGTAATTTCTCGATATCAATCAACTTTCACATCCACATTCATCAATCCTCAATTTCTTCTAAGATTTTTCAAAAAAATTCAAGATGTGCCGCTAGTCCAGTTGTGTTTGACCCTTTGCATGTGATTTGTTTTGGAAAGTTGGTGCATTGGGCTATCTCCTTTTTTGTAGTCTTTTTGTAATGTTTCCATACTTCCGATTGACTTCTTTCTATTATGGACTACAATGATGATTAAATATATGTAACAAAACGATACTACTTTTTTAATACGAAATATATAAAATAAATTATAATAACCTACGAAAAATTTACTGGAAATTTTTATATTAATCTCTTTGGAGCGATTTCTTGCCATCAATAACTACTTGTTGAATGAAACGGGAATAGGCAAACGACGTTAGATAACTCACAAAAAAACAAAAATGTGAGGAAACACCTTCCTCCTCACAAATCCCCATTATTTATGTGTTAAGATGGCCTCGTTTAATGCAATTTCATTTTGCGCCGCAATTTATTTGAATATATCCCCCCCCCCCCCACATTAAATGGGGTCTTACCGTACCTTGTAAAATATTCAACTGCTCACACTAGAATTGAAATCGCATCAATAAAAAATCGAATTACCTTACAATTTCAGTTTTAAATAGATTGAAATTGAAAATTTATCATGAAATAAAAATACATATTTCAACCATAAATTATATTATAAAATTACAATAAAAGTACACACCATTTACAATATTGCATAATAAATAAGATCAAAGTGCAGAAAGTTGGGACCAATTACTATTTTTGAACGTTATCACCCCCACCATTCGATGTTTGACAAATATACAATAAGCAACGATACTACGTTTTTATTTCAGTTGCTTCAAGCCACTTAATTAAACCAGTTGACAATTTGCGAGTCATTCAGAAAATTCAAAATGTTTAACGTAAGTATTCAGTTTACCTATTCTGTTGCAAACAAATAACTTTTTTAATTGAACCTTTTAAATCTCATTTATAACCAATTACTTTATACATATATAGTGCTCATATCCTGTATATTTTTTTAGTAAATATATGAATAACTTTTGCTTTTGCAGGGATTAGTAGGATTAGTAACTGGTGGTGCTTCAGGTCTTGGGAGAGCTACCGTTGCTAAACTGATAAAAGAAGGTGCAAAAGTTATTGCTGTAGATTTACCAAGTTCTGCTTCAAATGAACTTGCTAATGAATTTGGTGATAAAGTTCATTTTGTCCCAGGCGATGTAAGTGTATTAATAGTAATGCTATTATTTTAGTAATAACCTTTATATTTTTTTATTTATATCAAACATTAATGTTTGTATTGAATGCTACCTTTATTAAAGTTTCAAGCTTATTGATTGGTTAAATAGAATATGTTAATATTCTAGTAGAAATTATAAAATACGTAGTAAAAACCAGTTTATACAATGTAAAACTCGTTCATTCAAATCTAAATATATCTCATAATGTGTGTATGAATATGGTCAATATAAATTTTTCAAATATGTTATCTTGAGTTATGCGCAAATATTATGTAAGAGTATACAGAATGTTGAAATTTAAAACACAGTGAAATAATTTTTATTTGAATTAAATTTTTCCATGGCAATATTAGCACTTTACAGTCCGGGTATTCCTTCGTCTAAAGTTTAATGAAAGAAATTAATGAAACTCTATGTTATTCATAAAATCAATATAATTCTTAAAACAGCTAATAGATTGAAATGAAATTTCAGTAGTGCCTACAAAAGAGTTTACTGCATTGATATGTTTAAACATATCAGTGGCTTTTAATCTGTGGTGTTTCATGATAAAATGTAAAAAGTGACATTTATTTATATTTTATATGGTTGATATAAAAAAAAATTTAAGCTAAAGTTACGTCATTTTCATAACATAAACATCTTGTTAACGGGGGCACAGACTGAAAAGTTAATACAAATGCTTTTTTTGCTTCTTGAAACTAGTATCACTAATATTTCTTGCTTTTTCTATATCAAATATAAAAATCTATTTCCTAAAATGTATAAGATTTTGTTTGTGTAATATTTTTCAAAATAATTTACTGTACATTTTAAAAAAACATCAAATTGCATTAATCAGATTTGATTCTATTTGTTGTGGAAGTAACCATTAAATGACATGAAAAATAGTTTAAATTTCATTGAATTCTTATTTTAAGTTATACAATGTGTTTTAGGTAAGCTCTGAGGCAGACATGCAGAGAGCAATTGAAACAACTAAAGACAAATTTGGTCGGTTGGATGTTACCGTTAATTGTGCCGGAATCGGTTACGCATGTAGAGTATATAACTTTAGAAAGAATGAAGTACATCCATTAGATCGTTTTGCCAAAGTCATATCGGTGAGTAATTACATTAAATTGTGCCATTACGCAAGGCTGACAATGTTTTTTTTTTTCATGAAATGTTCTCTCTGCTCACTCGTTTGCTTACCTCTAAATCAAATACTCATCAAACAAAGAGAGAATACATGTTTATGATATTAGTTGCAATATTTTTGATATCTTATGACATTCAAATTTAAAATTTTAGGTAAATCTTATTGGTACATTTAATGTAATTCGTTTGGCAGTTGGTTTAATGGGACAAAATGAACCCAACATTGATGGTCAGCGTGGAGTGATTATTAATACTGCGAGTGTTGCTGCTCAAGATGGTCAAATTGGTCAATCAGCATATTCTGCATCAAAAGCTGGTGTTGTAGGAATGACTTTACCACTTGCAAGAGATCTGTCAGTGCGTGGGATAAGAGTCAATACAATACTTCCAGGTATAAAACAATTCCTTAAAAAATTATGGGCTGCATACTTATTATTTTATTTCAAGATTTTTTTTATGCATTGTACTGATTTAATTTTAAATATTAAATTGGGTCTGTAAGATATAAAAATGTATTACATTGCCACTATTTCTCACTGTTGAGTATAATTTTAGCCTTTGATAAACTTTTTTTATTTGATTAGTTGTGAGTATATTTTTTATCAGTTACTTTGATAAACGAGGTTATTTCATGTACAGATATTCAAGCCGAATTTTTCTTTTCCTTTATAAACTTGTAGAATACTGAAATCTTGTTTTTTGCATGATGAAAATATCATGGAATCATGGAAACATTTGATTTCTATTATTTTTTCTCAAATAATATTAATTTTACCAAAATCAAGTTATTGAAAATGAATTACATTACATTTATTACGGATTTCAAATTCAAAGTGTTTCGTTTTTATGTGGTGCCACATAAACAATAAATAGCGTTTGGTGCAGTTTACGTAGAATTACTGGAAAATATACAACCCAACAATTTTTTTAAGGACCATTTGAAACCATAAGATTTTTAGCTATTGTAAAAAAAACCACATATGACCACAAATAATAATATATAGAGTGGTAAACCTAAAAAAAAAATATATTCGTATTATGTAGAATTTGCGCAGATTGCGTGTTACCTGCTTACGAATAATTTCGTTTGCTGGGGGAGCATGTCTCAGAATGTTAATATTTGAGTGAAGAAATGGGAGAACTCAAACTTTTGCTTTAATATTATAATAATTGTCAAATCTTTATTTATTAATATCACATGAATTTTGATAAAGCTTCAAAATGTTATTTTTTTTTTATTGGGAAAAATAATGGTTTTTTTAGTCTTTCAGTTAAGCTCTGAGTGATAAATATTTCGGTTTTGAAGTTAAATGTTTACTTTTTCCATTTTGCTCCCAGTCTGACCAATTAAATATTATTTGATTGTGCCCAGTCGGCACTAAACACCGAAGTTTGAATACTTAGATGCGACATAATTACCCCTGGCAATTTGACTAACACTTTTTTGCGACCTAACCACATTTGAATACTCCTAACTACTATCCTTATATGATTTTATGTATTTTAACTACTGGCCATTTGACCAGTACTTATTTAAAGAAAACTACTCAGTCTTCACAAACCTCCCACACTCCCCACAAAGACAGTCGCGAAAGCGTTTGTCAATATGTTAATTCAGGATACCCATTGGGTGAGCTTTCGAAAAAAAAACTCGGTGGTAATGCTACCTTAAATATCGAGCGAATGAGGAGGTAAATGTATGATACAGACGAGATGGATGTAACCATTTCGTGTGAATGGATATTAAAGAGGCCCATAGTTCTGCAGTGGACTGTTAGTGGCTGCACTATGATGATGACGATTCCTACTTTTCTAATAAGCGTACTGCATGAATAATATTGTAGGTTTTACTCTCTTTAATTATTAATGATCCATTAGTTAATGTATTAATTTCCATTTCCGCTTCTATGCGAGGCTAATGAATCGTCAATTTATTTAATAGAAATTTATTTCTAGAATATAACTACAATTTTCAGATTCAATTCAAACGAACAAATTAAAGATTACAATTCAGGGACCCACTCCACGCGGCAACGTGGAATTATTCATTAACGGTTAATGCCCGGCCCGTGCGAATGCGGATTGACGCATCATTCGAGATTTCTCCATCTGTTAGCACTTTACACAATATGAATACATTTTTTAAGTTTATGACTCAATATAGTATTACCTATGATCCTAAGTGGTTTTTTTGAAGTAGTTCACCATATTATGGTTTAAAATTGCCCTATTGAAATAAAATGTTTTGTTGGGTTGTAAAAGTCTTAGTAATTAGCCATAAACTGCACTAATTTTTAAAAATATTTTTTGAGTATAACAACATAATCCTCATTGTCTATTCTAGTCTTAAAAAACGGAATACAGGGTATAGAAATATGTTTATTTAAAAACATAGAACGGAATACAAATACAAATATCAACCAAACTTGCTTTCGTATTAATGTGTGCCGAACCCAAATAAACTGATATTTTCTAGTTCTAGTTTTCGTTCTCTCAAAATTATGGTTTCCTCGGTTTTTTATTCAGTTCTGGTCCCTGAATTTCGATTAGCTTAAAAATTATCCTAAACTTTTTCTGATCTCATTTAATAGATATATGCATTTTTAATTTAGACAAGAGGTGGCATGCACTTGGATATATATTTATATACTAAAATATTATCTAGGAAGAAAGTAATAGTATTTCTACTTTATATTAAAATTAAAAAGAAATGAATCTGATAATATTATGGAGTATATTTGTATTAAAACTTTGTTTTTTGTGTTTCACCTGAAAATATTAGACATTTGTTCTTGTTTGTAACTTCTCTTTATCTAAAAAAAAAATTGCATTTGCAATGCAATATGGTTACTATTATCCACTTGTGATATTTTTCTTATAAAATGTCTTTCTTTTGGTATGGATTCGCATTTCATTGCTTTGTGTGCTCCTACTAAAAACTGTATATTTTTCAAGCCTTTGATAAAACCATGCTAGTGGCATAATTGTCAATGGATCGCAAAATGGATTAAAAATATTGAACAAATTAACGTTGTTGCTCAGTTTAAACATTTTATCAGCAAAAAGCTATTTTATCAGATTGTTTCCGTAAATATCATGACTATATAAACTTTCAAGGTGACCAAAAACAGTAATGAGTCTTTTGGATTAATGTAAGATAGCATGTGATATATCAGAATAATTGTTGATCTGTGATAAAAAATTATTTATAAAATGTGTTAACATATATTTGTACTTTTTAAAATGTTTATGATACAAATCATGAGATCTTAGGCACTTATTCCCAGGAGAGGAATAATAAAATATATTAAGATTACATATAAACATAAGACAAATGTTATCATGTAAATTAAAAGTAAAAAGGTTAATGCAAAATTTGAGTTCATAACAAAATTATACTTCATCATCTGAATTAATTGATTTAATAAAATACGATTACATGAGATCATTTTATAAACCATATTATTTATTTAGAAGTGTTTTTTTCCTTTTATATGTATGTAAAACTGAAGTAAATGCAAACTTGTCCAAAACATCATAAAATCGTAATTTAATATTTATTTTTTTGTTTTAGGAATTTTTGATACGGCTATGTTACAGGAATTGCCAGAAAAAACTAGAACGATCTTGGCAAAGTCAGTTCCATTCCCACAAAGGCTTGGACAGCCTGAAGAATATGCTTTACTAGTTTCATCAATCATTCAAAATCCAATGATAAATGCTGAATGCATAAGAATCGACGGAGCACTAAGAATGCAACCTTAGTTATTGCAGGTCTTTTTCCAAAAATGTTAATATAATATTGTTAAACCATGAATTTTATAAGTAATAAAATATGTTTTTTATGCATTTTAAATTTTTTATATTGACCACATCAATTGATAAAATTATTTTATTTCCATTGTGATTAAATAGGTATGAAAATGCTTTCGATGAAAATTAAAATTATGTGTGTGATTTTGTTTCGCGTTTTTTTTATGGGACTGTTATCAATCATTTTGACATGGTTTTTCTTAGCGAATATGTTTAAAAATGTGATCGCCAGCCACTATTAAAGGTTTGAACACATAATGATCGAGTTACTAATCCGAGCACTTGATCGTGGAATTTCCTTATTTGGATCATTTTCATCATGAAAATTTAGTTGTTGACAATTATATTTTATACAACTATTTGAATAGAATTGAAATAAAAGATAATGCTTCATATTTAATGAAACAAATATATTTTATATATCTTTGTATATGTGACTGGTTGCTAGTGTTATAGTTGAATTGAGTTCCTGAGTTAAAAATAACCACCCAATTCTGTTTCAGAAAGGCATGAATAGATTGAGGGACAGCTATTTAATATATATAATTGTAAAATTAAATTATTTATTGATGATGATGCAGAGCGTATGTCATTTCTCTTGCCAATGTTGTATAAATTGCGATGAAAATTTTGAATTAGGACTGTAGTTGAATCTGTTTCTTGGCGCTATTTGTAATGATTAAATTTATCATCAGCATGTTTTGTGTTAGTGCGAATTCATTCATTATTTTAAAGGACTTTTTGTTTACATTGCGAAGTTTCTGTTTATCAATTTTTGTATTCTAATAATTTCTATGTTGTCCTAATTTTTATTTTATTTTTAGGTTTTAAATTCATTGTTTTTAAGTGTGATTTCATTTATTTGATTCAGCATTATCAAGCAGTGTTGTTAATTAAACTCATTCTTATCGGTTTCTTTTCTTATCTATACTTTCCGTGTAATATTTACAATGCACGTTGAAATGAATAGATATGAGTTGGCGTTAATTTTTACCATCCCAATAAATAAAAGATGCTGTCAGCTTCTAAATATCCCGTTTTCAGGATGAGAGTAACCTATGCCAATGTAAAGTAGAGGGAAAAATATTGGAAAAGCGAAAATAGTCTTGCGAAAATGGAAGACGGGGTGCCGTCCAAAACCTTTAGTTAGTTTTCAAAATTTATATGGTTGGGGGTCAGAGGCGCACCTAAAAGTTTGGCTGCCCGTGTGCAAATATAAATTGGCTGCCCCCTAGTTTTTTAAAAATCAAAGTTAAATATTGTACAAATCAAATTTGATATTTTTCATTTCAAATTCATTTTTTTCATTCAAATTTTAAATAAAATTATTAAATAAATAGGAAAAGGTTATAGCTACTGAAGGAAAATAGATTGTATCTATGAAATGAATAAATACTTTTTTATTTAAATGTAACAATTTTATTTAAAAACGACATTTTCATTCGGATTTTCTAATATGTAAATTACGTTAAATTTGAAGAAAAACGAAAAACATTTTAGGTTTGACATAAATGATTTATTTGATTTTCAAACATCCAAGCAGTCAATTTTCAGTTGTATATTGGTAATTCCATTAAAATTATTGAACCTGAAAGAATTTGAACCTGAAAAGATGTTAAAGCATCTGTAACATAGCTGTATTTTCTGGCTCATGTTATGCTTTGTACAGTCTGCAGCTATGAGCATATCTTGAGGATAAGAGCTACTTAATTATGAAAAAACATTTTTATGCCCCCAAAACAAAAAAAGAGATAGCCCAAACTGTCCAAAACAAATCACATGTAAAGGGTCAAACACAATTAAACTAGTGAGACATCTTGAAAAATATCGAAGAAGAGTGCGAAAATAATTAAAATATTCCAACCACCAATAATAAATTTTGTGAAGAGGAAAACACTTACAGAAATTGTAGCAACAACGACTGATGGTGCTAGTGTCATGAAAAAGTTTGGACGTGAAAGTCCTGTCGTCAAACAACTTGCATAAATCATGCTATACATCTAGCTGTAATTGAAACATTGTACCAGAAAACTTATAAAACAGAAAACATTGAAACAGAAGAAGATTTAGATTATTCCAACGAAGATGAACAAAACACTGAAGAAAGTGACTCCAAAAATGATAATTCAGAAAGATAGAACAAGATGATTCTTTTAACTTACACATACATACATATAGGGAATCCAATCCCGAGCCAAAATTTCGATCCCGGGATTTCGGGATTTCATTAGACAATCCCGGAATCCCGGGATTGGGATTATTAATATTTTAGGAAATAAGCTTGATGAATTTGATCAAAAATTACTAATAAGTCCATTTGTTCAATATAAAAAAATCACTTGAAGGCCAAAGAATTTTATTTATTTAAGAAAAGATAAAAATACAATTCAAAAATAGATAAATAAAACACTAAAAAATTCAAACATTATTTTGAAAATATGCCCGAAGTAATATTAACATTAAACATTAGTGTTTCATCATTTAGTCTGGATCTGATTTTGGAAGTCAGACAACTTGCTGCTGAAAATGCACGCTCAGCTTCCACACTCGTTGGAGGTATCGTCATCAGATATTTAAATGCTAGTTCGAATTGATGATCGCGTGAGCCCTCATTTTCGTATAACACCATCAATGTGACTGATAAAATTCTTTTCTGCTGAGACACGGACTAAAAATCGCAAAATTCCCGATTTCCCGACAAATTATTTATTTCCGTCGCTGCAGATGAATACTTATATACTATAATACTTTTATGTGGTTCGTAATTATATTACGGAGGAATACAAAAATTCTGAACCTCGTATCTATTATATTTCATATCGATATTCCCATTATTCGTCGAGGTGTAGTAAATACATCACCGGTAGGGAAAGGTTACTATAACAATTTGAAAAACATATTACTGTCTAATCTATGTATACATATGCTATATATGTATACATAGATTAGACAGTCACCAAGTTCATCAATTAGTAATTACGCCACTGTTTCCAAGCGTCCAGATTTCGTCGGGAATGTCTCGATTTAGTAGCCTTCATCGTATTGGTGAGGTGTACGATTTCTGTTTGATAAAAATTTCAATCCCGGAATTTTCGGGATTACGTTTTCTAATCCCGGGATTCTTAAGCACCTAAAACCGTCCGGGATCCCGGTATTGGATTCCCTACATATGTAACACATATAAATATTTACTTTTAAAAAATCTGTACATTATTAAAGAAAAAATAAAAGCTTGGAGTCCCGGGACTTATAAATTATCATGTCTCGAGTCTTAGAAAAAGCCGAGACTTCAGGATCCCTACTCGCCACCTTTATAGTGCAGGGCTACGCCCTTAGATGCTCTGCAGTAAACGATGGTACTCTTTGCATCTGAAGAAGGCTGCTGCTCTTTAGCTGCGGCTGCTCTTCATCTTTCAGAAGACGTAAAAAGGCGAGGCTCAAAAAGAGGCAGATAATCAAAACATTGTATTCTTTAATATTCTATTATTAACATTTGAATGATATCGGCGACGATCACGAGATAAGGCTTTCAATAACGTATTGGTCGCATAATATTTCTACGCTACACAACCTCTATTAACTTTTTTCACTCGTATTTTTGTAGCAAGCTAGTATTTGATTTGATTGTAATATATTATTTTATTATGGTTAACTAATAGGCTAACCCTCGAATACGACCACATTCATTTGTATTTGAATACATACAAAAGGAGCGTAACGTAATCTAAAGTGTGCTCGAGTTACTCCTCGCTCAATCTTTTCTCCTAATACAAGTGAGGCGGATTTTACATCGACGCAATGGGCGGATGATCGACTTTGCGTCATTTCAGATGAGCGTCGTTCGTGTCCAACATTTTAATCAGAAGTGTAATGTGATTATTATATGACAATATACATATTTTTATCCCCTCCATTTTATCTTACACGTCTTTTAACGATCCAACTATTTTACATAAAACCGATTTTCCATCAAGAGTAAATATGATTCAGGAGATGAATATAACGGGAGAATTTACAAAGAATAAGCAATCGTAATTGATAAGCTTCGTAGTATCTACGGTAGTTTCTATATTTATTTTATCAATGTAGTTATTTTATATCTCAAGGGTCGCTTGGAGAATTATACTAAGAGTATATAAAATGATTGATTATATTTTGGATTATCATAATTCCTATGCAGAACTTTTTTTTTGTCTAAATCCCTATGTAAACATTTAATAAACTTTTGCAAAAAATAAAAAAGGCGAAAAGAAAATATCCTGGAACCACATTCTCTGAACTGTTTGTTCTTATCGATGTGTCTTCAAAAATATTTTAACCGAGTATTCAAATTTCTATGGATGTGTATACTAATTGAGGATGAAAGTAGTCCGGATAAATAAAATCCGGATAATCGAAAATAATCATAATAAATAGCGAAAGACAGGTAAAGTATGAATATTTTTTATTTGTCTAGATTTACACACACATAAACGAATAATAAATTATTATTTTATTAAAAAAATCAATTATCGATTTTGACCCCAAGCTAGCTCTCTTTTTAGAAGGTGCCAAATTGCAAATACCCTTAAGATATATAAGTTGTCCTGAATTACATTCTTCTTAGTTATCAAGCCATTTCATGGTGATATCTGAACACTGAAAAGCTTCAGAATCTGTAGGACCAATATTTCCCCCTTGCAAATTTATTCTTTATCTTCTCGACTATGTTCTTCTGAGGCAGATATTTCTTTAATTATTTCCTCATTATTCAAAATTTGAAATCAGTTTTGTTGTGTGCAAAGTTTTGTTGTCATGACAAAATGTTCATCCCTTTTTGTACCAAATTGCGACTGGGGATAAAAAAATAGTTGTTTATTACAACAAAAGTCGTAAACGTCAATGGCTTTCGCTGAGACAAAAACCATTTCCGATTCTGATACCTGGATTGACCATTCGCAAGATTCATTTGTGCTTTTGGTGAGATATTCAACGATTTATTCATTGTTAATTAATGAAACCTGGTAAAAAATAACTGCAGATGTGCATTGTCAGCAATTGAAATAGGTGAATAAAACATAGAGAGTCAAAAATCGAGAATTAATCAGGAACAATTTGGTGATTTTGCAACACGACAATGCACGGTCCCATAAGGCGACGAAGACGACTGAAAAAATCAGGAAACTAAAATGGGAAGAACTTCCACACTTTATATATTCATTAGAAAATCATATTTGTACATATTTCTACTCAAAACCAGAAACATTTTAAAAAAAGGAATCGAAAAACTTGAAAATCCGTGGGAAATAGTAGGTAGCAATGAAGGAAATTAATAAAATAAAATAAAGGCTTTCATTGTTAAACAATCGGCAAGGACTTTTCGATACATCTCTCTGGTACCTTCGTTATTCTGTTTCCATGAAAATTTGTCTTTTCTCACTTAACAAACTGCCGACCTCTGAATTAGGGTAAACCGGATTTTCAAGCTTTGTTTTTTTCAGGTTATATTGAGTTTGAATTAAACAACATTCTTTGCAATAAGAATACATTTTTATATGAGGCCGATGCAAAAAAGATCTGAGGCAAACTTTTTCAGCTGGTTTTTAAGTTCTATAAAGATCGTCCAAAAAATTGCCTTCATCTCTAAAAATTATAGAACCAAAAAGTATAAAGCATTTACATAATTCGAAAAACAAACAAATAAACATGCCAAGTTGGCGCAACATATGCGAGGCAAAGCTCGTATTGTAGCTTTCATATTATGATCGTAACATTTTGCGCTAAATAAACATATCATCTCGTGGACATGCAGAAATATCTATCGGCCATATTTTTAGAAAATTTCTCTATTTGTCCTGAGAATTTTAATCATTTCATCACTCATTCCGAGAAAATACACGAGGCCAACGATCATTGTCTATTTCAGGAATAGGATCAAAATATAAATAAGCTGCAAAGAAAGATGAACTAAATCATATTCAATGTATCCCCGAAAGCAATCTTCAATATTTAATGTACTAAGTCAAGACAAGTCTTATAAAATATTCACAATCTAACCCAAATCAATGGTTTGTCATTTGAAAGTGCTTGTGACGTGTTTCGATGACCGACGAGAACTGCTATTAGCCCGTTATCAAAGGTGAAATACAGGGTACAGCAGGGATACTATCTCATTTTAAAAATTAATAACACCAACACTATAGGAAATATCAGTTACTTATTTTTTCAACTTTAGAGAGGCATTTAAAATTTTTATTTTTGTGTGATGGGATCAAGAACCTTCCTATCCTGTGGAATAAATTTATTTCTAATCAAGGGAACTTTGTAGAAAAATAAGATGTCCCATTTCTATTTTTATATAACACTAATAAATTTGTAGGGAAAAATTCCGGGTTATATTTGAATTACCCTCGTACACATATGTAAAATATTCGAATACTTTGTATCTATGAAATGAATTTTAAACAACTTTATTTATTTCGGATTTTCTATGTAAATTGTGTTAAATTTGAAGAAAAATGAAAATCATTTTAGGCTCACAATTTATCGCCATAAATAATTTATTCGATATTCAAACATCCAAACAGGCAATTTTCAGTTTTATATTGGTAATCCCATTAAAATTATTGAACCTGAAACCATTTGGGTCTTTTTTATAGAATTAATATCTATATATTATATATAAAATGAACGTTTGTTTGTGGTTCGAGTAAGTTTGCTTGCTGGACTATACGTTCTTAAACCATTCATCCGATTGCGATGAAACTTTGGTTAGTTATTAGACGTGCATCAAAAAAGTTTGAAAATCAACACAACCATTGTTTGCGTATGGAATTAGTTTTGCGAAACGTTTAACGGATGCACGTTGATGCATATTGGTCTAGTGGTTGCTAAAATAAACAAAACACAGCAACCATCGATGTGTTGGATTACCAATGTTTTGGTGTTGTTTTGAAGAATAAAGTAATTGATATATTTTAAATTTATGGATTATTGGAAGATTTTACATATTTTGAAAACGCGAATAGGGAAAACATCGAAGAGCGCTCGATCATGATTTAAATGATTCAGGCTTTGAACGCATGAATGATGTAGAGAGGAAGAAAATTTGAGTGTCATAGAGGTGCTATTTCTTCCACGTTTCACTATTTTTAATATCGAGCGCACAAAAAAGAGAGTATATTACTAATATCATCATCATCATAGTGCAGCCACAAACAGTCTACTGCAGAACTATGGGCCTCTTCAATATCCATTCACAGGAAGGGGTTACATCCATCTCGTCTGTATCATACATTCACCTCTTCATTCGCTCGATATTGAAGGCTTAACATCCAAGTTTAGGGTGAAGACATACGTGACGCTTAAGTGCATCTCGGATTCGCTCCTACACCATATTACTTATATAATATAGAATATATATATTAGTTCAATGGACTGCGCGTGACTGTATTATGATGATGATAATACTATCAAAAAGTGTCAAAAGATGCGCTCATTTCATAGGCATGTAAATAATTTGCCCCATCACTGCCTAATAAAACTATATCTTTACAAATTATAAATATAGAATGCAGCGAAGCGTGCTCTTGAACTAACTACATTTAATATGAATAAAAGAGTCGTATGTCGGAAAATAATAAGAGTGAAAGATCGCAGAATCAACATACCGAACATAGCGTCAAATTATGGCTCTATATATCACTTTCACATGGAATTGCGTGCACCTCTCCACTTTAAATTCTTCGTAGACTTTTTTCCCAAATAACAAAATATTTCGTTATTTTTCTCCTTCGGCGTTCTTCATTATTCCGAAAAGACTTCGAAACGCATTAAAATTCTGTCTCGTTCGTATGGAATTTCATTTTCTTACACTTTTTCATATAGCTGTTCTATTTTCCTTGGCTGAGTGCCTTGTTTTTCTTTGCTCTTTTTGCGGCAAACTTATGTCTATATTTTTACGTACTGTTCACAATCATAATATCTAATTGCAAAACGATATTCTGAAAATTGGGACAATCTATGATGTTTTAAACGCTTTTGTTATTCTTCCATATTAAGAAAAAAGAAATTTTCGACATTTGTATTTTCTACGTCGATATTACATTTTAACTGTTTTACATAATACATATCTATAAAATCTAATATACATCCATGAAATTATCCATTGAAATCCATTAGAAGAGATTAACACTTATTCTATACTACACTCTAATAATGTCTATTATATTTATTTCATCATTATTTGCAGGAGTAAAGGCATTACCACATATCGTTAATGTGCTTGAATTCTATTATGTATGTCTCCTAATATCCGTTTGTTTAAGAGAAATCCGACACCATTTATCCGGCCCTTCTCTAATCCGCTCCAAAAGAAACCATGCCCGCTTTTCAATGTGATTTTAACTTCATTTTTTCTCATTTTGCAATTTGTATATATATCATCATCATCATAGTGCAGCCACTAACAGTCCACTGCAGAACTATGGGCCTCTTCAATATCCATTCACAGGAAGGGGTTACATCCATTTCGTCTGTATCATACATTCACCTCCTCGTTCGCTCGATATTGAAGGTAGCATTACCACCGAGTTTTGTTTCGAACGTTCACCCAACGGGTATCCTGAGTGAACGTATTGACGAACGCTTTCGCAATCGTCTCGATAAGGAATGTGGAAGGTTTGTAAAGACTGAGTAGTTTTCATAGGAGATGGTGGAAAACTACTCTAGACGACCTTTTTGACTCTACTGAAAAGGGCTTTCTGGAGTACAAGGAGTCCAGTCCCCCCTTTCCTCGCTAGGGCGTTGCCGGGGTAGGGTGAAGACAGACGTGACGCTTGAGTGCATCTCGGATTCGCTCCTACACCAACTGAGGGTGTCTCCCCGTCACCGTACAACTTACCCGAGCGAATTCGAAACTGAGTGGTTTCGCCATCGTTTCAGGTTGCCCCTCTCAGTTCGGCGATTACAAAACGATATAGAAGTCAACGGAAGACAATTTTGTTTACGTCGCAAAGTGAAGTTCCTCATATGCATCTCTTCAAGGCCGTCTCTTTGATGTTCTTCTTGTCCTTGTTCTGTTCCTAAAAAATCTTGGTTCCGAACCGATACGGTTCATCATGCTCCATATTTTTAGGTAGGGTCGACTATGTAACGAATAGCGAGTGATAAGCAAGTCTTGATTTGTAAAAGTAGCAGTGAATAGTAGTTAAACTAAGTATTAGCTTGCTGTTAAAAGAGTATTTAAGTATTTACTCTGTAAATACGTATAAGTAAAGTGGCCAATAATTAAAATACATAAAATCGTATAAGCATAGTAGTTAGGAGTAGTCAGATGTCGTTAGGCCTCAAAGAAGTATTAGTCAAATTGTATTAGCAAAGGGTAATTATGTCGCATCAAAGTATTCGAACTTCGGCGTTTAGTGTCAACTGGGCACAATCAAACAATATTTAATTGGTCAGACTGGGAGCAAACTGGAAAAAAATAGACAGAGCTGGAACAAACAAATAGGTTAAAGTAACGTATCAAGTAATATCAACTAGTCAGGTCCACATCAACAAAATCAAATGGCTCCACAGTCAAGACTGTATTATGGGAGCAGTCGAAACAGCACTTTGGCGGTCGGACCGCGAGTCTAGTTGTGCAGGTTTGTCTTCTGGTCCCAGTGTTCCCACGTTTATGTGACAATAGAAAGCTGATGTGTGCGAGTATTTGTTAATTCACTTACCTTGAAAGCTTGGATTTTTATGTCTTACTTGCGTTATTGTCAGTTCATCTCAAGTAATGCGGAGGAGATGTTCCATTTTTTGTGCAAATGTAATATGCACAAAAACAATGTTTTTCGGTGTCACTCGCGAATTTTACATATAAGTGTAGTCGGTGTTTCGTCAGAGCGTATGAATCAATTATAATAATATAAAAGTAAATTAATAAATTAAAATTATACGATTTTCCATTTTTTTTTCAAAATTCAAATAAATAAAAACAAAAGCCAACTTGGTACGATACAAATGTACATCGATAATGTTGCCGAAAAGGCTATTAATTATCCGTTTTTTTTACTGCGATTACACACTGTTGAGACACTGACAATACAACCGACTGCGAGGAGTACTCGCACAAGCCCTAATAGTATATTTACCGTGTACAACTCGTGGAATTCGATTTTTCAAAAATTCAAATAATTAAAAACAAAAGCCAACTTGGTAAGATGCAAATGTACATCGATAATATTGCCGAAAAGGCTATTAATAATCGGTTTCAGGCGCCGCGCTTTCACAGGGTGGCACAAAAAACGGTCGCCGACACAGTCCGATATAGATATTGACGCGAAAATCACTATTTACTCAAAAACAGAGCAGATGAGCGGAGCACACAAAATCACGACCGATAACAACGGTTGCCAACCGGCCAATCCTGTATATATATATAGGGTTCTAAATAAGATTTGTAGTATATGGTTAAATTGATCGATTTTGGAAACTATTGTGCATTTTATTGCTCTACAAATCTACTTTTGGTCAGATATCTTTTAAATTTACTTTGAACTTATATTTGTTAATTTTTATTTACAAACTACCTCCTAAATTTAATTGAATTTAATCGAAATTATTTTACTGCGCTAAATTGTACGTAAACTTAAAGAGAGTTTTAATTTAATTTTATATTTAAATATTAAAACATATTAATTGTATGTTCCATTGACGATACTTGCTGTTAAAGCAATACACTGATAAGGCATTATCACTTATTGACCTCAACTATTCTGCAAAAGATAAATATTATTGTCCAGTGTACAATCATTGTGTGCTATATCCATTATTTTTTGAATGTTTATTAATTATGTTTAATAATGTGAGTTTTTATTTTGAACTATTATCGCGATTGTAGATAAATATGTGGATTTCACGAAGCCATAGGAAAAAAGATGAAAACAGAGAGTTCCTCGTTTATTCTAATTATTTCATTTACAATTAAGATGTTAATTTATTGTTTTCGCGTCAATATTTGTATCCTGATTAGATATTTATTGTTTTTTTCCCCTTTGTAATAAGTATACTACATGACTAATATTGTAAAATTTGATCTCTTTAATTGTGAACGATTCGTTAGTTGACGTTTTATATTATATTTCTGTTTCTACGATTGTAGGTGTAACGTGGAATGGGCGCTCTCGGGGTAGAGTCTCTAGGCTAATCTTCGCTCTCACATGGTCACCAAGATAGACGCGCTCGCATGTAGGTTCGTTCTACTATCGGATCATGGCAGAACGGTGGGAAGGATGTCTTCTCCCAGCCAAGGCTATCCGACCGCCGTACCAATAACGGCGCATGCGTAAGAAGTGATAGATCTCGTCATTTCAGACGCAATGTGTCCGCAGCACCACAGACTCCAGATCAGCTGCACTATTCTCACAATAATAACGTTTTTGACTGGATTTGTTAATTTGCATTTCATTGATATACATAATAGAATATCATAAAAAAATATATTTGAATAACCGTTTTAAATTTTATAAAGGCAATGTTTCAAGGCATAAATCCTACTTTGGCTATGTCTATGATTACTGAAAAGTAGTTGAAGTGTATCGTGGTGCTTTCATGGAATATATATTTTAATTAAAATATATATTTTTTTAAATGGATATTGAACATTATGATTCCAGATCGATGTCTATACATTGGTGTCATAATTCATTTTAGTACACTAAATATTAATACTGTTTCAGCGTACTTCCATATTGGGCATGTGCTCCTAATGACATAATCATACAATGTATTCAATTTATGACTATCATATACAGGGTGCGTTCAAAAGGTAAAGTGTCCATATTCATAAAATATCATGTATTGAACATATTTGTACAATTAGTCATAAATCTTCGAAATAATACTCTACTGCGCTGATACACTTCTGGAGGTGATGTTGCCAGGCCTGGAAGGCATCCAGGAAGGCCTTCTCCGGGATGTCCTTTAGAGTCGATGTAACATGCACTTGAGTAATTTCAAGCATGTCCCAATGTTTCCCTTTCAGAACTCTTTTTAAGCGAGGAAAAAAAAAAAAAACAGTGAAAGCCAGATCAGGGAGGCTGGGAAACCTATGGGGCGCGGATCCTGGCTGGCAGATCAGCATTCATTTACCAAAACCAGTTTATGCATATTTTTATTACATTTATTTACTGGAAAGTTTATCCACATGACCCTCAAAAATAGCTACTGTTTGCGTTGATAAAACAACAGCCATTGACATGTCAATGTCTTGGTAAGTAATAAGAAGCTTATCTCTAATACATGGAAAAATGTCACATTTGTAAATTCACGCGTTACAATCGCCTCCTCAATGATATTTGTTCCTAATAGCAGATCGGCTTTTTTGTAAAATAAATCTATCGATTGCGTATAGCTTTTAGCAATTTAGGTGATGATCAAACACTACAGTGGAGGACTGAAGTACGATAATTCAATAACTGATACCAATTGAACGACGAAACGAGTTTTCAGCTCAATTCAAAATATAGATACATATTTCCATTTTTTTGTCGTTTATCCCCGTTTAAAAATCATGTAAATTTGTCCTTTTTTAATTGAAACTTGCATAAACGTGGTAAGTCAAATTGGCTTGAACGCCTATCCATTATATGGATGCTACTCGCATAAATGAAAAAAAAGCAATGCATGATTGAAAATTCGCTTTTCATGACGTTCAAGCAAATTTGCCCTGCCACGCTTTTCATCATATTTTTCTAGGAACTAAGAAGATTCGCTTCTACCGCCGAGAATATATTTGGACGCGTTTCGCGCGATAAAAGAATAGCGCAAAATTCCGCTCATGCATAATGTGTGTCAAAAAATGACGTTTAAACGTTAGTTCTGCTGTCACGTTAAACGCAGTTCCGGACCATAAAGTGTTAATACTCATCTAAAATATGACAAATATTTCGATCCAACATTAGGAGCACATATTGGATAAGGATTAATTCAAGCGAGGCACTCGATTTCAGATTGCGTCGCGTTTATAGTGTATGTATTAATAAAAGCATGAGCTATTGCGAGGAACATTCAAACAAATCTATCAATTATGTTAATAAACTGTTTCCACGAAAGGAATTTCCACGAAAATTACTCTCTACAAGTAGTTAAGTACTTGGAATATACATTATGTTTACTAATTTCGGCTAAATTAATTGAAACGGGTAGAAAAGTAGACGACTGACAATTCGAAAAATATAGAGCAGGGATGGAGAACATTTTTGAGAAGCGGATAAAATTTCGTATTTTTTTAAATATCTACTCGTGATTAAGGTTGCCAACCGTCTTTTATTCGGAAGGACAAGTTTTTCTATATACCGCGTAATTCAAGAGGCATTCTCGGGGACGGCGGCATTTGCCTCTTTCAGTACCGATGGGACTCCGCAGTCTCGACACGGATTCGCAGCATGCGACGGAATCCTTTATTTTACCTTCGTAGAGGGGGCGCTTTATCTCCAACACCAAAAAGGAGGAGTCCTCAAAAAGAGAGGGATCCTGTTAAAACCTAGTGATCTTTAATAATGAAGTTTATTTACTATTTGACACTGATGCGGCGACGATCACGAGGCAGAGGCTTCCGAGTTTGATGCAACGCGAAATTAAACATGATGTCGGCAAATGACGTTTGCACGCCAACAATTATACACGACTAGTCCGTAAGGCTCCTCAGAGAGAATAGACACTCTGTTCGTTCTGCAACCCTTAGGATCTACCCCCACGGTTTGTAGGCAACCGCGAAATATGATCACACTACACTATAATACAATTATTAGATATGCAACCCTTTTTTTTAGTTCTAACATTTAAATTCCTACGATAGCTTTTTGTTTTACAACTTCATATTTTGTGGGTTATTTTTTTTTCGTAGGTCATAGATTCGCCACCCCTGATATATAAAGATGCGTTTGAGATGAATTTTGTATTAGGAATGCATATTAAATGAGGAATACTCTGATTTTAGATGACATTACATGATGTTATTAATCAATTGACACTTATCTAATCGAAATAATGTCATTACGACAATCAACCAATCTCGGTCACTTACCTTATCTATTTTCATTTTCATTATTATCATAAAAAATAATTTCTTTTTTTATATAACATTTATAATTAAGTCCCGGAGACCGTTTCGATTCTAAATGAATGTTCAATTTGTGAGGTGTAACGCAGATGAAAAAATATAGGAAAGCGCAAGCGGTCTTGCAAAAATAGAAAGACTTGGTTGCCGTGCAAGCCTTCCAGTTTTATAATTTTCTTCTTAAGGGGTAGATTTTTCATGGTAGTGGTGAACTTCGGATTGTGACACCACTCCAGTACAGTACACGAGGCGGCGTATTAGCGCCAGTCGAGGTGATGCTCGTGGCATGATTACTATAATAAAATAAACGACTAGTCTTAAAACAAAACGGATAATAGGACATTAAGAAAGTACGACACATGTGCGAGGCCAAGGTTGGCAATAACATTTCCGAAGACGATAAGAACGATTTCAGAACGAACGTGACAAGAACGATCAAGAAATTATTAAGTTAGGTTCGTTGTAAAAGAGTTTGAGATGTAAAATCAAACCAATAATATCATCGTCATTTAAAGGAGTATCCTCAAGCGATTCATCGACATAATTTTGAAAAAAAGGATCAAAGCCTTCTCCACCAAGTAGATTTGCCAAAGTAATGATTTCAGCTGACAACGTCAAAATTTTTATTACTTAGTTGTTGAAGGACTGATTGGTTTCTATTAAAATATTGTTAAATTCTCCAATTAATTGCTTGGATGCCAATGCGGTCTCCTTTTTGTAACGAGTATTTCTAAATATAATATTGACGTAATATAATAATAACGTAGTATAGTTATACTATACTATTGTAGTACTGGTTATTGTTTTACTTAAATCATTTTACTGCTACTCGTATCTGTTAAATACTCAGCTATGATGTTAAATCCTCTTTGATTTATTATGATTAAATCGATTTAAAATATTGATATAACGTGTCTGTCTTTAAGTTCATTTAATTCAAGTCACATCATAATTTTCTAATAACATCAATGTATTCCTTAAGATTATTTGGTTCACGTCATTTTTTCGAGTACACTCTGTTTCCAATCAAACGAGAGGAGTTAGCTTTAATTCAAAGTGGTAGTCTTAGTGTAGCTTAAGTTTATTAGAGTTATGTCTTAAAGTTTAAGTCATCGTGTTAAGTCTTTGTTTTACGTTTTAATTTTAAGTTAAAACCATTGTCTATCTTGAGAACCGTTTACGCCTTGTAGCCACAGCCAATTTAAAGTGAATCAAATAAATATGTTGTAAGAAGAACTTGTCTTTCAAATCTATCTCGAATTCGTCTTTTGATTCCATATTCAACTAGGGGCTGTGGACCGCGTTACACTTTTATTTTTGCATATTTTTTATTTGTATAATTTTATATCTGTATATTTTTTTATCAAATATATTCGATAGATATTATCTCTTTTCTGTTTATTATCTCTAGTTGTAAGATGTTATATTATATAGCTTGTAACTAATCTAAAAAATCAACTACGTCTATTAATGGTCCATCCATGTATATTCAGGAAGACATTGGGTCACAACTCCATTAATAAAAAGATCCACTAAAATCATTATTGATTTCTTAGTCTGCAGTGTTAGCACTTAATTTCTTAGAACATCGAGCAATTAAAAAAAAAATCTTCGTCAGTAATGATTTTCGATTTAAAATCCTTTAATGATTGGTTGAATGATTCAGAAAGTAAAAGAAATATTTATACTATCATGCTTATTAAGTTCCATCTTGTTTTAACTTTATAAATTACTTAATAAAAAAGGAAAAATATTAGTTTTATAAATATTTAGAACTTACGAATATTAAAAAAATAAAAGGGAAAAAAGACTCCTAGTCGTGGCTCATTTTGTTGGCTTAAAAATCAAGTATTGTAGGAATTTCATTGTTACGGTGAATCGTAGCATGGATTTCTCCTTTCTTCTTGATTTTAATCAGCAGGATGTGCTAGTCATTACTCTTGTTTATTCCATTTTACAATATGCAGACAGCTTGTTCAGCGTCCATTCACGATGCCAACGACCATCAGTTTTCGAACAATCTTCTCCCACTATTTGATTTGCTACCAAAATAACATTTCCTGAACACGTACAATAGCCATATTCTGATGAATAGAAGAGTGGCGTTGTTTGTGTGGTTGGTGTTCTATGATAGACCTTTGATTACACTGCATTAAGCTCGGTCTCTTGATCTAGGCATGCAACTTTAATTTTAATATTATGAAAGAAGTCAAAGGTCGATAAACACTCATATGGTTTCATCAATCGTTCTTAAAATTTAATTACACTGCTTGCATAATATATTCTAATATTAAAAATACAGGGTGTTTTGCATATGGACCGACAATGGGGGATTAAGGGAATCATTTGCTACGCTTCAAAAATACCCGAAATTTCACCTTTAAATCGTCATAACTTTTTAATCTATGGTTGTAATAATATGAAATATTTTTTTTTTGTATTTTGTAATATATTTTAGGATCGAAATGAATGGTTATTTTATGCAATTGGTTTAAAGAAATTTTCTTCTGAGCTTCCAAAATAACGGAAAAAAAATTACAAAAGAATAAGAAATGTCCACTTCTAAATTCTTTAAACAAAATATTAACAACTATTTTGAACGTAGTTTAGTTTTAAAAAGTTCCATGTTCCTTTTCAACGATATGCTACATATCATAAAAAATATTTAATAAGTCGTTAAATTTGAAGAGGTACCAGTTGGGCAGGGTCAGGGCTAAGAAAATACTTTTTATACATAAGTTTTTATTAAATTAACTTGGCCAAAATTGGCCACATCTGCTTCGTATTCAATATATACAAACTTTAATAGTTACACCTAATCTGCTGTGCTAGGAGGATAGCAGATACCTTTCATTTATTCAAAAAAGTCTTCTTCAGCTGACCGCGTCTTTGGGTCAATTTTGCTTCTTTTGGTGTTGCGGAAATCCTATTATGATGCGCATCATTTCCATCAAACGCAGTAGGAAGGCGATACCTTCGTTGAAGTTCATTTGAAGGTTTTCGTATCCCCGTCGCCTATGTAGATAATACAATCGACTTTCATTTTTATATAGCTTCCATGTGTGCTTTCCTATGTGGCCAGGTTGCTCATTTTTTCTGCAATTCAATTTTCTTGTTTTAAACACTGAACTTCGGTTTTAACTTTGAAAATCATCTGTTATTTTTCTAGCTTAAAATCGTACTGAAGACGCTTTTTGAGACAGTTACTTCCGTAATAGATCTTTTACTAGACAATTAAGTAATTCCGATGAATATAGACGATAAAAAAACCTAAAATTTAGCTAAAAAAGACTTGATCCTAGCCCGTAACTGTTGCGACTTATTGCATTGCGCCAATCCAAGCAAATGCTCTGAATTTCATACCTGCTTCAGTTTCTCTTCGTCGGCTTATAATTTTGCGAATTTTATTTATATCGACTTGAAATTTAATAAACGTATTCTTAAACATTGGCTCTTTCTGATACTTGAAAGGAGAAAAAGATTTTTTTGAACCACAAGGTAGAAACGTCCCTTAACACGTATCGTGCCAAGGACATTTTTCAAAAATGACCCACCAGGCCATCATACAAATTTAGTTCTATATTATATATTTATATATAAGGATTATAAATTGTGGTCAAAATTTAAAAAAAAAATTAAATAGAACCTATTTTAGGCCATCAGTCATCGGTGCCCGACGCGGCCTGTGTGGTCCATATGGGATGCAACGCATGTTTTTTTTTTTTTTTTTTTGTACATATCTTTTTGAATAATACATTGTAATGATACATGATGGTTTTTATATTTTTTGGATAGATTACATCTTATTTGTGGTATCAATCACTGACGGTTGACGTAGCGTATTACTTCGCGTACAGATTATTTATTCAATGATTCAAATTTACTTTTTCATTATGAAAAACACAAAAGTCTACTACACAAAACTATTCAGATATATTTTTTGATATGTCTATATTGTAACAAATTACATCGACCTTTTTTTATTACATGAAATATGTCATCTGTGACAAGTTTATTTTAACGATGAATGGAATTAAATGTTTGAAAAGATTTTAGTCTAAGACAATGCAATTGAGAAGACTCTTTTTTATTGCTTTTTAGAACATTTATTTTAAATACTATAAACAATAGAGAAGATAATTCCATTTTTTCACTATTTATTCAATAGAAACAATTGTTTTTACTTTTTTCTGTTCATCCCCCAAAATAAAGAGACGTTTTCTAGTGGTCTTATTCTAACCAATATTATTGGTTCAAAATATCATGCTTTCAAAGTATAAGTCATACTTAGGCCTGATCCACACTATGATGCCGTTGACGGTTAGATCTCGCTCCGGTCTCGGTCCGATCAAATATTCTTACACAAGAAACAATCAGAGTATTCACACTATCGGATCGTTCCAATCCCGTTTTTTGTATGAAAATATTTGACGAGACCGAGACCGAGATCGAACTGTTACCGGCACCATAGTGTAGATCGGGCCTTACTCTTTGCACATGACTTATTGGCATATTGATCACGGTTCATTTAATGTTAATCAAATCGATATGCTGATCAAGTGATTGAAGGAATAACTCAACGAATATCATCCAGATCACGTTTTTGATCGCCGACAAAGTTGGAAATGAAGAGGTTTTTTGATTTAATTATTTGGATCGTCAAACTACACAGTATTTATTTATATTGGAGCAAAGACATTCATTTCAGGCAAAAATTTCCACAAAGTATAATGATTTTGCTCCAAATGATACATTTTGCGGATAATTCCACTGCAAACCCAGAAGATCGGTTAGCAAAAATTCACAATATTTTCGATGATCTCAATATCAATTATAAAAAATATTATGAACCACAAGAATATGTCTGTGTTGACGAAAGCATGATACCTTTTCGAGGAAGAATCTCTTTTCGGCAATATACGAAATCCAAAAAGCACCGATATGGCTTGAAAATTTTCAAACTTTGTACTGGCTCTGGATACACTTATAGCCTATAAAGTATACTGTGGAAAAAACATGCAATTGTCGGGATCTATGCCATCACACGTCGTGATGACCCTTATGAACCCATCATTTTGGAAGGGTCATACGGTTTGTACCGATAATTGGTATACAAGTTTAGACTTAGCTAATAAACTATTAGCTAAGCAAACGCACCTTGTCGGTACAATTAGAACAGGCAGAAAATAATTGCCGAAAGAGGTGACCAATGAGTTGCTGCACCAGGTGCTATAAATTAAATTGCAACATTGGAAGAAAATTTGCAAGGAATAAAACCAAACAGGTTGTAACGTATTGTGGGGGGTGTAATGATTTTCAACATCTATGTTTAGCGTGTTTCAATATAGTACATAGAAATATTTAATTTATTTATACAGTATCTTATACATAGAGGCTATTTTTTTAATCATATATTATTTTAAATTTATTATTCTATTGTTTTGTATTGTAAAACTATCAAATAATGTTCATAATCTAATAATGTGTGTGTCGAAAAAAAAGAGTTAAAAAGTTTTAGGTTAAAAAAGAGTTAAAAAACTTTTTTAACTCTTTTTTAACCTAAAAAGTATTTATAACATGATAAAATATGCATACATTCATCTAAATTAGTATATTGTATATGTTTAATTATAAAAATCTCGTAGAAGAAGAACATGGAATATATCTACCGTTTTTTTGGATATGGTTTTTTAAAAAAAAAAGTTCGGATGTTCCGCTTGTTCAGGAACACCATGTCTATCAGATTATATATTAAAAACTGTTAAATGTGTAACTGACGGCGCACAGAGACTATTTTACTAAATCGAGTGCCATCAGTCACCGGTGCCTGCCACGGCGCACTGGTAACAATCGTCATCGGGCACCGGTGCCCGACGCGGCGCGATACGTGTTTTAAAGCGATTTCGCTTTAAAATGTGTTGTTTTTTTTTTTGGCAAGATTAACCACCGTAAACACGGTAGTCAATTGCAGCAGCTTAGCATTTATGATTTAAGTTCACGACCATAACTCTCCCTCGTGCAGGTTACCAGCTTTACGTATACAGCAGTCAATTTAGCTAGACGCTGAATTTCAACAGGTCAAAATACTCGTTGAAGCATAAATATACTTAATATCTTTGCAGGAACGTTGCTGGTTCACGGCACGTGGCTGGGATAAATAAATCCGTCTTGAACCAACAAACACGTGTTTACAAATCCAAAATGGAATGCATCCGAGACGCAAACATTGGCATGCATAAACAATATGACATTATTTTTGGATTGGTTTTGTGCCTTTTTGCTTGGGTACTAGGTTAAGATCCTATTGTCCTGGTTTTGGATTCATTCGCTTTGTAAATGGGCAAAGGTACATGCATTTGGCAATGAGCAAAATGTGGCCATTTGGTCCTAAATCATTGAGGTTGACCTTCGCAGCTAAGTATCAGGAGAAGAGCTGAAGCTGCTTCTGCGGCATCAGCAGCTGACGGCCACGCATCCGAGACGAGGCGTCGGCCTCATTATTTTTAGACGCCGTTGGTACAACCCGTCATACAAGTTGGCGTTCGTCTCAGTATCAAATTCACTCACCGGGACGTCGCACTCGTTCACCAACCATTCTACTCCAATTCGTTTGGACAAGCAGTGTGGACACGATACTCTACTTCGACAACGGTCCGTGACTTGACAACTAATTGTGTATGCAACCCGAGTTTTGATCTTGGTTGCTTTGGCATTTCATGAGCATATTTCATCCTTAATTCATTCAAATGTTTTGACATAAAACATCTTCGATAATTCAATATGATTCATTTTAAGTATTTAGTTTGAATAGTCGCGCATAGAAGTGCGTGCACTCGGATCAATGGCAAAATATGGAGTAAATATTTTTGTATTTAAATTTAAAACAAGTAACATTTTTATACAAAGTGCAGTGATTTAATATAAGCGACAGTGTGAAAACAGAACTTGAACTGTTAATAAAATATTTAATTCATCCTCAACGTAGTGCAATTCCTTATACAAAAAATAACAGTGCTACGGAATTTTCGTCAAGCATAATATTATTTTCACCACCCGTTTATGAAATTAGCTTTTATATAATTTACAACATCAAAAAATATATTTATTCATAAAAAATGGATAAATGCAATAACCTTTTAAATACCGTCAGCACAGATCTGTGTGTTTCACCACTTCAACTTTATATACAAAAAAACACGTTAAATTTTATTATCATATTAAAATAAAATATTATTGCATCAAAACTCGTTTTCAAAAAAATCATTTTTCGAGCCAAGATGGCAGCTTAAAATTTGTACAAACAAAATTTTATAAAGAAATAATGTTTATGCATTTTAATATCAGCCTATCTGAAATAGCCCCAATAGTGCGCCTATTTTATTATATATTACACAGAAGTTTAATATCTATTGTGATAGAGTCTCACGCATTTTATTAGTTTATAAATGAGTAAAGATGTAAGTAAATATATAATATTTTGTATGCGACTGGCATTAAATCTGATAACATAATTTATAAATCCCCTGATAATGGAATAAACTTTTCTATCTATGATGAATAATGCAGTTGGAAGATTTTTTTGTCTTATTGACCAAACAAGCCTATTTTCATAATTCAAATCCAAATGGTTGTAAGTAAATGAATAATAATTATATATTAAAAAAACTGATTGAAATATCATTATGCTTCACTCGTTGTTAAAATAATACTTTGTCTGTACTATGTTAAAAAGTGTATATATTATGTATGATCAGTCACAGACTTTCAGTAGTTTGTATATTAAAAATATTGCTTGAATTCAATAACTATCCAATAATTTTTTTTTGGGGGCTAGAGGAATATTTTGCTACATTTCACATATAAATCATTTATTCTAAGTGTCAGGGTTGAATAAATATTCAAAATTTCACCTTTAAATGGTTCATAACTTTTTAAATCTGTGGTTGTACTAGCACGATATAACTGTTTTTTGTTGTAAAATAAAAAAATAAAATGAAATATATATTCTATATAAATAAAAAAGTTCGTAAGTTATAAATAAGTACAATACTTAAAATATCAGCAATAATCGTAAATATATAATGCGATTGTAAATATCGAGGGGTACTCGTACATTGTAAAATTAATATTATTAAAAATACTTTTTAGAACTATGATAGAAGCTTAATTTATTTACAGTCCGTGGTGATAAGGCCCTAGTCTAATCTCGTGCCCCCTGTAATCCGACACGCCAATACACGTATAGTACATATATACGGTAAAGCTTCGTCAATGTAAAAAATGCATAAGTAAGAATCTGGATCAAAAGTTCGCCTTCATTACTGATTGTAGGCCAGGCAAGAAGTAAACTCTCAAGATTGCTAAATATCAAGAGATGGAGGAAGCTTTGTATATGTATTTTCTTTAAGAAAGAAGCAGGCCTATTTATTGACTCATATTGTTCATATAAATAAAATTGTTTTACAAAGATATAATAAAAAAGAAGGTTTTGTAGCTAGCAAGGGACGGGTGGAACGCTTGAAAAATCGTTATGGAATTCGTTTGATGACGGTAACAGGTTATTATTTTTTATGGCAGCTATGATCATTGTGTTTATAACGTTAATTCTATAATATGAAAACATGTGTTATCTCAGTATTTTCATAATATTTCGGACTACAAGGGATTGGGGGCAATACTCTATAATCCGACACCACCTTGCAAAACGTTTGTCGGATTACCGCGGGTCGCCTGTATTATCATCAGATTTGTTAAACGGTGATTAAAAGTAGCCTTATAATTTTCATATGGTTTAAAAGCAAAAACAAAATCCGAATGCAATTTTTGAGCTACAAATAGTGGTATGGTTTTGGTTTCCGGTTATATAAATATACCACTAGGTTTTCCTTAAACATGCACCACGAATATATAGACCAGGTGTTGGTATAGTGAATAGTCTGATTTCCTTCTTCCAAAGCTGTCAAAAATTATTAATAAATCACCTATGATTGAATATTTACAAGTATAATATTTAAAAATAATTATTATTTCGTAACGCATACGTAAAAAATCCTATCAAAATAAATTTATCCATCTATTTAAATAGCATTGGGAATTCGCTACATAAATATTCAATATCACAGTTAAAAATTTTTTTGGAGATCGCTAAGGCTATTAATATATTGCTATAAAATGATGCAGCTTGAGTCAATTTATCTTCCTTTGGAATTGTTGATCTTGTATTTTTTATGCACAGATCATTGTTTAAAGCAATACAAATCTATAACTAATTTCGATAATAAACAATTTTACACTGTAATACTAATATTTAATAGGATATACCTCTTAGCATAAGTAATAGATTTATCTAAGAGTGAAGGATTTTCATGTGTTAAATTGTGATGAACTTATTCGAATAGGATTTTTTGGGTAGAAAAAAAAAGATTAGAGTTAGCCAGTAGATTATTATTATTTTCAAATGATATTTAAGTATTTCTTCTAAATTAGTAATTATATGACAATTTATTCAACTTTATTAATCGTCCCAGTACAGATTCAGGTAATCTAGATAAACATAGAACAAAGCAATTGATCGAAAATTAGCTAATTTATTAACATAATTCATAATTGATTCTCTCTATGTTTAAATCCTTATCTAAGATCAAAATCTAGATTCAAACCTCATTTTAATTATTTCATTGCTTTATAACAATCCTATGACAATTTCAGCAATTTTTGATTTGTTATTAAAAGAGAAATTTTTATGAAGCCTCCATCCTCGTTCAATAAATGAATTCACGTTTATCTTAAAATTTCTTTTTCACTATAGATAAATTAAAAAGCTATAATTTCAAAAGAAAACAATAATGTCCTTGTCAAAATCGGGCGACCTTCTTATTTAGCTGTCCTTACATTTCGTTTATGCGTCGAACCTGTCAGTTTTAATCGAAGATATATTATAATATTTTCATACAAAGGCTACATATGTCGGCAACAGGCCAACTTAAAAGGAAAAGGTGAAATCATCTTTCAAAAGTCGACGATTTTCCGTCGTTAAGAAAATATGAAAAATGACAAAAAAGGGAGGAAATGATTGACCGCTTGAAATAGGGAGGCTTCAGTTACATTGTGTGGGCTATTTTGGGAAATATTTATGCGTCGATTGTGGGGCCTGTATATTTCATCTTTCGATTATTATGATACTGCCCGTTGTAAAATTATACAAAATACTGTGGTTTTGATTGATGGACCATCAAAATGGACTTGCGAACATATACAAAGCATCAAAAACTCTGCACCTTTCCCAGATCGATGCTATTTAATTATTTAATGATTTGAATCGTTTTATTATAAATATGTAATCATTCAATGATTTGCGTGATTGATTTGAGGTTAAACATGTATTACGAGACATGAATGATGCAATTATTTAAAATGAGCCATTTAAATCGATAATATTTATGTAGCTTATTCCATCATCCGTAATCATCGAGCTTTTAAATTTAAATACTTAGCTGTCAACATTAACCAAAAGCTCACAATTGTATACAGTGTCTTCTGTTCCCCGATTCGAAAACATTCTGATATATAACTGGGTTATTTCTTTCAATAGATATATTTAAATCTTCAAACATCATTATACAATTTACTGCTTTGTTTCATGTTTACCATATGAAAATCCCTACTAGTATATTTGATACCCCCTTTTGTGTATATATCTAACTGGTGATCGTTTGTTATAAAACAATTGCGTTGAAAATGCTCAGTAGTTTAGTATCAAAAACTTTGGATAATAAATATATTTCATTTTTGATTGCTATACACATGACATAAAAAATCAGTAAACGAAGAGTAACACTATGTAGAATTTTAAATGACCAATGCACAATAAAATTTACATTGAGTTAGGAAACGATAAATTTCAATGCATCAAATAGCGCCAAATCAAGTGTTACCTGTATTCATTTTCCTTTGTAAATATCATTTTTTTAATTCATCATTATGTATTGATATACCTGGTATAATATTAACTATTTATTCTTGGATTTCTATAATTTTAATGCATTCTTTATTAAGTAAGTCCGCTGTTCACTCGATATTTTCATTCAACCCATTTTATAGTTTCAGTTTTTGTTACACAAAAAATAACATACAAATGCTTTTTATTTTTCTGGCTTTTACAAAAGACGGTGCTATGTACATCTAAAATTTCCCTAATTTTATATAATTATGAAAAAAACACATTTTTCACTATAAAACTGGCATAATGTTGACGTGCGCGTTCAATGCTTTTTATCCCATATGACACGTGTGAGCGTTAAATTCTTCCTGTGTATATTTTCAGCTTTGATTTTCTATGACTGATTCCGAAACATCTATGAAATGATCCATACAAATCGATATTATCGTTCAAATTATTAATGTTTTCATAAAAATATGTTTATCACTTTTTATCACGCTTTTACATGCACCGCAGGTTGAAAATCTCTGCTATTTTTAGATATATCTGAATAGAAGGCTTTATTGATGCGAAAGGCGGTATTATTTTGCTAATTTCGTGAAACATGGTGGCTTTATGCGAATCACACCGGCTGGAATGTGCTAATTCGATCAATATCGTTTAACTATCGTTCTGACGTAGAAATGATTTTAAGTAAAGGGGTTAAATTTGGATGCAGAGCTGGTTAGTTTAATAGTTTAATACATCAGATTATTGTTAAACTTTTACTAATCCGACCGCTTAATCACGGTTCTACCTACAGATTTAACTAGAGTCTATTTTATTTAATTTTTAATCGATATTTTTCCAAATATTGCTGTAAATAGATTAAAAATTTCTGTTTAAGACGGAATACATTGACATTTATATGGCTTTGATCCAAAAAGCAATGTTTCGTTATAAATTATTGGCGATTGAGTTATTGCGTGCTAAAATTAGTTTGAATTTATGAAGGTTCTTTGATGCCAGATCTGTCATACTAAATATACATATTGTACTTAATATGTCATTAAGTATTTAAATTATAACATGTTTTTGATTTCTTTTTTTGAGATAGCATTTGGCAATCCCTTATATGGAACCATTGCAAACCATTTTGACATGGTTTTTCATGATATATATATGTTTTTTTTAAATATGGTCGCCGGTCGTTTACACTTCCTATAAATTAGAACCCAAGAAGATTGAGGTTCAACTGCTTAACAGCGGGACTACCTGCAAGTACAACTTTATAATAAATATAATTATTGGAGACAATGAGTCAATGATGGTGATGCATCATCAGGTGATTAATTGATTTAAACTATTTTTAAATACAAAAAAATATATAAATATTAATGTTGTAGTTTAATTTATCAATCATTTCATATCAAGTATTTATGAAGGAATTCGTAAATACGTACATTTATTCGTATATTTACGTAATTATTTCATAATTTGCAGCGATTGCATTATTAAATGAAATATAGCAATACAAAAAAATACTTAAGCCGGATCTTCCAAGATGTACTTCACATGTCATCTTCATCAGACTATTTATTTTGGAACCGCTTTAACTGGGTTAATCGTATGGAAATCACATGTTGAGATCATGACTTATAAATATTTAAGATTTCAGAGATTCAGATATGAAACTCTTAAGTATTTCAAGCATCTTGTAATAGTTTTGATAAGCCTTAAGCTCTCAAAAAAAGATTGCTCACAAAGAATATTGTCCATTTTGTAATTAAAAGATATGCTTGCAAATTTCATAGTTAATTTATATTTATAAATTGATTATGAATTATAACAAAAAGCTAGAATAAAATAATTTATTCGATATTAGTTCGTATTATATGAGATTCGATGTTCATACAAAATTATTGTGCGCGTTTCAAAAAATATGGAAGTTGAATTGCGTATTTTTTCAATGTAATTACATTGATCATTCAATAATTCCTATTTCATTTTTTAATCTCCATTTTCTCAATAGCCCCAAGTAATATATTTTGTACTGATATTATGGATCTTAACACATTTCCGTCGGGTTACTTCTATATAATATAATGACGTATTATAATCTATATAATATAATGATTAAATATATGTCTTCAAGTAGTATATAATAGCTAAAGACGCACATATGCGTCTCCTGCATTTACAGAGAGTACAATGTTAATTTGCATTGCCCGTTTATATTGTCTTATTAGTTTATATTGTTCACATTTTTACTTAATTATTTCTTTTTGCAAAGACGATGATGGTATCATAGAATTGAATGCCAAGGGATATACAAATCTTGTATGCAATATTCTCATTTTATTTATGACAATTTTTTTTTTTGGGGGTTAAGGGGGTCTTTTGCTACGTTTCACGCGTAGGCCACATGTCGTAAGTATCAGGGATATAGAAATAGAATTTTTCATTTTGAAAATATACCTAAAATTTTACCTTTTTATCGTCATAACTGTTTAATCTTCATGTGCAATACATTCTGTATATTTAATATACTCTTAAAATGTTTACTTTAATATTAATAATTTAGCGATGAGCTGCAATTCAGTGAGGATTTGCTCAGGTTTTGCGAAATTTCTATTGGCTACTGTAATAAAAAGTAATAGAAAAAAAAATTAAATTAAAAATAAACATTTAGAAAAGGGTTTGTTAAAAACCACATACATACAGAAAATGTAATATTGAAATCCATTTTTTTTTCCTCTAAAGAGTTGCAACTGATTGTACAAGAGTCTAATTTTAGTTTGAATTAATGATTCATATTAATTAATTGTCTTTAAAAAATTCAAAAAATTATATTTTTAAACATTAATTTTATTACTTCATCATGATATTAATATGCTATTTTTATAATGAGGGTACCTCATTTTTACATATTAATTTATACAGTACATTTAACATAACCCATTTGTATGGAATCCCATTGTTCGCAGAACCGAATTCCATTGTATCCGGTTGGGATGAATTATTTAAGCAAAATATCCAATAACTACATCGATTTGATTCATTTCAAGCATATAAACCATCCAAACAATTTTTAATTGTACCAATATATTGTGTAAAATTCCGCATTTAAGAGGTATCAGCTCATAATAATTCTCTATAAATTTATCCGCGGTTCTAAGGTGTTATAAGTTATGCAATAAGAATACTTTATTAATCTTACGACGTCTATTTTGGTCTATACTAGTGACGAAGTTTTAGCAAATTAGTGCGCGCTGAACTGAGATATAAGGTCACATTTTTGTTTAAAATATATATTTTACAGAGTATAGAATACATTTGGATGAAATAAAGTAGAGATAAAGCTCATTATTTTTAGATGAATTAATTTATAGCTCAAGACTGTATGCTATAATCAGGATCAGGTTACAAATCTCCAGGACCCTTATGCCTTTTGATTACTCACCGGAAAATTTGAGATTGCGTTTTACTCAAGATAAGACGACATATACAAACCTACAATAGGAGCATGAAACAAAACGACAATGAAATCAATACCATTAATGCGTCGAATGCATTTATTCAAAAAGTAAAAATGCTCGAGACTTGCATGATAAAAGTAAAATTTACCTCCTAGGAAAATATTTTATGCATTGCTTTTTTTGTTAGCAAAAATTGTTAGCTTAAAGATGAATCTGTGTTTGTATAGTATAATTGAGCCTCGTATAACATGGTTGTATGATTCCGAAAAAATGTCGTGTTATACAAGGTTTGAAGTTCATACAAAATTAGAGTTTGCGTTCCAAAAAAATATCGAAAATCGACAAAAAACTTTAATAACAAATAATATACCATTCATTCATCATCGCTGTCACTTATAATTCTTTGTTTTAATATTTTTCGAGATCTGTTGTGGATTTTCATCATCAGAGAAATCTGGAGTATTTCTGTTATTAGCCTTTGTAGCAATTGTCTGCTTTAAGCGTATTAATCTTTACTTATTTCATTATAAGATTCTAAAATCTGTTATAATTCTCTCTTGAATTTTTAACTATTTTCCATTATAGGATCATTTTCTACCAAAAATGATCTAATTTATTAGCAAATTCTATTAATTGTTTTTAATGTGAAACATGTAGCTACTTCGTTGCAACTCCTTTCTGAGTCATTCATTGTGGTAGATTCATTTAATATTCCGACTAATTCGTCTTCGCTTAACGTACGATCCTCCAATATTTCTTGGATATCATGAAAATCTCTTCATCATCATCATCATCATTAAAATTATCATCAAAATCTTCTCCACTAATATCAGGACAAATGTTTATTGTCCTTCGGCATTCATTTTCTATTAATAGTAAAACATTTTCTCCAGAGACTACTTACAACAATTAACACAATAAAAATCAATCATTTTGATTAAATGTTCATATTCATTTTCGAGTAAATTTTTCGTAAATTTTAATAGGAGTTTTTTTTAAAAACTATTCTCTGATTTCTTGAAAAAAGTTTTTGTTGTGTTTGTATCTAAACCAGTGTTCCTCAACCTTTTTCTTTACCTCAACCAGAGTTATTGAAAATGACATTGATACATTTATAGCTTTACAGCTTAAAGATGGATATTCATCTTCTACTGATATTCAAAACTGAGGTAATGTTAATGTTTTGTGTCTGGATATCAGAGTGGTATCCGAAGACAACTCCAATAATTCTTATTTTTCTCTACTTGTGAGAGTACATGAAATGACATTCTCCGTGAAGAGGTTATTAAACTAAAGATTTTCTTTATGATGATCTTCATTTTAGGGATAATAGTGATTAAGTTTTAGAACCAATGCCAGTGATTAAATATTCTTACAAAAGTGGAAACATTTCTAAATCATTCTTTTGTGCGACAATCTCGAAGAACCAGCTCTTTTTAAATGCATCAACATTATTTCTCAGCTTAAAAATATTTGTACAAAACCCCCCGGAGAAAAAGGGTAAGGTCATGTAGACTAAATATGTTTGCCATAAAAGCGAGTTTACTCATCCATTCTTCATCCAAAAAATATTCTAGTTCGACCGAGTTGGACTATTTTGGAGTGAGTCATTTAGCCGAGTATTATCACTACTTTGCAAAATCTTTCCTTTGAGAAGGAAACTGACTGATTTCTTAAAATTTGACATATTGTTTGCGACCCGGTGAAGTCTCTGCGGCTCTGCGGTCACTGATCACTGGCCTAAATGACAAATTTTGATGTAGCTTAAACAACTGAAATCCATTGTATAAAAACATTAAAGAGGATATATTGAATTAGTTAATGTCATCTGCTTAGAGTTGAAAAGATAAATAGTTTTTCTCTTATTTTCATTACTATTATTCTCAGTGCCAAGATTTTGGATTAATTTTCTTTGAAATGATTTTTTCATATGCTAACTCTTGAAAATGAACTCGTTTTTTCAAATTATCTCCGGCAGAAATAAAATATTTATTTTTAATACAATTGCACAGCAAGAAAAAATATCCGGAATAAAATGTTGAGAAAATTTGAATCCATGTATTCCAAAAATTTACTAGATATTAGGATTCGAATTTTCAAACATAAATTTTCGAAAGGATTTTTTTTCAAATATAACATCCAGAACATATGTTTAAAAGAATCCCTCGTGAATGTATTTGAATAAAATGGAATTTTACTAATATTGAAAATAACGAAAGAAAATACTGAAACTATTTTTTTATTGTTGTGAATATGGCAAAATTTGCTTCCTTAAAGTATTCAATATCCGATTTTTGGCGAAAATGAACAGTTGTCACAAAAGGATAAATTTTAATAATATACTAACTAGAAAATTACAGTTTTACCAAAGGTTAAATGATTCTATTTCCTTCATTATTCGGATCAGCGTAATGAAATGTGCGGGTCAATTTTTGCTTTGTGTATGTGTTTTATATAAACGAGATAAAATATTTATTAGAATTCTATTAAATCGGTTGTCGATTTAATAAATACGTTCAATGAATGCAATGTAATAAATCTAATGCGCATCCAACGTTTACTTTCAGGTTCGGCAGTGATTATGTGATTATGTGCAATAAATTCTGGGCGTCATTCCAAAAAACATAAAGAGCGATTTTTCAAAAAGGCTAGTGATTCTAAATTAGTGCTATATCCAAGCCGGAACTCATTCCTGAATAGTGATACCTCATATAAATATAAAGCAATTTGAAATCTCGCGTTTCTTTTTTCGCCCATTGGTGTCGGAGTGTGCCAAATTAAAGTCCAAAACACGGAGTATTTGTGGTGTTGCGATAAGGACGCTAGTCCTATGTAAACATCGTCGGAGGAGGAGCGTGCCGACGCCAAGAACTTGTGGTGATCTCTCGTGTATGCTGATCATGTTGTGATTCTTGGACCATCCTTTGATTAGGTGCTTTTGTGATTTGTTGTGATACGGAAGCTGTCGAAGAGCTATCAATATGACTTCGAGGGGCATCCGCAGGAAGAAGTCGTCATTGTCGGAGGTGAAAGTTGCTGTGGTGGGAGCACCGTCGGTCGGCAAAAGTGGTAAATATTGGATAGAGTAAGATGGTTTCCTATGGAAAAAAAAACGTTCAAAAGTATATCTCAGATTTGTGCTCGAAATAAATATTTTTTTCATTGCGTTTACACAAGTAAGCGTACGCGAATTAGTTTTGGGGATTGTATTTTTGGACGATTTTAAAACTATTTTCATCGTGGTGGCTCGCCAGATGACGTTTACACTGTTATAATAATTGAAGATAAATACTTCCGGGCTTTTGCTGAGTGTTTGGAATTTTTAATCGAGATTAAATTCTAATGGGACATTACATGGGAAAGGGAAATTACATTAATTAAATAAATTACAGCATCAAAATTTTAATCCAAAATTTAAGCAAATGACGTTCAAATGCACTTAAACGCGGTAGATGCGTTACAGCAAAATCTCACAAAAAAAGCTATGGCTTACATAGGAAAAATAGATAAAAAAGATACATTCTATGGATTTTAAAAACCGCATAACTTTGAAACAGCTATATAAAACACACCCAAAAAAAATCAGGAAAATAATAAAGCAATTAAAAAAATGCCATTTTTCTTAACATTTTAAGGATATTTGGTATTATTATTAAAATTTTAAAAACGGCGCATGTTTAAAAAGAACTTCTTTTTTGATATTATTTTTTTTAATAGTTGATATAAATCTTGTGGAAACAATAGAAAGTTATATAGAAAAAGTTCGTACTTAATTAGAAGTAAATCAGTTAATAAGAATTTGAGATATCATGTCAACCGTGTTGTAAAGCAGATGCAACATAATTTAAGCAGTCCAAAATTATATATTTTTTTCTTCTAAATTTCGGTTTATTGTTGGTGATTTGATTTTTTTTTTATTTTATTCAAAATATCTCGATACGTGCTGTTTATGAAATAAAAAAAATGCTTAAAGAAAAAACCGCATAACTTTAAAATCGCACAAAAATAGGTTTGAGTGTAGTAGATACGAGTTTTTACATAACATTAATGCTTATTCATATGACCTAATACTGGAGTAAAATCATTATTTCTAATGATTGAAATAATCAATCAATCCCGTTACTACTCCTTTGTAAGACGTTGCATCAATTATTGAATGTAGGTGATCTCCATAGTAATTTTTTCCTAAAGTTAAAGAATTTTATGTGGTAGTTTCCAATTGTTGACCTAAGATAATAAATAAATGCAAATTTATTATTATTTTTCAATTCTATTTTCATTATTTTGGCAAAGTAGCAAGTCATAAGGGGACAAGGGCGCAGTCCCGTGCCATACCTCGTTACACGCTTCCAAACGGACGCTCAATGAGTTCGAACACTATTGGTTCGTAAAAGAGGTCTGCATAGGAGAGAAAGATGGGACGAAGAAAATACGACTTCTTAATGCAGGTCTTTAATCATACGATAAGATAAAGGACACAGCTATGAGATTGGAGAAGCCAGCGGGATAATTAGGTCTTCACGCGGCTGAGAAGATCGGATCGGTTTAATCCCAAGACTTTTCCCAAGACCCAAAAATTTGCTCAGAAATGATCTACAATTCAAACTGAGATTAATCGGTGACTGACTTTGATATTAAAAATCCAACTTCGACTAAACTCGTTCTCAAAGTCAACTGACTCCCTGTTACTATCCGTATCTCTTTTATATCCGACATATCTTAATAGTCCTTCAATCATTCTCGAAGATTTACATACATTCCAAAATTGCTCTTATTGTCTTCAAGAATAATATTGTCGACCTAGGGCTGGCATTTGTCGCGTTTTCTTAGAGCTATATTTTACATTTTGCTTTGAGATCAGATATTTGTTTTTGTAATTAAGCTACGAGCATCACTCCTATCGCTCTGATTTTAAAAAAATTATAACCTTGACTGGCACTTATATGGAGTCTCATGTACTGTATTTGAAATCTACTCTTTAAGAAGAAAATCAAAAAACTGATAGGCTTACATGGTCACCTCTAGGGAATCCAATCCCGGGATCCCGGACAGTTTTAGATACTTAAGAATCCTGGGATTAGAAAACGTAATCCCGAAAATCCCGGGATTGAAATTTTTACCTAACAAAAATCGTACACCTCATCAACACGATGAAGGCTACTAAATCGAGACATTCCCGACGAAATCTGGACGCTTGGAAACAGTGGCGTAATTACAAATTGACGAACTTAGGCGACGCATAAGAGCAGTAACTGTCTAATCTATGTATACATATATAGCGTACATGTATGTTTTTCAAATTGTTATAGTAACCTTTCCCAACCGGTGATGTATTTACTACACCTCGACGAATAATGGGAATATCGATATGAAATATAATAGATACGGGGTTCAGATTTTTTGTATTCCTCCGTAATATAATTACGAATCACATCAAAGTATTATAATATGTAAGTATTCATCTGCAGCGACGGAAATAAATAATTTGTCGGGAAATCGGGAATTTTGCGAGTTTTAGTCCGTGTCTCAGCAGAAAAGAATTTTATCAGTCACATTGATGGTGTTATACGAAAATGAGGGCTCACGCGATCATCAACTCGAACTAGCATTTAAATATCTGATGACGATACCTCCAACGAGTGTGGAAACTGAGCGTGCATTTTCAGCAGCAAGTTGTCTGACTTCCAAAATCAGATCCAGACTAAATGACGAAACACTAATGATTAATGTTAATGTTACTTCGGGCATATTTTCAAAATAATATTTGAATTTTTAAGTGCTTTATTTATCTATTTTTGAATTGTATTTTTATCTTTTCTTAAATAAATAAAATTCTTTGGCCTTCAAGTGATTTTTTATATTGAACAAATGGACTGATTAGTAATTTTTGAAAAAAATCATCAAGGTAATTTCTTAAAATATTGAAAATTCCAATCCCGGGACTGGTCCCGGGATTGTCTAATGCAATCCCGAAATCCCGGGATCGAAATTTTGGCTCGGGATTGGATTCCCTAGTCACCTCGTCCTTTTATTTTTGCAAGACTGCGTGCACTTTTCCTGTATTTTTTTATCTAGGTATTATTTAAAAAAAATCAAGTTTAACTTGTTTAGATATGGTAAATTGGAAATGTAATATTTCCAATGTTCTACATTTATTGACATATAAGTAGATTTTTTTTATAGTTTCGAGTAAAATTTCCACATCTGAAACTAACGAAGTTCGCATCCGATATTGTTGTTGCTTTTTTAGGTTGGAATACTACAAAAGCTAGTAAAACACACGATGTTTTTATTGATCCGCAGATACGTAGATACCAAAATTGGCTCCCGAAATTGAAATAGGATAATGGAAGTTTTAGGGATGAGCCGAGAACAAGAGTAGCTTCGAGTTTTGATGCATTAAAAAATCCTCAATCGAGTCAGATCCATGAAAAATAATCGAGGAGTTATCGCAAAGACTGGGATCTCCATGGATATCTGTGCAACACACACATTTAATATTCATTAGAAAAACAAATAGGATAGAATGGATACCGCACCCCTTGATAGAATACAATCAAAACGAGCGACAAAACACACGCTACGCTTTCTAGACAACACATCAAAATAGTACCTTTTTGAATAGCATTATAACTGGTGTTGAGAAATGGCTTATTTATAATAATATAAATGAAAAAAATCAATGGCTTTCTCAAGGAACCCCAATATCAATACTTAAGTAAGTTCAAGCCAACGTATAAAGAAAAATGAATTTTAAATTAGATTATTAAAATCGATTTTTGCGTAAAATCAAAAGACTGTAAAAGCAATAGGAAGGTGTGTTGAATAATCGAATTATATTTTTAAATGTTTTTGTTGAACTTTTTTTTACTAATTTTCTTACTACTAATTATAATCGATTTCCCCTGATATAAAAAAAATCACACGAAAATGAATGTGTATTTTAATTTAATTTTTTACAATACAAGTCAACAAGTAAATAATTTAAATGCCAACGAGTTTAGAGATATTAGAAATTGCGTAAAAAGTTGTTTGACTTATATATTTTATTCTCTAAAGGCCAATTGTTTCCTTGTATATGCATGTATATCATAAGCTGTCCAGTGGAACTAATTACGGGCTAAGAGTATATCTTTTTCAAGATAAAAAAAATTTTGAATTCAACTATTTGTGGCTCTAGTATAAATATTTTTAAAGTATTTTTTCAACCGTCGTCATTCAAGTAATTCTAACCGTCATCATTCAAATTTTTCCCACCGTCACCTAAACTATTATTGAATTTGTTTGGAGCTCCAGGTTTAGAATACCTAATATGCTAATCCCCAATGCAAACATTGGGATTGTCTAATATATTTAAACTCTGAATGATAGAATGGAAACAAATTATATATGTAACACGTGAAAGAAAACTCATCATATATTTAACAAATATTATATAATATCTTTGTGTGTATACAAAACGCGAAATAATTTTCCTAAAAATTTATAAATCACTTTGGGACTTAACAAGAACATTACATCACTATTTTCATATCCAAAATTTAATATGATATTAGTAATATTTTATTATTGCATTTTTATCAATTTTGCATAGAATAATCGGAATATCAATATATAAAATCAAAGGCATGCAATAACTCTGAATTTATTAGAAAACCGTGTAGTATATATCATTCGTTGTGAATATATTATTGACGTAGTCAGAACCATGACAACTTTAAATCGATGTAAAGATCATATCCTGGTTGATGCATTTGGACATCACCCAAATATTGTTGATATCATGATGCATTAATGTTACGCTTCTGCAGCCAAATGTGGTAACCCATTTGTGTTGTGACATTGAAAGATTCAAAACTATCTTATATTATCGAAACCTCAGGCTACGAGTTTAATTCGTTCCGGAAGTCGTAAGTCGAAAAACTCTTAACCCGAGTTTTCAGATAAGAAATAATAGAAATCCAATTAATTCATTCCGTATCCTTAAAAATATTACTATTGTAATATAGTGACGAATTAAAATATAGCGGCACGCGATGGCAACAGCAATGGCATTTGACTAACGGCACTTATTTTGAAATAAATATGTAAACTTTATATTACTTTTATGATTGAATTATGTAAGCATGTCATTATTGTTTTACTTTGGACATCCAGCATATATTATGTTATTGCTTATTATTATGTTGATGTATTACAAACTATTTGGATTTATTTTGAGAGAGAAAAACAGCTGTGAAACCTTTACTATTTTTTTGGAAATTTGTTTTATATAAAGCACATGTTCAACCGAGGAATCGAAATTAAGGAAAGAAGAGTATAGCGTGGCGTTTTCACATCCACATACAATAGTGCTGTTGTTGTTATTTTATTTAGTACGTCTCATTCACAACCCGCCGATTCTGACACCAGTGTAATGCTGAGGCGGGGGCGTTCTCGAGCGTCTCCGGGCAGCTCCCCGCCCCCACGTTCTCATTGAGATGGCCGCACTAGCGCACGGGTCTGTTCTTCTATCGAGCTGTGATGTTGCTGCAAGAATGAATGGGAATAGACGGGCATGGAATAGAAAGACTGTCTTTTCTAAATAAATATTTATTCAATTATTACACAAAATATGGTTTCGATCAAGATAAAAGTTTTCGATCAGTCGTGTTGAAGACTTCTTTTGAATTTTAGTACGAAATAACTAATCGAATGTTCATTCGGAATTTATCTACAATTCTTGATTTTATTATGTGGATAATTTATCATCGAAAGCTTTTACACCATATGGATTTTTTTTGTAGAAATCTCAGAGGGGTTAATATTTAGTATGTCCTCTATCAAATGTTTTTCTAAACGCTTCGGAATGCTTTCCAAGATGCCGGTAATACTTCGCAGATTTTATTCGTATCCAAACATTTTTGATTGATGTTTCCAGATATTTGGCACTACGTGGCTGTTTATCTGCTACTTTATCCTTGAGAACGACCCAAAGATTCTCTTCGTCTTCTTTAAGGACGTCGTCAGGTGTTGGCAACCATCAATATTTTTTGTTGTTCTAAAGCTTCTTAAATATTTGCTTCTCCCATGTAAGATTAAATATATTCTCGACGTTTAATTAGATTTTATCTTTGATAAAAAAACTGGCATATTTGCATTTAGAACTACGTTATCAAAATCCACTAGTGATTCGTGGAGTCGTTTGTTATCCGTTCGTTTCATAAAATTTACAGTTTAACTTTTCAGGGGAGTAAAAAAGATGGATTCTTCAGAAGATAAAGAACATCATTATAGGAAGTTTCAATATTTAAAGAGGTACCAATGGCAAACTGGTGCCTTTTCAAGTTTATCGACTTATTGAATGATTTGTATGGCATTTAGCATATTGTTGGAAAGGGTGTAATCTAGAAAAGTAAACTAAGTTCAAAATAGTAGTTAGTTTTATGTTTAAAAAATTTACAAGTTGACATTCCATATTCGTTTGCACATTTTATGTGACTTTGGAAGCTCAGAATTAATTTACTTTAAATCAATTGCATGGAATAATGACTGAATAAATATACTGCAAAATACAAAAACAGTTATTTCATGCTATTACAACCACAGATTAAAAATTTATGACGATTTAAAGGTTCAATTTTGCTTATTTTTTCAAAATATTAAAAAGAACACCCTAGCTCCCAAAAAAAAAAAATGTCGGTCATGTGCAAAATACCCTGTATATTTGTTAATACTATCTAAGATCTATGCAGAAACATTTCTACAAAATGTTTTTGTTTTTGAAGTGAAACTTTCATAGACGCGGTGAGGCAAACTGATTAGAACGAAAAATGAAGCTTTAATCGACAGATGGTAAGGAAGAGAGGAATAATCGTTTAAGTCTCACCGTTTCCGTTATATACATCAGTGCTCCTGTTATATACATCGTCACTTCTGATATCTATACGTAGCATAAAGCAACAATTAAAACAAAAGTTTTTTTAAATTTTATTATATATTACACAAACACAGCTTCAGTCCCCTGGGGAGATTTCACTTTTACCGCGGAGGAGTCTCACAAGTTCTATTTTTTATATCTTTTATTATGAGCGACACGTTTCTATCTTATAAGACCATGGTCATCTTCAAAACTTTATCAATATTCAAAAGTTGAAGCGGGTCGTTTTTAATTAAAAGCCTAGAAAAAAACCAGATATTTATAACAGTGAAAAGACTGGCGTTTATTCTTATAGTTAAAGTACATTTACAAACAAATACAAAATATCAGTAATTCTAATAAGATCACAAGCAATACAAAATTCAAAATCAACTCAAATTCATGTTGGTTGAAGATGGGTCAATGTGACCCATCTCACGGCCATCATGACTAGATTTTGTATTTACGTTGGTTGGCAGTTACGATATTTTCTGAACTATTTTCGTACACGTGCTTTGATCGCGCCACGTGTTTTAAGTGTTGCTGAAAAACCGATAAACACGATATAGCACTAAATTCAAAACTATACCGAATGGTCTTTTTTAAGAGCCATAAATATTTCGATAATTTACGTTGTCATCCTTGGAAGCTCACATGCAGGTAATTATTTTTATACTAAATTTACACTGATACGTGACAGTGTAACATGTATTGAGGTTAAAAGTGAATACTTTCTTCATAAGCGTCCTGAAACCACTTTGATTAGATTTGAAGTATTTTTAAAGATCGATTTCATGTAATTCAATATTTATGTTCTTATAATCATTACGTTAAAATACTTTCAGTGTTCTTTCAATTATATAATTTTTTTAAGTGTTAATTAAATTTAATGTCGCCCTATGGCAAACCACCCATCTCAAACCACTTATTGTGGAAATCCTGCTTTTTCTATATTATTTAATTTAACCATATATTCCATGTACACTAATAAACGTTAATGTATAATCTTCTAATTCTCATAAAAATATACAAATAAAAAACTCGTGTATGTACAATTGCTACGGTTGTATAATATTAACGGCTTTTTAATACTGAAAAATAATTGGGGAACCATTCATCTGCTTTGATTTGGATATTGTATCTCGAATTTTATGAGTACGCGTTATCGGTCTTCCGTTATGTTTTACGATTATTAATAACAATAAAATCGATGTGTTTTTCAGAGTGAAAAATGATTCAGCGATTTGGGCCTACGCGAAAGATTTAATGCTCCGCGTGTTAAATTGCCAAGGCGTGATTCATATTTTAGCAGAGATGTAAAAAAAGACGACGTACAAATAACATGCTTCACAATGTGAATTAACATATTAACGTTTTTGTCAAAAATTAAGCTTTTCGTCGTTGCCCTTTGAGCTTCCATGGGAACCATGGAAGCTCTGTAGTCTTTAGCATTAATCGTTATATTCGAAAGAAGAAATATAAGAGCTTCTCTATTGTATTAAAACCGCTCCAAATTCTCATCTCTTCAATGCTGTAAATTCCGAACGATTCTGATTTTCGGAAAATCACTTTATTCACATATTCTACACTTTATTTGAATACAATTTATGCCAAAAAAAAAAGATTTTTTAAGCCGACACACGGGATGAACCCCTTATCATTGATTAACGTAAACTACTTGTAGACATAAAAGCAGCTGTATAGATTTTAATTTAATGCCAATATATACAATTATTCAGATTTTGATAATTATTATTAATATCCGCAATGTGAAAGTTTGATAGATTGTAATTTTCCTGATTTAAATTGTATAAGAGACACTAACTACTTCGTAAACATTGACTTAAATAAAAATTAGCTTTGTAGAAATGGGTACAAAGTTTCGGTCGCTGCCTCCTGTACTATAAGGTTTAATTTGAGAAAGTTTCCCAATGAAACTATCTTAAATGTGTATCCAAAGATTTTCATTGCATACTAAATTGTCTCAATGAAAATATATATTTGTGAAAAAATATTTTTATATGAAAATAAATCAAGATTAGATTATCCTATCCATCTCCAATAAATTGATAGAATAAGCAAAGTAAAAGATACGTTGATAATAACTCGATTGTAAATAATTCAATACTGCTTCCACGAATGAATCGAATAATGGCCTCATGGTTGATAGATTTAGGAATAACAGATAAATTGCTCATCGCACTTAACAATGAAACTTCGGAGAGAAATTTTACTAGCGATGAAAAAATTTTTTTTAGGTACACGGTCAACTTTTTGGAATGCGATTAATTGGCAAAGGCATGCCAACTCGTCGCAAATGTTGCCACATTCTTCAGTGGCATGTCAATCGAACGCTAATGGCTTTTAGATTTAACCAGCGAGGGTGATGATAGATTTTCCTATATTACAAGTAGCCTTCGAGCTCGAAAATTTTCCTCAATCAATTTATATAGTGTGGTTTAAAAAATATAAAGAAATTGACTGTAATGCGTTGGAGATTAATTGCCAAAGTGTAAACGTATTATACGATGGATAAATATTTAAATATTGTTTATAAAATATTTTTAGTTTTCAATCAAGGGGAGAATACATATTTATAGAATGAGCTAAATGTTCCTGTATGCCAGAGATATTTAACTTTTTTATCAGTTAAAATAATGTATAATAAGTTAATGGAAAAAAAACCGGAGAGTTTATAATCTCTGAATAAATTCACGCGAGAGAAAAAAACCAAAACTAAACAAACATGCTCTTAATAGAAATTATTTTAGATAAAACATTTTGTAGTCTTATAAAATAACCGCCTAAATGTTTTTATAGTCTTCTATGTATCTATGCTTAAAAACTGATATTCAAATTATTTTCGATGTAAAGTATTAGGTCAGTCCAAAAGTACGTGCGTATTTTTGGGAAATTTTAAAATAGTGTAAATATAACACAATTTAACATTTTAATCAATAATATATTTTCTTCCATCGTCTACAATTTTTCGCCAAAGGCACTGATTTTGACGCAAAAAGCCCATTTTGTACATACTGTTTAGAATTTAACTTTTTCCCTAGTAAAGTAATTTGTAAAGCACGAAATAAGTGAAAATCACATGAGGCAAAATCCGATGAGTAAGCAAGATGCGGCATAAGTTTCAAATTAAATTCACTATTTTTTTGCAGTGTTGTTAGAGCCGTATGCGGTCAAGCGTTAACATGAGAAAACACTATATTTAAATGACATGATAAACATCTGCATTGATAGTTTGATTTGGTTCTCATAGTTCATAATGAATCCCACCATACATATCCCACCAAACACTTGAAAGTTTCTTTTTAGGATCTAAAGACACCTTTGCTGTTGGAATTAGTTGCTTATCTTTATCTATCCATTGTCTTTTTCTTATGACGTTATTATAAATAATTCATTTTTCGTCATCTGTAACCAAACGGTTTAAGATCTGGCAGATTCGCCACTTGAAAATAAAAAATGTAACATAGCACGTTTGTATTGATTATCGAGATAATTACTAGGCCATGGCAAATTTCGTGTTCTGGTTTCATGTAATTGCTGATAGAATACTATTATTGCAATTGTCTGATCAGATTCAACCCAGACAACTCGAAATGGATTACCCCAATGATGATCTACTTTACACACGCTCCTTTTTATTGTTAATGATGATTTAGGGATAAAACGATACTTGACTCAAATAAAGTCCCTAATTATTTGCAAAATTTGTAAGAAAAAATATTTTATATTTTGTGATTATTATTATATTTGTTTTAGATGTAAGTTTTTTGTTTAATTTTTCGGTAAAAAATTATTTAAAAAACGTATACACATTCGTGGAATTTGAGGATCTACTGATTAAAACTTATTGGGATATTTAAGTTTAAAGTTCGCACTAAATTTGCGTTCACACGGAATCACAAATGACAGTTTTCAGAGATTATTCAGAAGTATTGTTAGTACTATCACCGTCTCCGTCCAATACATCGGCGATCGGCAACCTTTTTGGGCTCACGGATCACTAAATATATTCAAATTTTGAATTTGAATTTAATGAGCGGACCACTAAGTAGACTCTTCTTGTTAATATTATATATTGAAATTTGTTTTTTAGGAAACCCTGACATAAAAATAAGAGTGCTTTGTTTGTAATATCAGTAGATTCGTCAGAATAAAACGATGAGCTTTTTATTATTTGATTTTAAAAATATTAAAAGTATTCTTGCAGACCACACGTTACCGACCGCTGGCATACATCATAGACACGCTACACACAAGTATCGCCTTTAATATGCGTGTATCTATACGTAGCATAAAGCAACCACTTGACCAATAGCTTGCGTATTTTATTATATATTACACAAACAATTTCCGTTAAACAAATATAAAAAATACAATGTATAAAATCCATTTTTCCTTGGAGTATTATGTTTTATTTTAAGTGGGCTTTATTCTTTTTAAATTTTCATCAATCAATATTTCGTAACATTTTAGCGTTTGTTTCTTTGTAATTGTTACTTTTTTATTTCTTTGTATCATATAAATCTGGATTCGAACAAAGTTATTCGCTCAATCTGTGTTTTTTCTGGTAAAAAATAGGTCACGTAGATAAATAACAGAAAAGAACAAGAGCGGAGAGCACTTGAAATAAACGAAAGCGATGATTTCATCGTCACGTTTTCTCCCGTCGAGCCCGATGAAAAAATAATTACAAGGTGGACAAGAATCAGGTTACGGGAACGCTCCAGAGCACGTGATCTTATATGTATATATACAGTTTAAAAAAAGATAACTATACTATAGTCGCTCTAGTGGCCAGCCATCTTACATGCCATAATCAAAATCAGACGTAAACTTCAATGCGTTGAATACTTTTATGCCATTTAGTATTTATAACAATAACATAATCCCGACGAAGATTTTTTTAGTAAAAAGTTATGTTATAGTTAGTGCAAATAATTCTATTACATTTTCACAAAAAATGTGATTGATCCAAAGTTTTTATCTCCATCCAAAATAACAAAGTCTATTTTTATACAGGCATATCAAAAATACTTTTCGTATACAAAATATCAATATTTCTTTAATCATGCGTCAAAAATGACGTAGTCACTTGGAAGAGTCTCGTATAGAATCGTGGGCGTACGCCTCATAGTCCACATGAGCACACATGTTTATTTAAATTTATAGGGAATTTTTAAAGCTTGAAATAATTTTATTTATTGATTACATAATCAAAACTAATGTGTTTTAAAAAATATGTTTTGTTAATTAATAACAAATTTGGGTATTAATATGTGGCCACTCAATGCCCGTTCTAAATCCATCACCATTGAATGGCAATTATACAACTTCTAAATAATACAGCTAACTATATTTTTTTAGTATTGTGTTCTTTTTGTTGTGTGTGTTTTATAATCACATAAAAAAATTAAATCAATTAAAAAAAATCAGGCATGGATTATCCGCAAACCGTATATCCACACCCGGATAATTTAGAGTACACTGTTTCTAAAAAAATCATAATTACAACCCTTTTTTTGCTCTGCAATTTTTACTATAAATACGATCGATCTACTAGCAATAAATTCCAAAAACTAGGTCATTCTATTAATATAAGGGTTATATTAAACATTATTCTTTTTACATATTAAATTTATATAATTGATATATTTTATTATTATTATTATTTTTTTTTTTATAATATTAATTTGTCCGAATCATGAAAACCTGAGATATAAACTGACAAACTATGTCAGTCTTTGGCACGTATCTCTTCTGAAAGTTGTGCTATCGGATATTGAGAAAATGCAAGCCCTACTCAAATTTTCCGAAAGTTGGTCATACATTCTGACTGAGAGATAAATTTTGGCTTCAGAATATAGACACGTTTGTTTTATGAGTTGTCAGTCTGTGCGTCTGCTATTTGTTTAAGAAAATACCTAGCGGCAAAAATTGACTTGCACACAACGGAATGCGTTGTCCCATTCATTTTAGCAGGCATATTACACGTCTCATCTCATATCGTCTCATTTTTTCGAGTGGGCAAAAAAAATGAGACGTCAAAAAAATTTTTTAAGGAAAAAAGGATTCCTTCGAATCGTATATGACCGTTTTATATGGTCTAAAAGAGGCATTTGGCAAACAATGAAAAATACATATGACATGGGGTTCCAGGAAAAATACGCGTATTTATCCAAAGAGTCTGGGACTCAAATGAAATATATTCTTGTTTTCTTTTGTTTATTGGGCCAACTGGGAAGAGGGATAGGATGAATTAACCCTCAGTTCCTGAAAGTTGTCCTGTGGGATCCTTGCCATCAGAATTTCGCTTCCATTTTTTAAAAAAGGCCAAATTTGAATTTCTCAGTTTGCCTATGTAACATAACAACGAATTCATACTCCCGTGCAAAGAGACGAGGAATTTAGTTAGATGAATGACGTTCCACTATTCCAATATACACATGAATTAAATTCAATCAATGTAGAAAGATAGATTGTAAATGGCATTTCTATAAATCTCAATAATATAATTTCAAGGAAATCCATCACAGCATATACTAACATATTGATATTGCCAAATAGTAATGCAATAACCACAATTTGACAATTTAAAAAACAATGCTTTTGTAGAAGAGCTGATATAACTGATTTATTGTATTATCATGATGATACGTAAAAATTATTATAAAAATCTTTTCGAGATAGACAAATAAAACGCACACAATATAATTAGACATTTTAGAACTATCTTTTGATAAAGATTCTGGTTTAAATTCAGGTTATGGAAAACATTTTCATCATACTTATAAATTTGGAGGATTGAAAATATTTATTTATCTTATCGATCGTCTCGATGTAGTTTGATTCCAAAAATATAAATACTGAGATAATAATTAAAGTAGGGAACTGCCATTTAAGAGTGATTTATTTGCAAAAATAATTAAATACCATTTAAAAATAAAGGTTAATTTCGCTACTCAAAAATTAATACTAACACATTCAGGAGTCTCCGATTATATATCTAACATAGATATATATATTAAAATAACAGTGATTTTCAACCTGTGGTAAAATGTGGAGGGAAAAATCCAATCTTATAAAAACATACATAATATTGATATCCTGGAACGATGGAAGATCAGTCATAGAAAATTAGAGTTAAAAGTAAATACAGGAAGAAGTTGACACTCACACGAGTCGTGAGTAGCAAAAATCATTAAGCGCAAATATCGAGTTTATTCGAATTTTGTAGTGTAGGTGATTTTGGACAATTAGGACAATATGTTGAGTCTCTTTTTACATTTCTTTTTCGGTTCCTGATGATTGAAAATTTGTCTTGTTTTGTAACAAAGAGTACAATTCCTTCTATTAGAAGGATTTGCCCTGCAGAATTCAAACAACACATAAAAATGCACTATCCTAGTAAAATTTATTCGGGGAATACATTAAGAAAAGGGAACATTATTTCATCATATTTTTTTCAAATTTCATGTTTAACTAGAATTGCTTCTAGTCAAACAGAAAGACGTCATACAAAGATGTAATGCAATTCGATTCTCGTATTATTTATACTTTATGTACGATCCGGAGTAAATGTGTGTAGCATTGTAAGTGTTGCTGAAAGCTTTCACAGCAGGAAAACATATTTTCTTTCAGAGACGATTCTGCTGGAAATTCAAAACATTCACATGGTACGAAAACACGTTTCTTTATCGTTAAATAGTTTAGCATGAATGGTTTTAGTGTAGCTCGCGCCGTTGTTATATCTGGTGTCCTTCTTTCTGCAAACTTGGCATTGCTTCAAGATGTAGCGATCAAGATCAGGTTCACATTTTTTGAAACGTAAAAAAGCGTTCGTTTAAATATGCATAACAATAATATGGAGAAAATTCCGACACTTGTGCCAAATATTCGGTTCACGGCTCCATTTGGATAGTTTCAACAAGTGCTCACGAGAAACATAAACATGTTGCTGGACCTTTGGGTGTATGTTTTGGTTCAGGGTTCAATTACACAGATTGATTATAGCTTAGTCGGAATTGGTTCAACAAGTTACATTAGTTATATTAGTCGGACTCGGATATACAGCGCTTTAAGAGCAAGCTTGTATTGAACGATTCTCTCACATCGGGTTAATGTGAAGAAGACAAACACAGCAACATTTCTTATATTTATAAGAAAAATATCGAATTAAGTTCACAATCGAGATTAATCAAAATTGTACACTAAATGCGCGATTTTTTTTGTATTTAGATTTTTTAGCATTTGATACAAAATTAGCAAAAAATAATTTTGTATCAAATGCTTATAATCGGGCTCCTACAATTTGTGCGTTGTTAAACTGCGCCTTGTTCAGTAAATCTATGTTATGCAAGGTTCGAAGTTCATAATAAAGTTATGGTGGGCGTTTCAAAAGCATATATAAATTTAATTCTGTATAGTTTGTTTGGTAGTTTTATACTTTTATGAAGTCGTTTCAGATTACTAAGCGCACTGGGGTTTAAAGCAATTTTTAAAGCTCTGTTTTGTACTACTTGGAGTTTTTGTAGATTGGTTACGCATGTATTGCTCCAAATGGGTACTGCATAAGTAAAGATTGGGCGAATTATAGATTTGTATAAGAGCAGCTTATTGACAGTTGATAGGGCGTTGCGTCGCCCGAAAATGGAGACAAGAGCCCCCATGGCTGCCAGCCCACGCCCTCGCGCCCACTATACCTGCCCTCCCCACTTGAGTTTGGAGTCCAAAATCACTCCAAGGTATTTAACTTGGCTCTTCCATTCGATAAAGCTACCTCCCAGTACTAGCGGATATGTGACTCGGTGTTTTTGCCTCATCGAAAACAGAATCACTTCGATTTTGTCAGTTTTCAGCTTAAGCTACCATTTGTTGAAATATTTTTAAGCCACATCGTGATCGTACAGAGCTACGTTCGCCGAGGAAGGCTTCGGGAAGTCACTGATGAAAATATTGAACAGGTGGGGGCCAAGAATATTGCCCTGGAGAACACCTGCCGGAATTGGCTGGGGGATGATTGATTATTGTTTAGCACGACTAAGAACTCTCTTTTGCTCAAATAAGATTGAGTAATTTTAATTAGATAGGCAGGGAACTTTATCATTTTATGTTGCATCGTGCCACATCGAGTCAAATACCTTCTCGATATCGAGAAGAACCATTCCAGTATTTCTTTTCATATTAAAGTTTTGTGAGACGTGCTCAACGAGTCTGGTTAATTGATGAGCCGTAGAGTGATTGCGGAAATTGCGGATTTGCGGAAACCAAATTGATCATTATTAATGGCGTCTGTGTCAAATGCTTGAAGTCTGCTTAGTATGGCCTTTTCAAATAATTTGCTCAACGCAGAAAGAAATTGGTCGGTAATTTTTTGGATTGCTATTATCCTTACTTGGTTTTGGCAAAGAAATTACCTTCGCTAGTTTCTAAGTGGCTGGGAAAAGGATTCTTTAATATTAGGATCATTTTATATTAAAAAATATATATTATGGATATTTTTAGTTCTTTTTATTTAAGAACGTTTGCATCTAAGGGTTTATTTTATATAAGAGAAAATGTGTAGTAGGATTTGCGTGCAAGTGTGCCTAATTTTGTGATCTACTTTCTGTTTATCTGTGAGATCTGGTACTTTATGAATTTGGTAAGTTTTCATAAAAGCATTTTATCTAAAATAATTTCCAGATAAGTGATTGTTATTTTTAAACTATCATTATTGTGTTTCGAACTGTCTGAGATTTTCAATAAAATAGAATTTAATTAACTGTCAAAAGCATTTTTTTAAAGTTAACAACACTTGCCTTTGATAAATTTTAATTTCTGTATTATGAATCATATTGTTCTTAAATATTTATAATAACTTACTTAAAATTAAGTACTTTCGTCAAAGTCATTATTCATGCAAAAACGAACATTAGTGATTCCATACAAATTTTGCTTTACGGAGAGGCTTTTATTTTTTTTAATTACACAAAAATATTCAAACGTTTGTAAAAGATTCCGAAATTCATTAGAATTTACATAATATAAAAAAGAAGGTGAATTTTAATCATACAATAGAAAGCTCTTTTGAAATGAATTATTTTTCTGCTTAAATACACAAAGTAATTATTTTGCTTCTACACAGATATATTCTTGGTAAGCGCTTCCCAAATATTTTCATTCGTCAAAGAATATTTCGATTGTTGCAATCAATAAATGTAGGATATTTTTCACATCATCATCGCGATGGTTAAGAATAAATCAACATGAGTTATGTTTTCAGTAAATCGGCGAAAAATAGCAGGAGAAATACAGATTAAAGCTTAATACTCTCAAAAAGATTTTTCTTCGCTTATATTTTCTTTGATTTTTTGTCCATCAAAAATCCTTGAAAGGAGGTCAAGGCTCATCGTACATATGAGATTTTGAATAAATCAATGACAGAAAAAATATAAAAAATCGCTACACGATCAGCGAATCGTGAATTAAATGTCTACATCAGTAATAGATGACTTAAAATATCAAACATTGTATTGAAATTTAATGCTTTTTGAGCTGTGTGGCTTACATTATTACACAGCCTAAATATTAATCATTCTCACAAACAGAGATGGTTGCATCGACTATAATTATCATAAATCAAAGAGTTTGTCAAAACACCAGAGAGATTGCTTTAAAAATCGAATTCAATCAATTATTCGTGGGGCGACATTTGTTCCTCATCAACTGTCTCCAGAAAAAAGTGCAAGATAAAACCAAATACCATTTTTGCAAACAACAGTGGCAGGTAATGAAAAATAGATAGTATAAAACAATGTTGTAGAAAGAAACACCGTATCAGAACCTGAACAAGTTCTGTTGACCACCTCTAAGGTGAAAATGCCTCAAAAAAGGTAATTCTTCGTGTTTGGTAGGAAAAAAGGAGTAGTTTATCAACCTTTCGCACTTCGTTGTCCCCTTTCAGGGGACATCGTGATTTTAGCATACCGCTCGGATGTCCCCAGGGGACATTAAAGTTTATTAGTGATAATAGGGAATCAACTTATTCCTTTATATTATATTATTTTTGAGAAATGCATGTATGTTTCCTTGAAATTTTCTGTTGAAATGGCATAAGAAATCAAATCAAAATATGTTACAATCACTGCGATACATAGCGGGTTTTACGTCAGAAGAGAAGAAGAGAACTACACATGGAAAGACGAGAGAATCACACAACTAAGTACATACCTAATACACAGAACATTACGTGGTGAAAATTTTGTACCAGTCGATAAACCTAAAATGGTTTTAGATTACACAGTGAATATGGATGCTGTGGAACTCTTACATAATTTATCGTATCTCAGAAGAAGAAAAAGGCTTCGAACTACTTATTATTGTCAAACGTGCACAAATCAGTCTGTATTGCATATTGGAGAGTACTTCAAAACTTATCATACAGTATACAATTATAAGAAATAAAATATTGTTTTTTTTATTATATATATTTCTTGATATCTACAAATTCATACAAGTCCAATATCATTATAATACCTTATTTGGTTCCAAAACTACACTGTATAATATGAGGGTTCATAGTAAGACGTTTCTGCAACAAAGTGGCACCGAGTAGCTGGTAGGTAGTGTCCAGGATGGTTCGGAGTGCAAAATGTTTTAAGGAATTTATTAGGAAAGACCAGAATTAAAGAACAGGAAATAGGTTAACATTTCACTACGATGACTCGCGACTGGGGATTCTGCCTCGAGACGTCCCGGGACTTTCGGGCTTTTTTGCTAAAATAATGTCGGCAAGATAAAAATGCTGGACAAGTGGATGTCAAAACAAGTGTTTTGTTCGTTGACAGATTCAAATAAATAGCAATCGTAGTTATTGACACTAAAATAAGCAGAAGAAATTCACACGACAGTTTCTCCCCGAGTCTCCGATGACTAGTTTGAAAACAAAAATGCACCCAAGATTTGAAATAAGTTATATTAACTTGGGATTTATTACGAATAAACTTTCTAGTTACTTAGCAAAAAATAAATAATATCCGATTAATTTTATAAATATTCAAATTTACGAATATTGGAAAGAGGGCAAATATTTTCGAATAACGAATATTCGATTGGGACAATAAGAACATAACACAAGTTATAAGAATTGAATCGGGAGGTAATGAAGCATTCATCATATTTTCCAGATCTTGCTCCATCAGATTTTCACTTATTCAGATTGCTACAAGTTTTTTTTAAAATTTAATTAAACACTTAAATTACGAAATCCTAAACATCTTTGGATTTGTTTTTCGAATCTAAGGTTCGTGAATTTTATACCAATGGAAATAAAGGAATCTGTTATAGTCAACAATAGAGATTGTATAATTGACTGATATACAAAAATGTTTGAAACAAAAAATACATGTCGTTAAAAAATACGTACAAACTTTTGCATCAACTCAATAGCTCTGTTTAAAATTTGTAAGTTTCTAATTTCCGATCATAATTTTAATTTTTTGTTGTTGTAATATTTCTTGCTTTTTTCAATGTACACGAGCCGTCACTGGTTAAAATTATGAATCGAGTACAATTCTTCATTGCTAATCAGTAATATTAGGTGAAAATAATTTCGAGCTTTTAATAATAGTTAATAGATGGCAGCACTTTCAAATACCAAATAAAATTGACTAAAATATATATTTACTATTATTAAAACAATCTAATAATCATGTCCATTGCGGTATCAATTTAAATTTAAATTTACAAATATGTTCAGTTAATATTGATGAAAGCTCATTTTTGCTTTATAAAATTTTGCATCGTCTTTAAATGCTTAAAAAATACTAGTGAAATCTAATCTAATCCACGTAAATAGTTTTTAGTTTAATTTGTTCAGGGATCTCAGCCACTCTATGTGAAATAATGCTTATTGGAATACATTGTAATTCTTATTTAGAGATTCAAGTTTTCTCCGAGTAAGGGTATTTTATGAGACTGGTAGCAAAAACAAGCTCCTGCAAGCAAAATCGAGTAATATTTTTAGGGAGCGGATTTGCAATTTGAATAAATCTGTTCGCAATTATCCTTGAAATGCTTTATAAAACACAGGACTAAAGTGATTTATATGTATTTCTGCTGTGTGCTGTTGAGTTTCGCGTTAGAAAGTTTCGCATTGAGTTTTATATTGCTCCTTTTGAATTATGAAAAGAGTTTAGGTGTGTTTTTATAATTCAACGTCAACGATGACAAAGCTTCGCATTAAAAAATAAAGACTAATTCTACTGTAGTGGATTAACTATCCGACTGTTTAAAAATGTAGGCCAATTATTTAAAAAAGTGCAACTTTTTGAGCTCGTCTAGGAAATTTTCCGACGATATGCATAGTGAAATATTTGCAGAAAACTTACGCGGGAGAGAGCTTAGTGTACATGGGGTTAACCACACTCGTTGTTCTCTTGAATTGCCAAGAAGAACGAGGAATTAATGTATACATCCGTATAATTCCGTAATTTATATGTGGTGTAATGCATGTGCTTTGGATGCAAGATTAAATCATGATCATTCTTAAATTAACATTTGTTCTTTGTTTATCGGATAAATTATTACATTGAATTAACCTCAAAAACAGTTGTCAATGATACGATTTTATAATTTTGCATGTCTACATTTATTAATTTGACTCAAGTTTTACACCTGAATCAAGGTGAACATATAATATTTATAGCAGAGGTCAAAATATCCGATTCAATTTTAGATAGAAAACTGGACGGCTGTTTTGAAAATACGTATTATTTTAGATCTTATATATAAAATTTAATGTTTGTTTGTTTACATTTTATGCGCTGCCTTACCGTTCATCCGATTGCGATGAAGCTTTGGGAAGTTGTTGTACAAACTTTCATTAACGTTATAAAATTAGTATTATGTATTGTTTGTGTATGTAATTTGTTATGCGAAGCTTCAAGCGGATGCATCATGTTGGCGCATATTGATCTGGTGAAATGAAGTTTGGGCCATCGGGACGGGGAGAGGAAGGATGCGCGTGCAATACGGTGGTACACGTGGCCTAAAGCAATAAACCACGTACTGCGTTTCTTTACAAATAATTACTAAGCGCTTGTGGTATTGTAATGCATGCCAGATATTCGCTAGTCATTTATAAAATTTCCTATTCGTCAAATGTAAAAAAACAAATGTAATAAAGCAAATGCATTCATCACATGATTTCTATTAATTTGTCGGCGTGGCGTATTTGTCTTATTGAGTTAATACAGTGTAATAATGCCTATTCATAGTTTTCATTAAAAGTACCACATGGAGCTTCATTGTTAAGGAAAAATAAGAATTTTTAAGAAGTGATAATAAAAAAGTTTACCCAAATATTACATTGAATGCGCGCGACTAAAAAATGATGTAAATTTTACTAAGATTTTTATTGAATTACAATTTGTAGAAGGAATTGCTTTAAAGACTTAAGCAATAAAATCGTTCTTCAGTAGTTAGTAGAATAGTAAAATAATAACTAATAATTTTTACTATACACAATTTTGTAAGTAAATTTTCACAACTAAAACATAAACATTAATCAAGTAATTGTAGACATTTATGGTTAGGTTAGGTTTATTTTTTCCACACAAGGTGCCCAATTTTATCTATTACAATGGTAAGCTTGCCCGTGTCAACGCCTGCCTAAAGTGTGTTAAAATGTAAAACTCTCAAACTGCTGATAACGCCGCGTTTGTTTTAAAACAATATTTTATAACATATAAATACAAAATTTGATATTGTGGCTTCAAATATTTGTGAAGACTTAAATAGAGTATGCTAAAATGAAGTTTTTGTGTTCGATTTCAATTAATATTGTATATTTTAGTCTATTCGTTGATGAAATCAGTATGAAAACAATGACTTTTGTATGGCATGCAAAAGAATTTTTGGAGATATGATGAATAAAGAGGATGTTCAAGTATTTTAACTAATGAATCTTGTTGAAATTTTCAGGGGCTTCGTATGTATTAATGATATCCAGTCTTTCGAAGTGATAATATTTTTATCTCAAGATTGTACAAGTAGATTAATCTAAAATATTTGGTAGTTGTTTTGTATAATCTCGCTGAAAGTATAGGAACCCGGCTGAATATTTGATCTTATAATTTTAACGACGCATAAAACATGCGTTTATTTTAAATAACAGTGAATTTAATATGAGTTTGTACATATTAATACAAGATCAATATTTCGCATTCATTTTGATATTACTAGATGAGGTTCGATCAAAGTAAGACTAGTCTCCTTATTTAATAGCTATGTTTCATACAATAGAAATTTTCTTTATATTACGGTATTTAAATAAAACATGTTTATATATTTATGCTCTAAATATCGTACAAAAATTATTATAGTTAATAATTAGTGAACACTGTATTGAGATAATATAATACAAATTAAGAACTTATTCTTAATGAAGCTTTCTGACTGAGCTTTGATAATCTGACTAGTTATTTTTAATGTGAAATGATTTAAAACTTGAAGGATCATAATTATTTGTGTACACGCTAGTCCTAAAATTGTATCGACAAATAACAATACATGAACCTTCAAAGTAATACTTTGAGGGTTCATGTATTATTCAGACTGAACGTTGGAACGATTGGTAAAGACTAAATAAAACAGGAAAATAACAGACTAGGACTAGGGGTCCCAAATATTTGTAAAATCAATTACTCGAATATCGAATATGAAATTGGTAAAATATTAGAATATTCGAGTGTTCGAGGGTAATTCAAAAATAACCCGGAAATGTTCTGTCTAAATTTATTAGTGTTATATAAAAGTACAAATGGAGCATCATATTTTTCTACAAATGTCTCTTCATTAGAAATAAATTTATTCCATCGGATAGGAAGGTTCTTGATCCCATCACACAAAGAAGGCGAGAAGTAGCACCCTCTGTTGCGCAACGCGTTTTCTCGTAGACAAAGGCGTGAAATCAAGCGAAATTTTGAGGCTTTTAGTTTCAGCGAAATCAAAAGGATCAGAATTTTATTTACATTTCAAAAATACATGTTTGAAAAATAAAAGTGCATTAAAAGTTTTTACTTTTAAACTTGACTGTAATTTCATTTTTTATTGAGCCTGTTGTCGATGTCGTTGAGATGATCTCAGTTGTCGTTGAATTTGGTTTTATCAACAGAAGAGAATCGTAAAGAATATCAAAAATATCACACCTTTTTTTGACGTGATCGATATTTTTGAATGGTTTTTCAATAAAATTTATACTAATTCAATAAAATAATTTCAATAAACTTAGCACTTTTTGTTGCTATTTTGGCAGAAGAATATTGAACAATGTTCTTAAAAACTACATTTCTTCATCGGTAATAATTTCCGATTTTAAATCCTTTAATGATTTGTTGACTGATTCAGAGAGTAAAAAAATTTGTTTACATCATGCTTATTTAGTTCCATCTTGTTTTATCCTTCTAAATTTCTTAACGAATAATATTCGATTAAATTTATAACTTTTCAAATATACGAATATTTGAAAAGGGCAAATATATTCGAATATCGAATATTCGATTAAGACCCCTAACTAGGACCAAAGATATGACAAAGACTTTGAATTATACAGAGTGTAATATTGCAATTCTCCGAATATGTAGAAAGCTTAGTTCTCAAAAGGCGAACACGAAGAAAAAGGGATGGAATTTTGTCGCGATACCGTAAATATTGTCGCATGCTGGCGAAAACATAATCAAAAGTAATTGACTCTGAAGATCGTACGGTTAATCTCACGAGCGTAGTTGATGTCGGGGTCCTGTCTTTGTGAAAAATTGTCAAAGTAAATAATAAATAAGAGCTCATTTTAAAATGCATTTTTATGTTTTGTATTAAAAAGAGGTATTTCCCAAATCGAGCATTATTTTGGGTAGTTGCAGGTTTTATAAATAACTAAAAACTCATCTCGATATAAGAATCGTACTTGGCTAAATGTCCTGTGAGAGGTTTTTTGCAATTTCTGTTGAATCCTAATACAAAATAAAGCAAAATGAGCAGTTGATGTTTAATTAAAATTTTCATTTGACATAAATACAAATATGTTTTATTAGCTCCTGAAATAAGCCCAAGGAAAGAATTGAACTTGATATCAGGTTTTGATAATAACATTGCAAATTTTCAGTTTCGATTTAATACAATTAACACTTTGTTTGCGGGGTTGGCATCGTTATATATATATTATCGTCACAATAATCTACATCGCCAATATATTATTTTATAGAATATTATCTTAAGGCGTCTTCTCACTTTAGGCGCCTCAAAAATAGGTTATTTTCACGATTTTTTTTCGAGGATTTTCGCTAAAAATTATGAGATAAAATGGATCTTATGTAATAAACACATCTTTCATGTACATGAAAACATTTTATTTTTATTTTTTTGAACAATTATTATAATAAAACAGTAGCATCGAAAAACCCGTGTAGAAATGTTATGTTCGTGGCTTGTTGATGGTATCTCTGAGATGGGTCATTTGAAACAAAAAAATAAAACAGTTTTAGATTCAGTATATCAGTGGCTATGGCGCATATTATCAGATTTTTGATATTCGCGAAAATAACAAAATGGCGTACGTTTTTCGAAAAAGTAAAAAAAAAAGCAAAAGTTTTTTGCAGTTTTTTGTAAAAAAAAATTACTTAAAATCAAAATTTCAAAAATCTGATGATATGCGCTATAGCCATAACTATGAAAAATATGTCATTCAAATTTCATGACAATCGGCCGGATAGTTTCTAAAATTTCATCAACAAGCCACCGAAAAACCTTGTTTTGAGATAAACGCGTTTAAAGTTTTGGTTGCAGGAAAATTGCCCAGACACAGCTGTTGAAACACTCGTAGTTATTTTGGGTATTTCCCCCGAAGATCTTCATAAATCGGTTTCAAAACCTCGTGAACATCCTCAGCTAGAGCAGGAAGATGTTTAAAAGTTTCTATCTGATTGTTTTTCACCACTTTCTTGTACTTGCACCATGAGGCTGAACAATACGTATGCAGCCGGGTACTCTCAGGTCGTCACCTAACGGTCGTCCTAAAATGTAGTTAGACTCGTCCGATCTTTATGAAATATCGATATAACATTTTTAAAAATATGTACTTTCAAAATTTAAAAAAAAATAAAAATCTATTTTTTTAATTTGTAAAGTGAGAAGACGCATTAAAAAAATATATTTACATTTTCAAACATTAAAAACGTAAAATAGTCGCGTCATTTGCTTTCAAAATCGAATCTAATGAAAACAAATCCCGTATTAAAATGAGAATCAAAGTATGAATGTATGAAAAAATAGATTAACAATAAAAATTATATTTCGTTATATAAGAGGAATTACATATCGAGCGTATTAGGAGGTGAATGTATGATACAGACGAGATAGATGTAACCCCTTCCTGTGAATGGATATTGAAGAGGCCCATAATTCTGCAGTGGACTGTTTGTGGCTGCACTATGATGATGATGATGACATAAGAGATGGTACGTAATGTAATAACGTACTTTTTGTCTTAACTTAGCTATTTACAAAAAAAAGATAACCTTCTCCCGTATTCTGTGAATGGCAGCGAATGATGATGATTGATCTGTTCCCGCAAGCAATATGTCAAAAAATAACATTGCAAAAGTATCGATAACCATTGTGTCTTAATTTAATATCCTGTTTCTAAAATTATACGAGTAATTTCTGTACGTCAGGTTATCAGTTTTTAACCTTGTATTGGATCCTGATTATACATTAACTGGATAAAAAAAGAGAGAGAAAGTTAGCAAATAAACTTCATCAAACTACACCGTAGCAGCCAAAGAGTAAACGAGCAAACTAAAATAAATAGATACGTAGTGTTGTGTATATTTCTAAAATTTTAATCAACTATAGTCAGGATATGTTTGCACATGAGCAAAACTAATCTTCGATGGCATACGGTGTCCCTGAAATGATTTCGTCTTGTATCAAAATGATGAGATGAGATTTTCATCCAGCAGCATGTTGTACAATATATAAATTCCGACGAAGTAAATATCCGGAAATTGTGCGCGATGATAATGTATATGTAACAATAGTTTTCGGGGGTGAATATTTGATTAAATAAAACCAACGAATACATCACGAGCTTCAAAGAAATATAGCGTTCGAAGTTGGCGCTATGTAAAAATATATAAGAACATTATAGTTTCGGAATAATGTGTATATTTACTTTATTTTTTTGTAAGTTAAATAAATGATTTGAAAAAAATAAATAAGTATATTTAATTACGAGATATCATGATTCTTCTGGCGTTTTGATATCATTAAATCCTTTAGTATTGATTTGGTAATTTAGTATTGACTTGATTTTCTTCGAAAGAAAAATGTTCATATATTTGGAACAAAATGTCAAACTCAAAGCACGTTTGAATTCGATTATATGGTGTTTTACGTTACTATGAGTGATTTAGATTGTAATATAATGAATTATTATTATATTGTTTAAATTTCAATTTAGATCCATATTGATTTTAACAGTGTTAATACTTGAATAGTAATATCTACGTCATTACTATGACGTTTTTGTGCCATCTTTGTAGTTTTATTCACCAATCTAGTCTCACTTTAATCAACGAGGTTTATATAAGATCAATTATATTCTTCAACAGTATTAAATTCAGATATTTAGAGGAGATTTTTTTTAGTTAAGACTCAAAACATGAATATCATTTGCTTTGTGTCGAAGGTTTGTATAGCGGTTTTAATTATCTTTCTTTGGAAAAGTTACATGGTGGCTGTAAGAAAAATCTCATTCTCACGGCTTGCCACATCTACCCCTAGGTATTACAACTTTTCCTTTAAAACTTCCTTGGGATCAGAATCAGCTGTGCTGATAACTAAATAACGTGATGCAATCACCTACAATTTTTGTAACTCTATTTTTGAGTACATTGAGGGTGGTTGAATGTAAGAAAATTATTTTTAAAAGACTCGTACCCATTAACACTAATCATTAAGGATCTGAAATTTGATTTATATTTCTTATTTTATAATAACAGTTAAATAGCAAAATTTTTCACGTTTTAGTTTAGGTTTAAGCATTAAGAAAATTCAATATTCCAATGTTGATGTAAACACAATAATATTATGCGGTATTTATAAATACTATAATTTATCGGGACTGTTTGAGAAGTGTTACGAACGGAATGCAATTAAAAGTAATCGTACATGCAATTATATGCTATTTTATCCTTAGACCAGCAATAATTGGTTGAAAAGTATACTATTATATATAAAATATTACTTTAACATTATGCAGACCATTTTTATTGCAATGTGAAGAAAAGCTTTGAACGAAAACGACTTTTGAAGCGCGCACTTGTGAAAGGCTTCATTTAACTTTTAATATTTTTATCATAAATTTATCTTCGTAATATTTTTATGCAAAAGCCTTGAACTTTCTATTCTAGAATTCCTTTTTAGTAAATACATTTTACACAAAAATGATTGTTAATTTTTAAAAATAATTTGGAAACAATCCCACAATCTGCTCAGAATTGAGGACTAGAATTTAGATAGTGATTTTTTTTTGTATGCATAAATTGTATTCATATATAGTTTAGAATTAGTGCATTAAGGCGTCTTCTCACTTTAGGCGCCTCAAAAATAGGCTATTTTCACGATTTTTTTCGAGGATTTTCGCTAAAAATTATGAGATAAAATGGATCTTATGTAATAAACACATCTTTTAAGTACATGAAAAAAAAAATATTTTTATATTTTTGAACAATTATTATAATAAAACAGTAGCATCGAAAAACCCATGTAGAAATGTTATGTTCATGGCTTGTTGATGGTATCTCCGAGATGGGTAATTTGAAACAAAAAAATAAAACAGTTATAGATTCAGTATATTAGTGGCTATAGCGCACATCATCAGATTTTTGATATTTGCGAAAACAACAAAATGGCGCACGTTTTACGAAAATGTAAAAAAAACGCATTTTTTTTGCAGTTTTTTGTAAAAAAAAATTACTTAAAATCAAAATTTCAAAAATCTTATGATATGCGCTATAGCCATAACTATGAAAAATATGTCATTCAAATTTCATGACAATCGGCCGGATAGTTACCGAAATTTCATCAACAAGCCACCGAAAAACCTTGTTTTGAGATAAACGCGTTTAAAGTTTTGGTTGCAGAAAAAGTGCCCAGACACAGCTGTTGAAACACTCGTTGTTATTTTGGGTATTTCCTCCGAAGATCCTCATAAATCGGTTTGAAAACCTCGTGAACATCCTCAGCTAGAGCAGAAGGATGTTTAAAAGTTTCTATCTGATTGTTTTTCACCACTTTCTTGTACTTGCACCATGAGTCTGAACAATACGTATGCAGCCGGTTGCTCTCAGGTAGTCACCTAACGGTCGCCCAAAAATGTAGTTAAACTCGTCCGATCTTTATGAAATTGCGATATAACATTTTTGAAAATATGTACTTTCAAAATTTAAAAAAAAATAAAAATCGATTTTTTTAAATTTGTAAAGTGATTATTCGGAGTCGTTCGGAAGTTACAGCCAGTTCTTTGAACAAATCAGGTTTTGAAGCGTTCATTAGAGCGAATTGTACAAGATGTATTCACAAATATTTTCGATTTTAAATGAAAGATTTGAATGCTCATATTTTTTTAAAATTTTTAACATTTTCATTTCATTTTCATCATTAGATATAGCCTCTCTTCACCTATCTGGTAACATATTAGTGCCCGTGGCATAAAAAATCATGACCTTTGAACGAAAATAAACCCCTAAGATATGAAACGTTGGATAAATATATTAACTCTCTTTAATATTTTAGTAAAGTAAAATAACTATTAAATAATCAACAGTATTTTATTAAGTAATAATTACGAAATGTGAAATAATAATCTTAAAATTTAGTAACGTGGTTTGAGACTTGGAAACGTGGTTTGAAGCTTGTTCACATCCCTAAAGGGGATGTGAAAAAATCTCAAACCACTCAATTGTGATTGTCTAAAAATTGTTGAGAAAATCGCTATACAAAACTTAGTATTATTGGATTGTTTTAAGCGATAATCATTAATATTTGATTGTGAAGTATTTGAGATGATTTCTTACAAATAGAAATATTTGGAAAGCTTTTGTTTGAAATGCCTTTGGCGTGGGCTCATGATAGCTTATAAGGAAACCTACAGCATCTAGGAAATTTTATGATGATACTCGAAAAGGTCTTAAAATCAAGAGGTACGAATTTAGAAATGCGCCCAGTAGAGTTGAGGCTTAGTTGGATGTCGAACTTGAAATGGTGGGCTCGAAGCCGGGCGTTTTGTTTAAAGCGGTCGCCCGTCGATAATGTGTATGTATGAATTCACAGCGTGCTCTTGTTTGTCTCCTTCGTATCTATTTCTTCACCTATAATGCGCCATCGCGTTTACTTCTTATGAAATAAACATTTTCTCGTTGAATATTATTCTCTTATACAATATTGATTACCCTATAAACCACGCATCGAAATGTCGGTATAAACTTTTCATAGCCCCTCCGGGAATTTATGGCAACGGTTTTTTCCGCCATCCCGGAAAATTCAGGGTGATTTTTTTATGAGCCAACGACGAAAACTAGCTACACATCTAGAAAATAACGCGAAAACACATAGCCGTTTTTATCGTTCGCCCCATTGCTGAAAGAAACCTAAACAGATGTGTGCCACTTCCCGTTCCATTGCTAATCTTGAACCAAAACAGTCGTAACGTTAGAATGGCCACATTTTGCCCTTCGATTTAATGAAGAAAGCTGGACATTAGTGAGAGACGTTATGATAGCATATCAACCCGGAACACTGAATCACTATCTCCTTAGGGAGATAAGCAAACCGCTTATTATTATTGGAAGATAAAGTAACAATTTTGATATATTTGGATATAAATGTTTCATTGCAAACCTGTCTTGCAATGACAACATCGACAATCAATTCATACTCGGGGATGATTACTCATTTTTTAATTCTTAACCTTTTAAACTCCAAAGTTTAGGTATATTGGAGATCTGTCTGGTGCGACGTTGCTCCAGCATCCACAGCGTCTGGACATTAACCTTACAACTGGATTTGTTTTTCCCCGTTGGCTTTTATAATATGAATAATACCAATATTTTTCGGGGTCAATATAAGAGATTTTTAAATAGTGTCTTGAGTGCCTTTGTATGGTAAAAATATTGTAACTCGAAATATTTTTCATCTGCCTTCGAGTTAATGAGAAAGTGAAAAATTAAACTGATCAGGTACGTTAGCCGGCAAAATGAAGTCATGAAAATAAAATTATAGTTATATAAATTGAAATTTAATATCATTTGAGACACCAGATAATTAATTCTAGCCAAATATAAGAATCACCAGCAGGGGCATTGAAACGTTTATCTGCATAAATACAATAGACACGAGTCAAACTTTTAGTGCATAAATTGAGCTAAACGAAAATGACACGATTTCCAATTAAATTATGAATTATTTTTGATATTCGCACGAAATATTACCGATATTCGCTGGTAATTGGTTCCCAGATTTCTTGCAATTGCTGCCCACATTTTCATCGTGCAGTTTCCTATTTAAAGCATTAAGTTGTTCACATATATCAGTTAAGAAAGCAAGAGGTAATAACCAGGGGTCCTAATCGAATATTCGATATTCCAATATATTTGTCCATTTTTCAATATTAGTAAATTCGAATATTTATAAAATTAATCGGATATTATTCATTTTTTTGCTAAATTATTAGAATATTTATTCGTAATAAATCCAAAGTAAATATAACTTATTTCATATCTTGGATGCATTTTTGTTTTCAAACTCAGTCATCAGAGACTCGGGGAGAAACAGTCGTGTCAATTCCTTCTACTTATTTTAGTGTCAATAACTACTAATGTTTTGTATTTGAATTTATCAACGAAGAAAACACTAACAAGCGGCTCAATTTTAACCTTCTGACAGTTCGTGCGGCATCCACTTGTCCAGCATTCCGACATTATTTTTGCCCTTTTATAATTATTCTTTCTCCGAATGTTCAGTTAATATTTCCACCTGCTTTCACTGTATTGTGCCCAAATTTGAACCCATACAAAAAGCTAGCGTTTTTTTTGTTGCGCCATACTTTTGAAAGTCATTGAAAAAAATAAAAATAGTAAAAATGACCCAGTATTTAAAGGCAATTAAATAATTTATTACATTTTCAATTTCAAGCAGTCGAACTTATATAGTCGACAGGAGGTTGGAAATATCGGATACAAATAAAAATTTAACTTCAATTTTGTCCTGTTAAAAAACATATGTACAAATATATAATATATTCGAATGCTTTACTTTTTCATATTCGTTATTCGAATAATTGATTTTACGAATATTTGGGACCCCCTAGTAATAATCTCATAGAATTCGATATTACTGGGAAAAGTTTTAATTTCTCTTTCATAAATGTTTCAATTTTTATCAGGAGTTCAAAAAATATGATACAACAAATATCTATACACAGTTTCAGTCATTCCAAGAAAACTTATGAATTGATGATGATTCAGACCAGTCTTGCGAATGAATTAGCATATTCTTATATGGATTATTATCGTTATGAGTTAATTTCCATAGTTTTTTTCTTTAGAAAATTTCCTTTAAATTCATCGTGTTTTGTCTCATGTTTTATAAAAATAATAAGTATTTGTAAAATAAATATATTATCGAAGTTCAAAATAGCTTTAGAAGCTCAGAAATAGTTTTCTTTTAACCCATTGCATAAAATAATAATTCATTTAGATTAAAAATACATTGCAAAATATAAAAGCAATTATTTCGTGCTAGTATGACTACAAATTAAAAAGTTATGACGATTTAAAGTGAAATTTTGGGTAATTTTTCAAAATGTTGAAAGAAAAAAATCTGTTTTGAGGGGCTTATGTGTGAAACGTAGCAAAGACCGCCTTAACACACAAAAAAATGTCGGTCCATGTACAAAATACCTTCAATAACTTCAGAGGGCCGAATTCAGCCCGCGATCCGTTGTTTGGTGACCACTGATCTTAAATAGATTTTCACAATTTTAAAAGTATTACTACACATTCTCGGTCTGGAAGGCTTATGATATAGATGCCATGGATATGCCTTTCATCTTTAATGGATATTGAAGAAACCTTATTCTTGCTATTGATTGAATGTGGCTACACTATGTTGTCAATAATGATATATTTATTTCCGCTAAGCGTTTATTATATATTATGAATGTATATTATTAATATAAAAAATATGCTTTCCCAATATTTTAAATAAAATGGATGTAAAAATAGGGTCTTGCCATTAGGAAATAATAACGATTGCTCAATCCTCGTGTCGCTCTTTTTGCAGCCACTTCTGAGCGATCGCATCCGAATCTCTAGCTCGGATCCTCTTTTTTCGCTTTCTTCCCCTGCGTTTTTGTTCGTGGAATCTATTAAACTTATTTTTTTGGTAGACGTCGAGGTTAATGCCCGTGAAAACAAATCTCTTCTGAGCAACGTTGAGATCCAGAAACTTTGAGTTATTGCCGAGGGGCGACAAACACACGAGTTACCGGATATTATACGTACAGTGTGAAAGAATGTGCTCGGATTTTTGGTCGAGGGTCTTAAAAAGAGAAGATATATTGCAATGGGAAACTTGTTCCCTGTCCACTCGCAGTTGCTTGGGTCCAAGGGAGGTCGGGTAACTGATCTCGAAGTTAATACCGTCAGTAAGCTCTCGGGAAGAACTCTACTTATTTTCGCATGTGGTTGATGGTGGATATCTTCCATCTCTGATCCGAAACCTCGTTGTTTGGTACCAGCCGGTCTTTGATTGCTCTCGTACATTTAATGAGATTTAAAAAACTCGTTAAATAACATGTACTACCAAAATAAAATGGTTTATACCAGCAATGGCGGATGAAGCTGTGGGAAACCAAAAAATATATATTTTGAGAACCTGAAAATTTCAAATATATTCTTTTGGAATAAAAAGAAACAATAAATTAAAAATTCTAAATTTAAAATGAAATATAAAGATTATTTTTTGGTGGATTTTTATTGTAAAGGCTAGGATTCAAAATCAGGTTATGGAAACAAATTTATCCGCATAAACAAATTTCGCTGATGGAATACATTTAAGATCGATCATCTTGATCCAAATTTGCCTTATCTTCTGTTTTTGGAAAAATATAACAATTAATTATGTCGATCAAAGGAGCTTTTACAATTAAAAGTAATGATAACTTCACCACTCGTTTAGAGATCATCTCCTAAAAAATATCATATAAATAACCTTATTATACTATTAGCAGAATCTTTCTTCGAAATAAAAGTTTCATCACTTTCGACGATGTAAAAATCCATATTCAAAAGTTTTTCGATGAAAAACCATTTTTTTCTTCAAAAATTGCATCAAAAAATCATTTTTATTAGTTTTGTGACGATTTATTGACGAGTTTTATTCTAAAGGTTTCATTTCTGATATATGTCGGCTTAATAAACGGATATGAGAAAATTACAAAGGGTTTTTTTCTCAAAGGAGGAGGGGGCGGTTTTCCAATATTAGATTGGAAAGGTAAGGTTGCATCGATAATACTGCGCTTTATTTATTATCTCATTATTACTGTTTTAATACTATAAAATTAAAGTAAGATTTAAGATCTTCAATAATGTCAATAATAATAAATCTGGAACATCAGGATTTAAGAATACACTACATATGTATATGCTAATCTGAAAATGAATGCCAATAAAATAAATCACCTCTTTTCCTTATTTTTAAATAACTTGAAAATGCATGCTTTTAATTTGAACTTTTAACGCAAACAATAAATATACAAACGCTGTATGCTTGTTCAATTTCGTTAAAAGACGATGTTCATATAATATATAGATACATAATCGGTATTTGCCAAATTATTGAAAATATAAAATGATCGACTTTTTTCACTATAAAATCCAAGGATTTCGACATGTGCCCTCTATGTTTTTCTTTACATATGACACATGTAAGTGTCAATTTTTTCTCTGCTTATTTTTGGTTCAGATTTTTTTTTATTGACCCTGAAACATATATTTCAATATTATTGTTCATATTATTTCTGTTTTTATAATATTGGGTTTATAACTTTTTTTGTATATTAATAAGCTGATATGTAAACCACAGGATGATAACCAATATTTACAAACTTACTTCCGAATATTTACGCAAAAATCGAAGACAATCTGTTTGCTGCTTTTAGAAATACACATGTGGATTTTTATAAAGGAAATATTAATTTCCATATTCTTTAAAATTCGCGTGACTGGAATGTGTTAAAATATTTAGAAATCAATATAATTAAAGAGGGCTATTTTTAAAAATGAAAAGAATATTATTTCCACTCTCCCCATTGTTCTAATCTATCTCGTAAAACATCTTAACCGTTGCTGCTTACACATTTATATAATAATAACAAATAATCAAATTTATTTACTCCGTAATTATTCGTAAGTGTTCATCTGGCAGAGCATATATTTTATGTATCCTTATTTAAGGAGGGCGAGTATTTTTATAATTTGTAATCATTTTGATGCACATTTATGTATTCGTACGCAAATTTTGCTGTCGACAAATTTGTTTTTAAATTTTCAGCAATAATCCCACTGGAATATTAATTTGCAATTTAGTTTAATTGAAATTTAAATGGCTTAAATTAAATTGTTTGCTTAAAAACGCAGCAATTAGGTACAATGATTAACGCATTGTACAAAATTTTATCGTTCAAAATTTAGCATATAGAATTGCGTCGTTCGCTTGAAAATAACGAATTTCGATGTAAATTGGTAAATAGTATCTTCAGCTAGCGATATTTTTTTCTCATATTTTGCGATTGAATTTGGCCTGCGATTATGTTTTAATTGTTGTTTCTATCGAGCGAACTGTCGTGCAATATTGAAATTTTGTTATTGGATTGCTAACGTTCTTATGATTGCAATTTTTGATGCTAAGCGAAAATTACCCCCTTTAGCAAAGATTTTTATTATCATATGGTTTAATTTTTCACATTGCATTCTTCTGAAAAAAGATTTGTGAAAGAAAATGGCAAAATACGTTTAGGCATTTTTGCCAAAATTTGCTTCACAATATTGTCATAAAAAAAACATAAAAGGATAGAGTTTTGAAGCTGACAAAGCCACCTTTACCCAAAGCCAACTCGAAACTATTTATCTATATTTTTGGTTTTAATTATCCAAACCGTACGAACCGTGACAATCTGACATATTTTGCCTTGAACTTTGCAGGAATGTGTTTTCTGTATTAAGCTGATAATGTATTACATGCGAAAGCTTTCATCCACATTGAGTAAAAAAGAAAACTTAAGTACGACAACCTGAATGTCATATTTATCTATTCCGGTGTTTTCGTTTTTATTATAAAGCAGAGAGGTGGCCAAATCCCTGAGCTTAAATTGCTAGTACCATCTGCAACATTTTGCCCGTCTGCACTTGCGTCAGATTTTATCACATATTTTGTTGCTTTTGTGAGATTGTGAAGTTTTGACGTTAATCCATCACGTTTGTGTTGTTCACAGCTTTGACCGTGCGGTTCTTGACAAGGCGCTATATAGGGGAGTACGACCATCAACAAGGTGAGTTCTTAACTAATCAACACGTTTCATTTTCAGCGACGATTGTGGCGTCATTATTATATTTTCCTAGAATAGAAATATTTAGAAAAAATCATATCATCATCATTATATTGCAGTCAAACGTTATTTTACGTATTTGATATTAAAGGCTAAATAATCTCCAAGTAAATGCCCATTCAACGAGCCACCCAGGAGAATGTATCTAAAGGTACTTTTGTAGATTTCGATTAGGAATTCGTGCGCATTTAAATGCTGACCAATCGCCTTTGTAAAGTTGTTAAGAATAACACCCGACTACCGTTGTAATTTTACTGAAATTGATTCTTTGGAATACAAAGAGTTCCATTTCCTCCTTTTCAAAAGAATAATGCTGGAAACGTCATATCGTTGGGGAGACAGGTTAAAATTGTACCGTTTAAAAAATATACTTCTGAACTTTTTCAGCACTTGCAATAATGAATTCTCGCAATATTGAAAAAGCAATAAGTTTACATTAAAATATTATATGGGTGTACCTTTTCTTTTTCTTGCAATTTATTTTTAATAAACCTCGGCCGTGGAGAAACGTATTCTTTCTGCTGGATTTCTTGATCTCGTAAAAGTGACTTTTCTCTCAGGGCAATAATAAAAATAATGAACAAGAAGTATTATCGTATAATCAATCCCTGACTATCTTCATCCTCCTGCTTGGTCCTTCCGTGACTCAATAGCTCTGTGCATGGACCGTTTATTTTAAGTCATATGCGTACAGCCTAGTATATCTTAGAAACCCTATTCACTCATTTATCTTTAATTGTAGGTATGCGAAATTAACGTTGCTCGAAGTCAGTTTAGCTTGATAGTTTGCCGTGTGTGATTGAATTTTCAAAGCAAAAATGTCAAAATCTATCTTAACAAAGGAATGAAAAGTATAAAATTTCGAGGAATTGAAAAAAAAAAACTTGAAAACCTGACTCTATTTCTTGGCCAAGAGATAAAACAGCACCTTTTACCAATTTATAAAGATTTGTCTAGGGATGAATTACTTCAAAGCTGCTTGGGTGGCCATACCCAAAATGTTAATGAATGTTTTAACTCGACGGTTTGGCAACTGGCTCCAAAGCACTTGCATTCTGGTGTAAAAATCATTGAAATATCAACGTATATTGCTGCTGGGGTATTTAATAACGACTATAGCTTAATTTTGAAGATGAAGAATACATTAAAAATAATAATTTGCACCTACTGTGCTGAAAACACCAATGAAGCACGGGTAACGAGGCAGAACTGTAAGAGTCTTTCTGAGACAAAAGCAGTTCGTTCATTCAGTTCGAAGATAATCAACTTTCTGAGAAAGCTGAAGATCTATTATGTGCGCTTGGGATCATTGATTGATCGATAAGTCACTAAAATTGATAGTTTTATCATATTGTAGTTCTAAACGAGATTATCTCGAAACTGCTTTTTCAAAATGTTTGCCAGTTGTAGCTTAAAAAGTTGTTGATCAATCTGGCTGGAATTTTGGGATATTTCTCAGTATAATATTATTTAAACAACAAAGTTTTAAGGTTTTCGCGTATATATATTACTGTTAAAATGATCAAGAAAATGGTAAAAAGTATAAAAGTTTATACTTTTGGTTTCAGTTCAACAAGAAACCTTCGACAAGTGGCGAGCCGTTTGATATTACGAGAAAAAGCGTCTAATAGAATACCTTATAACTCCGCTAGTTTGTGTTTTGTTTAAAAAAATAGCACTTTAAGATTGTAGTAAAACAATGTCAAAAATTTAAAATGATACGATTAATTTACCACCGCTAAAAAATCATGAAAAACGACTCATTTTCGAGCATCTAAAAAGATTGCCCCTCTTAATACAACGCGTATGATAAATATTGGATCCGCCAAAAATCGCTTTTTTTGTAGTAATGCCAGGGATCCCTTGCTTTTTTCAGTCATTGAAATAGCGCCATCCGTAGCTACGGAAACTAATTTTAACAAGGGTAGATTGTATTTTTACAGAAGTTCATAAACACAATTAAAATATTTTTTCCCGTAGCAGTGCTGCGAATTGGTACCAGTTTCAATAGTTCTACAAAAATGTTAAAATTCGTGTTGCAAGCATGATGAAAAACAACTAATTGAAGTACGCCCCCCATGTTCATACACTAGTCACAGGCAATAGGAAATCCTTGGAAATTAGATGATTTTGCTATGATCTGAACCGCTTTGCGTTTAATTTAATGCTTGCGATTTGCGTCCTTATATTCCTTATAATTTTAACAAGTCACTGTATTATTTATATGCAATACAATACAATACCAAACAGTAAAGAGGACAAGCGATCATGATCATACTGTCCAATAATGCACGAAAATCTCCTCGTTTACTTTGTGTTTAATGAATTATTATCCCATTTTATCGCATTTCGGTTTATACGTTTCAATTAAGAGTCTTTGGTGGTTTTATTACTGTTTAAACCATCGCTACACAAGGCTTTTAATTTTATTTAAACGCTTGGATCGATTTGTTGTTCAATATATTATTTTTATACAGTATTTTTATGCTACGATTGTTGTCTAAATACGGAGGAATTAGCTGCATTGTTTGGTTTTGTAAATAGGATTCAATTTGGATTCATATTCAAAAATCTAACACTATCGACGCTTAATTAAAATTTATAGCGAAGAAAAATTGCCATGGTATATTCGCTTATTGTTTCGAAAACTAAACATAAAAAAACCCGCTAACGGCCTGCTGGAGTATCAACTCTACAGCCCCTGTCCGTGACAAATGACCATTTTTCTGGCCATCGACTTTTTTTGCGCGCGTGTTTTTGGCACCACAGTGCCGCCACACATTTGCCGACGCTTGCCGATTCTCATTATTCAATGAAATATTTCGGCACTCATGCCTTAGAGCCATTGGCACAATAAAATATAAAACATATCCAACCCTTTCCGGAGGGGTGGAATCGTTGACCTTGTCCGATGAGCTGGAAGCAAGTGCCACTCAATGATGCTAAATGTCCTATTTTCTACGACAAATATAAGCCATCAGGTTTCATCGATTTTTTTCCGGAATATAAAACGAGGTGTTTATGCCATTCCTATATGATTCAAAATAATAATAAAAAGAAGGCCTATTGCTTTATTTACATATAATCCTGATAATAAATATAACAAAAATAACGATCAATTTAGAAGTAAAGACAGTAAAATATGCACCTTTTTATGATGTTACAACAGTAAATATTTAGCTGAAAGGATGCTTTGCAGGCATAAATTAACACTCAGGAATCCGCTGTTTTTGAGCGAGTGCTGCACGTAATGTTGTGCATTTTTGTCGAATTTGCTATGTCGAATCAGCTTTTATAAAATTGTCTATAAGATTTTTAATAATTAGCGTTAATTAAATAAGGTAATAAGTATAATATGGCATTTATTTAGGTTAACATATAGGGGCATCCTGTAATTTCACTCGATTTAAAACGTCTAAACCATAGTTGACATCTGTTTATCGTTAGGACTGGTGTATAAATTTCAATGATGTTGCTTCTGGTCTTGGAGACGATCAAGTCCTGGTTAAGAAAAATCAGCATGTAAAATCGAATATGTTCTTGGTTGGTCGGATTCATGGTTGCGGTTTTTTAACGTTATTAAAAATGAGTCAATCTTAAAAACTCTCGTTTTCTGATGAACATTACTTAATTTAGTTTATAGAAGACTATTACGGTAATGGGTCAAAGTAAAATTCATATGTAGTAAAAAATCATTGGTTCAATCAATTAGCAAGATCAATAGCTCAGAACTAGGTTTATTAAGATTTTTTGCTTTCAAAAAAATACTACTTCTTTTCATATTAAGTTATGAATTTTTGAATGGGAACTTAAAGATGTAAATTATTGTGTAAGCCACTATTGTGTAAGATACTTTATTGATTATTCATATATATATATATATATGAATAATCAATACACCCTGATTTACATTGTACAAATGCTAACTGAAACAAAAACTAGCTTTGTAGAAAAGGGTCAAAATGGTGGTCGCTGCCACTTATACTATATGGACCATTTTTTTAAAATTAATTTCTTACAAACAATACAAAATAATATTTTTTATGCTTTGGCTTTTTTCCTATCCCATGAAATTAAGTTAGTGAATTATTTTCATTAAGTGCAATTATTATTCGAGCGCAAATTCGATCTAGGCGGGTCATTTTGGCTTGGACCATTTATTCCCAGTCCATAGATTCATCTAAAGCCCAATTGATAGCTTAGATTCGACCCCAAAGTCTTGTAATAGTTGGCAAGCGTTGTCATAGATCGTCCTAATCTTCTGATGCTATAAAAACGTAAAACGGCGCAATTAATGTAAGACATCCATAAGATATTTAAAGACCTTTTATTTTATGAATTTCACGATTTCGCGAGGGATTACAAGAAAAATGTATATATTTAGTATGCTCTGATTTCGAGCGGGGTTGTCTTTTTTTTCGAAGAAAAGGACTTGTCCGGTAATGGTATTCAATACACGTTTCAGATTATTCCCCATGTGAATGAAGTGAAAATTTAGATTCTAGTATTGATCTCATCCCCGAGGTGATCTCTATTCTAACACGGTTGTAGTAAGCCATCTCATTGCGTGTGCTGCCAAAGTGTAAGCCACAAAATAAAATAATTATTTATACTATTTGAGGAGAATATCATAAGTAGGATTTACCACATAATCGGATGGTTATAACAAAAAAATCGAAATAAAAATAACAGATTTTCCAGTGTTCAAAAATCCTTTTAGAGTATCAAGCAAAGCTAAAAGAAATATTTTTCAAAATATTTAATGTGGCAGAATTTTCGACCATGAGCACTCCAAGTTATTATTTAGTAGGGAGAAATATTGGGTTTTAGCTTAACTCCCGTTCATAGGATTTCGGTTGAATAGCCATACCGTGTTCATAACAAAGAAAAGTCGAACTACTGAAGCTTAAAAATTGGGTAAACAAAAATTAATCTAACGATCCGCGAATAAGTACCTAAATCCAACGAAATCCATTTTTCGGATTCATTCGTCAGAATATGATTCATTAATTTTGGTTGTAGAATTCTTTGATTGTAAAATCGCGACACAAATTAAATGATATTGACTTTTTTCAATCATTCGATAAACGAAACAGTTATTTTCATTAAAATTTGACTAAAAACGTGGTAGTCTTACGATCAGAAAATAGCATAATGCAAATATTATACAAACGTATGGATTAATAATAAACATACAATATTTGCTTAGGAATATTTTTCTATAGGTGTTATTAGTTTGAATCGGTGTGTAAGCGTATTTAAGGCGTGTTGGAAAGTCATAATTGATGTATTTACCGTTTTGTGTATTTTGTTACGCTCAAGTTATCAGAAAGCTTATGATTTAAATGAAATGTTTTAACGAAGAGACTGGCTTTATCTAAGTTTGTTTCGAATATTTTAAATTTATCCATTAGGACTGGTATTTCTGTATATTTACTGTTTAAGGTTTTAACAAATTTCCAAAGCGAGTTATCCGATGGTTTTAATTCTGAGAGTTTATTATTCCATGTTTCGTTTTTTAGACGGCCAATATAGGATTTAATATCGCGAGTCAAGTTATTTATGCTGGTTTTTAAATCTCTATCCCGATTAATTCGCCAGATTTTTCTAAGCTTATTTCTTTCTCGGTATTTCTATTATGAAAGGCTGAACTGATTCGATTGGAATGAATTTTAAGAAAATTGATCGATGTTCTTCTGCCAATCGAAATAGCAACAAAGAAACGCAAAAAGTGCTATAGTAAAAAGTTTATTGAAGTACTATTCAAAAAATATCGATCACATCAAAAAAAGATGTGATATTTTAGATATTCTTTACGATTATCTACTGTCGATAAAACCAAACGAAAATGCGTTGCACAACAGAGGATGATACTTCTCACCCTTTTTGTATGATGGAATCAATAACCATCCTATCCGGTGGAATTTATTTCTAATGAAGGGAACTTTGTACAAAAATAAGTTGCTCCATTTGTATTTTTATGTAACACTAATAAATTTGTACAGAAAAAAAACCGGGTTATATTTGAATCACATATATAAAATATTCGAATATTTTAGTATAGTTCACTGTTCTCTTATGACGCAAAAATAGTTTTAGAGAATATGAATGTCAAAGTTGGCAGGGAAATCTTCTACAGACCCACAATCCATAACCCATAGTCCATAAAGAGACTAGTTGATTTTGCCATATCCTTTGGGATTATTGTCCGTAGTACCACTTTTGAGCACAAGAAAATCCACAAATACAGCAGGTTATTTATCGACGAGGTCATCCGAAATCATATTGACTATGTATTGTTGGATAGAAGGTACAAAAGTGATGTGACGAACGTCCCAGTAGCAAGTAAGTAGTAACCTGATGTCCAAATGCCCCTAAAGATCGTAAAGTGTTACAGACCAAGTAGTGGTGAGATCGATGTCGAATTGAACACATAAATCTAATATATCTGAATAAGCAGCACAATCAAATAGTTTTTATTATTTTTACATGAAGAGTATTGGAGAAGTTTTTTTAAAATAATTTTATATGATTCCACATCTATTTTTATTGCAAATAAAGGTTAAAAATAGAATAAATGCTATTAGACTTTTGAGAATTAGGAGCATTCATCGAATAGTTACCTAACGATTCATCTGAAAATCAAACAAAATTAAAAAAAATACATAAATTTGTATATTATAAAAAAATCATCCAAACTTTTAGCAGGAATTTATTTCATTACCTTATATTTTTTTAGAACTTGAGTAGACAATGAGGGCTAAATTTTTTAAGTCATAAAATGTAAGCAGAATTCGATAAAGTATATTTATAATTACTAGAAAGTCTATCTAAAAACCCCTTTTTATTTCAAGGACCGTTTTAAGCCATAATATCATTGCAGAAAAATATCTATAGCTATAGATAATATTATTTTGAGCCTTGTGTAGCAAGTTAACAGATGGAGAGATCTCGTGTGACTTGTAATCGGGTGTTAAGCGTTTACGATTTTTTTTTGCGTCATTGCGGGAACGAATACAGAGTGTTAAAATAATGAGAATGAGGTCCTGTATTATTGCGACACCAAGAATATAAAATGACAAAGATTTGAACAGGCAACTTCAAAGTTTTTACATTGATTGATGATTTGAGAATATTTTCAAAATTTACAAAAAATATGATTTTTTACACGAACAAGACAATATCAGTTACCATAGACTTAAGCATAAAATATAGCATAGTACCATGCCTGAAGCTAAATACAGTCTTGAAGTTACACATTTATTTTCATTGACAAATATCTTGAAAGTTCTTAATTTAATTTTGTATTATATTTCTTAATAGCCTGTTTACACTTTTGGAAGTTTGTGTACGTAAATTTTACCATAGCAGCCTTTGAAAGTTTACGTTGCAGAAATGTATACATGTAAGTATTAGCCTGTGCAAAGAATGCTCAACAGAGTATTGGGTGGTATTAAAGTGGGTGTGATTATAGGTTGAAGGATGGTAAAACAATCAACGTTGATAAACATATGTGCATATAATATTAAATCAGTGCAGTCAACCGTTTGGCTTTGCTAATCGAATATATGATTTTATCTGACATTTATTAAACCCGAATGAAGTTTAAACAATAAGTAAAAATGCCTCGTAGGGAATATATTTATTTTGCATTCAAAAACGCTTCGTTTGAGTAGCAAAAAGATGAAAAACTACGAATAATGCCAATTTGATTTGGGCAAAGCCGTGTCATTATGGTACATATTTATGTATCGTCCGTGACAAAAAAGACTTCATTTAAATATTACATCGAAAACGCCTAATGTCTTTCTGACTGAAAAAAATGTGATATCGAATTGCGAAAAGCTGAAATTACTATTTAATACATTATTAAATAAAAATTTATAAATTTAAAAATCGTGTTTGGTGGAAAGCATACGACAAATCAACTAATAATAAAGTATCTTCGACATCAAGGGTTCATTAAGGTTTTATACGCGGTAAAACTACAAATCGGTATTTAAAGATGTGTCGAAATATACGAGAAAATACGAGATTCACCAGAACACCTATTGGCATTGTAACGTTGAAGTATAGCATGCTCATTTGTGATTTTCTTTTTTGAAAAATCATCGTACCAACAAATTTGTGAGATCGCAATTATAAGTATTTCTGATCAATAGTTTCTATCTAGTATCTGAATAATCAAATACAGTAGAACCTCGATTATCCGGACTAATTGGGGATGGAAGTAGTCCGGATAACGAAAAATCCGGATAATAGAAAAAAATCATAATTGACAGAAAAAGACAGGGAAAGTATGAAGAAATTTTACATACATATACACATATAATAGCAGCCAAGTCGCGAATATTCTTAAGATATATAAGATGTCCTGATTTACATTATTTTTGCTTCTCAAGCCATTTCATGGCGACATCTAAACAATGAAAAGCTTCAGAATGTGTAAGGATTAATATATCCTCCTTCGCAAATTTCTTCTTCGTATTCTGGATCTTGTTTTTCTGAGGCAGATATTTCCTTAACTATTTCCTCATCATTCAAAACTTGAAATCCAGGATCGTTTGCATCGTAATTTAATCACTCGATTACACTCGATTGCGTATTAAAGACTAGTGATCTAATTTTTATTGTACACAAAATGCATGATATTGTACACCCGATGTTCGTCAAATCAGTCAAACAAAAGACGATAGGTTTTCCTTCTTTAAGTGATGATCTCCGAATAGACGACGATAGCGAAGATAAGGTAAACCTATTATCCAAAACTTTGGACTAATCGCCAGGATTCCCAGCACTTAAGCGACAATAGCACAAAACAGACGATTTCGAAATCATTAAAATAATTCTTCAAAAATTATCCTAAATCCTTAACAAATACTGAAATAATCACTCTGTTAGTAATTACTATTAAGAAAAAATAAAGATTAAAAACAAAAAAATACACAGGTTCGGCGAAATTGATAATACAATCATTAAAAACTTCCCACGAAAGTTTTCAATGCTTGCCTGGTAATCGGTTATTATCCCACTTTATAGAAATTTGCAAAGGTAATTCTGATTCCAAAATCAGTAAAAAAAATGATCCATCCCGAAAACTATAGACCGATTTGTCTACTGTCCGGACTTAATTAAACTCTGTATCTATAGCTTAAAACTAAGACTTCAATATATGAATTGCTAGACTTAAGTATGGATTAATGTACTCATGTAAAATTATTTTTATAAAGGATTATTTTTATTACTATACACTCGATGATATTGGTACAAATGCGCCATACAATGAACCAAAAAAAATATATTGCAATCCATTACATATGTGAGCAAAAGTGAACACAATTCTCCACGTGCAAATTAATAAATAGTATTTTTTTTTCTAATTCGATTCTTTTTGTTTATTTTGAACAATCCGGATAATCGAAAATCCGGATAACCGAGGTCCGGATAATGGAGGTTCTACTGTACTAAGATGAATAATTATATCGGGCAGGACTACATCTAAGTGAATAATTTTCATGTGAGAAAATGACAATTTATCCATTTGCTTATAGATCCTCTCCAATCTAAAAATGTTTAATCAAGTAGTCTTATCATTATTTAAATATACATAGATATGAAATTACTACTTATCCATAAGGAAAAATTCACGCTGTAGAAGGGAATTTTAGCTCCAAGAAAAAAAATAATGCATTGCTTTTTATTCCGTGAAATTGTTACTTATTAATTATGTGAAATTTTCAGCTAGAATATGAATCAGTATTTGTATAAAATATAATAAAATTGGTAAGATACAAGATACATAGGTAAATTTGCCATTATTAGTTATAATGCTGTATTATATTAGTCTTCATTTAAACTTTAGCAGAAAATATTGTTACAATCTTAACAAGCTGTGCTTAACAAGTGTTATGTCAGATGGTGATTTCGTAAACTATGTCAAATGATATTTTTTGATGTAATTGAAGAACTTTGCTGATTATTGTAATAGTGATGACTTTATAGTTGAATCTTTAATAAGGTGTTGGCAAGGAATCCTTTAATTATAACTTTTTAATAACACCTTGGATTATCTTACAATCGCCCTGATGCACATCACAAAGATTTTTTTCCATCATTTGTTGAAGACGTTTCTGAATAGTCAGGTTTACTACAAGAATTTTTTTGTAGAAACCGGAGAAGCAATTTACGCGGTCGGTCGCAGTCGCCGGGTAGTATGATTTCAAAATTGGCTTTCTCCCTACTGACCTGATCAGATACGTTTGATTTACCTGTGTAATGAAAATTAAAATACCGCCACGAGGAAAACAGATTTTTCGGATAAGGTCCCCTAAAACGTGACCGCCCCCAGATGGATAAAAAACAGGTGAATATTTGTATTTTATGACAGAGGTCGTAAACCTTTGGCTTGAGTTCGATTTGGAGATCCAACTTTATTACCAGGTTCGACGAAATTGGATTAAGAAGTTGGAATTCGATGATTGTCATGATAAAACGATTTGCACAAATAGCTGATATTGTTAATAAAACGTTGGCAGATATGAGTATGGATACTGTTTCTGAAAGTGAATTAATAATTTTAAGAAATCTACTTGATGTTCTGGCTCCAATGGAAGTTGACATTAATGAACTAAATTTATATTTAATAAGTTTGAAAAATTTGGAAAGTAGTTAAGTAAAGAATTAGTAAAGAGTTAAGTATTACATGCAGTAAAAAAGAGAATGAATCAACACCGACATAAAAATAATCACAATCTTGATATATTTACAAGGTGGAAATGTTCCCAGTTCTAATGAACATTTTCGATACTCAACCAAATATGAAGCTTTTTCTTTGACACAAAGTATTATTGAGAGAATTCATCCAAATTTATTTTCTACTGAAGATTTTTTAAGTAACTCGCAAGACTCTGGTTTGGAAATTACACCTATTTCTCTTTCAACTTCCGAATTGCATCATGAAATGCAAAATTCAATTTCGTCTCTCGCGAAAACGAAGAATTATGACATTACAAATAATCTGAAAAAATGTTTTAAATACTTAGATCAATATAAAAAAAGGACAGAAAAATTGAATTTGTTGTTTAATACACGTCTAACAATAAAACTTATGTTAACAGCTACTGAATGAGTATTTTCAACGGCAGGACAAACTAAATTAAGAACAAATTTAAAATATGAAAAGATAAGCCCAATTTTTTTATTATTGTGAATATGGCGGCAATTTTTGCTTTAGGTTAAAAATAAAATCATCATCATCATATTGCAACCACAAACAGTTCACTGCAGAGCTATGGGCCTCTTCAATATCCATTCACAGGAAGGGGCTACATCCATTTCATCATACATTCACCTCTTAATTTGCTTGATATTTAAGGTAGCATAACCTCCGAGTTTCATTCATTCTGAACACCCAGAGGGTCTCCAGAATTAACGTATCGACGGGCACTTTCGTAACCGATTGGTAGGGAGTGTGGGAAGTTTGTAAAAATTGAGCAATTTTCATTGCGAAAAGCGAAATACTATTCTAGACAACCTTTTGGATTTTACTGGAAAGGACTTTTCAGAATTCAAAAAATTCAGTCCCTACTTTCCTCGCTAGGGCGTTGCCAAGCTAGGGTGAAGTAATACGTGACGCTTAAGTATATTTCGGATTCGCTCTTACAACAACTGAGAGTGTCTCCCCGTCCAAGTGCAGCTTACCTAAGCAAATTCGAGACCGAGTGGATTCCTATTTCAGGTTGATCTTCCCTGTTTGGTGATTTCAAAACGATATAGAAGGCAATGGAAGACAATGCTGTTATCGTTGCAAAGCGAAATTCTTCATTTTCTTCCCCTCAAGACCATCTACTTAATGTTATTTTTGTCTTTGTTCAGTTTGTTCTTGGCTCTGAACCTGGAAGGTTTCATCACGTTCCATATTGTTGGGTAGGGTCGACTATGAAAGAGATAGGGAGTGACAAGCATGTCATGATTTATAAAAGTAGCAACGAATACTGGATAAACTGAGTACTAGCTTGCTGTCAAAAGAGCATATACCTTTGACTATTTTCAACTATATTTGTTGATATATTCCATAATGCTCCGGGAATAAATAATTAATTTCGCTTTTAATATATTTTTTACCTCTGCATTTTGAAATATCTTTTGTGTTAAAGCTCATATCTTGTCTACCTGGAAAAGGCCCCTTTTTCATGAAAAAGATAATACGTTGTAGATAACAAAACATTTGTGATTTGCTTTCAGAATGAGAGAGGCTGTCATACGTATTATTTATGAGAGAGATTTTTAACCGCATCTCATTTTGCTTTTGCTCTGTTGCACTTCTGTGTGTTCGGGAAAGCCTTGAATAATAAAAATCGAGATTGTGTATCTCTAGATAAATTCAGATTTCTAATTTATAGTAGGGCGGGAAAAGTGTAATAAAATTGTTAAATAATATTTTACTTAAATATGGCGATATAAATACATCGGGTAGTATTAATCTAAGCTAATTTTTTCGCAATATGGGATGGTCATTCTTATGATGAAATATGTTACTGTATAGTATAGGAGGCGGCGACATTATTTGTGTAATTATTCCTATAGAGCCAATTCTTTCTCATTTTGTTTTTTTGATATTGTAAGTGAACAAAAAGGCAGTCTATCAAGATTGTGTTTAACTTTATACCAGTGCTCCGCAACCGGTGTGCCGCGGCACACTAGTGTGCCGTGAGCCGATACAGGTGTGCCGCGGTCAAATAAGACAATATTATAACTAAAGCATTTTTCAATAGTTCTCCAGCTCCCGTCATCTATTTATGTCGCCAGACACCTAAAACCAGATATTAAAATTTCTATTCCGGGATTCATCTGTCATTTTGCTGACAGAATCAATATAATTCAGATAACTCACCTTGGAAAACTGTCAAATCACTTAAAAACAAAGCATTGAGAATTCCTATTTTGGTTACTTTAGACTTTGTTTGTTTGGTTTCAAACGAATATTTGTTTGAAAGCAAAATCCAATTTCATTAGATTTCACACCATCGTTTACGAGAAAACGAATAATTACGGGTTGCGCAACAGAGGATGCTACTTCTCGCCTTTTTTCTTCAGTGACGAGATCAAGAATTTTTCTATCCGATGAAATAAATATATTTCTAATAAAGGGAGCTATGTCAAAAATTAAGATATAAGATTTGCATTTTTAAATATCACTAATAAATTTCTACAGTAAAATTCCGGGTTATATTTGAATAACCCTCGTATATATCTAAAATATTCGAATATTTTACCAATTTCATATTCATTATTCAAGTTATTCAAGTTATCATTGATTAACTTCGTATGCGTGCTTAGCTATATTTTTAATGCGATTTTCAATTTTAGGTACCCTTCTTTTCATTGATCAGTAAATATGTTTTTACTTTAGCAGCGTTCAAAACGCAGTTTGTTTGCAAGCGTTTTTTACATCGTAAACTTAAGCTCGTAGCGTTTTGTAAATATGTTCCCATTTTACTTTGTTTTGTTTAAAAGCGCAATTTGGGATATTTAATTTGTAAACAAATGTATGCTGTTTTATTAAATTTTCCTGTTTGAACTAAATAAGGAATGTGTTTTTTTTTACAGATAATCGCTATAAGCACGAAGTACTAGTGGATGGAGAGCCTGTACTGTTTGAGATACTCGATACATGTCCAAAGGTTGGTGTCATATATTTTCCCCTAATTTTGTGATTGTCGGCGATTTTAATGTCGGTTCTTGCTAAGGGAGTATCAAGTTTGAAAAAGGATTTTTCGCTTTGATCTTTTTCTGAGCGACCCACGGTTAGAATTGTTAACCCTCCCAGGGGTTTTTACATTGATAAAGCCTTGAGGTTGGAAAAATAAATGATGCCTTAAAATATTTCTTATATATGGATTATAGAATTCGGAGGAGCTACCATCGACTGATGTAATTCAATGGGCGGATGGCCTTTTTATGGTTTACTCCATAACAGATCGTGGTTCATTCAACTATGTTCGTCGAGCCAAGCAGCAATTGCAACCTGATATTCCCTTAAGTCTGGTTGGGAACAAAGGGGATATGGTACATCTGAGACAGGTGAGTACTGCTTTGATAACTGACATAGAATAGAAAAATCGTGATAGCATTACGTGAGTTCAAAACATATTTAGATGTCATATTTAGACTTAATATACATATATTTATTAGAAATTCTATGACCCTACAAAAGCCGAATAATGATGATAAATTATTACATAGTAGTTATTAGAGAGACCCGAAAGTAATCGAAAATTTAGTTAAAAAAGTTCAAATTTATTAATAACATAAATTTTATATCCAAAATTTTAAAATATAATCTATTTTATTATTCAAAAATTTGGCAAGATGTAGTAACTTTTTCCAGTTTAATTCTTGTATTTTATCTGTTGCCATTTTTGCTTTGTGAGGCCGCGCACTATAATGTATCGTCTTCTTTCTACTGAATAAATATGAACATTTCTTGTTTAAGTTTTGGTAAAAATATTCGAATTATCAAAAATAACCTTATGCAGTTATAGTTTCTTCCGGGTTCATCAATTCATAACGAATTATTCCCCAAATATTCCATGAAATGCACAAAATGACCTTTTTTATAATCAATCCGGACATCGAGGGATGAGTGTATATAGGAAACATTATTGCTATTTGAGATGATTGCCTCTAGAAATTTTGAGTGAAAGAAATGTCATTTGATGGGACTATGAATTGTAGATAATTCACGTTGAAATAAATACACTAGGTTCCAGGCCTGCCAACTCTGTCGCGCACAAAAAATGGTCCTGAGAATTTAAACCCAAAATGATCGAGTTTCTCGTCCGATCGTTTAATAGTAAGACTACCTACAAGTACAATTGAACATTGCGGTTATAAAATTGAGCATTTAAACTTAAATATGTTATTAGAATTTTGTATTTTAAGTAAATTTAGAATAAATACACATAACAACAACTTTTTATATCTTCAGGTAAGCCAGGAAGAAGGGGAAATTCTTGCCAAAGATTTTGAATGCACATTTTGGGAAGTTGCTGCAGCTGAGCAAGTTGGACAAATAGCTGAAGTATTTCATGATCTTTGTCGGGAAGTTTTAACAGTCAGGAGGAAGTCAAAGCAGAGCCTCCTCGACAGAATGTTGGGTGGAAAATCCGTGACGGCCAGAGCTTATTCTAGAGGAAAGAGTGACAGTGCTTTGCCCAAAGATTAAAGAAGAAGCATCTTGATGAAGTCCCGTTAACCTTTCCCTTACGATGCTACGTATTTAGTACGTCATATGACATTCTATAACCTCGTATTTATCATATTCCCTATCGATATTCTAATATATATATATATATATATATATATATCAAAATAGATAGTATATCGAGATTCAATGTAGTAATGTTGTAAAAATCCCCATAATTACAACTTTACTACAACTTGACTCAGTATAGTAAATACACCATAGTAAAGGAAAGGTTAAAGACGAAATTAAGGGATCAAAATCTAAATATTAGACTAAATACTAGAAATGCAAAACTTAATAACGAACTGAATTGAATTAATAAAAGATATTTTTAACGTTTTTAACACAAAATGTATTTATTTTTACATACCATTTGGTTGTAATGTCTGAATGACTTTGAAGCATGATCGTTAAGAAATTGGAAGCAATTAAAAGTTCAAAGTAGTTCTGTTAATAATTAATATATTATATATATATATATATTAATGTAAGCAAATCATCAATGCTAAATTTAGAGGATTTTGAAAGTGCGGATCAAAGGACAAGTATGATTTCCAGATGTAAATTTTTTAAAGTCTGAATGCACTGCATCGTTTCATTAACTATTGCAGTGCCTTTTTTATAGTTTTACGTACATATTATCCTTTACCAAGATCCTTCGACTCTTATAATTTGTCATGTATTGCGAAATTAAGTCTTAATTTGGAAACAAATACCATAACAAAATATGTGTCGTAAACATTTAACAATAATACTAACATTTTTATTTGATACAATAGCATTAAAAATATATTTAAGCATATATTTTCTGCTTTGATACAAAATCAATTAATTATATCGTCTATGTTTAAATGAATAAAAGTATTTTTGTATGTAATTCACTACTTATATAAATAAAAATCAAATAGGCCAAATAAATTTCGTTTTTTCATTTGTACAACGAATGGTCTTATATTAATTGAGGGTTGTGATTTTTGTATTCAATGAAAGCCATTGATTGTTTTCATTCATTACCCCTGTTGAAATTATTTATAGCCCTCTTATTCATCTGTTCTTATCGTTATTTTTAGAAGAATACACAATAGAATTTAATACAGGATAATTACCAAAAGAGAATTAGAAGTTTCACGAGATAAATTACTCCAGTTCAAAGAGCAACCATATCAGCAATCAGGAAACATTGTTTCCACTTCCGGGTTAGATCTTAACAATTCTTAAATTACAGATGCTTTGCCTGTTATTTGAACTTGGTCCAGGCCTTGTATTTTTCACACGATTGCCGTTCCAGCTTCAAATTGTCTACTATTAAAATGTAACGCGTTTATAACGTTTTTTAAGAATTACCATTTTATCACGAGGAAGCGTCTTGCTAGATTTATTCAGGAATAAGACGTAGAACTTTAATATCGTTTCAATAAAACCGCTCCAGTATATGAAGAAGGATCAGCCAAAGAATAGGGATAAATTTACGCACAATACAAATATTACAATGCAAACAATAATATTCTTCTCGGTATCTGAGCCTCGGTTGTATTATAGTATTTCTAAGAGGTTTAGAACATCAGAAAATTTCAATCTGAGGAGAATATATAAATACTTCCAAAAAATTACTTACTTTATAAACATGTAAATTTAGGTTATGAATTGACACTATAATATATTAGGAGAATGATTGATGATCTTTACGAAGATAAATTATCAATCTTTTTATTCTTAATATGCCATATCTGTAATCGAATGAAGGTGATTTTCATTGAAGAGTTTTCTAACTTCAATATTTAATATGGTAGTTAGCGTCAGGTTATGATGGGATTATTTGAATAAGAACTTAAAGAGGGCAAACCCTGTATAACGTTAAAAAAAATTCTTAAATTTTGATAACATACGATCATTTTAAGCGTTAAAAATAGCAAAATAATTAACATCCAAACTTGGCTTTAGATTTGAGAAAGATTATTGTTTGGTTAGATATGCGAAAAATTATCCACTTTGAATTATATAAATGAAAATTAGCTCTAATAGAAAATGAACGATAAAAATGCTCGATTAATTGAAAAACAGTCATATTTTTTTGTATAATATATAATAAAATAATATTTTACAAAATTTAATGAAATCTATGAAAACTTAATGGCTCTTTATTTAATATTATATAATACTTAAATCAATTTGTATGTGAATTATTTGAGAAGTCAATTGACACTGTTAATATATATAATTAATGTAAAGTCTTAACGGATATCCTAATCTAAATGTCTAAAAAGTATTATAGATTTTTAGTTATCCAACGAATGAAAATTCAGCAAAATAAATGAAGGGTCGTAAAAGATTGAGATCCGTATGATGAAGTAAGTTTTATGGCCTAGAAAATACCCTATGAGGCTATTGTGAGTTAAAGTTTCATTTATATCCCCTTTATCCTTTTCGTAGAAAGCAAAAGATCAGCTTATTAAATGAATAAATAGTTATCACCAAAGAATATTAGCGATTTTATAAGATAATTGGATGCTGAATTGAATGACATGCATTTTATGAGCAAGAAGACGTGCCAAAGATGGCGAATTTAAGCAGGTATAATGCATTTTATTTTAAGAGAAACACGCATTAAAAAAAATTGGTATTATTTTTTTGTTATTTTTACTAAAAATAATATACTTAATTTTGATTTAATGTCCGTTATCGGATGTAGGAAATCTTCAAATAATGTTTTTATAGGGATATAGAATTATGTATGTGGGGTTTTCCAATAGCCTCTCATTTTTTTATTAAGCTATAATAATACACTATTCAAAAAGTAGTAGTGGTAGTAGATAATAGAAAATCTATGAGTGAATTGCAAAATAATCAGTACTTTTAAGTTATATATTGAGGGTTGTTGCATATTTAATTTTTTAATAGAGGAAAAATCTAGCCCTACAAACCTAATAACGCAAAAAATCACTATCCAAACTTTAGGTAAACGTTTAAAGATATATGACACCAATAAAGTATCATGTTAAACAGAGTCCAATTCCTTTTTAATATCCAAGAGCACGGCGCTCGTTTTTACAAGTTGATATTTTCATATTAATACCTCATTTTGCTATAGAAATTGATCTTTAATTGATTTCTGAAAGCCATTTGGATTGATACTTTTATTTTGATTAAAAAAAGTATTATATCCGTGGTCGACCAGAGTAAAGAGAGTTTTTTGTCAAAGTAAAGAAGTTTATTGACGTTCTGGCTATTGTTTGTTTGTGGCACAATCATTTTAATTAAAAATAGACTGAAACAATAAAGGTTTTCAATAAGCACCTTCTTTTAGCCTATCTAGGCAAACTTTCAACATTTGCTCAGAATAACAGTAGGTTTTATCTTCTTAGGATCTTAATTGAAGTATAAAACGGCTAGACAATTTATCCCAATGAATTAAAGGAGTGTTTAATTTTCAAGATCGATTTATTCACCTTACTTATGTCATGTTAAATTTAAAGAAGTATATTAACCATTTGGCTGCTACGGTGTATTTTGATAAATAGAAGTTTGTGTGCTATCATGTTCTCTCTTGTTTGATTACGCTAACGCGAAGGGTTTAAATCCTGTGCCTGCGGGTGAATGTGCACCCACGGAACCATTTTTGTATGCTCCGACATCAAATAAAATTGAAATATTTTTTTACTGAAAGGTTATATATGTTAATATTGTGCACTTGTGTAGGTACGTATTTTTCTTGCCGGCGATCCCGTTCTATCTTAATTTTAGTGTTGTACTTAATTAGGTATTATCAGAGCGTTTGATTTTTTATTTAAAAAAAAAATACTCCAAAATATGTTATCCGAGTAAAAAATAACGAATCTGTCAATTTAACAGCAATTAGGAAGGGGATTATCTTTTTAACCAAACTAAGGACAAATGGGTTTGCTTAATAGGAAACGGTGTCGTGTCAGTAATGCCATTTCAAGACTAATAACAATTCTTTTTGCACTGATTATCCACCTAAATTAGAGTTGAGAAAAAGGAAAATTGATCTACTAAAATCAGGAGCCAGCAAACGTTTTTTATCAACCGTATAAATAAAAATAAAAATGCCACCATTACTTCGTTTAAAATTACGCATTTGTTGGCATAAAGTAATTTTTCGACAACGAATTAATTAAGAAAGTATTTATCACTGATGCCAATTCGTTGTTTAAAGGATTTTCTAATAAGTGGAAAATTATATGGAAAATATGAATGCTTCTCACTGCAACTAGACAAATCGACAAATACAGCCCAATTGGCAAGAATGCTATTTAATTATTTTAGTGTAAAATAAGTACTATTAAAGTTACTATCAATGCATGAGTGAATAAAAGGCGAAGATATTATTAATATCTTTAAAAATTACGCAACGGAAACTAATATGCCTTTACAAAAGGTATCAGCAATAATCACTGATGCGATAATGGATTCATTTCCCATTGCAGGAGAGATAAATCCTTTACGTATATTATGCATTATCATCGTATTATTCATCACGAAGCATTAAGTGGAAAATTATTATCTTTTGTACGTGTCATGAATGTAGTTCTGAAGATAATAAATAATAATATTCGAACAAATCCTTTATCACACAGAATATTTAAAATCCTCGTAGAAAAGGACAATTCCACACCAACTGATTTTATTTTTCATACAGATATAGGATAATTAAGTAGGGGTAAAGCTCTTAGTCAATTTTTTGATTTTCTGGAAGAGATTAAAACATTTTTCATTTCAAAAGGTCAAAAATTAGATAACCTTAATTGGATGATGGACTTGAAATTTTGCGAAAGACGTGAAAAATTAAATAATTTATAATATTTGGGAAAATGTTCTATGAGAGCCTTCACAGCTAAAATACGATGAATAAAATTAATTGGTGGAAAATTTTCGACGTAACATTATTTATTACTCATCTTAAGATAGTTTTAGAGCAATTTTAAAATAAATTCCAGCAATTTTCCATAATAAAACCGTTGGCAACATTTTTTAAAACTCTTTTAATACAAACATATTACTTAAATTGTTAATTCCATAGCAAAAATTCTTCAAAAATTATGAAAAACCAAACTCTTAACGGTTTCGAACGTGAATACTGGAGGTTGGACTTTCGTGACTGTCAATAATAAAAATATTGAAAAGATCCAGAAGTTTAAGTACCAAGGATCAATACTAACGGAGAAGATCTTAATGTATAACAAAATAACTACCGGGATTCAAGACGGTAATCGGTGTTACCATAGTCTGAAAAATATATTAGGGAATAAATTACTATCAGCAAAATCAATACTAAAATTTATAAAACATTGATTAGATCGGTAGTGGTTTACGGGGAATGAAATATGGACCATGACTATTGACGCGATGCAATGCGCCTTGAGAGAAAAAAATTAAGAAAAATGAGATGAGACTTAAGGCTCCAAAGCCATGAGGTCCAATTGAGTGGTCGATAAACATCACATTTGATCTTCCGCCCTGAAAACTATTTTAGCAATTTTTCGATGTTTAAAATAATATTTAGGGGTCGCTACCAAGGTTTGAATTTTAATTTAAAAAATTAAAGCACTGTATTAATCACTAACTTGTATTTATTAATATAAAACATTTATGTGCTTATGTTTTGCGAACCAGCCGTAATTATAACAAGCTCAGCAATTAATGCGATTTAGACCTTTTTAACACACATATCAATGCAGCAAAACAAGCCGCCACCAAATCACTTTTTACCATCCGGGCCTAGCATTTAACCTTTAGGTATTACGTTAATGATGTACTCTATTGTAACTTTAACTTTAATTGTAACGTACTGTTATGTGTAGTTCTTACTTTTACCCCATTGCTGCTGATATTCCTTAATAAAAAATAATAAAAAAATATGTTTAGATTATAAATAAGGATACCCTTTTAATATTAAAATCATATATATTCAGGATGCAAACGTACATTTTTACGTTCTTATTTAAAATGCTAGAACCCGTCAACATATGACGGAGGAAAAATTGTTTACTAACAAGAATATTAGGAAAATTTAATGGGCCATACGACAATTAATTTTTATTGTGAATAATGGGTTAAATGTTTATATTATGTGATTGTGTTAAGGAGAGTTTATTTAACAACGTGCACATAAATATATATGTATTTAATTTTAATAGTTTTTTCAAGAAGTGCTAAGTATTTCCTAACTTTTTATCGATAGTGTGTATATTAGAGTTCAAATATGCATTTATTGATAAAACACATAATAATCACATGTTTTGAAAGTCTTTTATTCAGTTAAATTATAAAATTAATTTATCACCATGGCCACAATTAAAAAAATAAAATGTTTGTGACGTTCAACACAGAGTTAGGTAATTTTTATTTGTTTTGTATTTTTCAAAGGGTGAGCATATTTCAGAGGAAATGTTTTTAATTACAATTTACGAGTCGATAACAAAGAATTTTCTCTTTGCGCAAGAATATCACGTAACGTTGGGTGTCATATAATCAGCGATAAATGTCGTAACTTGAAAACTTTTATAAAAGAAGAAAAAAAATTCAATGAATAGAAATTCAAGCGAGCTCAAGTCAGCCATTTTAATGACGTATCTTAAAGTTTAGCACTGAAAACAATTTATCCGGCAAAATATTTTCGTTGAGTCTCAGAGATGATAAACTCAGTTGAAATATTAGTATTTATTTTATTTTAAAATGATTTCGTATATGCTTCATAAAGAGTCAAACTTTATACAGTTTTACTCTTTCAACATTTGAAGCGTTTTTAACCAGATATTAAAATAATATAATATATATAATGTTAATTTCGCTACTCACTTATATATATTCTCTCCTCTCCTACTTTTTCAAATAATCCTACCCTTACTTTACCACGTGTGGAGGGCATTGGGAAACCACCACATTAATTTCTTTCCCTAGTTAGATCTCCTATTGAGATCCCCTATATCCGACATCGGATATGACACATCAAGATTCATGCTTTGATGGACGTCATAAGGGCTTTAAAAAAAGAAAAAAAAGAATAATAGATCAGCATTTTTTTTCATTATTAGATTAATCAGCACAAAAAATAGCACTAGAAAAAATAAATATGGATATAATTTTTTAAATCGGGTGAATACTGTTATGTGCGTGTGTGTGATTTTAAGTCACAATTAAGTAAAAAACGGTAAAAAATAAACATCAATTGCAATTGATACATGCCTCTGCTAAATAAAATATTGATACATTAAATATTTTTTATCACAGCTTTTTTTCGGTTTGTTAACGATTTTTTAAGAACTAGGAAATTGATAAAATCTCTATTATGTTAGCTAAAAGATTAAGCTGTTTTTGTGTAATATTTAATAAAATATGCAAGTGTCTACTGTTCGTTTCGTGCTACATACACACACAGTATACTCTGTATATATGAGGACGGAGAGAGTAAAAAAGGTTCTCTAATTTTCCGATCAACCGCCGGTTGGAGTTACGTTCAAGCCAATCTAACTTACCGCGCTTATGAAAGTTTAACTTCAAAAATATATATATACTGTACTATACTGCGCGTAGTGTGTCTATAATACACGTGTCGGAGAGAGTAGAAGCTATTCTCTCTTTTCCTCTCTTCTTCGACGTAGAAGTGGAAGCGTTTCACTTTTTGTGACGTTCAGAGTAATTTACTTAGTTTCTGGTTTTTGAGAAAAAAAAAATTAAGGAATTTGATATTGTTTGTGTATTCGATCGATTGTTAAATATGTTAAAAAATTAAATAAAAATGATTCGTTGACCAGTGTTGGCTCTTATAACAAAACTATAAGCTCACACAAATTGATTTAATCGAAATCTAAAGCAAGTCTAAAATTATACCTAAAATTTAAATGATTTTATGAATATATTTGCTTATAATATTATAAATGGTATGGGAATTTAAAGATTAACATATTTACACGAAAGCCAGTGATTTTCTTTTAAATAAAAGTTTAGGGGAAATTCATTTTAAGTTCAGTGTGTTTAAATTTGCATCTAAAATCTGTGACGTATTTCGGAATTTTTCAAATTTCAATGATTACGCTTCTTCGTATATATGTGCACCTTGAAATTGAGTGACTATTTTTGAAAAAAATATTCAAAATAAAGCATAGCAGCATCTGTCCTTCGATCAAAGGAAAACTGATGCACGAAGAGTTACGCAAGATAAGATGTGGCGCCGGGCTTACATTGCTATGTTCACAGGTCGGCAAGCTCTTTTGACGACTCAAAGCCACTCTAGTCCAGAGGTAATATAATAAAAAAGTTTATAATTTATGGAAAATGCCGAGGAAAACTTTCCTCTCGCTCCAGAGCAGGTTCTGGAAGTCGCTATTTTTAATAATAGGTTTTTCAGTCCGCGGGGATGGCCACAGATTCCGAGCAACCACCCAATCGGTACACTTGAAGTCAGACTGGAAGTTAAAACGAGGATCTAACAGAATATCTTCAGTGGATTAAGCCTCTTTGATGACGGGGTAATGTATGTCTGCGAGATATATAATAAGTTAGAGAGTGAACTCTGCAGAGAAAACGAAGATAAATAATTCAACGATAAAAGTAATGATGTAGAAGATTGAAAATATTCGTCGACATTTCTGATCGATGTAATCATTCAAATCGATCAAAATGCAATCAAGTATTAATATTTTAAAAATTACTTTTAGGACTTGTCAATAAATGATTCATTAATGGATAACTTAAGCTCCAAATTATAATATTCATTATATAACATAATAAATTACATATTTAATTAAATTATTATAGAAATAATGATACTGAAAGTAGATGTGAATGGAGAATACCACGATTTAGCTTTTTTTCTACTAAAAAAATAAATAAAAAATAATTTATGCGCAAATCATCAGATTTTTGATATTTGCGAAAATAACAAAATGGCGCACGTTTTACGAAAAAGTAAAAAAAAACGCGTTTTTTTTGCAGTTTTTTGTAAAAAAAAATTACTTAAAATCAAAATTTCAAAAATCTGATAATATGCACTATAGCCATAACTATGAAGAATATGTCATTCAAATTTCATGACAATAATAGTTTCCGAAATTTCATCAACAAGCCACCGAAAAACCTTGTTTTAAGATAAACGCGTTTAAAGTTTTGGTTGCAGAAAAATTGCCCAGACACAGCTGTTGAAACACTCCTTGTTATTTTGGGTATTTCCTCCGAAGATCTTCATAAATCGGTTTCAAAACCTCGTGAACATCCTCAGCTAGAGCAGAAGGATGTTTAAAAGTTTCTTTCTGATTGTTTTTCACCACTTTCTTGTACTTGCACCATGAGTCTGAACAATACGTATGCAGCCGGGTGCTCTCAGGTAGTTACCTAACGGTCGCCCAAAAATGTAGTCAGACTCGTCCGATCTTTATGAAATTTCGATATAACATATTTGAAAATATGTACTTTCAAAATTTAAAATAAAATAAAAATCGATTTTTTTTAAATTTGGATCACAAAGCAGGACAATGCACCTTGTAAAAAATTGAAATCGTAATAGAACGCAATTGTTTTGGCGTTTTAAATCGATTTGGTGGATATAATTTTAAGAGATTTGGTAAAGTTAAATATATTGAGATAATGTGATGATATGCCGTAGATTTTAACCTATACAAAATGTATGGCCAACAAAACCCTGTTGATAATAATATTTAACAGAACCTTCGGGAGTGGCATTTAGAATCAGAGATGATTACCTGCTTAAAAATTGATACAGCGAGTTTCTCTGAGCGCTGTTCGATGAAAAGTGAATTTTTAATCAGCAAAATGCTTCGATTTGAAAAGGGTTTTGGATTTAATTCAATTGTTTTCCACAAAGACGAAGACAACCCATTTATACTTCGGAAACATTTTCAAAAGGAATACTTTAATATTATCCCAAAGCGTGAGGAGAGTGGCTTATGATGACTACCAGGGATAAATTGTTAATATCGTAAATAATAATTTATTGATTGATTATATCAATAATTGATCCCACAAATCAATTAGATTTATTTTGTGGGTTTCAATGTTCGTGCAATCTCGATTTTGTAAATAAGTGCGTTTAAAAAAAATCATTATAATTTACACCTTTGTATTTTAATGTAGCTCTAACCGTTATATTGATTTTATGAATATATTTTTGTTCTCTCCCAGGAATTTTCGAAATAGATATCTATTTGATTATCATGATAAATTTGAATGAATCTCTGCAGGCTTTTCGTGAAGATATCATAGTTCATTGCAACATATAAACACTTGATAATATATACTCCTACTGGATTTCAATGATTGAATCTTTGACTTTTCTGCACACCCATTAATTTATTTTTCGTAAATCTAATTTATTTTTTGGAGTAATTCATAGCGATCTTTTAAAACATTGACCTGTTCATGGGCGTAAAATTTTACTTTTATTTTTCTAGTACGTTTGTTTTGTTAGCATTAAACTTTCAGCGGTTTTAAATGACAGCATCGGTTGGACCATTTAATTTTTTACGGATACGAATTACCCCTTTTTGGACACGCTGCTCCCGAGCGAGAAACGGGATAATAGATGTTACAGCAAGTTACGAGAATATTTGAATGAAGGAGAACCAAATAGATATATAAACTTCTCGGAAGGAAGTTTGATTAATGCACGACGTGCATACTAATAATAGTGGATATAGCGGTAACTCGAGAAAGAGCCCAGTTTAATTCAACTTTTTTAGTTTATCAAAAAGTACGTAAATATTTTTTACTTATTACGGAATTAACTTACACATATAAGTATCGATATAAAGGGAACTGCTAGTATAAAGTATATAATGGATTCAACTAATCCTATCATTGTCACCCATCGTGTTTTTACCCATGTTAGCTGTTTATTTACATTACAAAATATTCACTGTGCCGATAATACTATTTGAAGTGCTAATGGATAACACAAATTCGGAAAATTTTTGGATCCCATATAAAATAAATTAAGAATTATTAATATTGTTTTACTACTTTTTTTATTTTACTATATTTTATGTTTATACATTAGGTTAGGTTGGATTACATATCTTTAAAAAAATCAGCAAAATCTTTTTCCATTGACAGGATCATGATGCTTCCTATTTAATGGAATGAATGTATTTTTAATGAAGGGAACCATGCAGAAAAAAAGGATACTCCATTTGTATTTTTATATATTACTAATAAATTTTTACAGCACAATTCCGAGTTATATTTGAATCACTTTCTTACGTATATATTTTTAAAAAAGAGGATGAAACTAAAAAAAAATCACTCTTGGAACATGTATACTAAACAATATCTGTAAACAAGATATCGGAAGAGTTGTTTTATTCAAAATGGTCGAGGATAAATCCCGGGAAGATCATCAATTTGATGATCTCGCCAAGACCGGACGGCATGCCTGGCGAGATCATCAAATTGATGGTTGGTGAGTACCCAGAACTAATATTAGACGCAATAAATGCCTACCTAGAGGAACGAAAGTTCGTAAGAAGATGGAAAACGACCAGACTGGTATTAGTTTCGAAGCCGGGGAAAGCCACAAGAGACCGCTGTGCATGCTGAACGGTCTTAGAGAACTCCTCGAAAAAATGCTGCTGAAAAGAACCCAGCCAGGAATTGAAAGAAACTGTCAGACAGGCAGTATGGCTTTAGACTGTGGGGATCCACGCTTGGAGCAATAAAACGTGTAATTGATATCATCCAAAAAGCGTGGAAAGGCTCGGTCAAACAAAGCAAGGACGTTGTGATGGTCACAGTGGACATCAAAAACGCTTTTAATAGCGCAATTTCAATAACTGGGAGCTGATCATGGGAGCCCTGACGGAAAAAAAAATAAGTTCCTCAGAATGCAGTCGACCTGGTAAGCAATTATTTAAGGACCGGTGTGACCACCACGAAACGGACCTGTCAAGAAGACTGAAGATGGGCCTCCCGCAAGGGTTCGTTCTGGGACTAACCCTTTGGAACGTGCTCTACAACAGTCTTCTGAACATGGCACATTTACAGGAGCAGAACTCACTACCTTCGCAGACGACGTCGCGCTGCTGGTGACGTCTCGACATCCACTGGAAATGGAGGCGATGGGTACCAAAGCCCTCGTCAGAATCATTGAGTGGATTCGGAAAAATTGCCTGCAGCTAGCGGTAGAGTAAACGGAGGCAATGATCTGCAGCAGGAGAAGATCGAGGGTCAAACAGTTGGTTGTCAACGGTCACGAGGTTAAATACAGCAAGACGCTGTATTCAACCTCGCTGATATGGCATGAGTCGCTCAGACCCGACACCAACAAAAAGAAGCTCGTCGGGGTCCGCCGGGGGCTCGTCGGGGCTCGTCCCCAATAGGGAGCGCTCCGAGTCACCGCAGCGTACAGGGCAGTGTCCGAAGACGCGGTACTCTGAGGAAAGCCTGGCAACAGAGATGGAATCAGTCCAGCAAGGGAAGATAGACCCACCGACTTATCCCGGTCGTAAGCCGGTGGAGGGCCCGAAAACACGGCGAAATGACCTGTTTGACTCAGGTACTCATTGAGCATGGATGTTTCGGTGCGTACTTGAAGCGGATTAGCAAGGGAACATCCGCGACGTGCCACCACTGCCAAGTCGAGGTCGACGATGCAGAACACACAATCACTGACTCTGCGGCTTGGGCATCCCAGAGAAAACTGCTGAAACAAGCATTCGGGGTTGCCGAGCTCAACTTTGACAACATGGTTTATAGCATGATGGCAAGCAAGAAGAACTGGGACCTTTGGCGCGATTACATTGAAGAAATCCTGAGCCGCAATGAGTGCAGCGAGAGAGAGGTACAGAGCGGCTCTCCAATAATAGAATAGGGCCAGTTATCTAAAGCCAGACTACTGGTCCTCCTGAAGCAATGTGAAAACAATACCAGGGGGACAGAGACGGACAAAAGAGGGTTTTAATCAGTAAGAATCTGACACTACACTGGGATCAAACCCAGGGTGTCTTATGTAAGATTCCCCTCCCACGGGGGAAAAAAAGTTTTTATTGATTTAAGTACAAACTTCATACACGCTGCGACGGTCCTGAAAGATAAGTGGATTTGTAGGGATGATGACTCCCCTTCCTCATGGTACTCGTTTTAGTTCGGCAATTTGTAGTAGCTAGTCACGGAGACGATGTGAGACAGCCGTAGCCATTTTCCCCTATATGAACTAGGCTGTTGAAGATAGTGGTATCTTCTTTTGCATAGTATCCTTCTGCTCCTTTAATAATAGATAGTTCCACATTTCACTTGACGGTTGCGTAATATAGGGTAACCTAACTCATGTTACCTGGGCTACTCCAACAGCATTTGATGAGCAAACCGAAAAGGCTGCTTTCCCACCTCTACTCTACATCGTTACTCCAGGGATTCGACTGTTACTCATGAATTTATAGCAGTAATTAAAATAAAATTTATGAATTACCATAACGTTATTCCTCGCTCATATATTTTCTTTTACCCAATATTTTAACTTATTAATCATTGTTCTCTTCTAACATTACCAAATGTAAAAAATCCTTACTCTAGAAAAGTTTCCTATAGATATCAATAATGAATATGGCACATTAACAAGGAAAAATCATCAAATACCATTTCTTTATCATGCGATATTATATAATATATCTAACTTTATAATTTAGCGTTTTAAATTCAACTATGACAAATTTTTATTGAAAAATAGTATCAAAATTATCTAATAGCCATTCCATTATGATGCCAACTAGTTCACTGTGCTGTCAAAGCATTTCCTCAATAATTAAATTAAAATAAATAATTATGTAATGACAAAATGGTAAATATTATGTGACATTCAACACCAGCCTGAACGATACTTAATGACAGTGACAAATATTTTCATTGACAATGTTGCTTTCAATAGAAAAAGCGAATATCAAACTAAACCCTCAATTTATGAGATTTGACTACAGCAAATGTATTGAAGCTGATGTACAGTATTAAATATTTAATACAATTTTCGGCGAACGAAATCATCAATGCGACAATACCTTCGTAATTTTCATTTGTCAAATTTTTTTGAAAATTTGCACGCAGAATTAAATTTATGATTGAAACATATCTACTTTTGCCATAACTTATGACATGTCATTGGTAACTTTGAGTATTTGAACGTGTGAAACATCAGAATTAATCCACATTGGATTTTTTTTCATTTCACTACCGTATCGCTATGCTAATCAAAAATAAAGGACTAGTCAGAATCAAAAATCTACGTTCCAGATCAAATTTTCCAAATTCCAGACAATTCCAGATCAAATTTTCATTTAGCCCGATAGCACACCCAGGGATAAATGATAAACACTTTTTTGTAATTTTTCCTTTTCAAATCAAAACCCTCATTATTTTGATAGGCGCCATCTCCAATTGATTACGCAAACATTAAATTTAATTATTGCACGTAAGCTATTCAAACAAACCTAATAGAAAGTATTTATTCATAAACTTTACACTATTAAATATTAGTGGAAGACTGGAATTGAATTAATTATTTAATTCCAATCTTCTACAGTCTCATACATTCTAGAGGACGTTTTATTGAGATCAACTCATCAAGCATAATAAGCTTGTGTATAATAACAATATTTTTAAAAATCTGCATTTCATTTCATTATTTATAATAAAATACTTAATTCACCATACCAACACTTGATCTTTCAAAAATATTACACTAAGCTTAGATATTCTACAAATAATGTGCTAGGACCAAGCAGGAATTATTTTCCCAGACCTAATTCGTGCAATTAGAGATTCATTTATCTATGCATGAACATGACATTTTCGTAGAATTATAATGTGATACGTCCATGAAATTACAATTCAATAAAACGGAACTGACAAGCTTTTGGTTACTCCTCAGGTCCGATTACAATGCTTGCAAATAAAACATTCCAATATTTGATTCATTTTTTACAACATATTTATACGAACAAGCTTTTTCGGCAATATTTTATATTAAATGAAAATTAAGAAAAAAGCTCAATATAGAAGCGGACCTTAGAATAAAACTTTTCAACATAGAGCCCGACATTGCGCTTCTGGTTTCAAGAAAAAAACTTCACCATCTTATTAAATTAAAAATATTTATAGAAAATATTAAAATAAGATCTATATTAACCAATAAATGCTGTATGAGTTGAATGTGTTATGATTTGTAATTTTTAAAATTCTTTTTACTAGTATTTTAATTCATTTTATGTTTTTCATTCCATATAATAAAAATGTTTATCTATCTTTTATTAGGGCCGAGAGCCAAAGATCATAATTAGAAGACGTAAAAAAAATGTTTTTCAAGAGGGGGTCCGCAAAGAAAATTAAGTTCAAGAGGTGGTCCGCGGACTACATAAGTTTAAGAAGCGCTGTGCTAGGTAATGATACAAATATTTTGAAAATCAATTTAATAAGCCGTTTAATATATAAACATGTATACAATCGATTTGGTGCTCAGTTCTATGTATTCAGTGTTGAAATTTTCGTTCATTGAACACTTACCACAGATAATATTTATTTTTAAAATACAATAACTGAATGCAGAGTTTAAGACGTTAAATGATGTATAATTTAAGATGTGGTTTTTACTCTTGATGTGCTGATTAGCCTGAATTAGGTTGACCGGGTTTTACTTGTACAAACACAGGAAGTTGGTTCGCCATTCGTTCTAGTACTTTTATCTAACTTTCACACATAAAGTTAAGAATCTAATCTTACGAGGACATGTTTGGGAACTTTCAAATTAATGCTTAGATTACTGGACTGTTTTATTTAATGTGCGAAAAATTTACCGTATATAATATTGAAAGAAACATCAAATTGATATGCTCAGTGAGTTTGGAGCAAACAAGATGTCCGCTAAAATTAATACGAAGGACTGATTTATTATTTTTGACCCAAGATAATGAACAATACAGTATCGGACAAATAAGTTACATGTGGTCATCGGGTTGGGGAAATTTTATGGGGGTGGAGCGAGTAATAAGCAACATTGTGCATGCGTATCGTCTTATTCGATTTAAAAAATACAAAACATTGATTATTAATTATCAAAATGTTACAAAATATATGGATATATCCCTCTATTAAAAATATTTATGTTCAATTATTATCGAAATAAATTAGTCATGCATACGAAATTGTAATTGTACGGAAATCATGAGTTGAGGATACACCATTGTACGTGTTGGAGCATTTTTCAGATGCACTTTTAAGCAACGTAGATATTCATGCCAGTTCATTCTTGCGAGGAAGAGCTGTATCGAATTCTTTGTTTTCCATTAAAAGTATCATGGATCGAACACGTAGTTTTCCATTTACTTTTCAAGAAAGAATATTCCAATGTTGAAATCTTTCAGCGAGAACAACAATAAATGACACGTTCGCCATCTTCATAATGTAATGTGTATCGAAGATACGTTTTCTACGGTTAATTAGCGTATATATTCCATTTTAACATGCATTCACGCAAAAATAGTTTTGAACGAATACAAGAATCTCATGCCATTTTATATGAATTTGTTGGAATATTAAAAAGCTCGTATTTTATTTATTATTCAGGTTGTGCAGGGTGATTAAATACCGTTGTACGCCAAAGATTCTTGCATTAAATTATGATTTACCGATCCTTGTTACCGGGCTGTGCGCCGACGTATGCCATTATTCATTGCTATCATTATTTGATTAATGATAGTAAAATATATGTGATTATTTTAATAATCATTTTCAGAAATATTTTACCTTTCATAATTTAAATATCAATTAGCGAATACCCGGCATGCGTTGCAATACCATACTTAAAGAAATAAAGGGTATGTATTTTAGTTCAGTTTATTAGAATGATTTTATATATTTTTGATTACAATGAAAATCGCGTATACGATTGCGCTTAGTAATTATTTGAAAGGTTCATTAAGATTTCAATTATATACCTTTCCGATATTTCGAGTCTCCTGTCGCACTCATGGACGCGGAATAGCTGCCGGTGCCTTGGTGATGCTCCTTGTGAGCTATTTTGGTCTATGTATATCCGTCGCTTCGTGGTAGATTGTTTGCACTCTCAGATTTTTTTGCTTGGTTATTGGTGTCTTTATGAAGGTACTCGCTTTAAGAAGGTTGAAATACCACGCGCATTTAGTAACAATTTGAAAAAAAAGACTGAGAGGTTAGGATTGATATGCGTATTCGTACACTCGCCCTTGCCTCGAAAAGTGACGACGCATAACACACCATCATTGGCTGTGAAGCTTGGGCACTCTAGAGAAAACTGCTGAAACAAGCACTCGGGGTAGCCGAGCTCAACGTCGATAACATGGTCCACAGCATGATGGAAAGCAAGAAGAACTGGGACCTTTGGCGCGAATACGTAGAAGAGATTCTGAGCGCCAAAAAGGGCAGTGATAGAGAAAGACGCAGAGCGCAACAGCCTCTCCAACAGTAGAAAAGAGCCAATCACTTAACGCCAGACTACTGAAGCAATATGGAAAACAATACCAGGGAGACAGAGAAAGACAAGGGAGGGTGTTTAGTGGGTACAATCCTACACTACCCGCGTAGGGTGTCTTGGCTTGTAAGAGCCCATCCGTGGAATACCGTGGGTGAAAAGGTTCCCCTCCCACAGAAAAAAAAATTGGTGTCAATTGGTCGATAAACATAATATTGGTTTTATTTCTAGTTTATTAGCTCCCACCACTGCTTGTCGACGCCATGATAAGTTGAAACAAGTACGTATAATTGGAGAAACAAAAAGTGCGTGCTCTCGCTAATGACTGAATTTGAAGTGAAGTGTAGAGCAGGGCTCTATCTCAATGCGTACCCGCAGGAAGGAATTAAGAAAGGGGGGAAGAGGAGGAGGATTGAAATAGTGAGTCTTTCTGCATGCTATTCTACTACAAAAAAGATTAATAAACATACCAGAATCAATAACCCAGATTCATAGTTAAGTGGCCATACAACGTTTTTCTGAAACGTTAAAATAAATACAATTTTTCATTTTTAGGGCAGAAATTTTTTAAAAGTCGAATTATAAGGATAACCCTAATGTTTATATACAGATTTTAAAAAGCATGTTGATCTCGATTAAAAATGAGACATGGCGAAAAAAATGCTTTTATACCATATTCGTTTTAAATAATACAAATATAAATCTTATCACATTTCGCAATGTATATGTAAACGTATAATTGAAAAATTGTTATATGATTCAATTTAATAACAGCATTAGTATGGGCGCAGTGTTTTCCTGAGACTGCCCTGATGATAAACCAGCACCCCGTGGAATTCAAACTATGTTGGTCGACGTACAGCTACCTCCTCCTACTCTCTTACTTGTGTTCCTGCCATTCCCTCATTTTCACTCTTTCCCTTAAGTGCTCTGCTTCTACCCTCCTTTGTTCTCCATTCCACACTGGTTTCATTTCATGCGCCCATGACTACCTCTACTATTTCCATATGAAGCTACTTGATGATTCTTGAAATTGAAACACATTTGGAGTCTGTAATTATTGCATGGATTTATTTATTTACAAATTAGCTGGTATATCCGGTATAAAATTTTGTGAATATTTGGAATCTAAATATACAGGGTATTTGAATTTTTTTTTTTTGGGTTTGGGTCTTTGCTACGTTTTACACATATGTCCTAAGTGTCGGGTTATCGAAATATTATTTTTCATCATTTTGAAAAAATATTCAAAATTTCACTTTAAATTATCATTACTTTTTTATCTGTTTTCATAATAGCATTAAATGGATGTTTTTGTATTTTGCAGTATATTTTTGATTTAAATAAATAATTATTTTATGTAATTAGTTTAAACAAAATTAGTTAAAAGCTTCCAAAGTCACATAAAATATGCAAGCGAATGAGAAATGTCAACTTCTAAATTCTTTAAACAAAAAACTAACAACTACTTTGAACTTAGTTTTATTTTAAAAATTTTTCAAAATTATACCCTTTCTAACGATATGCAACATGTCAAACAAATTATTCAATAAGTTTTGCCTGAATCCTAGTTGAAAGAATAATCACCGCCTTTGCAAAAATGAAAGAGGAAATTCTACTTCAGACAACTATTTTATTTTATATTTTGTAAATTAATTTAATTAAAATATCATAAGCATATGAAGTATTTTCTCAACTCTGACCTTAGCAAACTGGTACCTCTTTAAGTTCGACTATTTCAAGTTTTCGTTTTTAATTCTGAAATTGGTGGCATTGATATCGTTATTTTTGGCTGCTAATATAGTACGTGCATTGAGCCACTGGTGGTTTTTTAAAAATTATTTCTATGCGATATTTGGGAAAATCGAGCAATTTGAGGTTTGGGTGACTGATTTGAGCGGACACTGAGGTATAGGATTTGACCGCGAAAGCAATACTTAAACATTATTATGACTATTACAAATAAATTCCGCTCACAAACAATGGTTGTAATCATTGTTTGTGAGCGGAATTTCAATCATGGTAATCTTTACGGATGTACACACAACAACTCACTGAAGTCTCATCACAAACGGATGAATAGTATAGAAATGAATGCGGTATAAAGAAACACACATTCATTTATATATATAGATAGATTTACAGATTATTCGGCATTTAATACATATTTTGCCTTGAGAATAGATAAATGTTTTTTTTTATTTTTGAGGGCCTCCGGCAATGGCTTTGCGGACCCCAGTTTAAGAACCACTGCTCTAAGGTATACAGCTATGGGTATTAAATGAACTGCAACCCGTAGTATGAATTAAACGCGCATAATATACTTTACATGTCATGTATGATCATACTCGTTGAAAGCAAAATGAGTAATGCGGATTATCAACTTTATTAATATTCACATGATGGCCAACACTAAATCAATTTTTATATTTGTCAAGATGATCGATATGGTTCTGAATTGACGTTACCTAGAGATTATGAAGACATTTTGCTTGGCCACGTTTTAGTGCTCAATTTAATATAATTTCGGGTTGTTGCTGCTCTTGTTTATGTAGCAGATATTATTTGATTATGTCATTCAAAGAAGAAATTTTATGTCTTTTACCTTGTGCTACGAAGTCGTTCATGAAATATATTCTAGAATAGTGTCATTGGCAGTGGAACTAACTCGGGAGCCAGATATCTTTCACGAGTACAAATTTTACCATCTACCACATCATGAGATATGAATAGTTTTCTTTTAAGTCATTTACCAAAAATAGATTTGTATGTGTATAGAAAAGTTGTGCTTTGAAATGTTTCCACAATGTTCATTTAAACACATAGGACAGCGGTTCATAAACTGGGTCCGCGGACCCCCGGGGATCTGCGAAGACATTACTGGGGGTCCGCGAGAACATAAACAAAACATTTATCTATACTTGAAAAAGATATTTTCATCCAATTATTTACAGAAAACATTTTAAAACGATAAATTTTGACCAAAAAATGTTTGTTTTTTGAAAAAATTAAGTCACAAGGGGTCCGCGAAAGAAATTTTGCTCAAGAGGGGGTCCGCGGACTACACGAGTTTAAGAAGCGCTGACATAGGATATTCAACGAATATATGAAGAGCATTTTTTTAGAAACCATAAGGGTAAAATAATATTGAGGGGGGGATTTAAATTTGTGAAAATTCAATTGATTTAAATTTATCGTTATTATTTACTAATTGAATATTAAAACAAGGACTACGTTTTTAAGGTAATTGATAATTGTCAATTGCAATAAGCTCGTAGGATGACTAATAAAACCACAGCTTTTATGTAAAATTCAACTTTATTCATCAACATAGTCTTCTTTAAGAGTAATACATTTATTTCAACGCTTATCTACAGTCCAAATATTACATTTAAATGGTTTAGATCGTTTTTTGATTTGGACATTTAATTTCATCGTATTTATTGATTCTTGTATCAAAATGTTGGGGATAAAAAAATCTGAAAAATAAATTTAAAACGAAAGCAGATTCTATAGCTAGAATACTGATCTTCCACCGAAGCCTCATATCCTAGTGGCAATAACGCATCCAACCGTGGAAGCTTACGAACGCCAGCCGCAACCAAATGGCAAATCAATTTTATAAATAGCCAGCTACTTATCTTTTCTAGCTGCTTCCGTACATTTAGTGGTCCTGCGTTCATCACGCAACTTTTCTCATAAATAATCGTACGTTTACGAGTGACGGAAATCTCCTTGAATGCGGCAATATATAACCCTTTGTTTATAAGTTCTGTGTATTTAGGATACACTCATACTTCGATAAATTGCCGGTTGAAGATTATATTATTATATTTTAATTATTTTTTAATAATCATAAAATTTGAGGTATTAAATTGGATACAAGCTCTACTAATTAAAAAAAAAGATCGGAAACGCCCATTTTTCAAGTTATATATTATCTAGTTATATATTAAGTTTCATATAAAAATATTTTTTTCTTCTTATTTTTAATGCTAGAACCATTAAACAGGAAGAATATGAGACTGCCTAATGATAATATGCACTTTTATAAAGCAAAATTTACACTGGATGAAATACGAGAATTAAACTGGAAAGTGTTACCACATCCTTATTTTTCACCAGCCCTCGCATGGACGAATTTTCACCTTTTCAGGTTTATAAAATACAGCCTGAGAGAAAAACGATTGAAAAATGTACCTGAAGTGGGCTTGCATTTAAAATAGTTTTTTGCTTTTAAGCGGGAAGGTTTTTACAAAAAAGAATCAAAGGACTGCCAAAGCGGTGAGATGTGTTGAATAATGAATGGAATTATTGTCAAAGACACATTCTAGCACAATTAAAATCATATAAACATGATTTGCGAAAATATTAAAAACTCCAATATAAACAAATATGTTTTTATTTATGTTAAAACTTTGGAAACAGGTATCCGATTGCGTTTTTTTGGCGTTCAAGAGGCAAAGTTAGAGGTATATCCTTACTGATACATTCACAGATTCACAGATTGACTGCCACCGTCAATAGCAGGTAATTACGTAATAAGTAAAGTTACAAGGTTTCTTGTGACTGGGGATTTTTTTGTTGGCGCATTTGGCGTGCGAGGAGGATTTTAACAGTCAGTTTATTTGGTTCTGCGTGTTTGTCGGTTATTTTGTTCAGTCACAGTAAACTCTTCCGATGGATAGGTTGTCGTGTGCTCCCGCTAACTCCTGTTCGTGCGGTCATCTTTTTTGACTTTGTAGAACAATTTCGCCACGAATATTTATCGGAAGCTTGTTGAAATAAAGAATTGAAGAGCGAGTACAAAATGACCACCGTGTGATGTTTAACGACATTTACAAAGTATTTTTTGACATTTCTCGAAATTTTCATATTGATATTGTGTCGGAAAAACTTGTTTCCAAGAAGATGTGTGTGAGATGGGTGCCCAGAATGGTTACACCGGAGCACTGTCAAAATCGTGTTACCAACGCGCGTTAATTTTTAGATTATTTTGTACAGGATGGAGTAGCTTTTTTGGGCTCTATCGCGACGAGGGATGAGGTGTAACAAAAGACAACCCAAAAAGATCTGGCGGCGGAGGTTGGAAAAGACTGACATACAAAAGTTTGTGCTCCGACTGCAAAAATGTCTTGATCTCGGCGCCGATTTTTCGATCCTACATAAATGTTGTACCCTGTTATTTACTTTATTGATGCTAGGCTAAATCCTTATTATGAGTTGTGATGATTTTGGGAAGTCTTGAATAGAATGAACGATATAAATTTTGGAACATAGCAAACCTTACTTTCTGGACGACTTCGTATTTTAATTACTATTGCAAATCAGCTAGTCATAATTAGACCTTATCTGACTTTATAAACCATCTTAGGATTTACATTTTTAAAAGAAAAACATCTGGTTTAACGAGGACCGTTATAAATTCAATTCACAAACTTATTTATATCCATTTCATATGAATATGAATATAGATATAGCGATATGCCAGATTGATCTACTTCGCCTATCGAAGAGCAACCGAAAAATAGTTGTAAATTGATTCACATGATAATTTTTGGTGTACACTGTGTAAGTAGCCATTTGGTAGTACCTTTGTTAATATATATTTTATTCGAGGATACGTGAAGTGTGCTGGAGATAATGTGAGAGACTGCGGATGGATAGGGGTGGTATTAAAGTTTTCACCCCATATTCCCGAACATTAGAGGCTCATTGTCGCATATCACAGCGCCTACATTTACCACAAGCAGTCTCTGCTCTATTACTTTTGTGATTGTGGCGAAATTTCTTGTTTGATATGTGCAGAAACTTCCCTATTAACAAACAACGCCTAGCAAGTTGCGGATGTTATATTGTTTTCCGTTTCTCTACCGACGCAACTCGTACACAATATTGAGTAGTTAGCAAACGGAAATAGTGTGTCAAGTTTCAGAGATTTCGCGCCATAAGTGTAACTTATACTGTGAAAAGATATCGAGAACAAAATTCATGTCGCGGAAGAAAAATAAATAAATCGGTATGTTTGCCGAAACGCAACGTCATTAAGTATTCGGGATCGGGGGAAAAGGAATCCTTTAACAAGATCCTTTAATCAGATATTTCTATACTTATAATACATATATTTAAAGCTGTATATAAATATTATTATAAATGCTCAAATAGGATAGCATTTTAAAAGAGCAAATAGTACTTTTAGGTGTACGAATCTATATTATAATATTTAAATCTTCAACATATATGTTACTTTTGTACAAGTCATTCTTTTGTACGCACTTTTATTACTCATCTTTTTCTTTTATCATATAAATCTATGGAATTATTATTTGGGTTCATTGGCCCGCAAAACTCTAATATTTAATATATTTTATCAGATGTGATCTATAGAGACATGATTTTGGTTTATTATTTTTTTCTCGGTTCAAGAACTTTCAGGATTGATTATTTTAATACATAATAAGACAAGTCATGGAATTGGTAAAGAACAGGAAATTGCAGCTAGATTCTATATTAAAGATTGAGAACAGAAGCAGTAATAGCAATGATAACTTTATAATTTTTTGCTATGTTTATCGTTATTTTAAAGTTGTTATAGTGGTAAGATCAATTTTTAAATATGAGAAACTTTTCATTTTCGAATTCGCAATAATAAAATGCACAACGCCATTGTGAGAGTAGACCTAATTTTGAGATGCGTTTCTTGGGCCTCCTTTAATATTTATCTACAGTATTTACGAAAAAATAAGCATGTGACTTTTTACAAAATCATTATGACCTTCTGAAATAATTTAAATTATTTTCCAAAGAGATATTCCCAGTATTCATAAATTGCCGAGCTCCCTATTAAGAAGGCCACATAAGAAATGAAGTCATATTTTTGATGAATGATTTATGGAATTTATAATCTGAATATTATAAATAGTAAAAAGACAAGGCCAACTTGTTAGCGGAAATCTTTAAATTAAACTAAAAGAATGATCATCACCAAGAATAGGTGGCTTCATTTTACAGGCCTGCATAATAGTCATTTAACATGAAAATCTTTAATTAAAGATTCAAATCTGTAGGAAATACACTTCGTAATGATTAATAACAATCATTTTTTCTTTGAAGATGTTAAAAGTACTTAAAATCACTTTTCAAGGTTTAGAGAAGGAAGAGGAGAAGTTTTATAGAAGAGAGCTTGAAAAAATAGCTTATCTGTGGGGATTATATTATATTTTATAGAATACGCGGTCTAAAGCTCCATACCCAGTATAAGATGATTATTATTTTGCAATCATTCCTACAAATAGAAAAATATTTTTTGCTGTTGTTTTTTTTTAAAGGAAACTTCTATACGCGCAGTAGGGGAAATTGACCAGAAATTGTCCAGAAGAGATAAAATAAAGGGAGAATAATTTTTAGTCTCTGGAAATCATAGGCCAGCGGTTCTTAAACTGGTGTCAGCGGACTTTCGGGGGTCCGTGATGACATTACTGGGGGTACGCGAGAATATAAACAAAACATTTATCTATACATGAAAAAGATATTTTCGTCGAATTATTTACAGAAAACATTGTAAAAACGATCTATTTTGACCAAGAAATGTTTTTTTTGTTAAAAAAAATTAAGTCACAAGAGTTGGGATGGATCCGTGAAAAAATGTTTGCTTAAGAAGGGGTCTGCGGACTACAGAAGTTTAAAAGGCGCTGGCATAGGCCATAGGCTAGTGAATTTGCAGTGCGACTCTTCTCTTTCACCGACTACAACCAACAGGAAAGAGAGGGAAAATCGTTTGTGGTCTCTCCGTCTCCGTCTCGTACATCATAGATATGCCACCCACATGTGCCGTGTCATCTCTGCCGTAGCATAAAGTAACAATTAGACGAGTAGCTTTCTTATTTATTATATATTACACAAACACAGTTATTTAGCTAACAATTTCCGCGAGCAAACGAAAAAAGCAATAAAATCAAATTTTCCAAAGAGCTAAGGTGTTTTACTTTTGCCACGGGAGACTCACGTATTTTTCTGTAATAATTACATAAATGGATTATTAATTGAATTTTTATTACAGTAAAAATTATTTTCGCAGATAATTTTGGAAATGGTTTTACGTCTTCTACAAATTAAATTTAATTAGCACCGTATATTTATATAATGAACCTAGACAGGTAGAAAGATACGAGTTATCATCATGCTTCACTGGGCGGGTTGATATTGTGGCTCTTTATTTTGCTCCACTTCACAAATATATCGGATATTTAATTTTTGCATAGTCACCCTATTTTCTGAAATTATTAAGAGAGCAAAAATAAAAGGAGCTGTATAAATAGTGTTTACTGATAGCAATGTTTTATTATACATATAAAATTTAATTAAACACGCCAATATTTGCTTTGATCTACTATTAACAAAATTATCATGAATTTCTCGAATGCTTGCATAAAAGTGAATAACCATTTTATGTTTTAATGGTATTCTATCATGAAATACTTAAAATGTATTAACGGCTAAAAACAAATCTCCCTATTCAAACATGTTTATCTAATTTAATCAAATTCCAGGATGTACAATATGATGAATTTTCTGAATATTGTAAGCGTAATAAAAGTTGTAAGGTAATGTAGAATTAAAAAATATTACGTCAAAGAACCATTGTAATGAGGTTTGAATATGGCCAATAATGAATCTATCGAATTAATAAAAGGGTAGAGGTGGTGATCCTTAGGTCGTAGAGTCCCTGGATTGCATCCGATCTAATGCTAACGCTCCAGGATGCTCGATTTTGGCCTAGTTTATTCGTTATTGGATCATGAAGGGTCTTATAAGGACAAAAATATGATTGGGTGGTGATGAAAAGATAGACCCCAATTGCAAGACCGCCGGAGAGTCAGCGGGAAGAACATCTTTTCCCAGCCAAATATATGCGATGAATCTCTTTTCTTGTTTCTTGCCTGTCTGTATACTAATCTCGTGCACGCGCAGACGGATAAAAAGGAGTCATAGTAAATCTTGCGATTTGTACTGGTGACTAGGGAATCCAATCCCGGGATCCCGGACAGTTTTAGGTACTTAAGAATCCCGGGATTAGAAAACGTAATACCGAAAATCCCGGGATTGAAATTTTTATCCAACAGAAATCGTACACCTCACCAGCACGATGAAGGCTACTAAATCGAGACATTCCCGCCGAAATCTGGACGCTTGGAAACAGTGGCGTTACTACTAATCGACGAGCTTAGACGACGCCTAGGGGCAGCAACTGTCTAATCTATGTATACATTTATACAGTACATGTATGTTTTTCAAATTGTTATAGTAACCTTTCCCTACAGGTGATGTATTTACTACACCTCGACGAATAATGGGAGTATCGATATGAAATATAATAGATACGGGCTTCAGAATTTTTGTATCCCTCCGTAATATAATTACGAGTCACATCAAAGTATTATAGTATGTATATAAGTATTCATCTGCAGCGACGGAAATAAATCATTTGTCGGGAAATCGGGAATTTTGCGAGTTTTAGTCCGTGTCTCAGCAGAAAAGAATTTTATCAGTCACATTGATGGTGTTATACGAAAATGAGGGCTCACGCGATCATCAACTCGAACTAGCATTTAAATATCTGATGACGATACCTCCAACGAGTGTGGAAGCTGAGCGTGCATTTTCAGCAGCAAGTTGTCTGACTTCCAAAATCAGATCCAGACTAAATAACGAAACACTAATGTCTAATGTTAATGTTACTTCGGGCATATTTTCAAAATAATATTTGAATTTTTTAGTGTTTTATTTATCTATTTTTGAATTGTATTTTTAACTTTTCTTAAATAAATAAAATTTTTTGGCCTTCAAGTGATTTTTTATATTGAACAAATGGACTTATTAGTAGTTTTTGATCAAATTCATCAAGCTAATTTCTTAAAATATTGAAAATCCCAATCCCGGGATCCCGGCACTGGTCCCGGGATTGTCTAATGAAATCCCGAAATCCCGAGATCGAAATTTTGGCTCGGGATTGGATTCCCTACTGGTGACGAACAACAGCGGTTCGTGTTAAAATATTTTAAGTCTCACAATAAAAAGGCATGGAATGTTTTGTAATTTTTGGAGTGTATTTACTTCATAACATCATCCATAAAAGATATAAGGAAGTTGACAACGTATGTTGAATACATTTATGGCCAGATTTACTTTAAAGGTTTAAGTCCTATTTATGCCAGATGAATTCAAACTGCAAGCAATAGCCTAGCTTGTTAAGATAATAAAAGTGGAAATTTTAAACATTATATTATGAGAATATTTAAGAATTACTGATGGAAGAAGAGCCTTGTCAAGCAAATGTTGTGGAAATGGTATCTGAGATAAATCCTTCTTTTTTGTTGTCGTTGATAATACCCATAGCTTAAATAGTATTCAATAGTAAGATGTTTATGTTTCCAAATGTAAAAAGCAAATTTAGTATTTATTTAAATTTAGCTTTTTCAATTAATTTTGGACATTTAAAAATAATTCCTCGTATTTATACTCCAAAAATGCTTCTGTGATGTTTGATGGATACATTATAACGTGCAAATTTAAGGATAGTTGAAGTAGGTATCGTTTCGAAATTTGCAATAAGTTGCCTGTAGTTATTATTTAGTGATAAACTTCATCGCAGAAGCAAAATAAATTGGATTTAGATGTCGATTGAGGTCGTTCGAAATGCGAGTCTAATAAAAATAAAAAAAACGCCCAATATGTTTGATATGGGTGATATCGGCGTACTTATACTAAGGCAAGTAGTATCCATTTGGTGATAAATAGTATTTGTTTCTATTTCACAACATACAAATCCTTTTAGGCAGACCAAACGCTTAGTATAACTGTTCGGTTATTCAGCAAAGCCCTTCCTTACCACAACAACCTTGTTGGGCCCGTGGCATTTATCAGCCCATTCCGGTGTACCTAGCAAAGTATCAATACCAATCATTTGCCTTGCTAGTCTTCAATTATTCGCCATCCTATAAACATTGTTGATTTGATTAGAGAGCAGCTGGATTTTGAGGGTTTATCATGAAGATAGATATTTGAGATAGTTTGAGCGCTTTCCCATAATAAAGACAATGAGGGTATGGCAAAATTTTAACCGCTAATTTGTCCATAGAATTAACCCGACGTATAGCTCAATAAATTGCGAATTCCTTTTTCAGACGAGAAGATAAAGCTTAATTTAACTTTTAAAAGTCGAGTAAATCTGGAACGTTATCAAACGTAATTGTTATTTGATTTCTCTTTCTAATAAATTAGCTATTTGCTTAGAACACAATAAAAAAATCGTGAATTTAATTACATTAAACGTGAAAAAATATACATAGGAGTCTCTCTAAAATGATTATTCATTCTTTAGAACAGCGGTTCTTAAACTTATGTATTTCGCGGACTCCCACTTGAGCAAAATTTCTTTCGCCGGACTTTATCTTGAAGGAATTTTATTTTGGTGTGTGTGGTCAAATATGGTAATAGATATAGATAATAGATTTTCTTACAATGTTTTCTGTAAATAATTCCACGAAAATATAATGTTAAATTATAGATAAATATTTTTTATTTATATTCGCGGACCCCAGTATGTGAACTGTTGCATTAGAAGATCATTTCAATATTTATTGGCTGAATAACTACAAGAATTTTTATTAGGAATATGTAATGTTTGCAAATTATTAAAATAAAATTTGTACAGTATAAATTATTTAATATTAAAAAATCCATTTTGCATTAAAAAACTAGGATTCAGAATACGTAGGATGCACTATTGCGTACGATAGTCACGTAGGTCTTGGTTACGTCACAGGAACATTTTTTTAATGAAAGGCTGTGCTAACCTGTACTTCTAGAAACCCTCTTCTGTATCAGGGATGTTATCAATCAGAGCTAATAAGATTCATCTGTCTTATGGGAAAAACCAAGTAAACGATTATTTGACACGAATATAGCCCTTGGGTTATTTGTTGTTTGAATATTCAATACGTTTTTATCGTATTTTAAAGCACTTCATTGAAATTTTCAAGCAAAAAATGACTTTAATTTAAAGTAAATGAAAAAAATAAAAAAGTCATACATTTTCGGAATGATTTAGATTTGATCAACATTTGATTAATCAAAAAAAATTGATCAACGTTTGTATTTTTGGAATCCCTGATTTAGACAATTATAATATTGACTTTGACTTATTATAAATATTATTAGAAAAATAGAATAGTTGTGCATACAAAGTATTTTATTTTAAGTTGTTTTATTTTCTACAGATTATAAATGAGATCATCAGTTTGACAAGAGTAGGTAGGTCCTGAGTTATTATAGTCGTTTAAAGCTCATGGTTGATAGAATTTTAAGCACCAAAAAACTATGTTGCCCATTGTAAAATGATGACATTTAATGACCATTAATCTTTAGGCAAAAAATGCAATCAATTGCATTATATGTTTATTTCGATGCAGAATAAATGGGACGTAGAGTTGTACCCGTCACTCAGGACTCGAAATTTACGTAGGTAAAATTTTATCCAGGAAACTATCCATTATATATATGTATATATATATATTTATTAATTATATATATTTGAGTTTTTTAAATTTACGCGAGTCATATTAAGATATTAATTCCGAAAAATCGGATATTCGATCGCGTTTAAGCTATTTTTATTTCGATTATCGTGTTCATTTTCAAGGAATTATATATATATATATATTCAGGATACCAGTGGGATGAGCGTTCAAAATAAAACTCGGTGGTAATGCTACCTTCAATATTGAGTGAATGAGGAGGTGAATGTATGATAAAGACGAGATGGGTGTAACCCCTTCCTGTGAATAGATATTGAAGAGGTCCATAGTTCTATAGTGGACTGAGTTGTATTTAGACCGGAGTCGAATGCAGACGTTCTTTGTGTGTTTCACGATTACGCTGCGCCGCGCCGTATAAATAGCGATCAAAATTATATTAGTGCACGCTGATTAATATATTGATAATTATCAATTAATAATTAATATACAATAAGTGCAGTAATTAAAGCACGCTGCGTATGGGTGTATTTATATAATTGTGACAATATGACTGTTTGAATCAATTAACTTTGTGTTTTATACCTACAACGGACCTACACCATGGAATCAAATATCATGGAAAATTTAACAATGGTCTTGGATGAGATGGACGAATATGTTGATACCCACACAACCGTCCATGGTAAATTGAAAGTAGGGATAAAAAAAGCACGACTTTTAGTCCACGCATTAGTGGATTTGGAAACCCGGGTGCACCAAAAGATCCCCACGACTGACAAAGAGACACAAACGTGTACAAAGGAGAGAAAAGAATTAAGAAACAATGTTATCCAAACTAATTCGGGAAAAGCGGCCAAGGGGATGGCTCCCCGAAGGGAAGAGTACAAAACTACGAGCCAACATATACAACGAGCCACAACGGAGAGAGCAGTAATGGTCAAGGCGCCACCGCAGGCGCGACCACATGCGCAGGCACAACTACCTCGCCCTGCCAAATCGCCGACAGTCGCACTGCCCACAGAGTGGACAACAGTGGCCAACCGCAAGAAGATGCGGAAGGAGAACTATCACCAAGGACAGGCGTCTAAAAAAGGTCAAGCGCAGCGGAAACGCAAGCCTCGCACCCGAAGAGACGCGATCGTCATTACTCTGGAGGAGGGCAAGGAAGGGGCAAGTTATGCTGAAACTCTCAAGACTCTCCGGAAAAATGTTAATCCGGACGAGCTAGGAGCTAAAATAGCTTCAATCAGGAAATCTAGGAGGGGTGACGCAGTCGTCATAGAACTTGAGAAGGACTCAAACGATACTGCCAACCTGGTACAAAATATGTCAAAAGCCCTGGGGGCGGAAACCAGGATAAGGAAGATGGTGCCGATGGAGACGCTCACCATCCTCGATATTGAGGAAGGAATGGAGGAGGGCGACATCATCGCGGCTCTGACCAGGGATACCGACCTTGCACCAGAGGATGTCAATATCAAGTACCTCAAGTCTGGATCATGGGGCACTCAACTGGCGATTGTCTCTGTCCCCGTTCAGGCTAGCGCACGGCTGCTTGAATCAAGGAAAATTAAAATAGGATGGACTTACTGCCGCCTACAAAGGAAAAATAGCATCCTTAAGTGCTACCGCTGCCAGGGGACAGGGCACACGACCAGGGACTGTAAGAACCCTGATCGCTCAACAATGTGCCGAAGATGCGGAGAAGCGGGACACAAGGCCGCCACCTGCACAAATAATCCGTATTGCCTTATATGTAAGGATAAGGGAGCCGGAGCCAATACGAACCACAGCATGGGGACAAAAGAGTGCCCTGCACATAGAAGAGCGATACATAAAGCTAAAAAATGGCCAGCGTCCTCCAGATAAACCTTAACTGCTGCAGGGCGGCCCAAGACCTCATGCAGAAGATAGCAGAGGAAAGAGAAGCGGACCTCGTACTGATCTCCGAGCAGTATCAAAACTATAACAATCCGCGCCTCATTCCCAGTGCTGATAACAGAGCAGCGATCTGGGTGGCTACTCCTCAGCTACTCATAACTGGAACTCCGAGGGATCCCAGCGACGGCTGGACCTGGATAGAGACGGGAGGAATGAGAATCTATTCTTGTTACTTCTCACCGAACTCTACGTATGCCGAATTCGCGGGCGACCTTACGCGCCTAGCCGACAGTATACGAACCTCTACCCACCCGGTCATCGTTGCAGGCGACTTCAACGCTAAAGCCCCAGAATGGGGCTCTCCTAGGACTGATAGGCGGGGCGCTCTCCTCGCCGACATGGCGGCACAATTGAGGCTCCACGCACTGAATACTGGCGCGCACACATTCGTGCGCAGGGAGAGTGCCTCCGTTATCGATGTCACATTTGTCAGTGAATCGGCGACGACAAGAGTCGGAGAATGGCAGGTCGTTGATATCTACTCACATAGTGACCATCGATACATTCAGTTTAAGATTAGCGGCTGTGCACCAATACACAGCCGGAACCTAAACGGGGGATGGGCCATCGGTAAGCTAGACGCACCGGCACTCGAGCAGGCTTTAGCCCTCAAGCGTAAAATGGTTACGGATGCAGCGGCAAGTGGAGCGGGAGCAGAGGAGATCACGACTCTAGTCAATAAACTCCTCCACTTCACCTGCAACGCTGCAATGCCTAGACGTGCTGCGGGAACAAGAAGAGCGCCGGTATACTGGTGGAACGACAACATTGCTGAGTTACGGAGACAGTGCATCGCCTGGCACCGCCGGACGCAGCGACACCCGAGCTCTGATGAACTGCGCCTAGGATACAAGAATGCGAGGAAAGCACTGCGCGATGCCATCAGGCAAAGCAAAGCACAGTGCTGGGACGAGCTATGCGAGTCTGTGAACGCAGATCCGTGGGGAAAACCCTACAAGATCGTGAGACGCAAACTCCGATCTGCGAAAATAGATCCGTTCCTGAGCAGCCCCGAAAACCTCAAAGCAACGGTAGACAAGCTCTTTCCGAGCCCACCACCAGTAGACTCGGTAACCATATCCCTTGGAACACCTGAGGAGACGGGACCCCCCTTCACCGTGGAAGAGCTCGCCAAGGCTGCAAAGCGTCTGGCGACAAAGAAAGCCCCCGGACTGGATGGAGTGCCCAATATAGTCATCGGCCTGGTCGCCAGCATTGATCCGGACCTCCTGCTAACGGTATTTAATATTTGCTTATCGGAAGGGATCTTCCCACTACCTTGGAAGCGCCAGAAGCTGGTGCTCATCCCCAAAGGGAAGACAACATCGGGACCGTCGGCCTATAGACCGCTGTGCATGTTGGACGGGCTAGGGAAACTGCTGGAGAGACTATTGCTCCAGCGACTCCAGCAGTTTATCGAGCCTGCGTTATCCCCGCAACAGTACGGCTTCCGTGCAGGCCGCTCCACAATCGACGCTGTCACCGAGGTCGTTGACACGGTGAAACAGGCGTGGGGTGGCAGTATCAAGGCAAGTAAACACGTAGTAATGATAGCCTTGGACGTCAAGAACGCCTTCAACTCCGCAAGATGGAACTTAATAAACAAGGCCTTGAAGGAAATTGACGTCCCGCCATACTTAGCCAGAATGGTGGAGAGCTACCTGCACGAGAGGACACTAATATATACAGAAGCCGACGGGACGAGCAAACAAAGACCAGTTACCGCGGGAGTTCCACAGGGTTCGGTGCTCGGACCCACCCTGTGGAACGCAATGTATGATGGCTTATTGAGGACACCGCTCATGGAGGGCGCCAAAATGGTCGCCTTCGCTGACGACGTCGCAATACTAGTCACCGCCAAAACGGAGTACCTCGAAATAATCTGCGAAGACACGCTAAGGAGGGTCAGGAACTGGTTGACGGGGGCTGGACTGCAGCTCGCCGCCCAGAAGACTGAGGCCATATTCTTTACTAGGCGAAGAAAGCTTGCGCCCCCACCTCTGAGTATCGAAAACGGTGAGATCAAGTTCTCAAGATCCATCCGTTACTTGGGGGTTGAAATTGACGATAAGCTCCGTTTTGTTACACATACGGAGAAGGCCGCAACAAAGGCGGCTAGTATTGCGGAAGGTCTAGCTAGGTTGATGCCTAACATCGGTGGCCCTAAGACAAACCGTCGAAGACTATATAACGAGGTGGTGCACTCGGTACTATTGTACGGAGCTCCAATATGGGCCGAGGCACTACACTTCGAAAGGGCCAGGCTCAATCTGGCTAGAGTACAAAGGAGAAGCGCGATCAGAGTCGCAGCAGCATATCGCACAGTGTCAGAAGACGCAGTCCTGGCACTGACTGCCATTCCGCCAATCGACCTGCTCGCAAAAGAAAGGAAAGCTATACGCACCTGGGAAACCAGGCAAAGAGCTAGGCAGTCCACCATGGTGGAATGGCAGTCCCGATGGGACAGCTCCACCAAAGGTCGATGGACCCATCGGCTCATCCCTGACCTTAAGCCCTGGACAGCTAGGAAACACGGTCAGCTGTGCTACCACCTTACCCAGGCACTCACTGGGCATGGCTGCTTTGGTAGCTACCTGCACAGGATTCAAAAAGAGGCCGGTCCGAATTGTCACCATTGCGGAGCGGAGCTGGACGATGCCGCGCACACGCTATTCGACTGCCCGGCTTGGAGCACAGAGAGGGATACACTGCGGGAGGAGCTTGAAGTCAATTCACTCACTCCCAGCAACATGGTCCCTACGATGCTAACCAATGCCAGGGCATGGAACGCGTTGTCCAGATACGTCGCGTGCGTTATGCTGCAGAAGGAGGATGCTGAACGACTGAGACGTCGGACACGAACCGAAGCATCCTCCTCCTCCTCAACCCATGAGCGAGAAAACCCAGCAGAGATATATCAAGAATAGAAGAACCGTGAAGAATTCACGTTAACACGAGGCCCTAGAGGGACACATACCGCCACCCTAGAGCAATACTTCGCGGTAGCCGGGTGGCGGCGGAACCGGAGGAGGGGTTTAGTGAGTCTGGCGATGCTCAGTCAAATACTAGCGAGACGCATTACCAATGCTTAGTCAAACCTCACACTACCTCAGAAGGAGGCGTCTTCTTGAAGATTCCCCTCCTTCGAGAAAAAAAAAAAAAAAAAAAAAAAAAAAAAGTTCTATAGTGGACTGTTTGTGTCTGCACTATGATGATATACAATATATATATATATAACGTTTCTTTTCAATAGTTAAAATAGTGTTTGCTAAAAGGGATTATTAAAATTATTTTTTATAATAAAATTTGCATATATTGAAATAGTTTTTGTGTAGAAATAAAATTAACTTGCGGCAGAAATTTTGTTTTAGAATGAAAAGCCACACCGGAGCCTGTATGACAAGTGAGCGGGCAAATTACATGCATTTATGTCAGGTACAACAGTGGACTAACGAGGAACACGGGAACAGATGGAGACCAAAGATTTAATGAATGGTTGTTAAAGTTTAACTATGCTAGCTTACTTTATCTACGGACATTCATTTACAGGCTATTACATTTATTTTTCTATATATTCTAATGAAAAACATCGCTGAAAGCTTTTAAACAGCTTTAAAATAAGAATATTGCTCATTATTTATCAGCACCACTAAGTATGACATTTCTAGGGAGCTTCGTATGATGAATAAATTTAAAGCCTGGTATTGAGAAGTGTCAAAGTTTGTACAGCTAAGTCGACCTAAGATGAACCTTCGTTTTGTATTGACACGATACCCGCACCCGCAAGTTTTTACCCCCTTAAAACATCGGGTACTAAGTTTGCTATCAACGAGTTATCAAAGAGAGGCAGATCAAAATAAATATAGATTCAAGCTGGTTAATTTGCTCATTTGTCAATATTCGTTCTCTAAGAGCGCGTATCATTGACTTAAGTAAGATTTCGATTAACTGCCTCCACCCTAAAATACATATGCCGTAGTGAGATGAAAGCGGCTAATCTAAGTCCAAAATATCGTTCAATTTCAGCGCAGAGAGTTTATTAATTGATCACGTTTTTAATTCATGTATACATAGTAAAATGATATAATATTATTTTTATCAAATATAATATCTGTCTTTTAAAATAAATTGGATGTTGAAAAGCTTTTGTATTGGGTTCTCATTATTTTACAAACAGTCGAGTGAGTCGATGATCTATAAATTTATTTGAAATTGTTGATTGGTCAAAAACAATGAATCTTTTTAATAATAGAACTTTCGTGAAAGTTATTATCTAAGATAAAAATATTAGCATTTCTATAAATAAAGCATTCAATTAAAGGGAAGTCATCAATCATTTTAGATAATAATTAGCCATTAATAAACGAAGATTTGCCCAGATCATGATTAATAGTTGCATTGATCGCCTGAATATTATCACTGGTGTTCATCATATTGAATACAATTTAGAGAATTTACAGCATTAAGAGGATAAGTGATCCTAAAATGTATAATATTTAAATCTTTTAAAGTCTTTTAAATTAAAGCTAAACAAAATTAAACGAAAAAATGCATGTAAGTTATTGATAATATAATTTAATTCTAGGGGATATTTATTTTTAAATTAATCATTATTTCGATCATTAAGAAAATTCTAGCGTCGAATTGAAATATGTTTGCAATCTTGTCCGTGAGACCGTTTAGATATATTTATGTGAAATTATTTTTTTCAAAATTCACGAAAGTTTTCGGGATCGATCAAATTTTGCTTTACGATCGACCGGTCCCATCCCTGTTTAAGGACATAAAGATATAGATTATTTTGAATTTAGTTGGGGTGGTTGGTAGCATCAGAGTTTTATTTTACATATTGAATGTATACATATTTATCAATTCCAGAAAAATATGCTAAAAAACGAAACATATAGTATTTGTATTTACTAAGTAAGCCTTCAATCCGTATCACATATCGTCACGCCGCTTGCGAAAATTTTTGATATCAACTCTTTATCCCGTCTTATTGGAAGAAAGAGATGACGCAAGCATACATATCTCCATGCTTGGTTTCCCTTTAAGCAGATTGGCAAAGGTTCAATATCCTATTGTCGCTCCCTCGAGGAGGCTCTTTTTGCTCATCTTGATTTCCTATTTCGTGTCATATGCTAGCGATCAAATGATTCGTGGTTACTTATATTATGATTGAAGTGAAAAACATCAGATTGTAATATTTTTGGGGATGAAAACAAACGATGTGCTTTCCACTTATGTGCTTTTTTCTAACATAAACATAGGTAATGAATAAAATATTATTAAGAGTTACTTTATACTTGAAAAACTTTATAAAATACGCAATAATATAATATTTTTGTATTTATCGATGCATTATTTTCTTGCAAACGAAATTTTGTTTTACACAATACTACATTTTTGGTACAGGATGCAGCAGAAAAACTGTCTTATTATGAAAATAAAAAAACCATAAATAGTATAGGATATATCAGTTTTTTTCATGTTACAGAGAGACATTTAAAGTATTTATTCATAAATTTTTATATAAAACCAAAAAAAGCATAAAAGTGTATATAAATGATTAATTAAAGAAATATTAAAATGTTAAAGAAAGTCGAAAATGTGTATAGTTACTATTCAACAAAAAATCGTATTCTAAATAATTTTTCAACCGGCGTAAAATTTAGGACTAACAGAAATTGCTGAAATTTTGTCTATCGCGAAAAAAATAATTATGACAGTAATTATAGTCTGAAAAACGATTTCAAATATTTGGATCAATATAAAAAAAGGACAGAACAATTGAACGTGTTGTTTAATACACTTCTAACAATAAAACCAATGTCAATATCTACTCAACGAGTATTTTCAATTACAGGTCCAATTAAAACTAAAATAAAAACAATTTTTAAATTTAGTTTTAATTTAAACTTTTAAAGACGAATAATTGGAATCACTAGTATGAACATATTACGGTAAAAGTCATCAAATGTCATAAAAATTACTTTGACTGATTGAGCGTTGACCCGTCTTATGCAGCGCTCGTAAAAAATGGAATGGAGGCTATATTTCAGGATAAAATCCTTCAGGATCAGATGAAGACGCAATTTTTCAAGTTCATCCCAGAAAGAAGCAGTTGATCTTAAAAGTGCGTTTAATTACTTGGCACTCCGCATCAAAGGGGGAAAGCATTAAGAAAATATGAAGGGTGCCGACTCTACGACAGGGAAAAATGCCCACATTATTCTTAGCACATTTTTTTCAATCCGAAAAAGAAATAGTCCAGCCATAAAGTATATAAATAAATACTTTTGTCCTCCAAGATTTTAGTGATATTAATGACGAAAAGTGCTCGGAATGGCAAGTGACGGCCTAACACACTATGTACACTGTAAAACAGAATAAATACTTCTTAACCTAGGGGAAACCATCAATTGTACTCGGTTTGCAAAATAAGTATTACTGCTTGCTGTGAATATTTTGAGTTGAAAAAATACACTTTAATACGACAAGAAATATATACAACATTATTAAAAATAAGGCGAACGAATTCGATGATCATTTTTCAAACAATACTAAAAACTTTCAATTCGTGTATATATAAAGCTTAATAATTGTATCCTAATTAAGATTTTTTATAATATACTAGGGCTGCCACACAATAGATCAAATACTAAATAAATTAAAAAATAATATATGCACGTTTGTTAAATTTGAAAATTTATTGTCCCAAAAATACACGTATATATATTATAGACAATAAACATAGACACCAAGAAAATTCTGCATGACCATTTCGAACATATTAATTTCTATGTTTATCATTTCTTTTACATTTGGTGTCACCAGCTGATCCGTTAAGACTTTTAAATATTTTTGGCGAACATTGATGGGACGATTGGTTCTCTGGTTCTAATGACGCTTTGGCGTGTAAAAATGAACAGAGAGCATTTTTACACGCCAAAGCGTCTAATTGGAAAATTTTTACACGCGAAAGCGTCTGATTGGTGCTGTTTTGGACGCAAAAGCGTCTGATTGGTGCAGTTTTGAACGCCAAAGCGTCTGATTGGTGCATTTTTACACGCGAAAGCGTCTGATTGGTACAGTTTTGGACACCAAAGTATTTCGAAATGTAAATTGTTAGTTTTTTTTTAAATACTGATGTTCATTTTCGTTCTTAACACTTTAACGACCGCTCACGCCGGTTGGCGTGAAATTTGAGCCGAGTGTTGCAGGCCGCTCACACCACGCAACTTTACATACAAAAAAATACATATTCCAATAATATTATGCTTTGGATTGTGATTTTATATGGCAGTATACATTCACAAAATATTGGTTCCAAATAGGGAATCCAATCCCGAGCCAAAATTTCGATCCCGGGATTTCGGGATTTCATTGGACAATCCCGGGACCAGTCCCGGGATCCCGGGATTGGGATTTTCAATATTTTAGGAAATTACCTTGATTCATTTAATCAAAAATTACTAATAAGTCCATTTGTTCAATATAAAAAAATCACTTGAAGGCCAAATAATTTTATTTATTTAAGAAAAGATAAAAATACAATTCAAAAATAGATAAATAAAACACTAAAAAATTCAAATATTATTTTGAAAATATGCCCGAAGTAACATTAACATTAAACATTAGTGTTTCGTCATTTAGTCTGGATCTGATTTTGGAAGTCAGACAACTTGCTGCTGAAAATGCACGCTCAGATTCCACACTCGTTGGAGGTATCGTCATCAAATATTTAAATGCTAGTTCGAGTTGATGATCGCGTGAGCCCTCATTTTCGTATAACACCATCAATGTGACTGATAAAATTCTTATCTGCTGAGACACGCACTAAAACTCGCAAAATTCCCGATATCCCGACAAATTGTTTATTTCCATCGCTGCAGATGAATACTTATATCCTATTATACTTTGATGTGATTCGTAATTATATTACGGAGGGATACAAAAATTCTGAAGCCCGTATCTATTATATTTCATATCGATATTCCCATTATTCGTCGAGGTGTAGTAAATACATCACCGGTGGGGAAAGGTTAATATGACAATTTGAAAACATATATGTACTGTATACATAGATTAGACAGTTATTGCCCCTAGGTGTCACCTAAGATCGCTAATTAGCAATCACGCCACTATTTCTAAGCGTCCAGATTTCGGCAGAAAAGTTTTAATTTAGTGGCCTTCATCGTGCTGGTGAGGTGTACGACTTCTGTTAGATAAAGATTTCAATCCCGAAATTTTCGGGATTACGTTTTCTAATCCCCCATTAATTTATATATGTATCTGATATTTTATAATATTAATAAACCTTTATACATAAAAATATCAAGGTAAAATGATGTCAATGTACAAATTTACATAAAATAGCAGTCCGTTGATGAGAAATCCCGCATATGCTGCAAACGGATTCTAGTGATACAGAAAGAGCATGATTTTACTTTACTTATAAGATATTTATGTTTATTTTAAAAAAATGAAATTAAAAATTCAGTCAATAAGATTACTTTATTGATATTAATAATTATATATATAAATATTAATAATTATATGTGTCCCAGGATTTTTTGAGTAATGTATATTTGAATGAATAATTTCGTAGTTTTACAATGTAAAACTGCTATTGGTATTTTAATTAATATGAAGCCCCTAGGTCAAGGGTCGGCAACCGTTTGAGTCGGAAGAGCCAAAAATTACAATTTACAAATTTCAAGTGTTTAAAGAGCCACAATATTTTTTCTTGCCAACAAAAAATAGTACTCGCATAAATAAAGTTTTTTGGTAAAAATAATCTATTTATTCATATATAAGTAATATTTTTAACAACAAATTAGATAATATATATATGGTATTATTAGATAATCACCTATTAAGTTAAAAAATCAAAATAATTAAACACTTACTTACAACACTAACTTGTACTTCAATAACAAACAATTGAGCAAACAAATTCAATGGAAGCGATGGTTTTGCATGGTTATTCAAGTAGATTTTTTTTTAAGCAATGTAATTTGTACTTAGAAATAAATAAAACAATAACATACATTTGAGCAAATAAATTTAATGGGAGCGATGGTTTTGCATGGTTTTAGAAAGTTTGGATAAATTTGGCTCATAACTAGTTGTTTTAAGTTTCAAACACGACTCTAAATTTTCATTTGTTAGTTGGCTTCTTACTTTACTTTTAATTATATTCATGCAAGAGAACGCTTAGGTCCGATCCACACTGTGGTGCCGTTGACGGTTCGATCTCGCTCCGATCTCGGTCCGATCTAATGTTCTTACACAGGAAACAGTCAGAGTATTCACACTATCGGATCGTTCCGATTCCGTTTCTTGTGTGAAAGTGTTTGACCGGACCGAGACCGAGAGCGGGATCGAGCCGTTAGTGGCACCGTGGTGTGAATCGGGCCTTACTCTTGCAAATATGTCGATCCGAAGATAGTCAGGACTCCAAATGCCAAATTCTTCACCTCACTGTAGCAATCTGGAAGACTATTCCATGCGTCGAATATAAGTGCCTCAACTTGCGGCATTTCTTTTAAAGCTGTCCACTTTTATTGCGTTACGTACATACATTTCTGGACCTCCAACTCTTCCAACTTGCTTTTCAACTCTGTAAATTTTCCACTCCACAAAGCTTTACTTTTTAAATCGATCAATTGCATTTCTAGAGATTCAGTATCAACTCCAAATGGCTCAATGTAGATTTCGTTACTATTTGTGTTGAGAGGACTTTCTATGAATGCTAGAATGGCTTTGTTGGTTTTGAATTGCTGAAATCTGTCAGAAAATTCATCTTTAATTTTTTTTATAACTGTGCTGAAATAATTTGTGTCAACAATCGCACTGGTTTTAGTGCGATATTGCTTTAGAAAATGAAAATGAAGTAATTAACCGCTCTGAATATCTTCTGCAAAAATAATTATTTTTTCATCAAAACAACTCAACTCTTCTATTAAAACATAGGTTGGGTTTTCCTTTCCTTGCAGTTTTCAGATTCAGATCATTTAATTTCGCCGTGATATCTACTATAAAGAAAAAAATTTGCAACCATTTGTCGTTCTCTAATTCAGGGTGATTAATATATTTTCCTTTGAGGAATGTGTTTATTTCATCCAAGCACAAAGTAAAACGTTTCAACACCTTACCTTTGGAAAGCCATCGCACTTTATTCTGAAGAAGGAGGTCGGAATACTGAGTATTCATTTCGTTCTAGAATTCTTTAAACTGACGATAGTAGAGTGCTTTTGACAAGGTGCTGTTAACAATCTAGATTACCAAAGTCATGACCTGAACTATTTTGGCCGGAAATTTTTGGGCACAAAGCGCTTCTTGGTGTATTATGCAGTGAAACGTAAGTATTTCGTGATTTATTTTGCTCTGAAGAATCGTTATTGTCCCTATATTTCCTGTCATACTTCTGGCTCCATCAGTTGCTATCGAAAAGATTTTATTTAAATTGATCTTATTATCTTCGAGCCATTTTTGCACGTTATTCTCTATATCTTCCCCTCTAGTTTGTCCCGAGAGCGGTAGCAATCCTAGAAGTTTTTCTTTTTACCTGACAAAAAGAGCCACGTTTGCTGTGTCTTTTATGTCGCAATACTCATTTATAGCAAGTGATAAAGCAGAAGCCAGTTGAATGTCTTCCACCTGCAAATATATAGCTATTCTATCTTGTACTGTTTTAGCGGATATTGGCAAATCTTTGGTTTTTTTTTCAAGATTTCTGGTTTGTAGTGAAGTTTCTCTCTAAATTTGATTTCGTATTGTGTGCAAGTTTTTTGTGGCAAATGAGACAAGATGGGAGGCCATCTGAGTTGAATATGAAAGCGAACGACTTCGTCCAATCCCGATTGAATTCTCGATGCTTTTCTTCAGTTCTTCTCCTTTTTTGAGTAGATGCCATGCTTGGAGTAAAACTGTGATAAAGAGCCGCAGCTTCACGTCCAAAGAGCCGCATGTGGCTCGCGAGCCGCAGGTTGCCGACCCCTGCCCTAGGTAAAGGATTTTGGTGAAGGTTTGAGGGGAGCTGGCAAGCCCTGCAAGGAGACACCTGCGCTTCACGGCCGGATATGAGTAGAAGCATTCGTACGAGCTTTATGACGCCTTGGAGTATAGTTCCAGCATCATGCAGAAGTTTGAAGATTAGATGCTCCAACCTCCAAGGCCGTGTTTATATAAACGATTGGAATATAAAATGGGCGTATATTCAATTACAAAATACGAACGCTCATCCGACTTTCTGTCGTAATAAAATCAACTAGGTTTTTTTTCACTCTCGTAAATGGAAACATTAAAAAGTCAATTTTGTCACAATGAAAATAAACATGTCTACGTCAGGGCGTCTATAGATTAAACTGTGAATGATATATGAAAGCTTCTGAGGGAAATTTCAAGTTAGGTGGGAAGCGCGAATAAATCAAACGAAAGACGAAGAATGCGAGCTCTGCGAGTTTCTCTCGTGCAATTTATTTTGTCTTTTGAATGACAGTTTTCTCATCATCCAGGTTCCGGTTTGAATTTGACATTCACTGAAACGTGACCGTTTAGAAACGAATCGGTATTTTCTTATAAGCTCCATTTTATCTTACATATTATATGTACTTTAGCCTGAGAGAGCTCGACTCAAATTTACTTAAATCTGAACATTAACCCTACAACACAAAATACATTCAGATCTTACTAATAATATTGCCGTTAAAAGAGATATTAACGTGTTTTTCAGTGCTGATGGTTATGAAGGATTTGTATGCATATACTTTATAAATATAATATATTTTTTATGATGACATAACCGCACAGAAAGCTTTAGTCATCTCTAATATCCGGATTACACGAGCGTGGTTTCTTGTGCATGATTAATAGCATGCCGATTATTGCAATGATCACACTATTTATTTTAGTTACAATTCTATAATTCTACTTATGCATCGTTGCGGGTGAAGCAAGTATTAATACAAAAAGTACAAGTATTAACTATTGTTTTTTTGACAACCTAAATTTGAGTTGATACTTATCCTTTTGAGTGCCAGAGAGTAACGAGCGCGTACAAATGCGACGCGCCGGTGCGTCGTTGGCACTTAACAGGTTAATGATCTTGAGACAAATGTATAGTTATAAAGTGATGATTTCACTGCAAAAAAACTTAATATAGATATGATTTTAATTAGTTAAAACATTAGTAAAAAACGGGCTTTCAATCATGTTATTAAAACCAAAATTATATTCACGGTTAATTTTCAAGGATCTTTAAAAATTCAAATAATACGGATAAAGATAAAACTTTAAATATAATTTTGCCTTTAAAAACAAAAAAGGATTAAATATATATATATAGAATATTTGGCATTTGGACCGAGAGAATTTTTAGAGGGTTAGATGGGTCTTTTGCTAAGTTTTACACGTAGATGCTATGTTCTAAGTATCAGGGCTATCGAAATAGAATTTATTTTCAACATTTTGAAAAATCCCCAGAATTTCACCTTAAAATCGCGATAACTTTATAATCTATAGTAGAGCTTAAACAAAACCGGTTTTCGGTTTTTAGTATTCGAACAAAACCAGTTTTTTCGAACAAAACCGGATCCCGGAATCCCGGACAGGTTTAGGTACTTAAGAATCCCGGGATTAGAAAACGTAATCCCGAAAATCCCGGGATTTAAATTTTTATCAAACAGAAATCGTACACCTCACCAACACGATGAAGGCTACTAAATCGAGACATTCCCGACGAAATCTGGACGCTTGGAAACAGTGGCGTAATTACTAATTGGCGAACTTGGTGACTGTCTAATCTATGTATACATATATAGCATATGTATACATAGATTAGACAGTAATATGTTTTTCAAATTGTTATAGTAACCTTTCCCTACCGGTGATGTATTTACTACACCTCGACGAATAATGGGAATATCGATATGAAATATAATAGATACGGGCTTCAGAATTTTTGTATCCCTCCGTAATATAATTACGAGTCACATCAAAGTATTATAGTATATAAGTATTCATCTGCAGCGACGGAAATAAATAATTTGTCGGGAAATCGGGAATTTTGCGAGTTTTAGTCCGTGTCTCAACAGAAAAGAATTTTATCAATCACATTGATGGTGTTATACGAAAATGAGGGCTCACGCGATCATCAACTCGAACTAGCATTTAAATATCTGATGACGATACCTCCAACGAGTGTGGAAGCTGAGCGTGCATTTTCAGCAGCAAGTTGTCTGACTTCCAAAATCAGATCCAGACTAAATGACGAAACACTAATGTTAATGTTACTTCGGACATATTTTCAAAATAATATTTGAATTTTTAAGTGTTTTATTTATCTATTTTTGAATTGCATTTTTATCTTTTCTTAAATAAATAAAATTCTTTGGCCTTCAAGTGATTTTTTTATATTGAACAAATGGACTTATTAGTAATTTTTGATTAAATGAATCAAGGTAATTTCCTAAAATATTGAAAATCCCAATCCCGGGATCTCGGGACTGGTCCCGGGATTGTCTAATGAAGTCCCGGGATCGAAATTTTGGCTCGGGATTGGATTACCTAATTATATCTCTTATTTATGAATGTGATTACAAAAAAGAGAGAACGAACACTCTCATATGATATTGAAATCTAATAAGATTACCAAACCGGGTTTGGCATTACCGCCTCTCGTCATAGTTTACCTTAGCAAAGCGTATCGGATAGACGTCGGAAATCGAAATTCGGACACAAATTGATTTTTATGTATAATATATAGACTATAAAAACACAGTTTCATCCTTTAACTAATCATTTCTGTTAAAAGATTAATAAAATCATTTTTCCTAGGAGCTGTTTCACTTCTACCGAGCGAAATTTATACGTCGTAGGTGTTATAGTATATGTTGCATATGTTGCTCCAGACGGGAGCAGCGAATGTGAGTGTAGGCCGAATCAACGTTTTGTATATTAAAAATTTGTTAGAGGCCGAAAGATCACTGCGCTGACGAAAAATGGAGTGCAGCACCCCCATAGCTGATAGTCCGCGGGCTTGAGCCACCGACACTTGAGCTCCCCACCTTAGCCTTCTGTCCAATGTCACCCCACAAGTATTTTACTTGGGGTTTCCATTCGATGGAGCTGGACCCGACAAGCCCAATTAGTAAATTTAGATAATATATTGATTTGATCCTCCGCAACCTCTTTTCGTTTATATATGTTTTTAAGGGTTCACATACAAAATAATAGAAACACAAACGAGTTATATGATTGTAATGCTTAATATTTTAATTTATTTTCTGATAAAAAATAGTTGAGCTAATTTTAAATAATTAATTAAGTCTGTTATCATGTGACGAAATTAGGTATGTCAATCCTGTTTTTAAAAATTTGTCATCAAAATGTAGCAACGGAAAAATAAAATTTTCGCATCACAAAATGGCATCAAAGCAGGGAAATTGTATCAGAAATGCGAGAACATCCGTTCACGGCATATACATAAGAGCTTCCGGAATTGTTGTCAGCTTCTGATATCGTTGCTTCCTATTGGCTATTCATCGCGAGCACAATGTTCACGTCTTCCTCGTTGCTTGGGGAAAATGTTTCCGTTATTCTTTGAATATTTGATTGATTTAGGTAAACTATCTATTTTATAAAGGAATATTAAAAAAGCTATGGACAACATTTGAAACATCGTTTTGGATTTTGTAAGTTTGTCTCGACATTATTTTGTGCTTGAATTTGACGTACTAACCGAGCACTTAGTTGGAATATCAAACTCCTGCTAAAGTTGTTAATACAGTTAAAAGTGATGATGACCGAAAATGAAATGTTATTAAATTAAAAACTTTTTAATGCTTTGCGATTATTTTTTGGTTCTATCAGAGTTTCATCACACAGAACTGAGATTGGCGATAGCTTGGACCTATTATTAAGTTTCATCGGAGTAGAATATGCTTTGAAATTGTAGAAAGGCGTCCCAAAAAAAAAAAAAAAAATAGCGAAGAATTCTAATCGAACTGATGACATTTTGGTTCCACTTCAATATACAGGCTCTTTGAGATTAAAAGTATATAATAAACAAAAGTGAGAACACATACAAACAACCGCCGCTTCTTTAGGAAGACAGAAGATGTCATTGTTAATTTGACATTAACAATGGGGTACCATTTCCCCATAACACAATATCAGAAGATTTCTCATTTGATGGATTTATCTACATAAAACCAGAATCCTTATTTAATAGCCTTATTCATCCAGAGATTTTCAAATAAAATACAAAGATAATTTAGAAGCCCTTCAAAATTTTACAAAAATAAAATTGTGGAAAAATATAAAATTTAGTAATAATAAAGAAATAAGTCCGCGATTAAGCGGTCGGACCAGTAACTCAATCATTTTGAATTCAAATCTACAGTAGATGTAGCTGGCGATCACATTTAAAAGAAACACATTTTCGCTATGAAAAACCATGTCAAACTAGTTGGCAATGATTTCATTAAATGAATTGCTAAAAAACACAAAAAAATTGAGTAAAAGTAGTAAATAGTTTCAATTATCGTGCTGCTTTGATTATTGCAGTATTCATTCATATGTGGCCTTATCCTATTTTGTTGATCATCTCATTATTTCATTTTACAAATCCAATAACCAAGATAAACTTAGATTGAGAAGATTGAATGGAAATATTAAAGCTTCAAAGACCAAGTTATTCATGAAAATTTTTGACAAACTACATTCAATAATTCTTTTGAGTAAATTATCAACACATGTCTATGAAACATGTTTAATTGTAAATTTAAATGTTTGAGAACGTCTCAAGATCTAATTATGTCTAAACTAGAGTTTGATTTTCGATCTGAAGACTTTTTGCAATCATAAATTATCGCAAGCTCATCTTCCTGTTAATCGATTAGTCTATTAGTACGCACATCGTCTTCTGCATTTTGATAGTAAGCGATCTTTTGTAAGCTTATTTAGCCTCTTAAATTAAAACTTATGCAGAAAATTCACATTTATGGAAAAAGACAAGGTCGATGAATAAAATTATTGTAACGCAATTGTGTATGTAGTGCAATGGTATCATCATAATCATAATTCGATTCCGATATTACTATGAAGGTTCTTTATTCAATTGCGAATATTGCCGTTTTAAGACCATTTGATGGCATCATTTTTTTATTTAAATTGAATTACACTACAATGAAGGTCACGTCAATGTCAATTGACCTAAATAAGTTATGAAGTATTTTTTTTCGAAGATGTCAAAATTGAATACTGCTGGCACTGGGATACCAAGATCTAAATATGTGTATAATAAAACTTCTTTTTTTTTCAAAAGCATGTATTTGTAAGTTAAAATAAGGTGGATACAATAAAAACTTGAACATTAATTATAATAAATACAATCGAACCTTTTTTCCGTTGTATGTATATATTAGTGCATTGTGTTGCAAATATTACATTTAGATATCAGTGAGAAAATAATTTATTTTGAAAATTTAGGATGCTAATTTTAGGTGCATTATTTGCTTATTGTGTCAAGCTCAAAGGTGTATGATCCCTCTTTTTAATCCTCCCAATCAGAATTTCGACCACGAAGGTGACAAGCGCAATCAGAATTAAGACGGCTGCAAATATTAAGAGTTTCTCTAAGTATTGAATATTAAGCAAATTGATTTCTTCATGATCGATTTTATTAATACGACCCTTCCTCGTCAATAAATCAATGATGCCTTGTTCTTGCAATTCTCTTATTTTTCGTTTGATTCCGTTATACACATCGTCTGCGAAGTTTGCAAAGATATAAATGGGATAAATTAACACGGATTCACTGATAAAATAATAACGTAATTCGGGAAATTTTTCAATAATTTTTATAGCATTGGTGTAATCTATTAAAAGCGCAAAACATTCGCCGGTTTCGACAAGATTATAGACGTATTTGATAAATGGTATATTACTATCGATCGGTTCATTCGCGTAATTGAAGAAGGCTGTGTAATTTCTAACGAAGATCGATTGATTGAATTCATTTTTGTTAAAAGCAATATCAGCAAAGGCTTCAGATGCTGTATAAAGAGGAATGCTTGATGCCAACAATTCGGATTGAGTTCTGTAAATTTCTGTTATCTGAATAGGAAATACATCTATGATTTTATGATAGTAGCAAACAACGAGACTAGGGCATGCCAATGTCCATGAAATCAGGATTGATCGCCATGAAATTTTCTTGTTATTTTGTGGCAGAGACGTAGATAAAAATATGGACAAAATTAATAAAGTTATTGCCTTCAAGCGAATTTTTTCCAAAATACGACTACGCGCATATAGAAAATTAATGAACCATTCTACGAATGCACTCAGAAAAACCGCCAAAAGAGACAATATTGTACAAACGGTTATAGCAGTTAAATTCAACCTTTTTTTCGGAAAGTTTAAGATCATCCAGACTATTTTTTCGGACTTCAAATAAATAGGGCCTTCAGATGGAAATAAATCAACATTGAGGATTTTTGATGATTGATAGTAAATATTGCTGTATATCATTCGTTGATCAATCATTTTATCCGTCCACTGTCCATAACTAAAACTGACATAAGATGCACTCTTATTTACGATGTAAATTATAAGCTTGAAATGCAGGTCCTTTTCCAAGATTTTGAATATCTTGTACATTAAATGATCACGAATTAATGTGTTGTTAGTATCAGGATCATAGAAAAACAAATCACGCGGAACTCTAAAATAAATGTTCAAAGATCGTACATCAGCTTGTTTTCCACAAACGTTGATCGAAGAACTCTTAGACGCAATCAAGTCCAAAGAATACAATTCGTCGATGTCATTATTCTTTAACATTGAAAAAACAGGTTTTGCATTTTGTACCACAATCATTTGATTATTTAACACAATGAAAGGATAGTTAAGTTTCATCTTCTTATTGATCAATATTATGATATCAAAGCGCTTGAAGTTCTCATTGACATAAATCATGGGAATAAACTTATTTAACAGTTCAAATAATTCATTATAGTTTGAAATAGATAACTGAATATCGTTTTTTTTTCCAAAAACATTCATGACACTTGTATCTTCGTTGAAAAAATATATCGAAACACTTATATTGAACTCATTATCACAGAAAGAGCATTCTTCTTTGTCTCCAAGCACGTTTGATAGTATTATATTATTCCCATATACTGATGGCCACATAATAAATAACACAAAAACTATGTAAAACTTCATTGCGACGAAAAGCGAGTAACTTTAAAAGCTCCCGAGTCTTCGAAGTATCGCTATCGAATGAGACGAAATAAAACTGTTGGGGGTTCTTAGTTGTAACATGGCCGATAATGCATTTAAAATTATTTTTACACTGTGACCAAAAATTGATATTTCATACAGAAAAAGTTTTTTTTTGCATTTCAAAATATAAGGATTTTTTTGGTGCTTTCGTTATATTGAAATCTGTGAGTGTCAAATAAATAAAACTTAATTCCATCTGAATTTTAAGTTTACAAATTTGAAATACTGAATTTTAATTAAGACTTGACCATACGTATGTTCACGTTGAATTACTATTAAAACATCATCTAATTTATCATCGGACTATAAAATTCATCGAAAAGGACATAAGTTTTTGCATCGTGCTTTCTCAATGCCATTTTATTCATTTCAACGATTGCTTTAAGATTGTAGCTAATATTGTTAGTACAATTAATGCCACTATAAGAATGCTTTTGGTTTATATTTAGGTATTTGAAATCTCGAACAAAGATTTATGAAAATTTCCAGCCAACTAAAAGACAATCAATAACTATTGCGTTTGAATTAGTATACTTCTTATTGTTTACAAAAAATATAATTATTTGATACCTAATTGAAAATGAGCGTGATCTGCGACTTAACACGTATCGTGCCGTAATTCCATTTTTTCACTATTTATTCAATAGAAACGATTGTTTTTACTTTTTTCTGTTCATCCCCCAAAATAAAGAGACGTTTTCTATTGGTCTTATTCTAACCAATATTATTGGTTCAAAATATCATGCTTTCAAAGTATAAGTCATACTTAGGCCTGATCCACACTATGATGCCGTTGACGGTTAGATCTCGCTCCGGTCTCGGTTCGATCAAATATTCTTACACAAGAAACAATCAGAGTATTCACACTATCGGATCGTTCCAATCCCGTTTTTTGTATGAAAATATTTGACGGGACCGAGACCGAGATGGAACTGTTACCGGCACCATAGTGTGGATCGGGCCTTACTCTTTGCATATGACTTATTGGCATATTGATCACGGTTCATTTAATGTCAATCAAATCGATATGCTGATCAAGTGATTGAAGGAATAACTCAACGAATATCATCTAGATCACGTTCTTGATCGCCGACAAATAAGTTGGAAATGAAGAGGTTTTTTGATTTAATTATTTGGATCGTCAAACTACACAGTATTTATTTATATTGGAGCAAAGACATTCATTTCAGGCAGAAATTTCCACAAAGTATAATGATTTTGCTCCAAATGATACATTTTGCGGATAATTCTACTGCAAACCCAGAAGATCGGTTAGCAAAAATTCACAATATTTTCGATGATCTCAATATCAATTATAAAAAATATTATGAACCACAAGAATATGTCTGTGTTGACGAAAGCATGATACCTTTTCGAGGAAGAATCTCTTTTCGGCAATATATGAAATCCAAAAAACGGCATCATCTATCATTGCAAGACGATCGCGCCATGAACTTTTGAAAAAAAGATGATTCATCTCGAAATGGCAACATTGGAAGAAAATTTTCAAGGAATAGAACCAAACAGGTTGTAACGTATTGTGGGGGGTGTAATGGTTTTCAACATCTATGTTTAGCGTGTTTCAATATAGTACATAGAAATATTTAATTCATTTATACAGTATCTTATACATAGAGCCTATTTTTTTAATCATATATTATTTTAAATTTATTATTCTATTGTTTTGTATTATAAAACTAGCAAATAATGTTCATGATCTAATGTGTGTGTCGAAAAAAAAGAGTTAAAAAGTTTTAGGTTAAAAAAGAGTTAAAGAAACTTTTTTAATTCTTTTTTAACCTAAAACGTATTTATAACATGATAAAATATGCATACATTCATCTAAATTAGTATATTGTAAATGTTTAATTATAAAAATCTCGTAGAAGAAGAACATGGAATATACCTACCGTTTTTTTGGATATGGTTTTTTAAAAAAAAAAGTTCGGGTGTTCCGCTTGTTCAGGAACACCATGTCTATCAGATTATATATTAAAAACTGTTAAATGTGTAACTGACGGCGCACAGAGACTATTTTACTAAATCGAGTGCCATCAGTCACCGGTGCCTGCCACGGCGCACTGGTAACAATCGTCATCGGGCACCGGTGCCCGACGCGGCACGATACGTGTTAAAGGGCAGCTATAGCGAAATGAATTTGGTAACACTTCTTCTAATGAATTATATATTTTATCTTTTAAAAATATCTTTTACAAAATGCAAAATATTTTTTAGTCATACTGTTTTTTTGTTTTATGCTTTAAAATGATTGAGACTGTGCCGTAAATGCATCAATATAATACCGCAAAATGAATACCTTGCATCGGTAAAAGGAATACGTAGTAGTAAGTTATATACGACGTAAATAAAAAAGTAATTTACTCCTAACGGCTTTGGATAATTTAATTTTGAGCATTTTCTAGAAATGTTTATCGATTTTCGCTTTCAATTGTAGCGAGAAGTTATCTAATTATGAAATGTAGTTTTTAAAAAAGTCGTACTTGAAGGCAAATAAGTATACAGTAGAACCTCGATTATCCGGACTAATTGGGGATGAAGGTAGTCCGGATACCGAAAAATCCGGATAATCGAAAAAAATCATAACTAACAGAGAAAGTATAAATAATTTTTATTTGTCTAGATTTACAAACACATACACATATAATAAATTATTTTTTATAAAAAAAATCAAGTATCGATTAAAATTCACTCTTCTTTTAGAAGCTGCTAAATCGCGAATATTCTTAAGATATATAAGATGTCCTGATTTACATTATTTTTGCTTCTCAAGCCATTTAATGGAGACATTTAAACAATGAAAAGCTTCAGAATGTGTAGGACCAATATCTCCTCCCTCGCAAATCTCTTCGTTTTCTGGATCTTGTTTTTCTGAGGCAGATATTTCTTCAATTATTTCTTCATCATTCAAAATTTGAAATTCAGAATCGTTTGCATTGTAATTTAATCACTCGATTGCGTATTAAAGACTAGTGATCTATTTTTTATTGTACACAAAATGCATGATATTTTACACCCGATGTTCGTCAAATCGGTCAAACAAAAGGCGATGGGTTTTCCCTCTTTATGTGCGGATCTCCGAATAGTCGACGATAACGTAGATAAGGTGAACCGATTATCCAAAACTTTTGCATCTAATCACCAGGTGCACAAAGCAGACGATTTCGAAATCATTAAAATAATTCTTCAAAAATAATCCTAAATCCTTAACCGATACTAAAATAATCACTCCGTTAGAAATTTTTATCATGAAAAAAGAAAGATTAAAAACAAAAAATCCACAAGTTCGACGAAATTGATAAAAACAATAATTAAAAACTTCCCACGAAAGTTTTCAATGCTTGCATGCAAATCATTTATTATCCCACTTTATGGAAATTTGCAAAGGTAATTCCGATTTCAAAATCAGTAAAAAAAATGATCCATCCTGAAAACTATAGACCAGTATAATAGATAGACCAATAGTAGTTGGATACTATTTCAGGTAGAAAAGCATGGTTGCGATAATCGCATTTAGATCGAGAAGCACTCGTGACAAATCCGCATAATAGTAGTGTATAATGTAATTGTGAAGGTATAATTCCAATGTATAAATTAATGGCGAAAGCGGTTGGATTTGGTGTTTGTTCGAATCACGTTCAAGCTGTAAAATAAATCAGCTTGCATTATTCAAAGAGCACAAATTATCCACCCGTATGAGATAATTATTATATTTTGTGTCCTTAAGGCGATTTAATAGACACTTCTCTATATTTGGACATACATTTCGAATGCCTGATCAATTCATTTTGCGATTATGCCCTTCATTTAAAAAAAAGAGGCCTAAATTCAATTTCAAAAACCTATTTTGTTCTATTGTTGGATACAAGATAAACAATGTCTGAAACTTACGAAGTCCATATTACACAATCTAACATATGTTACATTTATTTACTTTGGCAAAAAGCCGACTGCAGCGTCCAAAATGATCTTGTTGCTCCACCAGTGTCAACGCTCAAATATGTGAACTTATAAAAATCAATCAATCGAAGATCAAAACTTATATCAGGAACTAGAAACGTATGTTATTAAGAAATGTATTCATACTATAAACTCATGAACAATTTTATTGCAGATACTTCATCAAACCCATTACAAATTTCACAAGAATAATGATTTCAGCTCCAATTTAACGCAATAATGTTCATCTCCATTAAATCTCAGCCTTATAAATTTTTCAATTGACTATTCTTCAAATACACAAACAAAACAATGCGTGGATATAATTTTTTTGCAGCTAAATATTATTCTTAAATCCATAAATGCCGATTTGCCTTTACATAGAGGATCCTTAAAAATATGTTTTTTATAATTGGATAACAAAAGTGGTCATATCCGTGTAGAATACAACGATCGATCGATGTAGTTCACTATATAAGAATGCCAATTGTAAGGTTGTCCCATATTTTGCGGAAAGTTGTAGCACATTGATTAGCGAAAATTATGGCTATTTTTATAAAACGTATATGGGTTATGTCATTCCAATACTAAAATAATGCAAACCATTTCAATATGTCAAGGAAGTGACCCCATAAAAGGGGCTGTATAAATTCTATTTAAAAAATAGAAGACAATATAAACTTTAACAAATTTCGCCAATGACTCACTCACATAATTAGTTCCATATCGACTAGGGATTCTGTGTCGAAACGTCTCGGGACAAAAGTTCTGGGTCTTTTGAGCTTTTTTGCTAAGTCCCGGGACTCGAGATTTTATGACATAAAATGTGTTTAATTTACATTTTAATAATGAAAAAATATTTTTATGCCCCCGAAACCCTCGAAATTCGTCGAAATGTATTGAATGAAACCAGAGTACAAGACAAAAAGAAAATGCATAATGGAACGGATGGTTGCTCCAAGTGTTTCTAAGCAACAGCCGGGACCGATTGATTCGTAGAAAAAATCGAGAGTAAATGAAAAATCAAAGTTTTGTAAATACAATATCATATTTTCTTCTAACTTGGAGCTAGTTCGTGGTGTTGTTGTGTCGGTTCTCTGACATGTAGCTAACGGATTTCAATATAAAAATTAATTAAAGGTTATAATAATTTATTTTATATATCTCGTTTTAAAAAAGTATTATCGTTTTGTTATATATATTTTATCATTATTGTAGTCCACAATGGAAAGAAGTCAATTGAAAGTATAAAAACATTACAAAAAAACTACAAAAAAGGAGATAGCCCAATGCACCAAATCACATGCAAAGGGTCAAACACAACTGAACTAGCGACACATCTTGAAAGGGTACGTCGATTTTTTTTGGATAAAAATATCGAAGAAGACATCACCGATGCGAAATATTCAAACAGTGCGAGAAGATTTAAAATATTCCAACCACCAATAATACATTTTGTGAAGAGGAAAACGTTTTCAGAAATCGTCCTTTTCTGCATCTAGCTGTAATTGAAACATTGTACCAGAAAACTTATCAAACAGAAACAGAATACATTGAAACAGAAGAAGATTTAGATTATTCCAATAAAGATGAATATAACACTAAAGAAAGTGACTACAAAAATGGTAATTCAGAAAGATAGAACAAGATGGTTTTTTTAACTTACACATACATACATATGTAAAACATATTAATATTTACTTTAAAAAATCTGTACATAATTGAAGATAAAATGAAAGTATCGAGTCCCGAGACGTTGAAATTATCATGTCTCGAGTCCCGGGATTTTGAAAAAGCCGAGACTTCAGAATCCCTAATATCAACTCGACCATATCGATAGATAAATCATAACAAATTAAGGCGTGAAATAAGGTTACTATATAGATCACGGGAATTAAAAAAAAATCATGACCATTCTAGAATTAAATCTTTATGAAGACTAGTTGATTGTTTAAAAAGTGAGTCTATTGGTCAGATAGAAAAATATATAGGCACCAGATTTCTAAACGTAAGAAAATAAAATAAAACTTTCGAGAAAAGGTAAGTTAACGGATAAAATTGTGAAAGAACTCACAATATATTATGGTTTACGTAATCAAAGACACAAACGTAGTGTTGAAAATATAAAAAAAGAAATTATGGCTACTTATTTTCATATTTGTTCAACTATAAATAAGCTAAATCATGGGATCTGCCTGGCTGGAATCGACAACTACTGCAAGTGGTAGTTATTGCTCTAAAAAATCCAAAACTTGAAGATTTTATTTCATTTCTTTGCAATAAGATAAAACAACATCTCCTACTAATTTATAAAAAAAATATCCAGTAACGAATTACTACAAAGATGCTTGGGTGGTCATATCCAGTCTTAATGAAAGTTTTAATTCGATGGCTTAGCGGTTAGCTCCAAAGCCCTTGTATTCTGATCTAAAATCATTAAGACCTCAGCCAATATTGCTGGTGAGACATTTAATAAAAGCTACAGTTCCATGATGAACGGTTTGGATATAGTTGTCACATACTGCAATTTTTTTTCCGAAAATATCGATTTTTTAACGGTATGTTGACTATCTACACATATTAAAAATAAACAAATAAATGTTTCTATTTCCGGTTTCAATTCAATAGGAAACAACCGACAAGTGGAGAGTTTTTGATATCACGAGATAAGGCGTCTAATTTTATGTGTTTGGTTTTAAATAATTATTAAATGAGTAATAAATGTTTTTTTAATTTGATTGATTGTATTTATAGTACCCACCTTACAAGATAAACAAGGTTTTCCGTGAAAATTTCAGAATTTACGAAGTGTTTTGTCACAGGAAAAGCTTGGAAAACCCTGATCTGGAACATAGATGGCTATGTAAAGCTGTATGCCAGGATGTGTTTTTATGTATTATTAATATTTGGCCTATAGATTTAATTTTGTATTAAATTTTTAATATAAAAATTTCTATACAATATTTTCCAATTTGATTTGCGTCTGTTTTTTTTTTACATAATTTATTTAGATTTTTTTGTATTTCTTTTGGATGATTTCTTTAGGTTATTTTTTCAGCGGAGAAAAACCTTTATGGTTATATGTGATATATAAATTTATTCGTCTCCGGTACTTGTACGCAATGTAAAAACGCTCAGTTCCATCACAATCGATCAAGGGCTTTAAATCATCCCTTTTCCAAAAATATGACCGGTTTCGATGGGGCGTTATATTTTCTTGTATAAAAATGCTAAGCGGGGCTTCTTTACCGCACCGCGGTGGGTTGATTTATTTTGAAAAAGGAATAAGTCCACCAAGGAGCAGGAGTCTTTTGGGACACTATACTTACTTTCATACATACACGTGACTAGGAAAAATGAAATTTCAAGTGATGAAATTTATTTCTCTATGTGCATTCCCTAGTGAGATGAAGTAACCATGTCTCAAATTTTAAATATTTCAAAATAGCACAATCTGTCTTATTAACATATTTGTTGCCTTTCCGATGTCGAGAATGCCCGCGATTGTGCTCGAAAATTTATTCCTACTGAGTGGAAAACAATTCCATCACAGTTTCTCATTCAAATGACTCAAGTTGTAAGATATGTAGGTGGCAACTGAATATTCAATTTGCGAAATAAAACATTGTCAAAGTTTCGGTTTGCCCAAAACGATTCTGAAGGAATATAAAAGTTACAAAGTGCCAAGCTCCCTCGCATTTGTTTCCCTTGCAAAAATCTAAACAAAACTTTCAAGCCCGGGGCCTCGTGAAAATATTTCATGGGAACGAAAGAGCGTATCATAGCTTTGCCAAAATCAATTTTAATAAAATTATCATATTAATCAATGCCCGACTTTTACCATTCCCATTGCAGACCCAATATGTTTAAAATATAACACATTATATTCTTTTTATTTTAAAACTTATTTATACATAATTCTTCTTATTAAGGGATCATATCCATTATATGATTCTCCATTAGCGTTTATTTTATCTTAATAGCATGCAACCTAAATTCAGGGACATGTACCATATTTTAATCATTTTTTTCTAACATGGGAAAATCGTCTCCAACTCACTTAAAAATATAGTGGAAAAAAATCTTTGAAATGCAATCTGACTATATAAAAATAATTCATCTTGTTGTAAGTAAATCCCCTATCTAAAGCACTTTTACATTCATTGTTTAGGAGATATGTAATAATTGTACCGTTTGATTTTTTTGTCAGTAATAAGTTTTTTTTTAAATATCCATAATCTTTTTTTTTTTTTTTTTTTTTCCTGTGGGAGCGTAAATCTTCGCAAGACTTCCGGATAATGTTGCCATGTAATGGCCCTATTCTATTGTTGAATAATGTAGTTGACCTCCGTAAGAGACTTTTTAAAGAAAATTTATTCAATTATTTCTCATTAGCTTCCACAATTGATTAAAAAAAAGAAGTAAATATTTATATGTTTTACATATGTATGTATGTGCAAGTTAAAAAAACCATCTTGTTCCATCATTCTGAAATATCATTTTCGGAGTCACTTCCTTCAGTGTTTTGTTCATCTTTATTGGAATAATCTAAATCTTCTTCTGTTTCAATGTATTCTGTTTCTGTTTGATAAGTTTTCTGGTACAAAACAGCACGAATTAGCTCGAAGCTAAAAGATAATATGATATTGTATTTACAAACCATTGATCCATCATTTACTCCCGATTTTTTCATACGAATCAATCGGTCCCAGATGTTGCTATTACCTAGAAATACTTGGAGCAACCATCCATTCCATTGTGCATATTTTTTGCCTTGTATACCTGCTCTCATTCAATACATTTCGACGAATTTCGAGGGTTTCAGGGGCATAAAAATGTATTTTCATTATTAAAATGTTCCGAATGTTAAAAAGTAGTAAAAGTCCGAAAGTTCTGGGAAAAAAGTCCCGCGACGTATTGACACAGAATCCCTAGTTGTAAGCAATTTTAATCGCCTTGTTTTGAACTATTTGAAGCTGTGTGAGATTGGTCTTCGCCGCATTGCTCCAGACTGGTGCGGCGTGAGCAAAAGTTTATTGGTGCATGAAAGTGAACTTTTTCGACGAAATATTGTGTTAAAGCGCCTAATGCTACCATTCCTCGCATCTTAGCCGAGGAAAGTTACGCTCTCCATTTTAGTCGAGACTCGAGAATTGCTCCGAGATATTTAACTGAGCTTGAGCAGGTTTGTACGATTATAGTATTTTTTTAAATAATTCATTTTTTAGATTTGGGACACGGGAATTTTATGTATGGTGAAAAAGCTTTTAAAATCTGGATTTAAGCCCGAATCTTTATAATAAAATGGCAGGATCTTACTCGTTGTTACTTAGACGTGACCGGTAATTTAGTGCAGTAAGTGCAAACGAAAAACCATGCTTATTCAGATCGTAAATTAAGCCGCAATGATTGCTAATGATCAATCTAACTTGTTTTTAAGTTACGAGCGTGGTTTTTTGATTAAATTTATATCGTCTCGTGCTAGTTTCAAAAGAAAGTTCTTCTAGTTTAGGTTCTTATTAATTATACTAGTGATCTTGGAAATCGTGTTTGAAATTAAATACCTCATGTTACATACACAAACTGCCCAAATATTGTTAATATTAGTTTTAAACAAAGCATGTAAATTTATATTATGTAAAACTTATATACATTTATAGTTTCATCAATAACCAGTTATTTATTAATAAATAATGTATTATATTAGCTTAATTCAGTAGGTCATCTTCGCTTCACTTAAAAACAATTATAAGATGTAATTCACTAATTTCAATAAATCGTTATTTGTAAGAATAAATGCATGGCTTTCGAATAAATTAGGCTTTATATTTAGCTTTTTTGATCTAAAAGATCACCGATGTTTTAACCATACTTACACTTGGTCCCTAGTAATAATGAAAATTTGTGTCTTATCTTTCTTATAAAAATATTTTTATGCACATGTAATGTTCCGCGGGCCTCAACCGACTTCTTCAGCCCCCAATTCGTTGCTTTCGCCGCTAAGGCAGTCCCCGACCGTCACCTTGTTCAGACGCAGGGAACCGCACCCTATATAAAACTCTGTAAATGGTGCTAAAGTGGCGTTGAAACTGAATTGAAGCATTGCAATATTAAGTACATATCATATTTATTATAAGCAGTTTCTTGTAAATATAAGGCATTTATATGAAATAATATAATATGTATTTGCAGGTCTCAAATATTCTTATAATTTCGGCAAGAATATCATCGCAGTAGACTGCCTTTTTTATACTTGCAATTGAAAAACAACAAATGAGTCGGAATCTGTTTTGAAGGCACGCTTGCGCAAATAATATCCCTGCATCCCGCACTGTGCAAAAACTTTCAGTCTCGCGTCATATCAGCTATACGATGTGTGATATTTTTATGACATGACGATGATACATCAAATTTCATTCTGTTGATGTTTTCAGATTTAAAAATAATATGCTTAAATATCCCCGAGAAATGTTTGCGGAACCTGAACTAAATATTATTATATGCCGGGGATTTACTACGAAAGCCTTTATGCAATTTACTTTTGACAGACAGAAAATTGTAAATAATCACCGCCGGGGAGAGGGTAAACTTGTGTAGTTTGTCTCGGTTTATTCAGTGTCTTACCTCGGAGGTTTTTCCAGGGTTCACTTCAGTCTCCCACGTTCTTTCTTACTTGGCTTCCTGCGTGATTTTCCGAGAAGACTTGGCGCAATGGAAAAATTTCTCCACCTCGCCTCTGAGAAATTTTCCTGACAAATCGGTAATTTCGCGAGAAAGAAAGAACTTGCGAAAGCATAACGGCGAAAAAAATATGTGGCATCAACGCAACCCCGGAGTGGAATATTGTTATATACGCCAACGGGGCGTAAATAACGGAAGATAAAGAAGCGATTGTGATTATGTTTTTATTCAGAGGCGGCGCGCGTACGTTGGAGCCCAACTCCGCCGCAAATACATTTACTAACAAACAGTAGCCCATTCATCCACGTGGCGACTTTAAGTAAAAAGTCAACTTCGTATAATCTTCTCGTTAATTTTGTATATACCGGGTGGCAATAAAAAAAAATTGTATACAAACAAGCTTTGAAATACACGATCTTTTGTTCTTGAGCCCACATCAGAGATGTCACTCGAAATTTGTTTTTGATTTATTAATAACAAAAAAATATGGCAATTGAAAAAGCAGATAATGATGTTCATTCAGATGGATTTCAAATAAAATAAAGTAACGATGTAATCTATCATTTTTGGTCAGATTTAATGTGATTTGAGATATTAGCGAAAAATATCAAGAGGTCTTCATAAATTATTTTTAAAAGAGGTTTTTCTAGCGAAATAATTTTTCATGCGGTGGCAAATGATTGCCTTTCACATTGCTTAATTTAATAGATTTTTTCAAAAATTAACTTTATAGAAATTCACACGCTAGTGACAACATTCTAGGGTTTGTCTTCTTCCAATTTTAGGGTCGGGTCAGGTCCCCTCAACGTTGACTATAAGTCAAAAGTAAGTGTCTTTATCCGGAGCAGTTCGAGACATTTCTTCAACACCCTTACGCCGATCCAATCGTGTATATCTGATCCTCTATTTACACGGCTTTAAATTAGAAATATTCATAAGTGAAGCACTATTTTCGATTCACCATCTTCTCCTTCAGTGCGTTGAGCAGTAAGCACATGTTTAGAAGTTTCTTGTATGAGTATCTAAATATTCATAGGCCTGATAAAAAAAATCAACCCCTTATCTCTTTGAGGACAATGAGATAGTCGATTCTGTCGTAACAACATTTGCAAAGCTGTATGCTTTTTCAATACTACGTGAAAAAGAAAGTGACAGAGGCTGAAAAGATCTAAATTGTACACAATTTCTTGTTCTGATTTTTTATAGTTAAAGTAATATCGTTTTGCTGATGATAATTTCGAAAAACACTAGAACCTTGATTAACCTGAATAATTGGGAATAAAAATAGTCCGGATAACGAAAATCCGAATAATCGAAAATGATCATATTTAACTAGAAAAGTATAAATAATTTTTATTTTATACACATACTTTCCATTCTGGATTACCAATTTGATGACATGGACCTATCTAAAATTGAAATGTACATCATTGAGATCATGTTCCTGTTTTACATTAAATTTTAGTCGAATTTTCAATCGAAATTGAATTTATTAGTAAGTCAATAGTACTGATGTCGTTTGTGCACCTCGATGATTAGAGCAGACGAGTGTTTTCTATGTACCGTGTATTTTAAGGAATTTTCTCGACCCTTGAAATACATAGTTTCACTTTTACGCAGTATGTAAAATTCTAAATACTATTTATTCGCATTTTGTTTGGAAATGTCCTGCCTGTTGGTTCATTTTAAAGTGTTTTATGTCACGGCGGGACAGAGTTGGCAGCCCTAGTCAAAAAACAGTCCCGAATTAACGTGCGGTCACTACTTTTCTGCCTCTATTTTTATCATTCCTAACATTTTACACTACGTGTGAACGAGGCATAATGGACCAGATATTGGCAGTCCTTGTATGAACCACATAAAAATAAATTCTTCACAGTAGTATTCAGACAGTATAAAACTTAATATAGTTTTATACTAATGTTGTTCAACTGTGCATTGAAGTTACCAGAATATTAAAGCTTAAAAGCTATGAAATCCTTGTGGAAGAAATCACGACGCTTAAAATTATTTACCATTCATCAAAAATTAATTTAGTGCTATTTTTCTTTCATTATTGCAGCTTTGTAAAATGTATTAGTATAATTAAATTTCTTTAATCAAAACAGAATGGTCGATAAAAACACAATATTCGTGCAAATTCTGCTTCGTTACTCAAAACTTATGACTGCAAGTAATATTTATATTACTAAGTCAATTCGTTAAAGCTATCGCGGTTGAGCTTAACGTTTTCGATTCCTTTTATTACATTGACTTTCTAGCTCAAGAATGAAAGCTTTTTGCTGAACGAGGGCTTAAAGTATTTGTTTAGCTCCAAATTTTTTTATGGCAAACCATCGCAACAAGATAAATTACATCTGTTGTAAAAAGCATGGATGTAAGAAGAAATTGAACTATGCAAGTAAAGGAATTCGAACTAAATTAATTAAATAATTTAAAACTCAAAATCGTAAAGCACACTAAAGTAAGGCGGTAAATATTCAACCGTTTTTCATTTGCATAGCAATTATAGAATTCATAACATAAATTTATTCAATGTATATTAACCCTTTGCGGTCGTTTGTCTACTCTCAGCCACCAAAGCTCTTTTTTACCGTTCCGGTCGTATGTCTGCTCTCAGTTACCACAACAAGGAATTGTACGAATCTTAACTCTATTCATTCATGTACCAATTTATAACTTCTCTGAATCCTCTAAAGTATCTAAGAAATCTTATCACGAAGCAAAACATTGCCCCGACAAATCAGAGATAGCAAAACTCAATATAAAAAAATGCAGTCGTTACACAATTGCCATGCAAAATACCGTGGCTAGTCAGTCACCTTTTAAAAATGAAGAAATCGACAAGCTTCGGAGATCCTTCGCAGAATTTCAAATAAAGCTTTAAAAATTACGTTTAACTGTAATTAGGCTTTCTCGCTGGTTAAGATATTCCAAAATGGCAAAAAGAAAGTCACCGAAAAAAGTGTAGTCGAAAACCAGGACTGCATATTAGAGACTGCTTTCAAAGTTAACACACAATGAAAAAATATATTTTTTAAATAAAAATATGACATTGAAACACATTATTGGGTGGACCCCATCCTAACCCTTGTGACTTAATTTTTCAAACAAACAAACATTTATTGGTCAAAATAGATCTTTTTACAATGTTTTCTGTAAATAATTACACGAAAATATCTTGTTCAAGCATAGATAAATGTTTTTATATATTTTCACGGACCCCCGGTAAAGGCTTCACGGATCTCAGTTTAAGAACCACTGGAATTGATAAATCTTGTTTATTATTCATAATATTGCATGTTATGTATCAGTGCTCTTTCAATGGAAATTAATTCCGACCAGTACGACACCAAATGTTTAAATTTAATACCTCCCCAAAAGGTTAAATCATAACAGAATTAATTTATTGCAATTAAAAAATATTTTTTCTCAATGTGTATACATTCATCATAACCGTTTATTATTTTATCTCAATTCCATATACATAAATATGTAGATTTATGTGCACAAATCCCTCGTTTAAATTTAAATTTGCTTATACAATAGAAAAGTGGAATATTTATATAAACAACAGTGAAATCAAAATGTATAAACTATAGTTTAAAGCTATTAAGAAATTATTATTTTTATGGTATCATATCCGTTATTGGACGTAGACGATCTCTAAAGAATAACAATCAAGGAATAGAATAATTGTTTTCTATTTGCTTTCCATATGTGGTCAAATTAAGATAGGATTATTTAAATAGGAGTTTTAAATAGTAAAAGATTTATTAGTGTAAATTTTAAACTATATTTTTAGTTTTGTTGTAAATTTAGTTCCTCATACTTGGACCTATAAGACTATTAATAATCCCAGTATTTACTTTTTCAGGCCCAGGAAATTAATATTAATCTGAAAAAAGACAATCGTTTGGATTAATTATTGGCACAGCGAAATTGAATTTGAGCCCGTACCTGTATATTAAGATTTCGGTAACTAAACTTCTATAAAATCACTTTGTTATACAAATTATCGTATTTATGAAACCATTATCATGTTGATGTATTTTCAGCAGGTATTCAAATTTATTTTTTTGAGCTAATGTTGAGTAAAGGCTGGTCTGAGCTAAAAAAAAATAATGAAATAATTTTGTTTGGTAAAAATAACTATAATCAAATTAAACAAATATATATTGATATATTCAGAAAAAACTCACATATATAGGTTGAGTATAGTTCTTGCATGTTTTTTTAAAGTTTTTTTTCGTCGTAAAACTTTTATTATATCAGTCAATTATATAATTTTCATTGTTAGCTATAACAGTTTCCTATTAGTTCATAAGCTTATTGTTTATTTATGGACGTAGATTTAGGCAATGTTTCATTAAATTGGATTAGTTTCTTTACCCAAATTTAGACAATGGAAAAAAATATAAAACAGTATTTGGTTTTGAAAAATAAGAATCACATATGAGTATTCAATTTCCAAAATATCTACATATAATGAATATTACTTTGCAAATCATGTGTCATCTTCATAAAAGACTTTGATATATCTATAGAGTATATATAGAGTATAATATCCAGCTTATGAAGATATTATTAAAGTTTGATTTGTCAATATTCAATATCTCTGCAAATTTTCGTCGGCATGTGGTTCATTTTCAAATAATGAATTTCCAGAGTAAAATTTGCCAGGGCATATACAAAACTTTCACTATACACTAAACAAATATAATATTACAAGTTAAAAAAAAGCATAAAAATAATAAAAAACGGCAATAACTTTTGCTCCAGCTTAATAGTTATTTGATCCCAAATGCTTAATATAAGCGTATTCAAATCAAAAATCTTGTGAATTGTGACGTATGTATTCGTTTTTTTCTCTCAATAAATACTAAAGAAGGTTTGTTTGATATTACATACATGAGCGATTACATTGTAGCATGACAAGATTATCTCAATTGGAACTCACGTAAAAAAATGGGAAAACAAAACCCAAATGACAAAAATGGGGACAAACATAAACATATCAGGATATCTAATTTTGAAGATAATTTATCAACTATTTCCTTAATTTGAGTTACGCGAGTTCTGATATTTTTTCTATTATTGGAGGCGCACAGTTCAATCGGCTTTGATTCAGATTTATTTATTTGCACTCGATGTACATGTATTCGATTCCGATTAAAAGCAAAAAATGAAAAAGACAATATTTCAATGATTTCTCTGAAAATCAAAATTGCTTTTCTGGTCTGGGGAAAACCAAAAGCAATTATAGGTGGCCGCTGAACCGAGAGAGCTGGAGAGAAGTTCCTTATCGGAAAAATGAGTCCGTTATATGGACTCGCATAAGTGTGGACGTTCACATTTTTTACATGACTGCTTCTGACCATTGCGAACATTGTAACGCCATTCACAAATATTCATTGATTTTGCCTCGCATTATGCAATAAATGATTTATCCCTCCAGCTATCATTCGTTGGCCATTAATATCTAATATATATTAGAAAAACAACTCTGTAAGTAGAATACTGATCTGCAACAATATAGTCTCCCACTGCAATTAGACGCCCAAAATTAAATCTCCTATAATAAATCTCCCTAAGATTTGTGTTTACGATTCAGTTCTAAATTTAAAGTGTTTAGAGATTAGATTTTTCCTCAAGGCAGCCATCTGACGTTTTTTATTGTATGTTTTGAGAACTAAAACCGCAGCTGTTTTAAAGAAAACATGAGTCAAGGTTTGATAAACCCAAATGTTTTTTTAACTTATTCTATTTAACACACGCGCTGTTTAGCGCGAGTGTTAAAATTTTCCGAAAAGCCATGTAAAATGTATATAAATTTTTTAATATCTTAAATCTTACAAAGGGCTAGATGCCAAAAGGCAGTGTTCACCAACCTTTTTACACATGTGGACCGGTAAAAAAATTGTGGACCACTAATACTGAAATAAAAATGGTTATTCATATCATGTATTTTTAATCTTACATTGGTGACAGATGGACATAACAATAACTAATAAATATACATATAACAGTCCGATATATTAACATTTATCAAAAACAATGGTATTTTTCAACAAATTAATGCGAAATCTGCTGTTACATCTTTGCTAATATATTAGATATTCTTGGCTACAGTGCAATTGTTTCGATTGTATTGAGGACATGGAAAAAAATGCTTTTTTACATGAATAGGTTGTTGAAAATGACATTAATAAATCTATGATTTTACAGCTTACAGATGGATCTTCCACTGTCGTTAAAAACTGAGGCAATGTTAATGTTTTGTATCTGAATATCAGAGTGGCGGCCGAACACAACTATTAATTGTTTACAATTAAAATTAATTCTCTAACAATTAATTGGTTTTTTTTAATTTTTCTTCTAAATTATCATTTTAATTAATTAGTTTACTTTTAAATTAGTATAATTATTCAAAAATAATCGGGAATTATTCCAACGTTACACCTAAAAATCTTAAAATCGGTTCCATTCATATTTTACTATTTATAAGTTCTTAATGTGATATTTGTCTGAATTTTAAAACCGTATTTTTTACATGTACGTGTTCATCATGCGTATTATTTAATTTTCGATGTGCTTATGACTTCAAATGCTATTTGAAAGATTTATCGAGCTGTTTTGCCGAATATAAATGTATGCAAATGTTTTGAACATTAATTTTAATGTCAAAAATGCTTCATAACAAACTGTATTTTTAAATGAATGATTTTCGCTATTATAAAACGCATAAATTTACCAAAAATGTCAATCAGTTATGATTTAGAGCAATAACAAGAGAAGCATTTCAAAATATAACACCATAGGTGAATAATGGAATATAGGCTCACCAATGATTCACCTCAAAGAATTCTCAAATTCATATAGAACCATGCTATGGAATTTATATGCTATGGAAGGAAATATATTTATAATATCTATAAAATTATATATCTATCCGTATACAATCAGTAAGTACTCTTTCAATTCCTCTATTCCCTTCTATATTTTTTTAAATTTGAAGTCAAATGGAAAATTACATCGTTTATATTATTAAATTGTTATCTTTTAGCTCCGCTTCAAAAATCGATCCAAATTTCGAACATTGTAATTAAAAAAAAAAAATCAAATCTGCGTAGTAGTAATTTCACCTAAAAAGTTAAACATCTCAATAAATGCATATGATTTTTTACATCATTTATTTATTTATTTATAAACGTCTATTCAAAATATAATATTACAAGGTAAAATGGTGTATCAGTATACACAATTACATAAAAATGGTTTAACAATTTAAGTCTTAGATTACTACCTACTTACTATTTTTTCGCTCTAAGCTTATATCTTCTAATATTAAACAATTAATAACCTTCGTCATATGCAATCCATCAGGTACGTAAGCAAAAGTAGACAAAAATCTACGTGCAAATCAACAAATTAAATATTTTTTGGTTTTTTTTTAAAAAATCCGGATAATCGAGGTTTTACTGTAGAGTTCAATCTACATAAGCTTATTATTTAAAAGCCACACTCGGTATGTTTTCAATATTAAATAATTTTTATTTTTTTTTTAAATGGTAAATGATTTTTTAAATGGTGAAATAGCAATATTACAAAAATTTTTCAATCTATGAAAGTATGCCCAAGGTAGAATTTTTATTTGTAATTCAATTTGTATCTTTAAGTACACACCATCCAAAAGGTGCAGCTAATGCACAAAATTGAATAATAGCATCACTTTCCCATTATTGCTTTACCTGGGAAAGCCTTCATAACTTGGCGTCACAAAGATGATAAAATAAAGAAAAAATACTTAGAATATATCTTCATAATGATGGGGAGAGCTGCTCTCGTTTGAACTGAATGATAATATTATTAAGTTTATATGAGTTTGCTTATATTTTTTCCAATTTTTAGAATTTGCTTTTGCGAATAAATGATATGAAGTCATTTAAATTTTATAAATGAATAATTTTTCATTGAAATTTACAGATTTATAACTACTTGAATACTGCCACTGTATCGGCAAGTCATGGCAGTTTATACATATATATATATAGTGATATAGCGAAATGAATGATATCATTTCTAAAATGAAGTTTAAATTCTTACAGCTTGAAAGCCTAAATGAAGAAATTTTATGAGAGCGAATTATTACAAGAAAGTATGAGGAGGTTGATATGAAACAAAATGAATAGAGATACTGAATAGCCCCATTTTATAGTCAAAAAAATCTCGGACTCAGAAAATGTTAAAGAAACAGATTCATTTGGAAAAATTAAGTGTAATTTAGGACGTAATATTCATTGAAATATCGACATTTATTTCCATCGAATATAGAATAAATTTAGAGAAAAATTACCTTTCCAGTGTCAATGTCATTATTGTTCTGTGTAGATTTTCTCTTTCCAACAATATAAATCATAATCAGTAAAGATGTTACTATAGTCCCTAACTAAAAAAAAATCACAAAATGGCGACTGTTGTGAAAAAAAATCAGTCAAATCATTTTTAGGCATTATTTTGTCACAGTTTTAATTTCTTTTTAAACAGTTAAAAAATAAATTTTGATATAAATCTGATAAGAAAAATAGAGGGTTGTATAGAAAAGATTTGTACCTAGTTTGAAGTTAATTAATTTTTAAAAATTTGAGATATGATATCAATCGTATTGAAAAAAGTAGTTTCGAGAAAAATGCGTTAAAAGATTTTATTATGGTAGGACCGGCCACGTTGCCGCGTCACTAAAATAGCTATAAATCCGTAAGCAATTGGAATTTTGGAAATTCCTTCGGATAATGTATTTTTAAAAGTCGAAAAATTGAAAAAATGCAAAAAACAAAATCATTTTTTTCACAAATTTAAACCAGAATAAAGGGCGTGGTCGTAATTCAGCGATAACAGATGCAATATGATTTACACAGTTCCAAATTATAATTTTTCTCCAAATTTCGATTAGGTTTGATGATTTATTTCCTATTTTATTAAAAGTATCCCGATATGAATGCTTTATGAAATTAAAAAAAAATGCTTTAACAAAACCGCATAACTTCGAAATCGCACAAAAAAAGGTTTGAGTGTATATCGTTTTCCTTCTTCTTAGGACGCTATACACTTCAGATCAGATATATGTAAATTCCGTAGAAGACTTCTAGAATGATAAAGTTAAGATTATATGAATAGGAATTTTTAATAGGAGATAATCTATGAGCTAGTATTTAAATCATATTTTAATTTTTGTTGCAAAATCGGTCACTTACAGACATCATCGAATGACTTTATTAATTGCCTTAGTTTTTACTAAACTTTATTATAATTATTATTTTTCATTAATGGAGGTTGTGACTTTAGGGTCAATGTCTCCCTGGATAAACAAGCATTGACCATTAATGGTCTTAGTTGATTTTTATTTACATTTTTTAGATTATTTTAAGCTATATAATATAAAATCTTAAAACTAGAGTTAGTAATCGGAAAAGAGATAAAAGAAAAACTATATATAAATATAAAATATACACAAATATAATATACAAATAAAAAAATATACAATACATAAATTTATTTATTTACTTTTTCATTTCCAGAAAATCAGGGTAGTCCTGGATCAAAAGCCTCAACTGGAAATGTTAATATTTCCGGTCTTTCATATTTGTTGCTATGGTGATTTTTCCACAATCCGAATTTCAACCACAAATTTTATAATAAGAGTTTTATAATAACCACTATACCAGCACTTAATCAATCTAGAGTATGTTTAATATAAATTAGAGTATTGTGATAACTCTTGAACTATTTAGCAGGGCTTGATGTAATTAGAAATTCTGAAAAAGTGAATGAAGAAGTTTATAATCAACTTTTGCAATAAAATATAAACTAACAATATTTTTCGGAAGAGTTTGTATATTTATGCGCTTTGAGAAGCCTAAAATAACAAAAAGTTTCACGTAGCGTATGTCGTACATTCTTTGAGGAGATTGAAATTTTATTGCCAAATTATTTTACAACGAATTAAGCTCGGTTGCTGTTAACGATTAAGATCAATATCTCTTCGAAACCAAGGTCTATATTTTTTCAAGGATTTGGAAGCATAGAGAAAAATTAAGCCATGGGTGCGCTACTGAAGTAAGAGGAATAAATCAGCTGTAGATTTCCGCGTGGGTGTGCAGCAATAATTTACTCACTAAGTATCAGGGAAGAGGGAGGTTTTAGACGATCATAGGTTAAATCCTGTCGCCCATATTTTCCGCCCAGACCGGCCTTTTGGTCTTATTTTATTATTGTCGCAACGTTGATACGATAGCTGGTACTGATAGCCACACTGCACCATTCTTAATTCCATTACTCAAACTATGTCATAGTGTACTCTTTCGAGGGTCATATTGGAAAGTTTTCTTCTCTTTTCGGCACGTTACCGTTGGAGCCAAGGGGCAATGCTTCTGGAGCGAATTTAAGCTGTAAACCGAGATATGTTCCAGGAATGGTGACATTTTATTACGGGATCAGCGAAAAAGCCGACCTAGAACGTTTTCTGGTTCACACGTCTGACCATACGGGTCAGTCGTGATAATTTGAGCTCGGCACTATTTGTTAAATATGGTACCAGAGCTTTAAGTCACTAGCGTTCGTCGTGTAACCATCGACCTTTTTATATCCTATAATCTGTAGTGTTTAAATATTTTTATTTATTTTGCAAGAATTACGTTGAAATCATTCCGGCTTGATGATTTATTTATTTTCATAAATACATTTACCATATGAGATATGAATCAAATCATTTCTATATTCACGTATACTTTATGAAAAAATATATGAATGTAAATAATATGCACATTTTCAAATGCACATCATCAATAAAAAAAAGTATGATGCTTAGTTCATTTTCTATGTCTAAATGAGAATAAATTTAATTATGTACAGATCTTCAATGATCAAGTTCTGGTATTGCTCATATATGAATTCCAAGAAATCATCACCTTTTATTAAAAATTCGAATTACATTGAAGTTAACAATTAGAATGGTATTAAAAATTAAAAATCGATGCAGAAAAATATAATCATACAACAAATAAAAAGTATCGATCGATCGTCATCTGAAGAACAACGTTCATTTCAAGTTTTTTGCTAATAAATAATAAGTTAGTTAAGGGATAGTTATAAAATTTTTTGATGTGATTTTAATTACTCATAGAAAACATCGTTAAACATTAAATCTGCTAAAATAATTAAGATTTCTAATTATCTGATAAATTAGAACAATTTTTGACACAAAACGATCCTTTGATACAAAGAAGGCTAAAATTCAAGAAAGATTTACATGCCAAAAACAGCAGCGGTGATGAAAATTAAAACGTCGAATTTCGAATAAATATTACGATTGATATTATTTTGAATAAATACATTTTTGTACATATTTTTTTGAAAGCATAGCATACTTATGTATGAAGATTGAACCGCGTATAGCATGATGTTTTTGTGGAAGTATATATTTACTCGCATAATTGTCATAATTGAGCATAAAAATATTTCTGATCGATCGTCTCGTTCTAGATATATATAAATATATTTCTAAATTGCTAGATCTGTAAAAATAAACACTGAGGCGATAACTAAAATCACGAAAGCTCGCTTAAAGTTTTTTATTGGAATCGTTTACGTCTGATAACGAATTTGGTACTTTAAGAATAAGAAGGATGAGATTGGTTAATCATCACATAAAAATTCTTCAGCCATAAATAAAAATGCCAAGGAAATCATTTACGATAGATAATGGATAATGTTGTGTCTGAATTAACAGATAAAACATGAAATAATATATTTCATATAAGTAATATATATTTTTAGTTACGTTAAAAACGGGTATCCGATTGCGGTTTTTTGGTTGTTTGAGAGGCAAAATTAGAGTTTTTTTTACCTCTATCCGATATTAGATGTTACTAGTAACCATCTTCCCTCCAGTGTTGCCAAAGCGCAATGTTGAGCCATTTTGTTGAGTCAATACAGTGAATTTAAACTATGGTTAACTATGTGATACTCTGACAAGTGGATATTTAAAGCGTTTCTACGAAACCATGAACGACAAAATATGTTATATAAATTATCGAGAGTACTAATTTTAAATTATGTAGCTAAAGGTTATCAAATTTGATTTTTAGCTATCGATATTGAAAGCAGTTTACAAACAGGGTTTAAAAATGCAAAAAAACATAATTTATTTTAACATATTTGGTACACATATAGTTATAAAGGTCGAGCATGTAAAAACCCTTACATATTAATAAAATCGTTTTTTTTTTAATCCAATTCGTGTCGTCATTTAATATCATATTTTTGTCAGAAATGGCAAATACTTTTTAACGTAAATATCTTGATAAAGATTACAGTATAGTAAATGAGATTAACAAAACATAAGTATTATGATCCACATATAAAATTTAGTTCTGAATCAACGTAGTGATTCCCCAAGCAATTAATTTTTATTCAACCCCTCAAGCGAATTTGATACGTTATTCGCAAAAAAAAAAAATAATGAAAAAATATTTATTTCCACTTGTACAAATGCATTGCAAATAAAATTATGGTAAAAAAAATAGATTAATTAAAAATAAACTGGAGTTTTCCCCAAGGAGAAGATAAAACCGCGATATTTTCCTGTTCTGTTATATCATAAAGCCTGTTTTCCAAGATTTTTGTGTAAGCCGAAAAGATAAAAGCAAAAAATAAGGACAGGCTTTTAATTAACTCATTTTCATCACGATATCTGATTTCGTTTGTAGCAAAGTGGGATCATGACGTCATCGGCCATTGAAAATATTGCCTAAGCGAGAAATGCAAAATTATCTTTAAACCGAACATTCTGTTGAGAGTTTAACGACTGAACTATTGGGAAAATTTATTTTAAATATATTATTAAAAATGTTGGTAGTCGTTGTTGAAACATTATCATATTATATGTATTATTTATTATATTATTCTAAATTATTTTCATCAATGTGAAAGTTTCTTTCTGAAGTAATTTATGGCTTATTCAGAAGAATTAATCAGCAGATTAAAATAATAAAGAAAAATCTTAATTGTGCTGGGTGCAATTTTATTTCACAGCCAAGCTGTTGATAAACGAAGCAGCAGCAGAATACAAGAGATTATTTCTTTATTTAAAAGTATCATCTACTTTATTTTTTTTTGCAAATTAAAAAAATAACATCATCTGTTCCAGTTATTAAATTCTTAAATATTTTGAAAATGGTTGAAATGGATAAAAATACATTTGGAAGGTTTATATTATATAGCTTTCAAATGCAGATCGTTGACACTCTGAAAAGAACAAAATTGAATAGGGGGTTTTGTTTGAATAAATTTAAAATTCATAATACCATATTTGTACCTGAAGGTAGTCCCATGTTAAGCGGTTAGACTCGCAACTCAATCATATTGGGTTCGAATCCCACAGGAGATGTAGGTGGCAATCACATTTTTAAAAACATGTATTTTTAAAGCCATGAAAAACCATGTCAAAATGGTCATGTAAATCCACCACTTCAAATAATACCACATCAAAATGATTATTATTTAACCAAGGGGAAGCTTAATTGGCACTGAATACATCCCAATAAGATGAATCCACCAATGAGCCTATATTAATTTCTAACTTTCTTATTGTGTTGTTGTTTTACATATTTGTAGATTGAGAGCTGGCAGCATAAATTGAGAGTCATCTAATATATGTGGATAATTTAATAGTTGCGTTCTGACGTGTTTCTGGAATATCATTATGACAGTCTGTTGACTGAGTGCCGTTGGGTTTGGGAGGGGAAGTGGTTGAAATCTAATGAAAATTCAACATTAAACAATTAGTAAAACACACAATCTTTTAAAAGTGTTGCCAGACTATTTACTGCTTGTTGAGATAGTATCAGACTGGTTCTAATTTGCTTAAACCAATCAGAAAATTAAATCATTTTTCAAGAAAGTAATGCACTACGCTAATAAAATGAATAAAAAACTCTCCTCTAAAATTCACACTTAAAATAAGTTTTCGAAGATATTTTTATTTGCTTAGTTAGAGTTTTTTTTAAAAATATTTACAAGTAATCTAGGTTAAATAAAATAAAATTTTAATTTTACATTATTCGACTTTTATTTTATTTATTTTCCGATGACTAATTTTGAGGTCAAAACACAAAGAGTAATTTATTTCTTAATTAAGTATTCTTTGTCACTTTTATTGGTACTTTCAAAAAAACCCTAATCAGTTGTTTTTGCTTTAAATGAGCTATTTACTAATTAGTGTTCGATCACATTATAATATCACAATGAAAATTAATATGTATTTTGCCTATATTATTATGCTAAAATTGGCCGTGATATAAATATTCAATTTTTTCTTGGGAAAGCTTTGTATTGGTTGCCTAATGTGGTTAAGTTAATTATTTCAATATATTAATTACTCAAATATTTACTTTTTCAGACAAAGATAATTAAGTTTATCTGGAACAAAACAATCAACCAGAAATATTCTTATACTACCGTTCTACCAAAATTTATTTAAATTATCTGAGCTTATATAAAAAAAAAATGGAGTAGTAAAGCTATTTGATACTACTGAGATTTGAAATACATTATTTGTTAAGGATTGATGAATCTATTTTTTTGGTATTTTGTATGGTCATTAAGATACACGATGATATTCTTTAATTAGAAAAAACTCAGATATCTTATTGTAGCTCCCAACTAAGTTCTGTCAATTTCACTTAAAAACTCTAGTTAAATCATAAAATTAGAAAGTACCATAAAAAGCTTTTAGCGGCCGGGAGCTGGTGAAAAGAAAATTACTTTAAACAAAATGTATGGCCGACATAAAAATAGTAGCGCAATGAAAGCTTTTTTATTTCATCTCCGAAAATAAAATGATCTTTCATTACATTCTGGCGGTTATAAAAAATATACCTTTAAAACTACTACTCTTTCATTTTCGGTGAAATCTCGTTCAAAATCTCATAAGTGAAACATTCGTCCAAACATTGATTGCTATGTGTTGCTCGCAACTTTTATCCGTAAATGGGATGTCGTCTTCGTGACAGCTTCAATGCATGTTTCATTTGACACATGAGAACAAGACATGAGATTGGACAGGAAAAAATACATTAGAAAATGGACGGGAGGAAGATTTCTTTGAAGATTTATCTGCCCTCGATGGTGCGTATAAAAAGCGAGTGGCTTAACCCTTGCGTACCGAAGCTGCGAAAACACACAAAGTATTTTCTATATATATTTATCTACATAAGAACAGTTTGAAATTTAAACATTTGAAATTGAACGAAATGTTTGTAATTGTCAAGTGATTGTAATTCTCAAATTTTGACTCAAATAAATGGCAAAATGACCTTGATTAAAATTCCCCGCCCGAGGGAGAACGTGAAACATTTCATTTCCTGCAATGATCCTGTGTAATTTATATTTTAGTTGCGTGTCCTTTATTACACAAACATCCGGCAGATCAACCAGTAAATCTAACAAAAAGCTTGTGTGAATTTGGATAAAATATATTTTTAAAATTACATAAGTTTTAGCGAAAATATTTGTATAAAAATAGTAGCCTAATGTCACCACAGCCTTTTCAAAATGATAACAAATTCATATTCAACATTTTTTGGTACAGATGATGGCAGATATCACAATGTGCTATGTAAAGATCTATTACGTTGCTTTATAAAATCTAAAATAAAGTTATACTAAATACGTGAACAATATAGAAAGTAAGGTTACAAGGGCTGAGGCTAGATGAATTTTTTGTTGCAAAGTTGGCAAACATAGGGCGTGTAGGGGGGATCCTAAAGGTCAATTTTTTTTGTCTTGTGTGTTTGTTGGTCATCCTATTTTTAATTTTATAGAACAATACCTTCGCGAATATCCATCGGAAGCTCGTGAATGTTTATGATAGTGTTGTGATGAGTCAATAACATATCACTAAGTGTATTAGGTTATTGAGAAAAGGTCAAGGTACATATCTAGGGTATAATAAAGCTAGAGTCTCGACAACAGAAATGTCTTGATCTCGACGGCAATTACGTTGAAAAATGTTTTAATACAATAATATTTGTATCCTGTAAATTTCAATTAAACACAAGGATTGTTGATCCTACATATATTAATACACAATGAGCCATTTCAACTTATTGAAATAACAACATAATATTTATATACATAAACACCACATTTAAAATACGACTAAATATATTGAAATGAAATTGCATATTTATTGCGTTTTGCATTTGCTGTCGGCGTAATATTCATATTTTTTTAGTATTCCATACCAAATTCGGATCATTTAACTATTGACAAATAGCAAATTTTCAAATTCAATTTAAAAATTCAAGAATGCCAACGTTAATGAATTGTGCCTTCAAATTTGAATAGCACTGAATTTCATTCACCTCTATTTGTATATGATTAGGTACTGATTCTGTGTTTATCAAGAAAATCGTAGAAAACAAAAATAAACAGTCTTCCAAAGAATTGAAATTTGCAAAACATATTTCAAATCAGTTTTAAGATTTAATTTTTTCCCGCGTATTTTGATTTGTTGATTTAATCATGTTGCAATATAATCGGAATACACTATTTTTCATTTTTATTTTTCAGCAGCTTTTCCCCTAAAAACTTTCTTACATTTCAATGCTGTAGTCTTGTTATATTTATTCGCATTGATATAATCTTTTCGTTGTGGCGTTAAATAATCAACGTACCTCGATATAGTAAGGCACACAGAATATTTGCATTCTGATTTATTGAAAAAAGTGGAAAGCTGTCACTAATTTAAGCCTCAAGATCTTTTCATCTTTGAAACACTATTATTTAAAAAAAAATCTAAATAGGCATAATTGTATTTTAGGCGATTGCGTACAGTGAAGTTAACAGGGCTGTTTGGTTCTAGATATTCCGAAGACACAATAGTTATCCACCCTTAAGCGTTACTAGATACAATATCCAATTTTCAGGCTTTACAATATGTAAAAATTTTAATTATTGCATACAAACATATACATACTTAAATATGCGTTTAAATTTGGCAAATACTCACGAAAACGTTAAGAAGAATAAAAGTGACAGTTGGATGTGGAGATCGCAAGGTGCAGATGTGCCATCTTGATAAATCTGTTGGTCCTAACAGATTTAATTTGGAGCATAAAATATTTCATCCCACATCCGAAGACTTAACATGAAATGAAAAAGGTTTAATTGAAGTAAAAACACTGAATGCAAAACGTGTATTTCGTGAATCATGTCTCAATACGAACTCCTTGGTTTTTACTTAATATTTTGGTTAATTTCCGATCTTCCTTTTAAATTAAAATTCATTCGTTCATCGCAATTTTTGAATGCAAATACACTTGAGTGCCAATAATAAGCTATCTTGGCAATTGATTATTACAGTTTAATGTATTCATAAAATATGAATGTGTATGTGTTTGGGCATATACGGGCATAAACACTTACATGGGTTTTTCTGCTTTCCTTTTATGACAAAACGTCTTAAGCGGAGGGGTTATCCTGGGTCCTTAGGAGGTCGGTTACATTAGGGGCCTAAAAAGGGCGTGTGAGGGAGAAGGCCCCTCTTTATGCTCGGACCATTTTACGGTCTGATGTGAAAGCGTAACCCTATCAGGTACCAACCCCACCTTCCCCTACAGAGCGTTTGTGATGTTTGTCCTAGCGATAAATTTAATATTCTAAATAGGGCAGAAAGTTTTTTCGCTTCTCAATAGGCTATAGATTTATAAGCATAAAAATCAAATAATGCCTTTTTCCTTTGTGATATATTGTCGGAAAATCCGAAGAAAAATGGAATTGATTCCGCGGGCTTTATTTTGAGTAATCGGTATAGTTGGCGAATTATTATTGTTATTTTTGTAGACTCCATCATATATTTCTATTTGATGTATGACGTAAGTCCTTGTTTTATATGTCGCTAAATCGGATAATATAATATTATGTAATATACGATTTATAATCGTCGTATATTATTTTTATTAAATCTAACTTTTATAGGAGACAATACAAAATAATAGTTTAAATTGAAATAATATGATACCAAAAGTGGAAATTCAATCATGGTTAAAAATATATTTATCTTGTTTTCTTCGTGTTTTTTCATTTATGCTCTAATTTTATTATTTTTCAATAGTGAAATATTATTATAGCACTAGAAAATGAAAGCGTTTTAAGTTTTACAATCGAGCTTTTAAAATATCACCATAGTTATTTATTTATGTTATGAGACGAAAGTGGGTCTCCTCAATGCTCTATAAATAGTTTATTTATTATTTAATAGTTATGATGAAATAGTGGATAAAAAGATTTACAAATATACCATTAGAGTTCAACTAGTAACTTGCATAAGCTTTTGACCTATTTTTTTTTAACGATTTTCATAGAAAATATTAATTGTTTTAATCTTTGAAAATTTGCTATTTTTACATTAACATTCGAATCTCATCGGCAAAAAGTAACTTGGACTATAAGACATTGATGATATGGCCTAGCTTGGTCACCTTTTGTCCACTCATTTCCAGAAGATTACCTGAACTCTTTTTCTTGAATTCTTGATTCTGACTTAGCATTGCTGCCTGTCTCAACTAGTATGTGAGAAAAAATCATTGTTTTCTCATATTAAAATAACATGATATTAAATATGTATTAGTATGTTTATTTTAAATTTAAACTTATGTTTAGCTTTAAATTATTACTTTTCTTATGATCACTTTTATGTTGGTAGACCGTCGCCTAATATTTATAAAAATTGGTCGCTCGTAGTGATAAGATATTTGGTCACCTCTGGCGTTGATAGGCAAATATGTAATTTTCAAAGGCTGTGTAAGCGTATTCAGCGTTTTATACATATTTGCACAGTTCAAAAATTCACAAACATGACCTATTCAACAACGAAGTCTAAAAAATTATAGAAGATATAATATTTTAATATATTAAAAAAAACACGACGCTAATGCGGTGAGTACATGTATTCTCTGGACGCACCAATAAGAACCAGCTCAGTATTTCTACGTGATCAAGTAAAAAAAAAGACTTCGTCTTTTCTTTTTATATTGAGACTATATACAATATGTAAATTTATATATCTTCAATATAACTTTTCAGAATAAGATAGTTTTATTTTAATGAACAATCAGAATTGTAACCATTAAAGTGTCTTCAATTAAAGCTAAGATTGATCTATTTTTCATGTGTTGATCAAATTTTATTATTTTTTACCTTGAACTTTAAGAACACCGTATCAATATTAGGGAGCTTTTACGCTAGTAGGCTTTCAGCTTATAGAAAAAAAAACATTTTGAGCCCATCGGCATAAATACTTGGGGTAGGGGGACTTACACTTTGTTCCCGATAATGAAATGAAAATGAACTTGGTAGAAAAGAAGAGAATGGAAGAAGAACACAACTTATAGAGAATAAGGCTGGCTAAGTAATAATTTAAAAGCTTCAGTTAAAAGCTCGACCAAGGCTAATTGATAACAATATTCTCTAAATTAATATTGCAGTATAAAGTGAATTTTCTTATCACCCACTTGAAAGTGCATAAATTAATTATTTATTATATTGCAAAAAGGGATTTAGGTCATTGTTGCTTCGACAATACGATAGCACATTCGATAAATGAAACAAAAAGTTGTAAAGATAACTACATTGATTGACTAGAGATAATTATAGAAAATGGGAAAAAAATTGTTAATAAAAGTTTAGGGAGTTGAGAGGAATGAAGGGGACATGAGAGAAATATTAGATATGCAATAGTTGGGGTAGGAGCTCATATGAGTAATGGAAGAGTTGGGAGAATTATGGGGTTAATAAGGAATAGGGATGGCACATTAGAGGAAATAGTAGAGAGGTGATGTAATAATAAGACTTCTCTGATCGACTTCTTCCTTGTTTTGATTTGGGAATGATTGAGTGAAACTTATTTATCCAACACAGTTTTATTCATCCACCTTTTCAATTCATTAATACTTACATTATTTTACCAATCAATATTTATCAAACGATCATAGCAATTTTTTTATCATCAGGACATAGTATTCATCATCAGGCATCAGGAATGCGATATATTAGTCTCAGAAAATCATATTATTTAAAAAAAAATTCGCGCATTACTTGAAGTTTATTTGCCATAAACCTTTTTTGACATTAGAGATTTAATTTGAAATAACAATTTTCAGATAAAGCAATAGTAGATCATTGCTGTTATAGAATCTAAATATTTTTTAAGAAAAGGTTAGAGGGAAAATGTCGCTGTTGTATGGAACCAGTTTAATGTTTCAATAGAAGAACATGCCTGGATATTCAGTGATTATATCATTTTTGTTTGATAAGACTAAATCAATGGGGCTTCATTTCTATTTCCAAAGACGTCTGCCCTCAAAAAAAGTGTAGAAGGAAACTATGACGCATGTGTGATAATTGACAAAAAATATTCCATAGCACTGTTTTTATCAGTCCACTGCCGAATTATATCAATTTATTCGCGTTAAATCGTGTATAATGACGTATTCCCAACTTAAATATTTATGTATATATCACGATCTTTGATTCATTTCATTTTTCGCTGTTAAAATTCCAAAGCTTCAATTGAAAAACTAAGACGTTCTCTGTCTAAATGTTGCGTAATAGGAAACCGCGTATATCAAGGGCCGAGAGTCAAAGGTCATAATTAAAAGACAAAAAAAAAGTTGTTCAAAAGGGTCCGCAAAAAAAAAATTGTTCAAGAGAGGGTCCGCGGACTACATAAGTTTAAGAAGCGCTGATCTAGTAAATAGTTTTTTTGTAGTTTTTATGCCATAAATACGAAAAATAAATGAACTTTTGCGCATAAATAAGTTGGAAATGTAATCGATCCAGCTCAATAGACGCATGGAATCACGAGGGCTTTTGCTCAAAGCTGCGTCTGATAATAGCCGGATAAAGATATTTAATGAAGACAATCAGGTCTTATCTAATTGTGTTTCTCTAACATTCCAGATAATGGTTTTGGTTCGGGCCGTTTAGGGGCGAGGAATTAGTGGAAAGGCCGCTTCTGCAGATCGTAGCGGAATACCACATTGTCGCATGTTTCGCTCAAGTTGAATATTGTGAGGTTCTGCGATGCATTCGAAGAAAAGGGGAAACGCGGAATTACGGTTGCAATAAAAATTCTAGTGCCGACCTCGGTCGTCTAGATAAGTCCCAAGATTTCATACCACCAACAATTTAATGGTCCCTTGATACAAGCCGATAAAACCAAGAGCGCTCCTGCTTGTCGTTCCCTTTTTAGATTTTTGCAAACAATGCCTTTTTTCAATGTATGTGTACACAGTGATACTTTGCATTTTACTTAATCTCAATATTGAAATTTTAAATGAGATGATTAGAAAAGATTAGATTAGATTACTATATTAAAAAAAAATCTTGAATGCACTCAAGGGCTCGATAATAATCAACTCTATTCAACCAAAGCTTAAATCGAAATCGCATTATTGGGAATTATGATATATTGATAGTGTAATAATATTAAGCGTTAAAGACAATGGAGTTACCCAAACGAGACACTAGTTCCGCAGGCAATGGGAGGATTCCATCTAAAGAAGATTATACTGTCGATTTGATGGAAAATGGTCCGAGTAAACTATCAAGAGAGACTTAACGTTCAACCAGATTAACATATTAGTTATATTTTCTTCAAATGATGCGAAAAAGTAATCTATTGATGGGAGTGGTCAGCACTGACCAATGGAATACTGTTTTTTCTTCTTATTTAAGATGCTTCAAGATTCAAAAACTGTGATAGTTTGAATAACTATTACCTTATTCACAATATATAAATAACATAACTATACAATAAAAAAATTATAACAGATGAAATCTTGTAGCTTAAGATACGATAAATTAAAATTTTAATGAACAATAAGAATTGCTCACAGTGTACCTGTAGGCGACCACATTTTTATAAACATATATACAATATATAAAACCGATCCCCGTGCCACACAAACTGTCATATAAAATAACCAAATCCAACATTATCATAGATACGCGTGTTTTAATTTTAAAAATCATATGAACATATTCACTAATAGAATTAGTTTTAAGTCGCTCTCAAACCATCAATTTTTGTATCTTCAGTGGTGAGAGTGTCGCGTAGTTAAATATCGGTTATCATCTTTCAAAAACATTTTTCACCAAAAAATATGAACTACGTAAAAATATGAACACAAATGGCGGGTCGTTAAATATTCAGGTAATCGGAATGAAACTGTTTATTATGTTTATATGTGCATTTGAATTCCTGGATTTGATGGATTTCAACCAAATGGGAGAAAACCGATAAAATTGCGGAAAAACCCGAGTTCGTTTTGATTTGTATGTTCAATTCAGTAACCACTTTTTTGCGTTAATTGATTAACGTTTGTATTTCATAGCCTTGCTGTATCGCGAAAACTGCGAATTGTAATAAATGCCGGTGCTCCATAATTATAAGTATTTTTGTATGAAATCGTAACGCTGTATTAACATGTCAAATGCAGATGATTGGGGTTGAATATTTGGCTTGTTTTTATTTTTGATTAAACATTTGAGTTTTAATTAATTGTTCAGTAAAATTACAAGTATCCCTTTATATTTAATTACGTTTCAAAATAAGGATAATCTAGTGTTTTTTTTTTTCTAATCAAGATAAAACATCACTCAATAAGTTCGTAGGTTTTTTGTACGAAATTAATAAGCGTTTATGTAATACAATTTTATTCAGAATTTTAATTAATATTCATATTATCATTGTAAGAACCTATATTGTAAATTAAGGAACCAATTCTAAGACTTCATAATTTGAATCTTGTGAAATTTTTATATAATATGGACTATTTTCATTTAACATAATCGATATATTCTTTGAAAATTCTATATTCAGTAAATTAGGATTATATTAAACTTACAATTAGTACAAACAAATGAGGACTCAAAAAAAAGCCTAAAATATTTTTTCATGACCGAAAAAATATGGCCATTTAAGCTATAATGATTTGCTTCATTACAAACCACTTGTCAACTATGCTTTAAAATTTATGTCTTTTCAGTAGAAGGATCTTTATTTAAATATAATTCTAATTATTCGAGAAAGTTTAGAACATTTTTCATGCATTATTAAGAAAAAAGTTAAATATCATCATCATGTCTGTTTGTCTTATTCTTCAATGTATTTTGATTAATCTCAGACGCTTGATCGATAAATTTTTCAGTACTTCTAAAACTCAATAACGTCTCTAAAAAATCAACAACAGCTATCGATAATTTTATCATTAAAATGTTCATACAATGGTGTAACATACAAGAAAAGGAGGCTAACTACTACATTTAAAAAACATATATGTGAATATCATACATATATTTATATTAGGGTGGTCCTTATTTTTTTTTAAAATTTGACCGGTCATCATCTCATCAAATTTTCCACCCTAAAAAAGTATTTTAGTATTTTTTCAATTTTATAATAATATTTAAGGGTCGCTACCAAGGTTTGAATTTAAGAAAAAAAAAACCACTGTATATCACTAATTTATGTGTAAAATTAATGTTTAGATTATAAATAATGACTTTTAATATTAAAATCATATATATTCAGGATACAAGCGTTGATTTTTTTGCATTAAAATATTTCTTTCTGTAATCCTTTAATAACAAAATATCACTCTTTATTTAAGCTGTATATTTAAACATAATAAATTTCTACTATATAATCTGCCCGAATTTTCTTATTGCATATAAACTGAATTTAATTTTTGTTTGCCTACTAATCTGTATATTCGTTAATCCATGTTTAAATTAAAATAAGCTAAGATTATAATTTAATCCGTGATGTTGTAAAACGTCTCAGTATTAGATTGTAATGATGAAAAGAATGTGGGTGGTTGGTAGAAAGGGTAGAGAGATAGCTTATTTTATTTTCATTTTGCGTCCACGTCTCGAAAGTCACATTAAAATAGCCAACTTTAACGGTGTAAAATCACATTCGGGCTTTTTTCTGGGTAACTTTATCGCCCTCCGGTGCTCTTTATTAAATTAAGCGCGGGGTGAGGTATCAATTTAATTCAGTGATTCTTTCACTTGCGGTGCGTTAAAAACACTTATCTGAGGGAAACTTATTCCAAAAAAGTTTTCGTTCGGATACGGAGAGCCACTCACCCTCCCCACTAATCACGATAAATTACTGGAAGATCCGTTCATTCTTTTAAAGTAATACAGTCTTCCAGGGTGAAAGCACCGGAAGGATTCGTTTCGATGCGGCAAGGAAATGAGTCATAGTTTTGGTCCAGATACGTTAACTCTTGACTCTCGAGAAATTAACGATATATATATATATTATAAATATATATTTTTTTTTAAGGTGGTCTTTAGTAATCCATTTTATGGGACTATTGCCAACCATTACGACATGGTTTTTCATAGCGAGTATGTCTTTAAAATGTGTTTGCTAGCCACATCTCCTGAAGACGTCCTTTGAGCTCATGACGATAGTGTTACTAGTTCGACCGTTTAATCACGGGACTATATAATACTAAGAGTATCCAAACTTATTGTCAATATTGTACATAAGCGAGTTTTGGCGATTCGTTCTGTTGAGTTCTCATTTTTCATAATACGTTAATATTTATTTATGACTGTTTTACAAAATTACGGTGTTTATTTTTATCTTGCAATAAACCTTAAACTAGACTGAAGTAAATTTTGAGTGCACTTTTGACAGCTCCAAGCAAGTGACATTGGTTACATTTGGTCTGGTGAACTTCTATTTTTAAATCAATTAATTGGTACAAATTTTATTATGGGTATTATTTATCTCTAAAATAAGGAGCAATTTTGACGTTTGATATTATTTTGGTAAAATCGAAATACTCAAATAACGTCATGCGAGACGTAAGTCAACACAGTTGATTCCTTATTTCGCAAAATATATACTTATTTAAAATATATTTTTAAGATTAAATAATGAAAATTGAAAAAACCTATGTCAGCATAATCAATCAACATAAATTAAATGTGGATATTAAAGAGGCCCATAGTTCTGCAGTGGACTGTTTGTGGCTGCACTATGATGATGATGACGTATTTAAATGGTGAATATTGATCTTAAATTACTTACAAGCAAAGAAATTGTATGATCTCTTTTTTTTTAAATATCCTACGTGTTTGTTCATAATATATAGTCTGCGACTTTAAGCCATGCATAGATTTGAATTTTCCGCGAATTTGAGATTGGTTTTAAGCTTCCTCATTTATTTAATTCTTGCAGAAAGCCCCCGATAATAATGCTCTCCCGTTTATCATTCATGCCTCGAAATTAATTTTAACAGTGTAAGTACCGTTGACACTTTGCCGATCGACATAATTTTGTTGCTCATAATTAAAATGTAATGAACAGCCTTGTGGATCAGTGGATCTTCATTCTGGCGGCTTATTACATTTCCCAGGGTTCGCCAAAAATATTAATGAGACGACTTCGTGAGGTGATCGCTTAATTACACTGAATAGCTCCGATCTACTAGACCACTTCAGAATTTCACTTAAAATGCCTCTTTGTGCTATTTATATTTTTCCAGCGATTTGATGAGCAGTTCTGAAACAATTTTTTAACAAAAATCAGTTTTAATTTTTTTATTTATGGAAGTTACAGGTTGCAAGCTAGATGCACTATTTTTGAATGAAAATTACTTCAATTTCAATGAATATCACTCTAGTATCTCTGATATATATTAACACCTTTTACTTTAAGTTCCTTAAAATACTTAACCGTAAAATTTTTCAACGCAAAAAAATGCATTTTAAACAACTTTTTTTTCATCCTACTGATAGATGTGATTATCATTTATACAAATTTCAAAGCTTGCAGCTTATAATTTTTAGTACGATATAGAACAACATATGTTGTATTTGTTATGGTCTTGTGTAATCTGTCTAGATATTTATTCCTTAGTATACTTTTAATTCAAAATTGTCCATTATTTTATTCGAAGGGAAATCCTAACTGCATGACTACTGGGAAATCGGGAAATTGTATGCCCTTATTAACTGGTTAATAAATTAAAGTTCCTATATATAGTTATAATAACTTGACGCAAGACGTATTCAGATGAATACGTGTTTTTGTCAAGCACAGAAAAACCGTCGAGTTTTTTTCATTTCTTCAGATCATATCAAACAAAGAAGCCCATATTACATGAGATGAAATCGGGGTAGAAAAAATGTCTCAAGACACATTATCCTTGGCGAGGTTGTTTTAATTTGAGCAATGGCCGCTTGTCGGTCCTGTTTAATCCACGATAGTATTGTTGTCGATCTCAGATATGGGACAGAAGCACCAAGAACGGGACGCAACAAAAGTGTACCTACAAGGCAATAATGGCAAAGAAATGTTTCGCTTTAAAACACAGATAGGGCAGGTACGTCGCTCCAGTAGCTCCCTTCATTCCCTGGACCACGCTAATGTACCCATAAACCGGAGGTATTACAGCGTCGTGAGATTGCGGGACACGATAGTCTGCACAAGTAGCACTCCCTGTTTTATATAACCCCCCCCCCCCCCCCCATCGTCGACAGAGTGAAGTTCACCCTGATCCCTAAGGTTTTTATATGAAAAGCCAAGAAGACTTACCCAACACTACTTAATACGAGCGTCAATGGAATCCGATTTTGATTTCTTCATATTTCAATATTTTCAATTCCAAAGAATTATCAATCATGATGGATTACGCCAATATTGGTTGATAATTTTTGTTCAATTTTGCGATTGCCTTGTGATGTTTGGGAGAAAGAAAAAATGGTATCATAAATATGCATTTTTAGCGAGTTGTCAGGAAATTCTTAGTGAAGGTCGTCAAACATCACACGCCGGTCATAACGCATATGTTCTTCAATTTTTTTGTACAAGTTCATCAGAAACCACTGATGGTCTCCCACTCCTTGTCTCGTCGTGAGTATCAATACGACCTTCTCTAAACAACCTATTATTAACTTCCATAAGCTTCCAATGGATATTCGCGGTGGTATTGTTTTACAAAGTAAAAAAATCGGATGACGCGCAAATCTCTCACAGACGGAATGTGGCGGAAGCGAGCGACGACCTCTCCATCGGAGGAATTTACTATGACAACAAAATGGTCGACAAACACGCGGGATCAAACAAACTGACTGTTAGGATTCCCCTTCACGCCAGATGCACCAACTTCGAAACAAAAAAGTCCCCCGATCTCAGGAGCCTTACTTTCTAGATGACCCTCGTTTATATTTATAAAAAATATAAGAAGATATAGATGTCTCGATATTTTATTCTCTTTTTGGGGAAAAGAGATCTTCAAAATTGATTCCAGAGCAATTATTTATTTGGCGACGTCACATATGAGACTTTCGAATCGAGAACGATGTAAGGAGATAGAATACCATATGAGCATATTGATTCTTAATACGTATTGAAAGTCTGTGCATTTCTCGAGTTCATTTTATGAATACGTATGTCAAAATAAATTATTTTTGTGGAATGATATTTTTATCCAACAGATACATCCTACTTTTATATTTGACAGTAGTTCTCTACTCAAGTCAAAGCTTTTTTACCATCGGCAAAGGAAAAGAAAGGAGGCTTTTCCATTTGATCCATTGATTCCATTCCATGATTTTTTATCTTTTACTTCCGAAGATTTTTAGCCTATCACTGAAGCTTTTCATTTGGGGTATGGAAAACAGAAGCATGAACATACAGACGTGACTCTCAGAACTATATCAAATCGACCAGCAGTTTTAAATATTTTTCTAATATCACTATTATAATACGAAGTTATCATGTTCAAATATAAGTGAATTTCTTTGTAACAATTGCAAGTTCAATCTAAAATTTCTGAATAAAAATAAATGACCGAACAAATATTTAATTTCTATACAATAATAAAAGCTCAAATAAGCCAAAAGTTTCTCTGACTAATAAGGCAACCTATATATATTTTTCAAAAAATATATTAAATATAGTGTATTCAACCGAACAAAAACCTTCATATATTTATATTATAATAATGCGTTCGTAACATAAAAATATTATTTACATTGGTGGTTTTTTTTTTTTTTAAATCGGTAATTAAAATATATTAAGCTTATATGAGCTTGCATTAAATTTAAATTTAGCTTATGGTTTTCGATCAGATTCAAGGAAGTCTTTTAGATATTATACTTGCAGCAAAATATTTAGATCTGATATGATCTTAATAATTATGGAAGAATGGAGATTGGTTTAAAAATACAGAATTTCTCCATGAATTTATTTTTCATCTTTGAAAACAAATACAATATATTTTTTGTAATAAATCCTCTGTATTGCAGATAATTAAATTACCGCGGCAATCAATTTCAATTTATTAGACAATAGATTGAGGTTCTTGCAATCATGCGGTTTCATGGGTCCTTAGGACGATAATAATGTTATGGAAGTACCTCAGTACATTTACGAAGTACTTAAGAAAGGATACGTAGATCCTAATTGACAACCGATGCTTTACAACACTAATGCGATTTTAAGTCTTGATATTATATCAATAGAACAAATACATTAATCGAGCACATTTGCACTAAATATCAAACATTGCGATTGATTTGCAGATCGAGAGGCTTTACTGAAAATTGCACCGCATTTAAAATGTATGATACATTCTCTATTAACGTTGGTTTATAATACATGTTATTTTCTTATTGTACGATATTTTCGTATTAAGCTCATCTCTGCCAATTTCAAGAATGAACAATTCTGCTGGATTTTCTGAAACATTAACAATGAAAATAATTCCGGAAATTATCCATTGCTTCCAATGATCAATTATTGGATAATAATAGTGAATTAACATAGTGGGACTTGTCAATAATACTTAATACCTTGGGGAAGTTTTCAAGCGCAACATGGTGGACAAATATAGTTTGATATTAAACTAAACTTAAACTTCTTACTTTCGTGAGGCTTCGAAAGCATAATGTACGACCCCTTGCCTTGAAAGCTATCGGCATGTCTTTAAAATGTAGGTGTATAAATATACATAATTACATAAAAATGGTTTAACAATTTAACTCTTAGATTACTATCCTTATCTTAATTACAATCATAAATTTTAGTTACTAATAAATTTTATATAATATGAAAATAGGAAACTTAAAACCCCTTAACGACATTCCTTAAAAACTATTTTAAAAACTAAAAAATAAATAATTTAATAAATCAATAATATATTATTCATACATCACGCATTCATGACTATCCACTATAGTAAAATATGTTTTGGCATTTTGTGTACGTAGTCGATTAGTGTGATTTGGATTTTTTGTGTAAAAACTGTGTGTTAGCTGATGAAAATATTTCTTTATAAAAGGTTAGTTTTATTGTGAGAACGTTTAAGATTAATATATGGAAATGTGTTAAAAGCAATTTTTATGGCTTTGTTTTGTACGATTTGAAGTTTATAATAGTTGGTATTGCATATGTTGCTCCAGATTGGAGCGGCGTATGTGAGTGTAAGTCGAATCAGCGTTTTGTATAATAAAATTTTGTTCGAGGCCGAAAGAGCACTGCGCCGACGAAAAATGGAGTGCAGCGCCCCCATAGCTGCTAATCCGTGGACTCGAGCCACCGACATCTGTGCTCCCCATCTCAGTCCTCTGGCCAAAGTCACCCCCAAGGATTTCACTTGGGGTTTCCATTCGATGAAGCTAGACCCGACAACTATTGGATCAATTTGAAGATTTTTCCGTTTCATAGAGGATAAGATAGCTTTGGTTTTCGCTTTATTTAGTTTGAGTTTCCAACGATCGTAATATTTGAATCAAATATTTTTATCAATTGAATAATTATTTTAAATGGGAGATTTTTGATGACTGTATTGTCTATAGTGTCGAAACCTGGGGACTTCTTGCATTTGAGTTGTCTGATTATTTTTAAAAGTTTCAATGGGTGTTACCAGTTTGAATTGATGTGCTTTTATATTTAAGTTGTCATGGGAATCCCTAATCGATTTATCTACTATTTTAATGTTTTTGCTATTACTCATATTCTATCCTTACTTTACCATGTACGGAAGGCAACGGGAAACCACCACATTAAAATCCTTTCCCTAGTAAAATCTCCAATGGAAATCGCCTACATCCGATGTTTCGGATATGACACATTAAGAAGAAGAAAGTAAAAATAAAGTTAGAGTGAAAATAATAAAAAAAAACAAGAAAAAAAATATTCAAAGTATACAAATAAAAGGTAACAAAGGTAAATTATCTAATTTTGTAATTTCACTCATATAATCTATTATTACATTGCAATATTGGGTGTCTGGCATAGTCTTGCAGGCATTTAACTTTTATGTATTTTTTTGAGAGCGCAGCAATATCAAGAGAAGGATTGATGCGATCCTGGAGGAGGCAGGTCGGTCTAGGCTATAGTCGGGGACCATTTTAATAACAAATCGCCATTAGTTGGCTCGGCGGCCGTTTGTCGACCATAAATCACATTCGGTGTGTGTGACGTTTAACACTCGGTTTATGTTATCAGGTTACTTGGGGAGGCCCATACATCAGTATCCCTCACACGTATGCCACGTACAGCGGGTGGCTTCCACTGGTATGCGATAACATTAAAATTAATCTTTGCGTGTATCCCGAAAACGGTGGTGCGGGGGCGACAGAAACGTCATCCTCGGGAGATAAACGGCCTCTGACCGCTACCAGGCTAAATAATATCTCTTGGCCAGGGGCAACCCGACGCGCGCCGCGGACCGGGAATAACCCGTTGCTGGATTTCAAGCCCAACTTCCGAAACCACAGACGCAAAGTTCATCCATTACTTATACTTCGACCGAGAAGAAACTGCTTAAAATTACTCATTGAAGTTATGGCACTCTCCTTAGCCGGAAATCGTGCTAGTAAAAACAGGGAAGGGCTCTTGAGCAAGAACGAATCGGTTCAAATGCTCTTATCCCATTTGCTATCTCAACAATCTCAATGTTTCGTTTAATAAACCATATTTTTGCACTTGCAAATCTATTTACTAATAATATAGGGTACCTAAATAAAATCCACTTAATCAATTTAACCAGAAAAAAATCATCTTTAATAAAATATATTAAAACCAATACTTAAGATATTTGAAGTCATGGACTGTTCACTTGGCCCTGGAAGCTTGAGTTTCCCCATGGACTGCGACAATGCTTTGCTTCAAAAGCCACTCGAATCACGAGGAGAGAAGCTAGAGCGACTAAAGAAGAAGTCTACGATGAAGAAGTATGTACCATGTATGGTCCGGGCATTGCTGATTAGTTGAAAAGGTAAATTTTCTATGACTTTTCATCTTAAAAAACTTTAAACGTGTTTTTCTCAAAACGACATTTTTGCACCTGGCATAGGTGATTTTTAAAAAATGGCTGGGCGTATCAGCTTCAAAATTAAATACGATATTTATCACTATTATGGCTATCATTGGTGCCTCCAAGTTGTTGATATTTTGATTTTTCAATTATAATTTCACCTCATTTATGGTGCAAAAAGTGTGTTTTTCTCTCTCTTTTACAAAAAACGCGGCATTTTTGTTAATTTTCGATGAAATAAAAAAGTTGAGGTACGGACGATAGGGGCCTAGATTAATAAACTTTTTCGATTTTCTGTTTCAGATCACCAGGAGAGCCAAAAGTACCTGCACCAGCAGAAATTTTTTTTTATTCGCTTGATTTTTTTTATATATAAATAAATAAATATTTTTAATCATCAAATTTTTTCCTTCTCCTTGAACATATCATAGAAAAAAACAATTGAAAATATGCTTTTTTTTACGCGTTCACATTGGAATCCCTTCATTCATTCAATCACTGATGCTGTGTGCGTACAGAAAGTATTTATATTCGAGAAATTAGGGCATGATCAGTTTTAAATCTACAATATGTCATATCTCAGTGCTCTAAGGATTAAGATAACAATAATTTAGCACTCGACTCTATGCGAAAAGCCCATGAACCGTCAGCTTAAAAATTGTATGGAATTGGAGATTCACCAAGTCAGTTAAAAAATAGTTTTTGTATGTTGTATTATCAATTTAAATAAACCGTTCCATCAAACGGCGGTGCGTGATAGCTAAACACTCCAAATTCATGTACTAGAAGTGATTTCATCAAGGAATGGTTAATTAAAGCTGCACAAATTCTTTATCCGAAAAATTTTAAATCTTTTTAAGCAATCGCTTAATATCGAAATACAGTTGCAGAACGAATTACTGATAAAGTCGCCAATTTGATTTATCAGATCAAAGCAAAATCATTTAGTTTCCAAGATTTTCTATTTCCTGTGACGAGAGTATAAACATTGGGGGCGTAACTCAATTCGTGCTTCCGACACAATTTTCAATATTTATGAAGAATTATTGGAACTGGTTTCGATGCGCAGCGCTACTACGGAACAAGCTATATTTGATCGTATTTATAAACTTGTGTAAGATACAATCTATCCCTGGCAAAATAAACCTCCATAGCTACAGATGGTGCTGTTTCAATGACTGAAAAAAACAAGAACTTTGTGGCATTACTACAAAAAAAGGCGATTTTTGGCGGATCCAAAATTCACCATACGCATTGTTTTATGAATTAAGAAATACTATCCACGAAGGTAATTAGCACGAAAAATGTGTTATCATATATCTAAAAAGTTATTCATTTCTTTAGATCTCAAGGTTTAAATCAGCAACAATTCTCCGCTTTCTTAAGTGAATTAGAATGTGGATATTTCAGTCTATCTTACTACACCGAGGTACGTTGGTATAACTTATCAATGCGAGCAGTTATTTTCACTAATAAAAGGGCACAGCTAGATCCAGCATAAACGATGCTCACCTTGGGTCAGTTTTGAAAGTAATCACTACTAGCAGAACTGCCCCTGAAGTAGAAAATATAGTAGCAGAGAAGAGATGTCAAATGTCAGGAAGAAAACATTAAATTATCTTTTTTTTATTTCTATATCAATGACGGATTTACCTCTAGATGTAAATTCGCCTTTTTCGCATACTTTCGGACCGTATAATTTAATGGATTTAAGAAAATGCTCAAATAACACGTACATCCTTTGAAATACACGATATCCTTTTATGCTGAATGTAGAAACCGCGCTTATCGAGAGCCGAATGGGTCCAGAAGACTTAAATTTATATATGAAAATAAATCTAAATTTCTATGAAAATTTTCATAGGAATTTAGATTAAAACAACCATTAGAATAGTAGCTTGCCCTTTTTATTATATATTATAAAAAACGCAGCTTAATCTTTTAGCTTACAATTTCCGTTAAAAAATTGAATGAATGCAATGCATAAAATTAACCTTTTATATAAGCTAAGAAGTTTATACTTGTACCATGTGAAATTCGATTTGATAGCAGACTAATTTTTATGACATTAGGTTTTTCAATTATGTTAGTTTATTTTCATACTGTGTATTTGTATTCGAAACTCTATAAAAAGTGTTAAATTAATCTTAGGCAATTCCGGTGCTTCAAAAGAATTCTCATTAAATTTCTCAAATAAACAGTTGTTCAATGATCGAACTTGTTCATCGTTTATTTTTTAAAACGAATTCGTGCAATTTCACTCAGAGAGCATACTATAGAGCAATAAGCAAAAAGCTGAAATACTAACTACTAACTATTCCTATTAAGAGTTTAAAAATAAATTATTCAAAAATATACCACTCAATCTTTATATTAAAACCAATTTTAATTTGAGTTTAGAGAATTTTCAGCTTCTAGGATTACGACCTAAAGTATTCAAGCTATTTTTTATTGACAAGGCTAATTAATTTGTCATAAAAAGATTTTTAATACAATAAACTAAGCATGGGATGTAGATTTCATAATAAACGGCAAAGTCTGGGATTGCTTAATTTCAACATGCCTTAAATGCTTAACAATGAGGCTAGACGCTTTTCGTCAGAAGAAAAGCATTATGTGAAATTTGATAGCAGGTTGTCAACAAATAGGTGGAATTCAAACCCATCTCCATTCATCCATAAGTAGAATCCTTTATGTTACGCATGGGTCGCGAACCGCTCAACCAAATCCCTGGCCTTGCAGAACAACTTGCTTGGGATTCCAGGACCTCACGGCCGACCGCACACATTGTATCAACGCGATTTATCTCCGACCACCCTGTACATACGAACCCCAACTTTTCTGATTCCGTATCCTTTTAGATGAACGATAATTCAGTAATTTCATCATGAGTGCATTTATATTACAGGTTATGTTTTGATTACCAAAAAACTCGATGTGGAACTAATTGGAGTATTTTGGAAAAAAGCGTCTAATTCAACATCCTTTAAATGGAATAGATTGGAATTCAGTAAAAGAGAAATACAAAAATCGGATTTTCCCTGCTCTGTTCTAATCGAAGACCTGCAACAGAAGATAATTCGGTTTGAAAAGAATTAGCCACTAGCCCTCCGAAGGCTTATAGCCTTTGGGCGTACTTAAGAGGTTTATCTTTTGGCATGTATTTCATGTGCCCTCGACCCTTGGACAAAGCCTCATTGTGTTGAAGAGAGGAACGTGTAAAATATGAAATGGAACTGGAAAGCTAGAGAGTGGAGCTGATCATGCCATAGCACTCACATGTCAGTCTTTTTTCAATATAAAAGTCGGACAGATGTATAGAAATATAAATTATTTTTCAAATAATTTTTATTTTCTCATCTTTCATAACAACAATATGTATATATATATATTGTTGCGTTTAAGCCCCTTGCCGTCTTCGGGGGCCCGCAATCTTCGTCGCAGCTGCCTCAAGCAGACCACCACGAGGGGCGTCTCGAATCGCGGGGCGCTCCGGAGGCCGGACGCACCCCTGCGCCTCTCATCTCGGCCCAAAGGGCCTCGACGAGAAGCGAGGGGGCTCCGCCCTCAGGGGTGAAGGAGCCCCGCGGCGCCGAGACAAACTCGAAGCATCCGCGACGGTAAAATGCGTATACCTCCGCCGAGGGGGCGATTCTTTATCCTCGACCGCTCATACGACGACACCAAAAAGGAGGAAACCTCAAAACGATAGGGAAACAATTAAAACATGATGAACTTCGTTTAATAAATTTTATTTACCATTTTGTGATACGGCAGACGATCACGACGCAGAGGCTTGATGATGGAAACGTAGCACGAAATTGGCGGCAAATGAGCCCCCAATAATCAACACGACTGGTCCCCAAAGCGTCCAGAACGGAATAGAAAGAATTAGCTCGGCCTACCCTTAAGAACGGTTGAGGTCCGAACGTAATTAAAAACGGCCCGCTTTGACGACCAAAAATCGATATTAAACGACGAAATTAATTAATTTATTTTTATAATCAATAAAATCAATCGCAAATTATTCCCACGCTACAATATATTTAATAATTTAATACTTAAATAGGATTAAATATTTATATAGTGATTTAGATCTTAAAATCGTACAGGGAAGGTTCGGTTATAAATCTAGATTATGTAATAACTATTCACCGTACCAACACATTTAGGAAATCAGAAATATTAATATTTTCGATCGATCATTCCCTGAATTCCTAAAAATAAAAAAAAGTATGTACTAAGGCAATTAAAAATGACGTGCAACGACGCTAATAATTGATTTCATTAACAATGAAAATTAATAATTCAAATTTATTAGCAATAATTTCACTACTCATTCATAGATCTTCTCCTACATAAAAATATTATTCAAATAATTATATCTTAACATAATCACACGTGGAAGGCAAATGGGAAACCCTCGGGTAAAAAAATATTTTTGGATATGGCATCTTAAGAAGAATAGAATTTTAATACCCAATTACTTGTGTATTTATACTTTCTTCACGACAAATTCTTTATTTTTTTTAAATAAAAAGTTCAAATGATATAACAGTACATAGTAATTGTTCAAATAAATTATGATATTACAAGACATTATAATATTAATCGATTCTGTTCTTTAAAACAAAGAACAATGTTCATATTACTAGCATGCTAAACACACACATACATACATATATATATATATATTATTGCGTGGCATAAAAGCTCAACTGTCTCTTTAGCTTTTGGATTTCAAAGCTTAGCAGTATATTTTAAGTAGAATATTTAATCATGCTACATAACTCAAAGAAGCGTAAGCAGCATAATTTTGCTAAGAATAATAAGGGAAAACATGAATTCATTTACAATAGAATATCTAAGCTCAGCGTATAAAATATTTATGTATTAAGACAGCACGCAAAATAATGATTTAATTTATTCATCGATTTATCATCATAGAAGCAACAGCATAAATCGCTAGGTTTTATTAGATTTTTTTGTATAAATGTGTGGGATGCCGCCACTGCCTACATAGCCACTGCCTGTCGACATATTATCTTTTGTATCGTTTTGAAGTCATCGAACTAGAAAAATAAATCTTTAGAAGAAAAAATACAAAACTCTCATGTTATATTGAGGCAATGCTCGAAATGCTCGGTCTAAATTCTGCTCTGGGCCAGGGGCCGTCAACCTTTTGAGTCGGAAGAGTCAAAAATTACAATTTACAAATTTCAAAGTGTTTAAAGAGCCACAAAATTTTTCTTGCCAAAAATAAATAGTACTCTAATAAATAAAGTTTTTCGATAAAAATAACTAAACTATTTATTCATATATCATCATCATCATAGTGCAGCCACTAACAGTCCACTACAGAACTATGGGGCTCTTCAATATCCATTCACAGGAAGGGGTTACATCCATCTCGTCTGTATCATACATTCACCTCCTCATTCGCTCAATATTCGAGGTAGCATTACCACCGAGTTTTGTTTCGAACGCTCACCCAACGGGTATCCTGAATGAACGTATTGATAAACGCTTTCGCAATCGTCTCGATAGGGAATGTGGAAGGTTTGTAAAGTTTGAGTAGTTTTCTTAGGAGATAGTGGAAAACTGCTCTAGACGACCTTTTTGACTCTACTGAAAAGGGCTTTCTGGAGTACAAGAAGTTCAGTCCCCCTTTTCCTCGCTAGGGAGTTGCCGGGGTAGGGCGAAGACAGACGTGATGCTTGAGTGCATTTCGGATTTGCTCCTACACCAACTGAGGGTGTTTCCCCGTCACCGTACAACTTACCCGAGCGAATTCGAGACTGAGTGGTTTCGCCATCATTTCAGGTTGCTCCTCTCAGTTCGGCGATTACAAAGCGATATAGAAGTCAACGGAAGACAATTTTGTTTACGTTGCCAAGTGAAGTTCCTCATATGCATCCCTTCGAGGCCGTCTCATTGATGTTCTCCTTGTCCTTGTTCTGTTCCTAAAAAAATCTTGGTTCCGAACCGATACGGTTCATCATGCTTTATATTTTTGGATAGGGTCGACTATGTAAGAGATAGCGAGTGATAAGCAAGCTATGATTTGTAAAAGTAGCAATGAATAGTAGATAAACTAAGCATTAGTTTGCTGTTAAAAGAGTATTTTAGTATTTACTCTGTAAATGTGTATAAGTCAAGTGGCCAATAGTTAAAATACATAAAATCGTATAAGCATAGTAGTTAGGAGTAGTCAGATGTGGTTAGGCTGCAAAGAAGTATTAGTCAAATTAGCAAAGGGTAATTATGTCGCATCAAAATATTCGAACTTCGCCGTTTAGTGTCGACCGGGCACAATCAAACAATATTTAATTGGTCAGACTAGGAGAAAACTGGAAAAAATAGACAGGTCCATATCAACAAAATTAAATGATTACGTAGTCAAGATTGTATTATGGGAGCAGTCGAAAAAGCATTTTGGCGGTCGGACCGCGAGCCTAGTTGTGCAAGTTTGTTTTCTGGTCCCACTGTTCCCACGTTTATGTGACAATAGAAAATAGATGTGTGCGAGTATTTGTTAATTCACTTACCTTGGAAGCTTGGATGGAATATATTGTACAGATAATATGAATGTGAAACTTCGTCGTAAAAATGAATATCCCTATTTTCCGCAACGGACTTTGCATGTTTGCACTATAATGCTGATGTAGCATTTAATATTGAAATATGTAATCTTATTATGCATAATGCATTAATCGCATGCATAATAGGAGTGTAAAAAATATTGTTGATATTGTTGGATGAATAACATGTATCAAGTGGAAATTTTTTCTTTAAAACTTGTTTTTTCTTTAACTTATATTTTGCAAAACACATGGATGGATAACAAATGGAACACGCTGAGGACAAGTAACTTTGGTGATACAAAATCTGAAGCATGGTAGTCAAAGGTTTCCGCAATAACAACGTAGCCCCCATTAGTAAATTATCTTTATAAAATATAAATATTGATTGAAAAATTGTGTGCGACGTTCGCACTGTAAAAGTGAAACTTCTAAGCTCCTGCGAGAAGTTGGTTTTATGCATTGCTTTTTTTCATTTTTAAACGATTTTTTAGTTAAATTTGGTAATTAGAAAATGAATTTATGTATATTAAAGTACACAAACATCTTCTGATTGTGTTATACTATGTATACACATAGTATACGAAGCGCATGGACGTAGCTTGTTTATGATGTATACGACGGAGAGAATAAAAATGATTATTCCATAAGGAGACATAGTTTCAATATTGTAGGTATAAGATATTTACATAATAGTTCTCAAAAAGTGTTATAAATGTCGACAACGACATCGTTGCGATAGACTACCGTTTTGTTTACTCACAATATTAAAACAACAAAATGAGAAGGAATCAACTTTGTAAGAATACATTTATTTGGACTGTATTTGGTAAAATGTTTTTTTTCCCTTTTTTGTTAGCTTAATGGTTCAATAAAGCATTCGCAGAAATATCTGCCCAAAAAAAAAAGAATAATTGTCCCAAAACGCAAAATTGCCTTCTTTACTTAACGCATTTATACATGAAAAAATGAAATATTCCAAAGATGAAAATTTTAACTTTTTATATAACAAAAGGGCACCGGAAGTCGCAGGGCAATAAAGCAGGGAAAGCGGTCGCGGCCCGGAAAGAGATCGCGGTCCGTATGTTTCAGCTCTTCCTCTCCTATTTTCCCAGGCCTTTCCCAACTGCTTCCTTTTTATTACGTTATCATATTTGCAACATAAATTAAAATTTTCTGCCCACATGGCTGTAGTCATTTTTTTAAAATCTCCATTATTAAAATCACAGCGCATTAGTAACGAAGTCGTCAAAGCGTTTGGCTCTTTTATGATATGTGCCAAAATTAGTTAGCAGTCTTTTTTGTCCGAGAAAGCCCTCGAAACTCTATTAGTTTTAAATTTGCAAGTGAGAAAACGTGATGTGGGAATGAATAGTGTTAAATCTCCGACCTCTTACGTATGGCTCAATGTAAATAATCTACATTTCTTTCACTACAAACACTGAAAACCCCTTAAAATATTTTAATAGCTCTATAAAAATACCACTTCTCTTCGTCAACTTACACACTTTTAATCATTTTATAAAAAGTCAGTATGTATAATTTTACTAGAATTATAGACAATTTCTTTGTATTTGCAAATTCGATTCATCAGTCGAACTTCAATTAACGAACACTAATACCGGCTTTTTCTCTATATAAATCTCCGTTTTTTTGCAGCGGTCCCTCTATTCCCCTACAAAATGGCGTTGTCAGTTAATAGTGGCCACAAGATTTCCGTGTCCAACCGGTCCGAATTTCGGACCACTGACACAACGAATGAATGGCTCACAATTGGACGCCATGCCCGAACATGTCAAAAGCTCGAACATGTCTGCGTTCATGAACGGATCTCCGCATGGACACTCCGAAGTTGTTGAAAGCCCAAACCTAACCAACGAGGCTCTAAATCGCCCGTGTCCTGTGAGGAATTGAGACGTTCAGTGATCCGGGACGACCCGGCGACATCTCAACTAGGAGAAAGAAAGCCGATTGTTTAATTAAATTATTACATAGAAAGTGCTATGCAAAATCCTTGAAAACTTTCATGATGCCAAATAAAAATAGATTTTATTAGTTTTTTTGTTAATAGATGTATGAAATATGTATTATAAATAGTCAATCATTTGTCTCTTTTCGACATGGAAATGCAAATAATAAAGAGGAACTTCAGGAATAAAAGGGGTTATAAATGCATTCATTTCATTGAATATTAATAGATAACGGCCATGAGAATGTTGAAAGAATTTCATACACGTTGGGTAGTCAGTAATAATAAATGCCTCAAATAGTGATAGAAATGCCTACTGAATACGTCTATAACCCTCCGCGATCGGGTTGTTTGTGGCGAGCACACGTGTCGCGTATTTTAGCTCATCATCATTCCTGACTCCACAGGTGCCATGAGGTTATTAGCTTATACGGTGGCATACCTTTCGGTGACCCAACCTGCACTTATTACCTCTTTACCAATGTCATATATTACTGTCTTATTAAGCCAGGGGTGCAAAACAACCAACAGGAATAGTAGATTAAAAAAATAAAAGCAAAGTAATGACAGCGACGCTATGGAAAATTCAAGTGCTTTTCGTTGATAACAAATATAATGTGTTAATATCCTGCTCAGTCGAATCAACAAGAGGTTTGATCAGTAGCAGCCTTATTAAAAACATGTCAAAGTCAGCAATGGTTTCATAGAAGCGAGAAGATTTCAAGTGTTATAAGTGACCGGAACAACGTGCGTAAATACTGGTCTTATGATAATCATGCATACCTTTTTGTATAAATTAATAAATGTATTCTATTTAAAAGCGGTAAAAAAATCGAAAAGAAAGGGTTGAAATAATCCCAAGGTTAGGTAAAATAATTTGAACGCTTCGGGTTAAAAATTCGAAGGGAAACGGTTAAAAAATCTGAATGTTACGGCTAAAAAGTTTAAACGTGGTACGGATAAATTATCTCCTCCTCGATATTTTTTTCCAGTCGAAATAGCAACAAAGAAATTAAAAAAGTGCTAAGTTTATTAAAATTATTTTATAGAATTAGTATTGTTTTATTGAAGTCTATTGAAAAACTATTCAAAAATATCAATCACGTCAAAAAAGGGGTGATATTTTAGATATTCTTTACGATTCTTTACTGTTAATAAAACCAAACTCAACGACAACTGAGAGTGGCTTTTCGACAGCAGGCTCTATAAAAATGAAATTAAGGCTTAAGTTTAAAAGTAGAAACGTTCAATGTATTTTTGAAATGTATCATAAATTAATGTTTTATACTCAATTTGATCATTTTTGTTTCAGTTCTCCTTAAACCTTTTAAACAATTGGATATGAGGAGGACTGGATACTAGATGGACCAAACAATTAGCTCACTACAGCTTCTAACATAATAACCATTATATAATGGCGACAAGCTAGGCAGAACATGTCTTTTTTCCATTTTCTACTCCAAAAAAACACAAGTTCCATTTCTTAAGCCGGTACTTACAGCTGTAGTTTCAAAACATAAACGTATTACTTCACCAATAGACAGTAACTTTAACTAATACAGATTTGATATTGATTGGCCAATAAGCCAAATATTAGTTTTATTTCTAGTTAATAAACTTCTGCCACTGCTTGTGGACGCCATGATAAGTTGAAACAAGTACGTATATTTGGGGAAATAAAAAGTGTGTCCTCTCGCAAATGACTCAGGTGCGGAGCAGGGCTCAACCTCAATGCGTACCCGCAGGAAAGAATTATGAAAGGGAAAGTTGACTGTAGTGACGTAGTAAATCTTTTTGTATTCTGTTTCACTTCAAAACACACTAATAAACATGCCAGAATCAATAAGCCTGATTCCTAGTTAAATGGCCATACAACGTTTTTTTCTCTGAAACTTTGACCTATGGTAGCGACCTCTAAAACTTTTTTTTAAAAAAAAACATATTCTAACGTAGGCGAGCCCTCAGCCGAATATGGAGGCCCAGTTATCTTCGTCGCGGACCGGTTGCCCTTTCTTCTTCTTCTTCTTCAGCCTCTCTGATGTGCGACGGTATCCTCAGCGCGAGTTTTCCGACGACCCACGGCTGCCACGTCACTCGTAATGTCGGCAAGGACTCAATAAAAGAGGGGGCGGATGGGAGACGGTGGATCTCAAGTCGATAAACTTCAAAAGCGATGTTTTCTCTTTAACATCTTGATTGTCCCCACTTCGGACAGACTGCGGCTGCGATGTCAAAACTTGAAGCTCGGAGCGGGAGAGATCTTTTCTGAGCCGAATCTCAAGCTGCTAGCTCAACCGAAGCTAAGCCAGATCTCCTTCGTATGAGCCGAAGTTCATATGAATATGGCGAAGCTGAAGCTTGAGCTGTAGTTGGAGAGTTCCATTCGGAGTTCGAAGCTGCTATATGGTAACCCGCGCCTCTTTTATAATCAGCTAAATGCGATCTTTCTGGAAGATAATTTAATTGCCTAGTTATTACGGGATTTTATGGTAATTGTTGCTGCTCTTATCACTGATACGTTATTATAGTATACTTCTAGAACGTTCGATCAATTGTATTGTCTAGAAAACAACTCATTTTTTTGATGGACCGTCGTCCTCAATATCGATTGAGGAATGCTAATCGTATTCATTTTTTAGGCGAAAAAATCGTATGACTACCCAATGTTTTAAAAGTAGAAAAATAAGGACCACTCTAATGTTGTATCTTGGATTGACTATCGTCAGATGAAATAATCATTATATTTAGTAATTGAATCTTCGCAGAATTTGCATGAAAAAAATATGATGTAGCAAATTGTGATAACAGACTTATAAAATAAATATTCCATAATAATTTATAAATATATTGTTGTTTGTATAGCTCTTTTATATCTCACCCAACATTTGTATAGATCGTTTATACCACGACATCACGCTTGACTATTATTATCCTCCCGAAATGATTCTAAGCCTTAAATAAAGATATATTTATTTTAATTTTAGTCGAGTGAGATATGAATTAAGCAATAAAGGGTAAAAATGACTATATATACATCGGCGGGGGTGCTGGAAGGTAGGTGTGAAATATAGCGAGGTTGGTGTGAATCATGACCCAGCGCAAAATCCTCACGAATATATCGACTTCATCGGAGAATTGTAAAAGTGTTTAGCAATTCATATCTCGATTCACGGGCCATAAATTGTTGAACATGAGCATAAAGAAACCTTTCGAAGGGGGCTACTCCCCACTTTGGGGAGCACGCAAAGGGCACATCTGCACCATCGGCTGTAAAGGGACGCTTCTTCACAGACAGACAATTCCGACTTGCCCAAAACTCTACCAAAATAGTCAGCTTTCTCCGCATGAAAACCTCATTTATAAAATTTGAGACACTCATACGACCGCAACTTGTCTATGCTGATATACAGCCGGTCAAAAACTTTTTTCAAATTTCATTCCCCGATCGATTCCCATTTCATTTTACATGCAAAGAACCAATGGGCTGGTTTTTTTTTGATAAAGCGCCCTAAATAAGTCATGTTCAATGCGACTATATTTCATTCATTGCGGAAGAAAATTAAAAGATATCTTTGACAAATTAAAGTTTTTTATTTCCGTAAAGGAAATTATTTAAAAATTTAAAAATATTACGCAAAGGAAATTATTAATAATCTATCAATGAAATTGAAGAATTATTAGAAGGAAAAGAAATAAACGAAGAAGATTTGATCGATATGATCTCTTTATGATCTAAAATAGTTCCTGCTGAAATCAATAGCGATACCTAAAGTTCTGGTCCAATTTTAACGATTACTGTAAAAACAATTAAAGATGGATATCAAATGGTAAGAAATAAAGAAATGCATTTCTTAAATATTGATTCGAATATGGACCGAGTTGGAATTTTCAAGAAATTAATAAAGAAGAAAGAAAAACTCTAAACCTTACTAATATAGTGATATTGAATAATATTTATTATCTATGTTACATAATATATTTTTAATTGTAATAGGTATTTATTTCATTACTATTTCTAAAAAATCAATCCCCTCTTTTCCATACTTACGTAAGTCTCGCTTTTTACGATTTGCTTAAATGCAGTGATCTAGCAGAACGTATTTTCCGTTTTAAGCAAGAGATGAGTGTGTTTCAAGAAAATAAATTTTAAATTATAAGAGAATAGAACAACAAGCAGTCGTTCATAAATATGTGAGAGTTTAAGCCCCCTTAATATAAAGAACTTCCGACAGTAAATTTTCGCACGATTTTCCGAGTTCCTCGGGGAAATTGTATAAGTGTATTTTATAGCGAGAATAGGGTGATGATCTAAAACTATCATAGATATAAAAATGTTTTGTGAACTCAGACAAAAGGTGTATTTATGAGCCATTTTCAGAGTTTATGAATATAACAGGTAATATTACGGGTCTTTTTCATTCAGGAAAGTTGGAAAAGACGCCTTTTTACAGAAAATATTGAGTTTCAGGGAGAACCTTCCGTATAAATATTTGGAGGATACTTTAGCGCCATTTTAACAAATGTCACACAAAAAGCGGTATGTAAATAAATATTTAGAAATATATACGAGAGTCATCCAAAAAATAAGGTTATAACATTTATGTAGGATCGAAAAATGCTTGTCTTTAATTCAAATTTACAGAATACTTCACAAATAAATTAAACTATTTTCGAATGTAATCGCTGTCGAGATCTGAATATTTCTGTGGTCGGGGCATCAACTTTTATATGCCAGTGTTATACAGTGCCTCAGGAAATCTTATGGCTTTGCTCTCTGGGTGATTCTCTTAATTAAAATCCATACAATGGATACAAATCGACTTTGAATTCAACCATATTCTATAATTATTCTCGATTGAATTTGATTGATTGATTGAATTTGCAAAGTGTAAACTGAACGCCTAAACTTGAAATATATTTAGATTCTCTTTTTCATGTTGTTCTTTTAAATTAAGATTATTTTATAAAAGTTGAACTTAGAGTTTTGTGTGCAATTTGACCACGAAATCCATTTAAACTTTGTTTTCTCTCAGTTTTTATGGTAGTCTGTATAGGTAATAATGCTTTAGAAAATCAGCTTTATTTTTGATCTCCCCAGAGAATTTTTTTGCAGCTGTTAGATCTTGAGTGCAAGCGATTGAGCATGACCTTTCTTAGATATCATGTATGTTTTTCATAAGTAAAGTTGGGCCTACCCATCAAAAGAAACGTAAAAGACAAGAATTATTTTCCAAAATTTCTTTCAATACCATTTATTGAACTAATTATAATTATTCTTATTAAATTCATCTAATAAATATAAAATTGATTTAACTGGATATTTATTTATTAATATTAACATATAACTCACTGAAGGCATTGCTATAAGTAATGCAAAATTTATTATTCACATACACATTAATTATAATTATTTATAAATCTTTATTCAGAAAAAAACATTACATAAAATAAACACAATTACATAAAAAATGGCTTAACAATTTAAGTTTAAGATTACTATCCTTATCCTAATTACAAATATAAATTTAAGTTATTTATAAATTTTACATGTTACGTGTCAATTAGGAAAATAGGGAAGTTAAAAACCCCTTTGTAACATTCCTTAAAAACTATCTTACAAACTAAAAATAAATAATTAATTCAAACATATATCATTCACACATCGCGCACCCATGACTATTCACTATAGTAAAATGTGTTTTGGCATTTTGTGTATGTATCTGAAATTATTATTTTGTTTGGTATAATCGCCGAGTGTTGATATTAATCGATTGGTGTGATTTGGGATTTTTGTGTAAAAACTGTGTGTTAGCTTGTGAAAATATTCCTTCATAAAGCATAAAGGAAGTATACTTTTATTATGTAAACGTTTAAGATTAGTATATGGAGATGTATTGAGCGCAATTTTTATGGCGTTGTTTTGTAGGATTTGAAGTTCGTATTGTGTCCTCCGTAGGTGAAGTCCTAAAATACTGCCCTGAGGAACTCCCGCTGAAACTGACTGGGGAGTTGACGTTGCTCTGTTTTAGATTACTGAAAACGATATTTTTCTCATATATGATTTGATTATTATAATAAGGTAAATATAAAAATTAAGGGATATCATTTTATGGATCAGACTGCGATGACAGACAGTGTCGAATGTCTTTTCGATGTCGAGTAGTACCATGCAGTAGTAACATCTCTTCATGTTAAAATTTCTAGTAATGTGTTCAATCTGGTTAACTGATGAGTCGTAGAGTGATTCTTACGAAAACCGAATTGCTCATTATTAATAACATTTATACTAAGTTCATCCAGTCTATTTAGAATAAGTTTTTCAAATATTTTGCTTAGTGCAGAAAGTAAACTAATTTAAGCAATGGAATGACTTTCTCTGACTTTCAAGTACAAAACAAATCCATATATTTTATAATACACATAATTGGTTGATTACAATTTATGTATCATTTGAAAAATAATTCGATTCACAATCAGTTGATTTAAGAGAGTCATCCCGTGTAAAGGCATATTTTTGACTGGGAATTTTTTACCACATATTTGTTCAGATTTTAAACACACTTTACATTTTTTTCAGATCAAAATCTCATTGCACGTCTAAAAAAGTTTTTTGTGGTAACCACGATTACGAGCATTTTGCTTATCTGAAGTAATCATATGGCATTTTAATTTAAAGCGCGTTCCAAAACCTGGCATGTTTAACGTTGTAACGACTCAGAATATCGTAAAATCACCTTTTCGACATCTGCTACACTATATTTGAATACAATTTAGACAAAAAAATCGTTGCTTCTGAACTTAACGATTTCTACTTTTTTCGAAGTAATTTGCGCAAAAATAAAATCAACGGATCGGATGTTAATAATTAACGTAAAATAATGTCTTTAACTATTTTACTGTCATTAATTAACGTCTTTAATGTACACATTTCAGAAAACTGTTTTTCATTGCAAAAATTCGTTCCAAAGGCACAATTGCAGCTGGTTTTTTAAATTTAATAATAGTTACATCTACAACATACAATTAGTCCAATTGCAGAACTCTACAGAATTTATTAAATTTTCTCTACGTGTTTAAAATTTTCCACATGGATTTTCAGTTTTTGTCAATTTTCCGCAATGGATAGCTATCAAATTTTGGGAAGGAAACATGCATATTATTCAAATATTAAATGTCAACGTTTTATTATAAACTTCCAAGGATTACCTTATTGTGAACCTTTCTCATATTACATACATACTCAGAAAATGTATATATTATGTATATATCTACAGGTTTAAAAAGTTTGAGAAACACTGATATAGATATAGATAAATTATGATATTAAAAAAAATCTTTTGACGAAACTGCAAAAACAAATAGCATGTATTTATTACTTTTCGCGCATCATGTTTTTTAAAAGGAATTTGGAAAATGAACTACTTCGTCGATATAATTTTATGCGAAAGTTGTTATAATTTGGATGAAATGAAGGGATTAAATTCTATCTCATATTTTGTTGTCAAATTTAAGGCTCTCTCGCAATGTTTACCCAAACAAAAATTTTAATGTAGAGAAAATATAATGAATTACGACGAATATTTTTTATTTGCATCGAAAGTTGTCGCTAACAAACGACAGCGCTGGGACAGAAAGGGTCGATGTAAAGGATTACAGGGTGTGTTTTGAAGTTTTTTGAGGCTTCGGAAAATCTATGCCCCACACGTGCCTTTTAATTCGCCTATTGTCGTTTCGTCCTTGGCGGCAATCTAATTTACACGGGTATATGAGACCGGGTACAAGGGTGTGCGTGCATTTGCGGGTCTCCACGCTGAGGGTGGCTGTGGGCAATAAATTTACCCCGTAAATATGAAAGTGTTGTCAAAACCTGCTGATGTCGGGCAACGGTCAAGCATTATTTTGACACTAAATTACATATTTTTGGTCCGAAGAAACTTGTCAGCAAAACATTTCGCAGGAAAATATCGATTAAGTACACACATTCTTGAGCGCCAGCCCTCGGTTTTCCGGCCTTCCGGAAATAATAATATATTGTAATGTACCAAAATAATAGTAGTTGGTGCTAAAGTTGGACGTTTATTTCAAAGAAGTGGTCGGTGGCCTCCGCCCTCGGCTCGGGTTAACATTCTAACTGTGGATAAAGTTCGGCCGTTGTTAACACTCTGCACGCATATGCGGATCACGCCTTACATACACGTACTGGACTAACTGCCTTGATGCACTTACATCATCAGGGTTGACCCCACAAAACACATTCATTGCACCCAATGCGACTAAACCAACCCTCCATTGTTATCTTTATATCCGCAAAGGTCAATTCATCCAAAGCCCGAAAAATATACTGTATTTATGCATAAGAAATAATTAAAAACTATCAAAATTATTTAAAATATTAATAAACACTTTTAACTCTTGGCGAACAACTGTTTTTTTTTGAAACTATTATTAATAAATCAAATTTAAATTGTTTTATCAAAATTTTCACAAATAATAAATGATGATATGAGCAAATATGGTCAAGAAAAAAAAAATGAAAATATCAAATAAGACGTATTTGCTCTTTGGACTCGTGTAATATGTTCATAAGGTTTCACAAAAACGTCGTGTAGTATAAATCCGTGTTAAACGAAATTTGAAGTTTATACAAAAATAATCTGCGTTTCAATAAAAAAAAAAAATTTAATCCTTTATTTTTTTTATTATAAAATCTCTAATATATATACATTTGCATATTTATTGTAAAATGTATATTAACACACATAATTCTACTCGTATTTATTTATTTGAGTGAGTCTTTTTCGAGATCGGTTGAGATTTTTCATCGTCGGACGACTCAGGAATATTTTCGGATTTAGCCTTTAAAAATTCTATAATAAGCGATTATTTCTTTTGAGCGTATAAATATTTACGTATATCATGTTAATTAGACAAAATTATTTCGTAACATCCTCTTGAATTTCTTCCCTTTTTCCATTATTAGATAATTTTCTATTACGAAATATTCTAATTTATCAGCCAATCCCAAGCCTTAATTTATTATTTTTAATGTGAAACATGCAGCTACTTCACTGCAACTGCTTTCTAACTCATTCATTCTGGTAGATTAAATATCCTAATCTATTTTATCAAGTACTAGCTGGTACCCGGCGCGTTGCTGCCACAGAAGAAATAGTTCTAAAAATACCATTTGAAATTTGAAAGAGTTATCTTGTTTAATTAACAATGATATAAATAATGATTTTTTTTTCCGATAATGAATACATTTATTGAAATTGAATGATATATAAAGAAAAAATTATTAAAAGCATAAATTTTGTTTACTTAATTGTTCTGCTAAGTGCTTTAGGGTGGACAATAGTTTTGGTTTTTCCATCTTTAGCAAATACAAATAAATTTCTCGGCTATCCAACGTGGATTTTCTAGATTCTTCCGCACACTTGAAGTGCCTTGTTGATGGTCATTGAGAATGCAAGTCCAACGGGGAGCTGCAGTCGTCTCTTATCAAATGGCACGTCGGTGGAAATGAGCACATCTTCTCCTTTCGACTTTCCATTAAGAATATATAGTTTTCTCGATGATTTTCGGCATCAGTTTCTTCATAGTGAGTCTTGTTCCAATTTGTACGGTGGCACATCAGGAAGATCCGACAAATTTAAAAACTCGATCGGATAGTTAACAACTTGGTCTGCATTCATGGCGCTGTCAATCGATTTGTAGGTAACAGAATCGCTTGCAATTTGTTGTTGTATTGTGTGGTTGATTGCATTAACGTCGGTGTTTTTTGCTGCCAAAATAGCATGTTCGCAAAACCAATAATGATTTTTATAATTACTAAAAATCTGCGGAAAAACTTTCTGAATGAGTAAATCGATGGATGGCACAACAACGCAAAAGTTCGATGGAAATGAAATAAACTTGGTAGCATCAACATGCACTTTTCCTTCACCAATGTTCAATAGTCGTTTTAAAAATGTGGCTGCCGACGCATCACGCTACAAATGTACGCGCATATTTTTCTTTAGTGTCAGTTTTCGCACGTCTCTCCAAAGATGTGATGCTTTGAGGCAAGCATCAGCTGGTGTCGATGAAAGCATCACTGGAAGAGGTTGTCGAAAGTCGTCACATAATAAAATTAGAGCGCCACCAAACGGTTTTGCATTTGATCGTAAGTCTTTAAGAGTTCGATCAAGCATTGCATTCGTCCCACCATAATCACCTTGCAAATTTTCAAAACGTTAGCTATGTCAGAAACTTTAGGAATGTTACATGTCGGAGCTTCCAATAAATGCATATCTAATGGCAATTTGAGTGCCGAATGCGCTGTTCGTCCACCATCTAATAATGTTGCCGCAATACCTAATGAAGCAAGAGCTAAAGCAATTCTATTTTGAGATCGAATGTGAGCCAATAGTAAACTGATGAGAAACGTTTTTCCAGTACCGCCAGGCGCATCAAAGAAGACCAGATCATTTGTAATTGTATCGTAGGTCAATTTTTGTTCCGCAAGCAAAAGTTGTTCGTTTGCTTCGACAAATGCATCCAAATAATTAGCATTGTACTACTGTTCAAGTGCAGAACGAATTCTTGTTGAATGAATTCTTTGATGTTGATGGTTAAGCAAATGTCTTCGATTTCGATCAGAGCTTGATTGAAAATATTGACCGAAAACTCAATGGAATTATCATTGCTAACGGTATGTAAAATGTCTTCGCTCAAATCTTCTCTGAATTTTTACCACAAATCTTTTGGGTTGGATGGCGAACATGTGGTTAAAATGATGGCGAACAATGTTCGAATTTCCGTTCGACCGTTCTCAATGAAGTAGGACCTTTGAGATTAACCAACAGTATTCTTAAATAGTAACACTCGGCTTTATTTGGATGTAATGTGTAAATAGGGCCCAATGCATCAGATGAATACAGATTTCGATAGCCTTCATCACGCATCCCTTGCTTACGTCGTTGAAAATTCTCGGATGTAGTATTTCATGTATAATAGTTAGGAACTTGTGCGTACAATAGCGTCTCTGCAAATACAACTTCTTCACACAGCGCAAGTGTTGAGCAATAACATTTCTTGCCGTGTCTGCCTTTGTCCATTTTCAAGATGAACACTGAGATGAACAACATCCGGATTGCGAATGTGAATTGAGAAGCTCAAAATAGGCCAAAGAGCCCAGTCACTACTGATATATCGACTTGTTTGAAATTGAGTTTGAACTCGATCGTTGCGCGCATCAGGTCTTTCAATACTGCCATATCACTGCCTATTTGCATATGTATTTGATAGATTTGACTGAACGACAATCTGCGACGTTGGTATGCGCTTTGAATGTTTTCGATGAAAAAGGAGATCCATCTATTGTTGATTTCAACGTCAACATTTCTTTATCTGATTGCTGCTGTATGAACTCCTGCGTCTGTATTGCAGATATCCGTCATCAGGTGGTGGATGCAATTAAACTTTGCCATTCCTGGTGTTTCATTGTTAAACTTAAGTGAACCGCAATACTCACACACTTTATCCGGTACAATCCTGTTAACGGGGGGCAAACATATTGTTATTAAATAAAATAATTATTCATTTGTTTCTTGTTTTTTTAAAAATTAAATTTAAATTAAAATCTGGTTAGGTTAGGTTTGTTTGTTTTCTTTGTGTCGAAATGAAGGCGTTTTCAATTTACCAATAAATTTGCTCCCCGTTAACAGGATTTAACCTTTATCCATTTTATACTGGGATGCAAACTGTAATCGTAATGAATATCATATTGAAATGCAGCAATATTCAAATAAACATGTACTTTCGATTCTCGTTGTACGCTGGTCGTCTGATTCTGATCGGATAGCACTCAAACGTACTTTTTCGATTGTTACAGCATGTCGATGTTCTGATTCTGATGTGCGTGAATAAGCGATTTGCTTCATTGCTGCGCTGGTAGATTTACTAAGTGACGAACGTTTGGGCGGCATATTTTTTAATGAAGCATTTAAAAAGTGCTTGCGATAAATAATTTGGATTTAATTTGACTCACGCCGATGGTAATAATGCACGATAACCTGCAAATAACATTGACGTTTGACGTTTGCTATTTGAATGCAGGCGTATGTCTATGGTACTTCGCCGTTTGACGTTTGCTCTTTGATTTTAGGCCATTGTCTATGGCCATGTGTATGACGACACACACGCCACCTGCTGCAACTTGTAGGTACTATATACCTATAGCCTTAGCAACGCCTTAGCAACGCATAATCTCAAACACGTCAGAATCAACAACTTTCACACATTAAGTTATGAATTAAAAATCTACTGTAAGTTAATTGTACTATGCCTATGTCACCCCCTGATCCCTTGGCAATAAGTGGACCAAGTTTTGTCTCAATCCGATGAACGCGCATATCAACCCATTTCGCCCGAGCATTAGACGGGAAACGCAACTTATTTTTATATATTAGACTAGCTGGTACCCGGCGCGTTGCTGCCACAGAAGAAATAGTTCTAAAAATACCATTTGAAATTTGAAAGAGTTATCTTGTTTAATTAGCAATGATATAAATAATGATATTTTTTCCGACAATTAATACATTTATTGATATTGAATGATATATAAAGAAAAAAATATTAAAAGCATACATTTTGCTTACTTAATTGTTCTGCTAAGTGCTTTAGGGTAGAGAATAGTTTTGGCTTTTTCCGTCTTTAACAAATACAAATAAATTTCTCGGCTGTCCAACGTGGATTTTCTAGATTCTTCCGCACACTTGAAGTGCCTTGTTGATGGTCATTGAGAATGCAAGTCCAACGGGGAGCTGCAGTCGTCTCTTATCAAATTGCACGTCGGTGGGAATGAGCACATCTTCTCCTTTCGACTTTCCATTAAGAATATATAGTTGTTTCGATGATATTCGGCATCAATTTCTTCATAGTGAGTCTTGTTCCAATTTGTAAGGTGGCACATCAGGAAGATCTGACGAATTTAAAAACTCGATTGGATAGTTAGTAACTTGGTCTGCATTCATGGCGCTATCAATCGATTTGTAGGTAACAGAATCATTTGCAATTTGTTATTGTATTGTGTGGTTGATTGTATTGACGTCGGTGTTTTCTGCTGCCAAAATAGCATGTTCGCAAAGCCAATAATGATTTTTATAATTACTAAAAATCTGCGGAAAAACTTTCTGAATGAGTAAATCGATGGATGGCACAACAACGCAAAAGTTCGATGGAAATGAAATAAACTTGGTAGCATCAACATGCACTTTTCCTTCACCAATGTTCAATAGTCGTTTTAAAAATGTGGCTGCCGACGCATCACGCTACAAATGTACGCGCATATTTGTCTTTAATGTCAGTTTTCGCACGTCTCTCCAAAGATGCGATGCTTTGAGGCAAGAATCAGCTGGTGTCGATGAAAGCATCACTGGAAGAGGTTGTCGAAAGTCGCCACATAATAAAATTAGAGCGCCACCAAACGGTTTTGCATTTGATCGTAAGTCTTTAAGAGTTCGATCAAGCATTGCATTCGTCCCAGATAATCCCCTTGCAAATTTTCAAAACTTTAGCTATGTCAGAAACTTTAGGAATGTTACATGTCAGAGCTTCCAATAAATGCATATCTAATGGCAATTTGAATGCCGAATGCGCTGTTCGTCCACCATCTAATAATGTTGCCGCAATACCTAATGAAGCAAGAGCTAAAGCAATTCTATTTTGAGATCGAATGTGAGCCAATAGTAAAGTGATGAGATACGTTTTTCCAGTACCGCCAGGCGCATCAAGGAAGAACAGATCATTTGTAATTGTATCGTAGGTCAATTTTTGTTCCGCAAGCAAAAGTTGTTCGTTTGCTTCGACAAATGCATCCAAATCATTAGCATTGTACTGCTGTTCAAGTGCAGAACGAATTCTTGTTGAATGAATTCTTTGATGTTGATGGTTAAGCAAATGTCTTCGATTTCGATCAGAGCTTGATTGAAAATATTGTCCGAAAACTCAATTGAATTGTCATTGCTAACGGTGTGTAAAATGTCTTCGCTCAAATCCTCTCTGAATTTTTACCACAAATCTTTCGGGTTGGGTGACGGACATGTGGTTAAAATGATGGCGAGTAATGTTCTAATTTCCGTTCGACCTTTCTCAATGAAGTATGACATTTGACATTAACCAAAAGCATTCTTAAATAGTAACACTCGGCTTTATTTGGATGTAATGTGTAAATACGGCCCAATGCATCAGATGAATACAGATTTCGATAGCCTTCATCACGCATCCCTTGCTTACGTCGTTGAAAATTCTCGGATGTAGTATTTCATGTAAAATAGTTAGGAACTTGTGCGTATCATAATGTCTCTGCAAATACATCTTCTTCACACAGCGCAAGTGTTGGTTCAGCAGCAACATTTCTTGCAGTGTCTGCCTTTGTCCATTTTCGAGATGAACACTGAGATGAACAACATTCGGATTGCTTCTGTGAATTAGGAAGCTCAAAATAGGCCAAAGAGCCTCGTCACTGCTGATATATCTACCTGTTTGAAATTGAGTTTGAACTCGATCGTTGCGCGCATCGAGTCTTTCAATACTGACTACTGCCATATCACTGCCTATTTGCATGTACAATTTGCACGACAATATCCGACGTTGGTATGAGCTTTGAATGTTTTCGATGAAAAAGAAGATCCATATATTGTTGATTTCAACGTCAACATATTGTTATTAAATAAAATAATTATTCATTTGTTTCTTGTTTTTATTTTTTAAATTAAATTTAAATTCAAATCTGGTTAGGTTAGGTTTGTTTGTTTTCATTGTGTCGAAATGAAGGCGTTTTCAATTTACCAATAAATTTGTCCCCCGTTAACAGGATTTAACCTTTATCCATTTTACACTGGGATGCAAACTGTAATCGTAATGAATATCATATTGAAATGCAGCAATATTCAAATCAACATGTACTTTCGATTCTCGTTGCACGTTGGTCGTCTGATTTTGATCGGATAACACTCAAACGTATTTTTTCGATTGTTACGTACGTGAATAAGCGATGAATGAAATGAAGCATTTTAAAAGTGCTTGCGATAAATAATTTGGATATAATTGACTCACGCCGATGGTTAACCTGCAAATGACATTGACGTTTGACGTATGTGTTGTATGTGACGACGACACGACGCCTCCTACTGCAACTTGTAGGTACTATATACCTATAGCCTTAGCAACGCCTTAGCAACGCATAATCTCAAACACGTCAGAATCAACAACTTTCACACATTAAGTTTTGAATTAAAAATCTACTGTAAGTTAATTGTACTATGCCTATGTCACCCCCTGATCCCTTGGCAATAAGTGGACCAAGTTTTGTCTCAATCCGATGAACGCGCATATCAACCCATTTCGCCCGAGCATTAGCCGGGAAACGCAACTTATTTTTATATATTAGATAATGTTACTCTTTATGTGTTTTGGCAACATAAAATTATTTTCATTTATATCATGTACAATGATCTATAATGAAGTTCAATTATAATAATTTATTGTAATATAGCTATACATTTATTTCAAAAGAAAATGAAATTTGGCTCATTATGGTGTTCACATTTATACAAATCTTAAGACTGCAATAATCCTTTAAGAAATATATCTAAGTAGAAGATAAAATGGAAACCACCACATTAGGATAAGAGAATCAGATCAGAAACTTAAAGAATTTCAATTAGCAATATGGTATTTTCATTCTAATAACACGTTAAAAGTATATTTTTAAATAGATTTCTATTAGTAAATAATAGCATATATTGTAGTATCACTTGTGATAATAGAAAACTTATTATATATAAGGTTAGGCCATAAAAAGAGGACTCGCCAGTAAGCCATAGACATATACTAGGTTTCGAGACGTACTTTCAGAAGGGCCAGATGATGAATCGACGTTTTTTTCCATGCAGTATGCGACCTTATGGGGAATAAACTTTAAGATTACGACGTATTCGGTTATACGCCGTTTTCTTCGTAAGTAACTACGAGCGTAATCCGGGGTATATCTGTACAAGGTTTTTCAATTTGGGAGTGTTTTTCGTAAAATACGGATCTAACGCTATATTTGAGAGGTCGGTTTACGACAATCGTATAGATTGATTTATATAGAAAACGCATATGTTTTCAACGTAAATTACAACATAGCTTTCAGAATGGTTTTGTGCAGATGATGAAAATGCTTTCAGGTTCGAGTGTTAGATCGCTTTGGAATTGGAACAAATTTTCATCTGCGAAAATAATACGAAAATCAATAAAGAATTTTCAATATCATATAAGCTTCAAAAACAACAAAAAAACACGTAACTCTATTACGATTCTTCTATTGAAGATTTTGATGTTTATATGTAAATATTTGTGTTGCAGGAATAGTTTATTCAATCCAGTATATATTTGCGTATATACGAGTATATTTAACGCGTTCCGCGAATTTTATTTTATTAATATTAATATTCGATTAATAAATTTTAAGTTTTTGATCTGTTTAGATCAACTTTTTGATATATATCAATAAGTTGTTTGGTTGTTGAAATGTAAACTTTTTTTAAAGCTAATTTGTGAATAAAAACGCTTTCAATCATACTGAATGTTAATGATTAAAAGCTGCTTCTACATTAAAAGGACTGCAAAAAAACAGCTGTTTGAAGAAATTTCAAAATATGCTAATAAAAGTTTATTCTTAAAGCTGCATTTTCAAATTCTTAATGTTTAACTTTATTAATAAAATTCCTTTCCTATCAAACTTTGATATATGGTGATATTAGTCCATTTTAAAATTGATTTGGAAAAAATACCGATGAATATTTAGCTGACTCTTTTCGTTTATATAATGTAAATTTTAGTTTGAAAAGAGTCGAATCAATTTTCACTTGTCTGAAATTCTGAGATAAATATATCTTATTCTCTTAATCGACTTTCCAATCTCCATAAAATTTGAGGGCGTAAGCATTAATCCTTAATGTTTAAATTCGTTCCATTTCTTTCGGTATTGAGTTTTCAAATAAACGTTTTTAGCATATTGTACCTATATTTTAAAGTCTAGTTAATCTAACACAATGGTGATTGCCTTAGAATAGATTAAACAAAGTCAGAGTTTTGAAATCAATATATGGAACTCGAATTAAAGACATGTTTGTACACTAAGTAGAAAATCGTGTGAAGGTTGAGGAATCATTTTAATGTATGAATTTGAGGTGATCTTAGGTAGATCTAGAACTATGAGACCACGTTCTCAAGATCCATCCCTTACTTGGGGGTGGAAATTGACGATAAGCTTCGTTTTGTTGCACATACGAAGAAGGCCGCAACAAAGGCGGCTAGTATTGCAGAAGGTCTAGTTAGGTTGATGCCCAACACCGGAAGCCCTTAGTCTAACCGTAGAAGACTGCACAACGAGGTGGTGAACTCGGTACTATTGTACGGAGCTCCGACATGAGCCGAGGCACTACACTTCGAAAAGGCCAGGCTCAATCTGACTAGAGTGCAGAGGAAAAGTGCGATCAGAGTCGCATCAGCATATCGCACAGTGTCAGAAGACGCAGTCCTGGCACTGACTGCCATACCGCCAATCGACCTGCTCGCAAAGGAAAGAAAAGCTGGAGAAACCAGACAGTGCGCCAAGCAGCACATCATAACGGAATGGCAGGCCCGATGGGACAACTCCACCAAAGGCCGTTGGACAGATCCAGCGAAACATGGCCAGCTGTGCTACCATCTCACCCAGGCACTCACTGGACATGGCTGTTATGGTAGCTACCTGTTTAAAATTCAAAAGGAGGCCGGTCCGGAATGCCACCACTGCGGAGCGGAGCTGGACGATTCCGCGCACACGCTATTCAACTGCCCGGCCTGGAGTACAGAGAGGGACGCACTACGGGAGGAGCTTGAAGTTAATTCATTCACCCACATCCATGGTCCCCATGATGCTAACCAATGCCAGGGCATGGAACGCACTGTGCGGATACGTGGCGAGCGTTATGCTGCAGAAGGAGGATGCTGAACGACTGAGACGTCAGGCACACATTGAAGCATCCTCCTCCTCCTCAACTTATGAGCGAGAAAATCCAGCGGAGCACATAAGAGGTCTTGAGAATATTCTACTCTCAAGACCAAGAATAGGATAGGACTACACGCTAAGTGTTAACATAAGGCCCAAGAGGGATACATTCCGACATCCTAGAGCAATACTTTTCGATAGCCGGGTGGCGGCCGAACCGGAGGAGGGGTTTAGTGAGTCAAATCTCACAACTACCCCAGAATGGTAGTGTCTTATGAAGATCCCCCTTCTTAAAAAAAATAGATCTATATAAAGTAGAACCTTGATCATCTGGGCTAATTGGACATGAAAGTAACTGGAAGACCTTTGATATGTTTAAGGCATCTGGAGCTCTTTGATTTTCCAATGACAAGCATTGGCAATTTGTGTCTGCTTGCTGCATTTGCACACACTATTTAAGTGACACGTCCCTTACTAGTTTTGCACCCTGGTGAAGTATTTTCACGCCTTGATGCTAAATATTTTTACATCAATTAAAATTTCAATAATAGAAATATCGGATAATGGCGACAGAGATTCGATTATCATTCAAATGCATTTCTTTTGTTGGTTGTTTTATTACATACTTTCTATGTCTTATACATCATTATTGGCTCTATATATTTACTTATAAATTTCACAGTTGTTCACTTTAATATTTAAATCATATTAAGAACATTCAATTCGTTTCATTACATACAATTTTGTTGCCTTTACTTAAATTCATTTGAATTTATATCTACCAATATGAATATACATTTAATATTATATGAGTCAGATTTTGTGTAAAATAATATTCGCCATTTAAATGGGCGATTATTTAATAAAAAAATAAAATCGGATAAACCCTCTATTCTTTCAGGCTAAAAAAACTTATCAATTTTTTCCAGACATTTATGGAAACAAATTCTCTCAAACGAGTTTCAACAACGTTTCACGCCGATGTCACAGGGTAGAGAATCTGCAGTAACTATATATTTCAATTTTGTCATTGTTGTGAGGGTTAATCTAATTTTCTAAACTATGTTATGGGTGGTAAAATATTACGTTGAAAATACCGGATATTACTAAAACCGTTCATTTCCAGTCATGCAAATCTCCAAGAAAATGTACCTTAACTTGACCAAATCAATATCCCTCAACTGGACAACATTGTCATCACACGAGATTTGAATTGCTAAATTATTGAAAATATTGTACGATTCAAATATAATTTTCATACAGATTAGTTATTATGTTGAGATATTTTAATAATCATAGTTATAAGGTGAAAGTTGCAACTGTCTGATTGATGTGCTGTTTATAATATATTTAAAAAAATCATGCATTTTCAATAAAGACCGTTTTACGTTTGAAATACCTAAATATGCTGCTTTTTTATTCCATTATATTTAAAATTAAATGCCAAGCTAAATTATGATAAGATTACTTGATTCACCATTTTTTATAGGAGGATCTATGAATGAATGATGGTTAAATTGACTGTGTTCATTTTTTCAAATCTACGGTGTCATCAGACAATAGAGGCTTAACAGTTTATCGACCTCTTTGAGACAGAGATCTTTAGTCTCAAGGTGCTCTACGTGCATTATTTCTGAAAGTCTACTCCTTTCACACCATATTCCTCACAGGAAGAAATATCTGCCTCCAAATAAGATCAAGAAGACGAAGAAGAGATTTTCGAGGGTAGATATATTGGTCCAGCATATTCTGAAACTTTTCAAGGCTTAGATATCGCCATGAAATGGCTTGAGAACCGAGAAGAATTTAATTCAGGACAACTTACATATCTTAAGAGTAGAGAGCAGCTTCTAAAAGAAGAGCTAGTTTAAAGTCAAAATCGATAATTGATTTTTATAATAAAAAATAATTTATTTTGTATGTATATGTAAATGTAGACAAATAAAAATTATTAATATTTTCCCTGTTTTTCCCTGTCAATTATAATTATTTTCGGTTATCCGGACTACTTTTATCCCCAATTAGTCCAGATGATTGTGGTTCTACTGTATTTATAATGCTCGTATAACGAGAAACGAGCTTATTTACAATAACAAAGTCAATCTGTGTGTTTGATAAACTGGGATATTCTCGAAATGTTTTTGATAAATGGTGCGATTTTTTAAAAATGAAATCACAGTACTTTTATATGTGTCAAAAGTTTTATTATTGACTCTTCCCTGAAACAGATCAAAGGGCAGGGTAAGTAGGTAAATAGAAATCAACATCGATTAAATATAGCCGAGATAGTAAAGCCGGCGCTCTAGGGGTTGGCAGATTTGTTTTAGTGTGTGGTTAGCGAGCCATCTATCATCGAGCCTATGGGTCATAATGGTTGAGTTCTCCCGTTAGTCCCCGACCTATTTCTGCTTAGCGTAATACGAACAAAGATAAAACATTATGTGTTTTGAATACAAAGTAAAGTCTTACCAGTACTATTAACATGTGCACCAACCCACCGAAATGATACTTCTTACTGGGCCTATGATAAATTTGGCCGGAAATTAATACCAAAGTGCACATTGCCATGATGAATTTTGTCGACTCTCGACATCCGCCAAATTTTCCCGCCTTATTCAATTTGATGTGGCACGTAATGTCAACAAATCTTGGACCTATATTGCCACTTTGCGTATTATCGTACTTGCACGCACGCTCCAGCCATTGCCTCGAAAATACTTAATGGAGTTGAGCTTTCGTTGACAGTTCAATTATAATATATTCCATTAAAGCGACATTTCGTTCTTACTAAAACGAAAACGAAAGCTGCATTTCCTATAAAATACTTGTCATAAACGAAAAACAAATTCTAGCATGAGGAAACATCAGGAAATACAAAAATTTGAATGATTACATACAATCAGTTTTTAATATTCGATTTTATTAGAAACCCTAACAAGCAAGTGTTGCTTCATTTCAAAGCTCTCATTAACTCCATATTTATTTTATTATCCTTGTAACCTATCCTAATATAATCACATGTGGAAGACTGTATAGAAGACACCACATAAAAAAATCTAAAATAAATTATAAGAAAAATAATATTACCGTACGAGCACTTGATATTTGTGTGAATCACATCAAATAGATCTTTGGTGTCAGTCACAAAATATCATAGCTAAAAATAAAAACAGGAAAAATTCGACAATCACATGGCGAAAGGCGTAACGTACGTCAAAATATTTGAATTATGTAGTGAAAAAATATATTATGTATAATTTATATGAAGAAAATTTTTGTATAAGAGATTGATTTGCAATAAACATTCCTAAAAAACTCTTATTCCAATATATGAGAAACAATTTCATAAAAAGATATATCCCAGGGAAAGTATTCTATGGAGATAATCTATAATATGTTGGATCACATTAAGAAAAAGAAATACTATTTCCAAAGCTTAAATTCATAAACTCATGTTTAAATATGGACTTATCAATTTATGTATCAATATATGGAAATCAATCGAAAAATATAAGATAACATGCAAATTGTTGTTAAATTTATGAAATATTATCAACTATTACAATGCAATGCACTTCAAGAAATTCAAAAAAAGGTTTTTTAAAAAGGAAAAAAAACGATATCTCTAAAACAAAATCTTGCGGTGTTTAGATGATCGACTTAGAAGGTCATGGACATGTCCGACGACACGAAGAACGTTAGATTCACTAAAGCACGTCAGGCATCATGAATACCACCGTACAAAGTTTCTTAAGCCGTTTTAAGCTCAGAACTTATTAGTGTATGACTGCCAAAGGAACTTGATTATGCTGAAATAATAATATTTGCAAGGACGTTGATACGAGTACGTGTGTATATGAATATGGGCCTTTAGGCAGTCCCGCAGTTAAGTACAATCTGTGCATCTCTTCTGCCTCGATACGAAGAAGATCCGTTTTTGTGGCGAGTTGTAAATGAAGGCGAGAAGTGATTGATATACAATAATCCGGTGTGAAAAATTGAAATGGTTATTAATTTTAAATTAAAAACTTATTATTTTTAAATGATAAACTAATTATTGTTGCAAATTTAGTCACTCACAATCGGATCAACACAATCGATTGAAAATATTAATATTTTCGAACTGCCAAATTTGTTGGTACGGTGAAATTTTTCATCAACTTTCGATTGTTAATTATTAAATACATATAAGAAAATGGTTTCATCGGCAATTAATTTATCTGTTTTACTGATATTTATTGGTAACTTCCGAGGCTTTTAAGCGATTGCGGTGATAGCACTAAATTTGACTTGCACATCACGAAACTAAAGCTTCAACCGGCAGTTGATCAGAAAGAGAGAGAAAATCTTTTGTACTCTCTCCGTCTTCATTGCATACAACATAGATACGATATGCATATGTGGGCGTGTAAGTAGCATAAAGCAACTTATAGACCAGTAGCGTGTCCATTTTATTATATATTACACAAACACAGCTATATCATTTAGTTAAAAGCTTCCATCAACAATTGGAAAAAAAATGCATAAAATCATTTTTCAAATCACACATTAACTCGCAAACGAGACAGAACTACGTCTACTTTTAATTCCAAAGGCTTAACGTTCGTTTGTCTGTAAAATACAGATTTTTATTATGCATTTAAAATTAAGGCTATTTTAGCGCAGCGAAAATAAAAATAATAATCTTAAAGAGAACAAACACTTTTAAGTTTAAAGTCCCCTTTTAATAACTTAATTCCATATTTTTCGCTTCAAATGCCGCAATTATTTTTCTTTGATCATCCGCGCAAGAACTTCATGCTAAATAGATTGAAGTTTTTCTCGAGACGAGTGGTGAAAACTTTTTCATTGATTAAATTAATTTGAATCCTTTCATTAATAGCTCAACAAATAGCTCAGAGATGGTCTTTTTGTCGCAAGTTAAGAGATCGGGCGGAAATGAATATTTTGCCATGGAATTCGATTAAAATTCGTTTGATTAATCCCAATACCACTGGATATATTGCATATTTACCCTATACTCAGATCAGCAAATTAGGAGAGATATATGCCCACGTAACTGGTGAAATATATTGATAGGTTATCGCAACTTAGCCGGAAATAATTAATAGCAAATATCAATATTGCATCTTAATTCCATATTGATTAGTATGATTATAGGATGACCATACCAATCAATTCGATCAACCAATCAACAACGGATGAATTTAATTCAGTTACTAAATACTAAAATGATGCTAATAATGCAAAAATGCTACTTCTATTATTTTCATAGTAATAAACATTGAAAAAAAGTTTGACAAAGTATGATAGAGAGAGTGGGGAGAGTGTAGGTTGATGCGCAAACGATGACATTTTTCACCTCTGAAAGAATTAAACATATTTTTACGTTGTATAATATTGTGTATAGTTTGACTTATAACTAGAAGAAATATTGAAAAATAAAAAAAATGTTATTACTAACAATTTTTGTAGGTTTTTTGTTCCTTAAATAAAAAAGTATTAATATTTTTAGATAATTATAGGTCAAACAATGAAGACGTGTATTGTACATAAGTCTGCCAAATTTTATAAAGAATTCTTATCTAGGGCGCGTGGGATCACTTCCGTGATCTTGGGAAAAGTAGTTTCGAGGAAAACGCGTTTAATGTTTCTTCTTCCCTCAGCTTCACGCAGTGCAGCTTCTCCTCGTCAGTCTATAACTTTGCGAATTTCATTTATATCGACTTGAAATTTATTGATAATCTTCTTAAAAATTGGTTCTTTTCGCTATGCGAAGAAAAAACTTTTTTTTTAACTAATAAGGCAGTAACGTTCTTTAATATTTAAATTTACTTGAACATATTTATTCAACATGTCAAAAAAAATTATAAACGAGTTTTACTATATCAAAACTTGCAAAAAAAAATGACTCAAAATGGCAGCTCAAAATGTGTACAAGCATATTAGTCTTTACAAATACTTATAATGCATTTTGTTCATACAGCCCACTAAAATAGCCAGTTTTTAGATGGTTTCTTTTCTACTACCAATTTCCCTCATTTCTGTCTAGATAATCGACGTTCGGATGCACGTTCAATTAATGTTCACTAACGATAAAACATATGTTTTTTATTAAATATTATTTGTTACTCTTACTGAAAACAAAATTTTAATAACAACGTATTTTTTTATATATGTATATTCGATTCATCAAAGTATATTTATTTTTTTTGTACGTGAGCCACAGTATGATCTTCAAGCGCCATTTTGAACATTTAAAAAAATTCTTAATACATCGACTTGTTAAGTAGTTATGATATTTTATAAAATTCACGTTTTTTATTCGTCCGTCCGTCAGTAGTATTTATTGAGTTAATGGTCTGGCAAGTTACATAACCATTACATATGTATGTATACGTGGCGGTGTGTAACATGTTCTGCAGTGACTACTAGCTATAAAGCAGTTGAAATCGGACATTGGTATATTCTAGCCAACAGGGTCGACAATTTCAGCAGACCATTGTAACCATTCGCCTTTTCGTACTCTTACTCTCATTTTAGCTCGAAACCGTCTCGCTAATGGGATTGACAACCTTTGGAGACTTAAAAAAAAATATACGAAATAATTTGTAAAAGTGAAAAATACGACTTTTGTTGTTAGTATAATTAAAGTTTATGAAGACAAAGATAATCACACATATTTCTAATAATGTGGAAAGCATAAAATTCTTATTTAGTCGAAATGATATCGAATATACATAAATCGATATTTAATGGGACGCAAGTTATATCAATGTGTTAATTTAGCACCTAATAAATTTAAATGTACATTTGTCTCGAATTCCAGAATAGTGACAATATATTCTTCATAGTATTTAATTGACCCATGAAAAAAAATTAACAATCGCCTTCAGTATATTATCAGGGAACCATAAGCTATGTCATTTTTTCGATGCACCATTTTCAAAATGGTCTCATTAAATCTGCTGAGCAGTGAGTCTTTTGAAGTTTCTCGCGTGAGCGGCTAACTATTCCTTCACCTGAGACAAAAAATCGGCCCCTTTATCCCTCTAACGACAATGGGAGAGATATGTCTGTTGAAACAACATCTGCAGGACTACGGAATCCAATCCCGAGCCAAAATTTCGATCCCGGGATTTCGGGATTTCATTAGACAATCCCGGGACCAGTCCCGGGATCCCGGGATTGGGATTTTCATTGGTTTAAGAAATTACATTGATAATAGTTATCAAATATTCCTAAAAAGTCCATTTTTTTTATATAAAAAATAACTTGAAGGCAAAAGGTTTTTTTTAATTTAAGAAAAGATTAAAATACAATTCAAAAATAGATAAATAAAACACTAAAAAATTCAAATATTATTTTGAAAATATGCCCGAATAACCTTAAACATTAGTGTTTCGTCATTTAGTCTGGATCTGATTTTGGAAGTCAGACAACTTGCTGCTGAAAATGCACGCTCAACTTCCACTCTCGTTGAAGGTATCGTCATCAAATATTTAAATGCTAGTTCGAGTCGATGACCGCGTGAGCCCTCATTTTCGTATAACACCATTAATGTGACTGATAAAATTCTTTTCGGCTGAGACGGACTAAAAATCGCAAAATTCCCGATTTCCCGACAAATTACTTATTTCCGTCGCTGCAGATGAATATTTATATACTATAATACTTTGATGTGATTTGTAATTATATTGTGGAGGAATACAAAAAATCTGAACCCCGTATCTATTATATTTCATATCGATATTCCCATTATTCGTTGAGGTGTAGTAAATACATCACCGATAGGGAAAGGTTACTATAACAATTTGAAAAACATACATGTACGCTATATATGTATACATAGATTAGACAGTCACTGCTCCTATGCGTCGCCTAAGTTTGCCAATTAGTAATTACGCCACTATTTCCAAGCGTCCAAATTTCGTTGGGAATGTCTTGATTTAGTAGTCTTCATCGTTTTGGTGAGGTGTACGATTTCTGTTAGATAAAAATTTCAATCCCGGGATTTTTGGGATTACGTTTTCTAATCCCGGGATTCTTAAGTACCTAAAACTGTCCGGGATACCGGGATCCGGGATCCCGGGATTGGATTCCCTATGCAGGACTGTTTGCTTTTTTAATGCCATATGTAAATGAAAGCAACAGTGGCTACGAAGAACATATGCGAGATTTATGGTTAAATATTAGATGTCAAGAAATGCCATCGATGACCTAAAAAAATAATGTTTGGAAGACGAATCTTGAGGTGGCGAATGAAGCAGGTGAGTGCAAAGAGTGAGATCAAACAAACTTTCATTTTCATGATATCGAAGAAAACTTCCGATCATCAGTTTTAGATTCAATCGGCCAGTTTCAATGAAAAAGTCCTGATACTCGACATTTTGTGATTTAAAATGTGCCTAATATATTGCACATTTTAATTATGAAAAAAACATTTTAATGCCCCCGAAACTTAACCCCCGATTTGTATTGAATGAAAACATGTATAACAGGACACAAGGCAAAAAAATGCATAATGGAACGGATTTTTGCTCCAAATGTTTCTAGGTAATAGCAATAACAACATGGGAGGGATGGATTCGTAGAAAAAAATCAAGAGTTCGTGCTGTTCTTGTTTCTCTTCTCTGACAGGTGGCTAACGGATTTTAATTTATAAGTTTCCAGTACATTTTTCAAAGGTTATTATAATTTATTTTATATATCCCGTATTAAAAAAAGTCTGTACATAATTGAAGAGAAAATAAAAGTCTCGAGTCTTTGAAAAAGCTGAGACTTCAGAATCCCTAGTGGAGATATAGACCAAGTGTTGGTATAGTGGCTTAGATCCTGGACTCTTGTTGCAAAGGTTCGGGTTCAAATCTAGATTGTGGAAAACATTTTCACCGTACCAACAAATTTGGGAGATCGGAAATATTAATATTTCTGATCGATCGTCTCGATCCAGGTTTACCCTGATTTCCTGGATTAGAAAAAGTAAATTCTGAGGCGATTAATAAAGTCGTGCAGGGACGCCCGTGAGTGAGTAATTGAATTTGCAACAATAATTAAATTGTCATTTATATATATAATGATAATTTCGCTACTCACTCATAGATTCTCTCCTCTCCTACCTTTCCAAATAATCCTATCCTTACTTTACCACGTGTGGAAGGCAACGGGAAACCACCACATTAAAAAAATCATCTCCCAAGTAAGATCTCCTATGGAGATCACCCTATATCCGTTATCGGATATGACACATCAAAGATTCATGCTTTGATGGACGTCATAAGGATTTAAAAAAAAAAAAAGTGGAGATATATAGTCGTAGATATTTAATTATATTTGGAAGTCCTATATTATATTAGAATGAAAATATTGTTATAACTATAGACAAACGGTTATGCTTATAAACGTATCAAATATCACAAAATCAAAAAATCGAAATTTAGACTATTTTTTGTAGGAAGATAGAAATACAATATCCTCTTCATTCTAGCAAGTATAAGTGCATTCATAAAACCTTATATAAAAACTACATGATTAAAGCTTTATAAATATGATATTATCTCCTGGCTGAAACGTTCACCCTTGGAGTAATTTGAATATAGTTTCAGAATTCAAATATATGTATTTCATATTAACTTTTTTATTTTTAACGGAAATTTATATGTACGTAAGCGTTTGAATCGTTGTTTTCTTGAGAAAATGGATGAATCTAAGAATTTCCACAAATGTATCTCCATGGCATTGCGTTTTAATAAAAGTAAACCCCATTTCTTGAACAGAAATGCATAATTTTTCTGGTTCGACATATATTTTTTACTTGATGAAGATTATTTAATTTTTTTACTTTTAGATTCTGAAATCACAATTTTATCCTCACTTTAAAACCAGAGTGATCTAGAGGCAGTGTTGGATATTGATAACATTTGGTTCGATATATTGAAAAGTAGAATAATGATTTTTGTCCATGCAAAAATGATTTTTTACCATGGACAAAAGGAAAATAACAAAAATGAAAGGAAAAAAGTGTGTTTTATAAAATTTTCTTCAAATTCCATCAAACTTAGTAATTCTGTAAATCTTGCATTTCAATATCTTGCAATCTAATATCAGATTCGTATATGATACAGACTGTATGAATGAACACTGAAGAGGCTTTAGTCTTACAATGAACTGCTTATGGCTATAATAATGATGACGGCAAGTGGTAATTGAAAAGATGGGGAGAAAAAAAATCTCAATCTCTCAATCTTTAACATAAATTGATCAGTTTTAAGAAACAACTGTAAATGTAGCTATTAATGAAATTAAGAGAATTTTACAAAAAAATTATTGCAGTTCAGATAACGATAATATAGGCGGCAGGACTTAAAACGGAATTTTTATTGCATTCTAATTTAATGTGTAATAACATTGTAATGTTTATTAGGATTGCCATACTTCTAGTTATGAACACCCTTCGATCCTTATTGCTATGTATTTGTAATTGTATCAAAATATCGATGACACATTTAGGTCAGAGTTGTATTAGATCAAGGCTCAATAAAATTCGATCTCCAGGTTTCTCGATTATTAACAGTGTTATTTGACATCAAATTGAGTTTAATTCGGTTGAAAATGTTCAACTTCCCTACAGTTTACGGTGTGTTTCCTTAACCCTAATCGCTGGAAGTTCTATAACTCACACAAACCCCCAAGTACTTGAAGGGGTGAAGACTGCGGGGTGCGGTAGGGTATCCTTAGGGCTTACGGGATACATTCGATTTCCAATTAATGCCACCAGTGAGAAATACACTCGTCTAATCTGCCTTGCCTTAACGTTCGCTATTATTCCATCACACATTAAAAAATGCGTTCTTATTTCGCAGAGATGTTAATTAATTCTGAACGAATCAGTTCAACCCTCGCTGATTTTCCATGTCACCAAACAATCCCCAATTCGGAACAACTGAGACCTGTACTTAGCGTCTTTGCGACTTTCCGCTGAATATTTACATCGGTCTTAACTTGGCGGGATTTCAGCAGTCTTCGACCACAATATCGGCTTTCTTCACCCCTGTTTTCTATATATACCCCCTGTGTATTTTCCAAGCGTGATTTAAGAGAGATCCTGCTTAATGCTTTACAATTCTCCTGCAAAATTCCTTTAAATAAAGGTGTAAATATTTTGAAAATAAATAAACAGCCACTTACCGGCGGAAGCTCTCAGCGTTCGAATAAGTCAATTATAAAATATTTACTCAAATGAACGCTGTTATTTTTGCGCGAATAAGGTGATGTTTTAATTCATTCAATAAAAGACTTGATCTTAAATCGTTTAATCATTAAAAAAAATATTTAAGTTACTTAATTACATTAAAACAAAAATTCGAGATACGCTTGATGACATCGTATTTGAGAAATAGTAAAATATAATTTATGCTTATTCTTCGATATGTTTAAAAAATGAAAATTTAAGCGAATGTTTATAATTTTTGACAACAATGGATAACAACGACGCCGGATTGATACGATTCTTTTTAGTATCTGGGCTCGGCATTGTATGCTTCCACCTCTGTGAGCACCACCCAACTTATAAAACCACTCAAAATGAAAATGAATTCTTTATCTTTAAAAAAATGGAAACGTTTCTTGAAAATTGATTCTTTTATTTATAATGGAGTTGAAAATGATTGTCGCTGTGCTTATGAAAGTTGAACACGACGATGAATTGACGCATTAAATTAATAAATTCTTTAATACAATTGAAAATATCTTTCCTGTCATTTTTGCTTCCATGTGAACGCTCAGATATTGAATTTATCTCCCACTATGTTATGTATATGTTCATTCATCTTTGGATGGTCCACAACTCAAATTTATAGGCTTCAAAACTACAAAGTTTGTGATCAAGAGTGACATTTATACATATAAAATAAAATCGATGCTAAAGTACTAGACATGAATTAGTCTTGTAAAATAGACCTTAGTTATAAAAATTAACAACAATAGTATGATTTGATCATATGGTCACACAATGTATTGGGTATATTTCGATTAAGCTGAAAAGTATATCATTTATTTTTTGTATTTTTGTCGCTATTTATGACTTACTCGTAAAGTTATATTTTGACTTTGAACATTGTCTAGAGGTGCAATAAAAATGTATTACATCTTTGAGATTTCATTTTGATTATTTCTCTATCCATTTAAGAGTGAAGAAAGCAAATCTTTTTATTTGTTATTAAATGTCTATTACAAGATTTTTTGTCGGCTCTACTTTTTTGGAGCGGCAGCATACTTTCTAGTTTCTTTTATCTGCAGACTTCATCAACTTTTTATGCGAAGATAACTTTGTAAAAAAACTTTTTATCTGAATCGCGTTATTTTAAAGCTTTCGGTGTAGCAAGCGAGCTTCTTTCATCCCCCAAAATATATGGCTTTTGAATCGTTACATAAAATTCGTTCTTTCAAGCAATAAACATTATATTGCATAATAAAAACTATCAAAAAATACAATTTTGTAGTGTCTTTCATTCAGTTATTTAGGTTTAAAAATTAATATTTTTTCAGATGATATGTTCGAGTCATCTGATTAAACAGTAAAACGTTTGGTACTTTTTTCCTTGGTGACTTTTATATTCGTTCTTTACAAATTACTCCATGTAAATACATAGATATGTTGGAAAGATAAACACTGCTCTAGAGTGAGAATCTGAGTGCTTCTACCCTTTATCTTTGCTTAAGAAATCTTTACGGAGGAGAATCTTTTCCGGCACCACAATAAAAATAACTCTTTGTGGTAAGTCTTTCCAAGTGACATCTTACACGTAATGGCTTCGCTCTTTAATAACTCCATGCATTCTTGCAAACAAATACATTTCAATACGTACATATAACTGCGTTTTCCAAATTTATACATATTACATAAATACATTTATTCAAATAATGCTTAATTGGGAAATCTTTGGCAACTTGATAAATTTAGTAAGACAATAATGGTTTTTATATATTGTGGAAATTTTAACTAATATTAAAAATATCGTGATCACTTATATATAGGCGATATAATCCGAGCTTTTTTTAAGCTTTTAAGTCTTTCTCAGTCTTTTTACCTCTGACACAATCCCGTATTATTATATTTGTCATCACCTACATGCTTAATTAATGGTACTATACAAACTTTTACGATCCAATTTCCGTTTATCGTGCAAAATGTCTTTACATTGAGTCACAAATTTTAAATGTCGATTCGTCCGTCTATAAGTCATTTTCCAATCAGCAATTATCTAATTTTTATGCATATGTGCCAAAAATAATTGATACAGTGTATTTAATGTGGGTTTATTTAGCACTCCTCATCCAATAATCCATATGAGCTTAATTTGACACACACAAAAAATTAGATGATCTAGTTTCATTCATATTTACGGCTAATCAACAATTTAAAATACGACTTCCTTAATCCAATTGTTAGACCAAATGGTGATTTCAACATTCAAAATTAGTAAGAAAAAATTATTTGGTTTGATGGTTCAAAATTTAATGTTACAAAATAATGTTTCTATATAAAGTAGATATAAATAAGTTAAACGTCAAAGGGTGTTCTCGAGGACACTATTGGTAGTAAATAAGGTGGTATTTTGTCAACTGTCTCACTTCTCCTCCTTGAGGTCGTATGCATTACTGTCTTGGAAAGATTTATAAGACCGCCATGATACATCTATCTCAGCACAAATCACCTGACACAGTTGGTCTTGATTCGCGGTAGAAACACTCCGAAGCGACTAAGACAAAAAGGCTTCGACACTAAATCGATGGTAAGAAATCAAAACTTTAACAACATTTGTCACTGATTCGCAAATCATTTCACTGCGATCCAAAATAAAACTATGCAACGTCTGCGCTAAAAAAATATTTTTATGCATAAAATATTGTATTGTACGGTTAAAATTCCATGGTAAATAACCTCAGATTGTGTGTAAAATACGTTGTCGTAAGAGTGTCATGCATAAGTCCGATAAGAAGAAACCCTTCAGTACTTCGGATGATTTCCATACTTCATTCGAGGGGATTTAGAATTTTGAGATAAAGTTTTCACAGTTATAAGATAAAGTTTCGCCAGGCACGCTTATAGCAATGATTGTAAAACATAAAACATTAATAAAGGCAACGAGTATTTTTTAATACTTGAAAGTCTACAAATTGAGTGGAAAAATCCAGACTTTGTTCTTGAATCATTAATAAGCATTTCTGATGTAAATCCATATCGCAGTGGAACAAAATTTACTAAATAAAATCCTCAACTTTAGAAAATCCGAAGCTAATAAATCAGAATAAACTTTGTATTTTCCGTGTCTATTCAAAGACTTGTTTCTTGGATTATTTCAAGCGACGGCTTTAAATAGTATAAAAGATATTTCAATTACGAGTAGTATTTAGCTCCAAACTTATCAAAATAGATAAAATGATTTTGATGAAATTTTGATTGATTGGAATCGATGATATCAATGATTTGATTTGATGAAACACCAACAACAATGATGCAACATCCGCACTGTAAAGTGTTAATGTTCTGTAAATTTTAATCTTCGTTTTCGCGGATAGTGATTTTATTCCTAATATATTTTTCTGGCCGTTTTCACCGATTATCGTATTGAATCCTGGAGTTTATTTCGTTTTTCATCAATTCCTTCTCCATGAAGATAGCTCTAAGCTATTTGTACTCTTGCAATATTGGGAATTGCAAAGCATGTCGGTTATTCGCTTTATTTAAAAAGCTAGAGAATAGTGCGTCTATTAACTTTATTATTTAAATGTTGAAATAGTCTTATGTCTAGGATAATCATTATTTTTTTTTCGTTATTTTTTATATAGAAAACCATTTTTTCTTTATTTAAATTTTGATTATTTTAAAGATGTTGCTTAAAAAACAACATTACATATGAGTACCCCTCATACTAATTCGTCATCTTCCTCAACCCCTTACATTATGCTTGATTTGGTAAACGATTCGACCATAAGACGATTTTTTTAATAATCGCTTCTATTTTATCTTCAACTTCAAATATATTTACAGCTGCACCTTGTAGGCTCAAATTCAGTTCATTCAAATATCAGCTAAAATAGCTAAACAGGAAAAATGGTTAAAACGTCCTTTCAATTCAAATTGAAAGGACGAAGTTCAAAAAGGCCATTGAGCACTTTCCCACGTAACAACCAACGTACTTCAGCATGTAATAATACATGTCTATGTTGACTTCTCATCTCCTCGCATAAAATTTTAAAAATTCGGGAATTGAGTGGAGGGACCTTAATGAAATTGACAACTTTAACAGCTTCATGCAATGTGTTTTTTAAATCGGTTGATATATTTTTGGATGGCAATAGTTCCCTGTGTATGGAGCAATGGTTCCAAATGACCTGGGGCGCTACACCTTTAATAAGAGAGCAATCAATCCAGGTTTTGTCTCCTGACATTGCACGAACCCCATCGGTGCAAATTCCAACACATTTTAACCACTCGATCTCATTTTTAGTTATAAAATTATTCAAACTATTAAATATATATAGCCTATAGCCTTAGCTGTAGTACACAAATTTAGTGATTCACAAAATAACAAATCTTTTTTAGTTTTATATTCAAATTCGTACCTAATGAATGCTAACAAATTAACATTATTAGAAACGTGGTATTCTCATCCAATTGTAGTGAGTAATATTGACTTTTGAACACTTTTGAAATTAACTGCTCTTTTACATTATTTGACATGTCTTCAATCCTATTCTTGATCGTATCATTCGATAGTGAAATCAAATTAATATATTTCGTAGCTTTAGGCTCCAACATTATATTCGTTACTACTTGTGTAGCAGGAAGAATTAGTTGCTCTGCTATATTATGAGGTTTTCCAGCTTTTGCTATAAGTAGGAATATTTCATTCGTAGCTTTTACTAATATCACGAGTTGTGGATTTATGCATTAGATTTTGGCTTGAATCAAGTTCTCGTTTTTTGATTTAAAAAAAATTCGATAGACTTACAGAAGTGTTCGCTGTGGTTTGTTTGCAAATGACGTCGGAATTTGGCGGGTTTCATAAATTCGTTTGATAAATTTTCGCGACATAGAACACAGACATTGATTTCTTTATAGATTGGGAGATTGGGGATTTTTGTAGTGCACAACGTCATGCCCGAATATACAATGAACTGCAAAATATTTCTATCGTTCAAAATAAATTATTAGTACACATCTATTTAACTTAAAACTTAAAATTTCAAAAAACACTGCCGATAGTCTTTCAACTATCATAAAGCGTAGGTATAATTTCGTCGGATTAACTATTAAGATCTGTCGACTCTCTAAGAAAGTATACATATTTTTATGGCGGAACGAATACGTTTGGCGTACATTTTGTTACTTAAACAAAGATAGGAAGAGCTTAAAAGTAAAAATATAATCTTTCGGCATTCTTCCATCATCCTTCCCAGTTCCACAGCCATTTTTTAAATTTTCTTCGCAGACCCCCTGCAAGGGCTTTGCGGACCCCAGGGATCCGCGGACTCCCGTTTAAGAACCGCTGGTATATATGCAATACTATGTAGAGCTTAAAACATTTAATATTGTAAACAAGGAATAGATAGCTACAAAATTCAACAATTATGAGCCTTTGTAGTAATTTTGTATGCTGAGGAGCATATGAGACAAAATAATTAAAGTATTTATATTTACAGACTAAGAAACGGGATCCGGATTTTCTCTCTCAAATAATGTCTAGGGAGAAATTTATAGACTGCGGTTCATTATTTTTGTTAATAAAATGATAAAATGAACTCAGTAAAAGACTGAAAATTGACAAATTTGCTTTGATTTCAAATATATGGGATACGTTCTGTAACAATGGAAGGGCCTGTTACTAGCGTGACGCAAACAACAATCGATGAGCAATTGTTCCCAACTAAAGCGGTGTCGATTTACACAATACATTCCAAATAAGCTAGATTAACTTGACTTCAAATTTTAACTGGCATCCGATATTAAAAGCAAATATCTTGTTAATGGTTTTCCATACTTGGAAACCCGAGGATTGAACATTCCCTTGAAGGAATTTGTAGTGAATAATCTTGCAGAGTCGTGTTTAGGCTGTGGACGAAAAATCACCACAGAATTTTTTTTTCAAGTTTTTTACTTGCGAAAAAAAACCTGGTTGGCACTATACGTGCAAACTGAAAAGAATTACCTAAACATAATTTGCCAAAATATATTTTACTACAGTGAATGCGCGATGTATGAATGATATATTACTGGTTGATTAAATTATTTATTTTTTAGTTTGTAAGATAGTTTTTAAGGTATGTCCCAAAGGATTTTTAAGTTTCCTATTTTACCCCTATATACAAAATTAAATGAACTCATATTATGTAAAATTTATTAACAACTAAAATTTATATTTATAACTAAGATAAGGATAGTAAAATCTAAAACTTAAATTGTTAAACCATTTTTATGTGATTGTGTATATTGATTTTACCTTGTAATATTTTATTTTTCTGAATAAAGGTTTATAAAAAAAATAAAACGATATCTTGTATTAATGGCATTTTAGATGTAGCAAGAGGTGGCCGATCCAAAGCAAGCCATTTTTTAATTTATTTTTCATTTCAAAATCTATACGTATTTTGCATTTTTTCCCCCGTTAATTCGTTTGCATTTAATTCTTAAATGAAATATAAACCACATGCAATGGCGCAAATATTCTTCATCGATTGTTGGTATTGACACAAATGAAGGAAAATCAATACATCCAACCATCACTTTTAAATAGTGATAAAACAATAGATGTTTCCTGAACCGTGTCTCGTCTAAACCGTGTCTCTTCTAAACCGTGTCTCTTCTAAACCGTGTCTCTTCTAAACCGTGTCTCTTCTAAACCGTGTCTAACTAAACGTATCTTAAGTAAATGTAAATTTCAAATATTTCCTGAGTCGTGTCTAATCTTAACTAAATGTAAATTTCAAATATTTAAAAAAAAATCATTTCTTGCAGTAGATGTTTTTATATAGGCTCATTTTTAGTATTAACTTTCAAAAATTAAATACTGCAGATTTGTTGGTATTTATATAATAATATAGAGAAATTATCATGTTTATTTAACATTTTGCAAGCCCTCAACAATGTAAAGGTGCATGCCTCGCTGCAATTGCATAAAGACGTCGAAATTCAGTTAATATTCATGTTTATGAAATACATGTTGCAGCAAATACTACCGGTCTAATGTACATTACGGTGGTATGGATTTTAGTATTGAAATTTAACTTCACTGTATCTCACACATATCCTTTCTGCTAAATTAATGCATTGATTTCAAAATGTTCTATGGTTTTGGTGTATCTGTGAAAATGCTCTGAAGTTGGAAATATTAATTGGATATAAAATAAGTTTAAATAACTCAGTTTCATACAAATTTCCGTCCTAGACTTATTGTGGTTAATTCCACCCCAAAATGAATTTAAAAAAGTGAATCTCTTAAGAAAAGCTAACTTTATGCATTGCTTTAAAATAGTTTCTCGAGGGGCCAAAGGATCAGTGGAAGGCATTATTTGTGTGGCTAGTCCGGGGAAATCCGGAACAGACCATACAGCAGCGCAGAAAATGGGTTCGAATATTGTGAATCCGCAGTCCAATCAGTCGCTGTCTGATGTCTGTCTCATAGTCTTCGTGATAAGTAAGTTCAAGATAATCTGCCTACCGCGTCTGCTCAAATTTCTCCTAAAATTTGGATTTACGGAGTATCCTTTTAATCAGGGGTTCTTCCTAAAATTTTCATTTTCAAATTTTCGTTGTCGATCGATTTTTAGCCTTTGATTTTTTAGGGAGGTCTCGATATTTAATTTTTCAGAACTAGTAAATCAAGGTAAATCTGAATCAAGAAGATTAATTGAAAATATCAATATTTCTGATCTCCCAAATTTGGTCGTACGGTGATTGATTTGATTCGTTTATTTTATGTAGCCCCAACCAAGATTTGAATCCGCTACTTTGTAATATGAGGCAAGAATGTAAGCCGATTAACCAGCACTTGATCTAAAAATATGAAAATGGTATTAATGTTTGAAAAATGTTTTTGGATAATAGTAAATGAAGGACTTTTTCAAATATCTTGAATGTTCTTTGAATGCAGATTCCAACCAAATATCTGCGAGTGCTTTAAATGGATTTAATAATTCGGCTGAAATATTACGTGACTGCATTCACGATATTCTCTTTAAGATTAGTATTAATAGACTCCCTTGTATAATTCCTACGTTACTGACGAATGAAATTGTTTGAAAGTTTTGCACCCGTTTCTTGCTAATATCTCTAGGTATTTTTCGACTTTTAAAAGTTTTAAAGTCGCTTATTATTATAATTATAACATTAAGCCATCAATTAGGCTATTGTTCGACCCGAATCAGAAACAATGGGGAATTTTTAAGAATATGAGTAAATAAAAGTAATTAGAGCATACGTTTAATATATTAGGTAAAGCGGAAAGAAATAATATTTTTTTTTACAAACACAAAAAATGCATTTAAAAAAATTGTATCCATTATTATTCAATAAAATAATTTCCATTATTTTAAATGACCTTCTCCCATAGTTTAGGCAATTTTTCAAAGCCTTTTTTGTAGAACTCAGCCTGGTTTTTCGTTGAAGTATGAGTCTATGTGATTTTTTATACTGTCAAAAGAACTGACAAAAGACCCCTGGGGTCCGCGGAGATGTAAAAGATATTTACCTATACTTGAACAAGATATTTTCGTGGAATTATTTACGGAAAACAATATAAAATGATATATTTTGACCAATATTTGAGCAAGAAATGTTTGTTTGAGAAATTAAGTTACAAGGGTCGGAATGGGATTCGTAAAAAAGCTTGTTCAAGAGGGGGTTCGCGGAAAAAAAATGGTCAAGAGGGGGTCCGCGAACTACATAAGTTTAAGAAGCGCTGATCTAGAATGATGTCAAAATTATAATAAACGATGGCTTACCTGTGTTGTAATATTTTGTCCAACTAATGTATTAATCAGCCGTCATCGGTTTTACTCAAATTACGTTACATCGATTTACGAACAAAGAATTACATAGGAATCGTTTTCGTAATATAATGGACGGGTTATCACGTGTGATCTAATTTTAGTACCTTAATTTGGGTTGAATACATTAGGGTCGAAAAAGTGAAAACGTGTTAAATAAAAAATTCAATAGGGGGTTTTAATTTTGCTACATTTCATTGAACTTCAGTAATGGGCTATGCTTAAAAGTTTTCTCCCTTTTTTTTTATTAATAATGGGACTTTGCTTGATGAAATGTTAATTTTTTTCGTTCAAAGCTCAGAGGTTCGCTCCTCTGTTAACCTTTTTTTTCCATTTTAACTATTATTGCTCAACGAGCTAGAATAAAAAATGTAACAAAAGGATGGGGAAGAATGGCCGGCCGTCTCTTTAATCTTACTTAATAATCAGATACCAAAAAATTAAGTATTATAATTTCTCTTTGGCGCATGCAATGGCGTCTTGGTTCATTATCACTGTTAAAGGAGCCGTGAAATTGTGGTCAGATGAAAGAAGATTATTTAAGACACCCTATGTCTGGAATATATGCCGAAATACTTTCAAGAAACAATACAGTTCTTGGTTGCTATTTAAAAATTAATTTTTACTTGAAAATATGTTTAAATTTGTTGTACATGTACTTATAAGTAAGAGAGACCGAAAAATAATAATTTTCTTTTACTTTTGTCCCCTCTTCGTAGCGCAAGATTTTTATTTATTTTATTTCTGTTTTTATAATGTAATGTAGAGGGAAAAAATATAGGAAAAGCGCAAGAGGTTTTGTGAAAATAGTCAAACGGAGATGCCATTCAAATTTGTCAATTTTTTGATTTTCTTCTTAAGAGGTGTAATTTACATAAAAGTGGTGAAATTCAGCCAATGACGTCATTATTATTCAGTATACTACTTGTCATATAAGTGCCAGATAAGGTTAAAAACAAAATTCCTCAGAGCAATAAGAGTGTTACATGTGGCTTAATTGTCGCAAAAAACGTTTGGTCTCAAAACAAAAAGGCTCTAAGAAAGCGTGACAAATATGCCAGACTAAGGTTGACAATAACTTTCATGAAGACGATAAGAACAATGCGAAATGAAAGACAACCTTTTGCAGCTTTGAGAAAAAATAAGAATAATTTAAGAAAGCTCAAGTATAAAAGAAGTACGGATAGCCTGAGTGAGTTTACAATATACAATGGTTTAGAGATTGGAGAAAGTTTAACAATTAGAAAGTGTTTTTTTTATACTTAAAGTTATTCTAAATACCTCCTTCCCCCTGCTCTCTATAATGCATACTCTTGCCTAAGTATTAAAACAAATTCAATATTGCATTAGTTCAAACTGGGACACAATGCAGAAGAAGTAGATAAAAATATCGACAAAGCTTTCGGTTGTGTTGATATGAATCGATTAGTGTGATGTGGGATTTTGTGGAGAAATTGTTAGCTTCTGAAAGTATTTTTTTATTAATAGAAGCTTATTTTTTGTGTACACGTTTAAGATTAGTATATGATAAGGTGTTGATTGCAATTTTCATAGTTATATTTTGAACGACTTGGAGTTTGTAAATATTGGTGTTACATGTGTCACCGCAGACAATAGCGGCGTATATGAATGTTGGACGAATCAATATTTTATAGATTAATAGTTTGTTTGAAACTAAAAGCGCACTGCGTTGACAAAAGAACCGAGTGCAGTGCCACCATTGCTGCAAACTCACGAGCTCAATCCTTAACACCCACCTCAATATTCTGTTCTGCGTCACTCCCAAGTATTTCACTTGGGGTTTACATTCGATGTAGCTGAATCCTACCACTAGTTAATCAATTTTAATGACGATTACGTTTCACAGAGAATAATATAGCTTTGGATTTATCCTTTTTTTCTTATGTGCGTGTAGCGATCAAAGTATTTAAAAGTTGTTTTCAACGACTAAAATATGCTCTACTGTTATGAGAACAGTGTTGGCTGAACGTCAACAGAGTCAAAAGTCTTTACGATATATAAAAGTATCATATCGGTAAATCTTTTTATGGTAATGTTTCTTGTAGCATATTCAATCAGTTTGATTAATTGCAGGGTCGTATATTTCCTACGAAAGCCAAATTTCTCATCGTTAATAATATTTGGACTAAGTTTATCTACTTTAATTTGTATATGCTTTTAAAGTAGTTTTCCCAGTGTAGAAAATAAGTTAATTGGGTGGTAATTAATGTGGTTACTGACGTTTTTGGTCAATTTGGGTAGTCGGATGACTTTCGCCAATTTCCTAACGGATGGGAAATATCCCATGATCAAACACGCATTAAATATTTTTTTTAACTGAATAATTACTTTGAACGGTAGATTTTTAATGGTTGTGTTATCTATTATGCCAAAACCCGTTTGCTTTTAAGTTTTATTAATACTTTTAAAGTGTCGATGGGTGTTAGATGTGAATATCTTAGAGATTTTATTTAGTTAATGATCATCTTTTATGCTTGAGAAGCCATGAACTTTATTGTCGTTAACCAATCGTGTCCAATTATTTGGCAATATTTTCTTGCGAAGGTCACCCAAATTGGACGTGCTTTATTAAATCCTAGTATGAAGTCAGTCGGTTCGCCCTTCCGCCTATTCCTGGAGAGTTGAATCCCGAAACGAGCACAAATCAAGAAAGCATCGCGCTTGTTGGGGGCCAATCCGCCCCCTATTCATTGTGGTTATATGTTGCGTGGATATTATTGTTTGGTGGTGACTTTTCATTGGTGGGGAATCCACAGGTGCCTTTTGTTCTCCGCACCTGCTCCTATACATTTTGGCTTTATTGCTCTGAACACACATACGATAATTTGCAGAACTCAACACCCGTATTGTTCAATTAGCGTGGTAAACCTTCCATAAACAAAACCAGAAAAATACAATCATATATCTTCGCCATTGAATATGACTAATGGCATGTGAGACTTGCCATTAATCTTTCGTTATTATTTTCAACCATCAATACTGATAGATAAAATGCAACGTGCAGATGAATCTTTATACCGCCTTTGAAAAAAATTGAAAACACAGGATTTCTATGAAAATTTGCAATGAATTAGAAAAATACTACTATTACATTTTTATAATATTACCATTATTTAAAAGCGACAAACGTCTGTTCCTGTAGATATAAATTTCATTTTAATGAAAAATGCGAGATAATTTTTTTTTCATACAACCCCAATTTTTGTAATCCTCTTATTTACTATTCGAACTAATTTATCATACTATACATTCGTTTTGTTTTATACAATTTTTTTTTAACAAAATAAGAGCAGAAGGGTTGATAACCGCTACCCTACTACCAACAACCCTTGTATTCGGATATGATCTACGATCTTACCGGCCACTACAAATCAACGACCAGTAATTAACTATAAGCCATGTTGATTATCGAAAGACGCAATATATCATGCTCCCAAGACAACATATCGACCTATGTAGACAAACTCGGAACTATCTTGTTGAATGCCTCGTGCTATCTGCAAATTAATGGACTTGTGTAGGTACATGATTAAAGCTTACAATTTAAATTAAGATTAAGTGATCTGTATAAAATAATTTCCTTATAATGATTCATTTTATTCATTAGTGTTGCATAGGATTTATAATTCAAATATGAATTATCATGCTTACATTTCCACTTTTCCCTTATCATATGTATTTTGTACACCATAGTAAATTCTGAGCCCTGTATCTATTATATTATATTTCTATTATAGTTATTGGAAAGGTAAAAAGCAATATATATTAAATAAAATTTAAGTTGAAAGATATGAACTTCTATTTGGTAGTCTTTCGATGGAAAATACATTGATAATGTATGGAAATATTTATTTATTATATGATCGTTTCTGGGGTATTTTCTTTTTGATTAAATTTACATAAATTTCGATTCGAATGGAACATTTTAAGTGATATATTTATACCAAGATAGAAGATTATTATACAAGAGCCCACAAGATCCGTGAAACGTCATTCAGAATCGCTAGCTCATTAATGCTTATAAGTTTAATTTAGTTCACCGGAAAGTAGTCACATATTTTTCAATGAATACATATGAAAATGGTATTTAAAATTAAATCCAAGGATTTCATATAATAGCGTATAAAATCAAGTATGATGATATATCCTTCCATAATACCCAGTTTAATGCAAAATGCACATAAACCTGTTTAAGAACATTAGGAATACAGATGTAGCAGACATCATCATGTTCATAGCTTGGCTTATGTTCATAAACCGTATATTTCATCATTTAGCATCTCATATGACTCCCCAAAAATTTGAACATTATAAACAAACAACCTTTAAAGAATCAGTTGCTGAATAAAACATTTTCACAATGTTCGATAATGAAATTTGTCAAAAGAGTCGGTTTAACTTTGACGGTCATTAAACCGGTTATAGCCATAAATGATATTTTACTTCATCAATTACATTGGGAAAAAAAATTTTGAGGCCGGCCGAGACTGCTAATTGACGTAGGGACAGACTAAATTTTTTAATCATCTTGAATAGGCCATTAATCATTATTTGAGGGATAAAAATCGTGCTTTGCTCAAAGCTGTTTGAAAACATAACCCATAAAATAGTTTAAATTCATTACTGTTTTCAAGCAAACTTTTTTCCCATAAATTTATAGCATTTTTTGCATAATATCAGCACGTTTATAACAGTAATTATATATTTATTCATGTAATAAAATCATATTGATATTTAAAAAAGCCATGTTACTATATAGTCTTACTAGGGGAGTACCGTTGTATTTTATATTTTAAATTAATTGTTGATTGCTTGATTCAATTATTGGGTTGTAAACATTTTTTTGAATGCCAATATGAAAAAAGTAGGGTTATTTTGAAGATGATTCTATTTAATGTATTTCTTTTGAAAATAAAACTTTTCAATATGCTCAATGACTCGTAAATAATTTCATTCACGTCCCGTTAAGTCGACAACAGTTTACCGAGCCAAATCTCCATAATCGTTATTTCGTCCTTTTTTATTGCCCCTTAATGCAGAATAAATATTATCGAAGCAATCTGGAATTTCAGCACTGAAAGTTTTTCATCATGAACCGGCCAACATTGGTTTCTCTCGAAAGCTTCATTAGAACTTTAATTTTCGGAAGCATTGAAAAGTCCCAAGACAAGTCAAACAAAGACATCGTGATCGGGATCTAGGAGAACTTTTAAAACCGCTGACCTAAGTTCAACAACAAACTTGCGCTACAAAACCTGATGAATCGTCGAAGCTTTCGCTTTTTGCTGGAAAAAATATCATCAAACAATTGAAAAGCTTCCGGATTAAATCGTCTTGCAATTATCTCTCTTTAACTCGATCTGAATGATTGCTTTTCATTAAAAAAAAAACACTTTCTATGATTTTTTTATGTGACTATGATCTTTTTGTGTGTGAGGGAAAATCTTTGTACTCTTTCCATCTCCGTCATATACATCTTGTATTTTTAAATTGTTTATGTGTTTTTTGTCTTTTGTGTACAAAAGCGAAAGCTGTTTTAAAATAAATAAATCAATGTCTATTATTTTACCTTTTGATGTGTCGCGAAATTTAACGAAGAACTTTGGTGTGCCGTAGGTGAGAAAAGGTTGCGGAGCACTGCTTTAGTGGACAGTTAGTGATGATGATGAATATAAAAAAATAAAGCACTATCATTTACGTTGTATTCCATTTATGATTGAAGAAAATTAATGTACTTTTCTGCGTTAGATATTTTTAAAATAATACGTTTTTTAAAAAAGAACATATAGCTTTTTGATTCAAAAGTAAGAATCTATTGAAAAAATGAAGTCGCAAACTATTACTAAGCTAACTTCCTTAACATATCATTCGATTCCCGATTTACCACTCCTGTAACAACAAAAAGCTTTTGACTGAGACACTGTAAAAACAATTTTAGGCTCGTTCATTTTAATTTCTTTGTGCATGAAAATGGCGAAGAATTCTTTGTGCACTTTTTTCTCATGAATGTATTCAGTGAATTTATGGAAAAATATTTATTTTGCTAGTAGATAAATATAAAGATTCTCTGTTCGTGTTTCTCAAACCACCGGGTCCTTGCCGTAATCACAACCATACATGGATGAGAGCACTTAACAAAAAAGGACGTCAGCGACATTCAGGTCATGGCATCTTCGCAAACGTGACCCGAATGCCAAAAATTGATCATTTTGTTTTTGTAAGGCGTCAAATGACCTATTGTCCGTCTAATCGAGTTAATTTTTGCGCCCTTAAGCAGCTTATATTCGGGGATTATTGCACGTTCGCCCCTGAAAATGGATGAATGCTCCAACTTTTTCTCAGAGGGCATTAATACATACAACGTCTAAAAATAGACCGTCTAAGTGAAACAATAGTCTAAATTTTATCAAATTAAAGCAAAAAAGTGTCATATTAACTCGGCATGACTTATTTCTTTTTGAAGGAAAATGAACTCATTTAATGATATATTTCATTATTTTTTTTATTATAAAATTTGCTTCTACTGAATATTTTATACTTGATAGAAAGTAATTTAATTTACTTGCTAAATACATTAATATAACATGCAAATGTTTAATATGCTACATAATAAAATGCTCTCGTTATACTGCAGAATTCGAATGAAAGACGTAACTGTTTTTCATAATTGTGCCGACTTTCTTCAGACCGTATTCATATTCAGGTAAAATTTTTATATGTTCAATATCTTCTTTTTAAAATTTTAATTAGCTAATTTACTATTTGATATATGCTTCTTCATAATTACGCGTTTAATGTCAATCAAAACAATCAATGAGATCATAAGATTGAACTAGAATTACCATGCGTTTTTTTAACATTAGAAAAATTGTCGCTTTCGTTTTCTCCGTCATGTTTTTCTGAGGCAGATGTTTCTTTAATTTTTCCATTTTTGATTTTATCATTCAAAATTTGGAATTCAAAATCATTTTCATTGCAATTTAACCACTCGGTTACATCTTTTTCGCCGCACGTCTCCTATATCAGGTTTTACCGCGTTACTGAAATTCACTACAGATCTTTTCAAAATATTGTTTCATGATGTTTTCAAAGTTGACACCGTAAATATTTCATCGAACTGGTTAAAACTTTCTATGGATAAGTGGGACGGTGCATTGTTTAGTAATAATAATGTTTTTCCATTCTTTGATTTTCCAATGACAATCAGTGGCAGTCTGTATTTGCCTGCTGGTTTTGCATACACCATTATAGTGACTAATTTTGTACTAGTTTTGTACCTAGTTGAAGTATTTTCACGTCTTGATGCTAAAGATTTGTTGTGTAGTTTTTTTTCCAATGTAAGTCGGTCTCGTCAGCATTGTATTAATATATAAACTCTTCGTTGAATCCTTCCCTTTCCACAAATATCTTCAATATATCAATGAATGTCAGCAGAAAGCTTTTCCCTTTGAATCTAAAGTTCCCTGATACAATGTTGTCCTTTGAATTTTTCAAGCCAGCCCGAACTTGCTTTGAAGGTGGAATCTTCATGTAATTTTGTATTAAAAAATATTGCTTTTTCACACAATTATGGACCAAATATTGACTGTTCAGTTGATCGCCTTTGTATGAACAGTATAAAAATAGACAAGTTTTGTATTTCCTGATTTTTTCGCTCTAAGCTTCTATCTTCTGATATTAAAAAATCAATAACCTTCATCATATGCAATCCATCACGTACGTAAGCAAAAGTGGACAAAACTCTACGTGCAAATCAACAAATTAAATATTTTTTTGTTTTATTTGAAAGAATCCGGATAATCAAGGTTCTGCTTTATAGTTCAACCTACATAAGCTTATTATTTAATAGCCACACTCGGTATGTTTTCAATATTAAATAATGTTTAATTTTTTTTAAATGGTGAAATAGCAATATTACAATAATTTTTCAATCTATGAAAGTATGCCTAAGGTAGAATTTTTATTTGTAACTTGCGAATACCCGGCATGCGTTGCAATGCAACATTTAAAGATATAAAGTGTATGTATTTTAATTCTGTTTATTGGAATGAATTTTAGATATTTTTAATTACACTGAAAAACGGGTATACGATAGCGCTTAGTAATTATTTGAGAGGTACATTAAGATTTCAAATATATATCTTTCCAATACTTCGAGTCTCCTGACGGACTCGTGAACGCGGATTAGCTGCCGGCGCTTTGGTGATGCTCCTTGTGAGTATCCTCCTTCCAATGCTTTGTTGGGCTACAGGTTGACATGTTACAATATGATACAGGCTGAGCATTCGATCTCGTAAGCTCCCTGAATTTCATTTTTCACTTTGTTCTTTTTGTTGGACAGAAGACTTCCTATATTTTCTCCCGTCCCAAAGATTTAGAGAAATCCAGATAGAGACGCCTCAGACGTGCTCGGCGATCTCCGTCGTCACGTCAAGGAAGCGGCTTTATTTAGATGGCAGGAGAGGTGGTCTGCGTCGGTCGACGGCCGCCACCTCTCACTTTCTTCTTCTCGATCAGGCACCGCCTGAGATGTCGCCGGGTCGTCCCGGATCAATGGACGTCTCAGTTCCTCACAGGACACGGGCGATTTAGGGCCTCGTTGGTTAGGTTTGGGCTTTCAACAACTTTGGAGTGTCCAAGCGGAGATCCGTTCATGAACGCAGACCATGTTCTATGGACATTTTCGGACATGGCGTCCGATCGCGAGGCGTTCCTTCGTTGTGTCAGTGGTCCGATTTCAGTCCGGTTGGACACCCAAACCTTGTGGTCTCTCCCTCTAATTTTAGGGCATTTAGGGCTTTTTGTAAAAGTTTTGGGGGAACACGCATCCCCGGGGCTTTCTACAATCTCCATCGGGTCGTAGAGGTCCTTCCTTGCGACCGGTAGCGATTAGTGGGCTTGCACCCTTTTTTTTCGGGGCCGCAAGTGAGATTCATAACTCTTCCCTATCCTATACAACATATATGTATCTATGTTATTATTTTCATTTATTTAATTTCTAAGCAGTTTTCATCTATATATTAATTCTAGCCTAAAGTAAAATAAAAGTAAAAAAGTAAGTCAAAGTAAAATTAGAATATTTAGTTAGATTCCCCCCCCCCCCCAGAGCGCAACTGACCGCAAGAAGTGGAATAGGAGCGTGTCCTTGCAGACATGGAATTTTAATTTCATGATTTTGCACCATGCTGTGCACTTTGCTTGCGGACTGGCAAGCTCCCGAATAGGGGGATCAATCACACAGCTCGGGTCAGAGGAGGCTCCTCATGTTGTTTTTATATTGGTCCCAAAGATTATGCTTATGCCATGCTAATGAAGTGCTTTTAGATTCACAGTACTTTTCCATATGATGCGTACCGTCTGGCAAGAAATGATTTGGGCGCGAGCAGCCCACATACAGCTATCCATGTGAGAAGCATGCACGCATACCCTGTGTTTTTCTGTTCTTTGTTGGTGCTCGTACTGGAAACTGCACACGTTTCAATTCGAATAGCATTTCAGTCGGAATCATTGGGATACAGCCTCTTCTTGAAAATTTTCATTTCAAACTGTAGCTCTGATGATATTATTCATAATTTTTTTTCACTTAAAACCTGGTACATTTGCTACATGTCGTGGCGGATTTATGTTTCGGAGAAGAATAATAGGCACGCCAACTTCCAGTGTTAAAATATCCAATTCAAATATATTTTTATATAGAATAATCTATGCCTTTACATATAACTCATATCAAAAAATCACTTTTTGAATTTTATCACGCTGATAAACATACCACATATTGAAAACCACTGTTTTGTTTAAATATATCAGTGCAGTAAGATCTTTTGGAGGCACCACTAAAATTTCGTTTCAATCTATAAGCTGGTTTAAGAATTATATCAATTATACGAAGGAAGTAGAGCTTCATGAATTTCTTACGAAATCTTCCGCACTTTATGCGAAGCTTAGCGTGGAACACACGGACTGTAAATTGTTAAAGTTTTTTTTAAATACTGATGTTCGTTTTCGTTGTGAAACACTTACAGCTCGTATGGCCAGACTGTCTGGCCTAAAGGATTCTTGCAAGTAGCTCCGTCGGCCAGACTAAATGATTATCAACATTTTATCCGAAAAGTCAATGCAACATAGGGTTAAATCATGCGTTAAATATTATACGCCACTGGTATAGATTGTAAAGTAAATATCGGACCGCATTTATTAAAACTGATTTTAAGAATTTTATCTTTCTAAAAAAAATATTTTGTAAAAAAGGTTGGCAATCACTGTCTAGAAAAAAAACCATATTTCCAGATTTACAATTATACACAATCTAGAGACGATGGTAATATTTTGAGAATTTTATCTCTGTCTAAAAGTTGGTTATATGAAAAAAAGGTTGGCAAACCCTGTCCAGAAAAATTCCATATTCCTTATAGCCCAAAGGCTATGGGAATATTTTGAGAATTTAATAATTCTCTAAAAGTTAGATTTTCTTAACTTTCCCTTTTCAAATGTAAAAAAGGTGGCAACCCCTGTCCAAAACAGCAAATTAATTATTTAGGGTTCTAAAAATCAATAGGAACCTAAATTCTAATTTTTATTCAAGTCGGTTAAAAGGTTCACAAACAGTGATACGCGGCCGCGCCTCACTTCACGCCAGAACAAACTTGACTAAATGCTCCAAACCGGGCATGCTATAACTGCCTGTCGGCATAGTTGACTGAAGGCTTGTTTTACCTTAACAAACCGGGCATGCCATTACCGCCTCTCGGCTTTGTTTACCTTAGCAAAGCGGATCGGACGCCGGACGCCAGACAGAAATTAGACAGAAATTAGACAGAAATTAGACAGAAATTAGACAGAAATTCGACATCCATGAGACATTCATTTTTATATATTAGAAGATATATATATATAGATTCAATTTGTATCTTTAAGTACACACTATCCAAAAGGTGCAGCTAATGCACAAAATTGAATAATAGCATCACTTTCCCATTATTGCTTTACCTGGGAAAGCCTTCATAACTTGGCGTCACAAAGATGATAAAATAAAGAAAAAATGCTTAGAATATATCTTCACAATGATGGGGAGAGCTGCTCTCGTTTGAACTGACTGATAATATTATTAAGTTTATATGAGTTTGCTTATATTTTTTCCAATTTTTAGAATTTGCTTTTGCGAATAAATGATATGAGGTCATTTAAATTTTATAAATGAATAATTTTTCATTGAAATTTACAGATTTATAACTACTTGAATAATGCCACTGTATCGGCAAGCCATGGCAGTTTATACATCTTTAACTATACGAATAGAAAAGCGTTATTGTTTAATGTAGTTTATTTTAAAATTTAATTGCATTATAAATGTGTAAAACGTGGTAAAACTTACAGACATTTAAATATTTATTAATAAAAAAACGGTTAAGTTGTTTTTTTTGATATAGCAAAATTAATGATATCATTTCTAAAATGAAGTTTAAATTCTTACAGCTTGAAAGCCCAAATGAAGAAATTTAATGAGAGCGAATTATTACAAGAAAGTATGAGGAGATTGATATGAAACCAAATGAATAGAGATACTGAATAAAAGAAATTTGAAATATCGACATTTATTTCCATCGAATATGATTGGCCGGTTGGTAGCCTTTGTTATCGGTCGTGATTTTGGGTGCTCCGCTCATCTGCTCTGTTTTTGAGTAAATAGTGCTTTTCGCGTTAATATCTATATCGGACTGTGTCGGCGACCTTTTTTTGTGCCACCCTGTGAAAGCACGGCGCCTCAAAGTGATTATTAATAGCCCTTTTGGCAAAATTATCGATGTACATTTGCATCATACCAAGTTGGCTTTTGTTTTTTTTTAATTTGAATTTTTGAGAAAATCGGATTCCACGTGTTTTACACGGTAAATATACTATTAGGGCTTGTGCGAGTGCTCCCCGTAATCGGTTGTGTTGTCGGTGTCCCCGCAGTGTGTTGTCGCACTCAAACTCATTATTAAAAGCCTTTTCGGCAACATTATCGATGCACATTTGCATCGTACTAAATTGGCTTTTGTTTTTATTTATTTGAATTTTGAGAAAATCGAAAATCGTAGGAATAAGCAGTCTGTTCATCCTGTAACCCTTAAAGTCCGTTGTAAAATTAATTTACTTTTATATTATTATAATTGATTCATACGCTCTGACGAAACGCCGACTACACTTATATATAAAATTCGCGAGTGACACCGAAAAACATCGTTTTGTGCATATTACATCTGCACAAAAAATGGAACATCTCGTCTGCATCACTTGAGATGAACTGCAACAAGGACAATAACGCAAGTAAGACATAAAAATCCAAGCCTTCAAGGTAAGTGAATTAACAAATACTCGCACAACACATATATTTTCTATTGTCACATAACACTTGGACCAGAATACAAACTTGCACAACTAGGCTCGCGGTCCGACCGCCAATGTGCTGTTTCGACTGCTCCCATAATACAATCTTAACTATGTAACTATAATTGTAACGTTTGAGGCGGGGGCGCTCTCGGGGGCAGAGCCCCCGGGCGGTTCCCCGCCTCCACGTGCTTGTCGGGGTGGCCGCGCTACCGCACGGGTCCATTCTTCTATCGGGCTGTGATGCTGCTGGACGAATGGATGGGAATACGAAGGGCGTCGAAAGGAAAGACTCTCTTCACAAGATAACTATTTATTCCGCACTACAAATAGAGAGAGAGAGAGAGAGAGAGAGGCCTGGCTGCAGGAGGGACGACCTCCCGCAAGACCAACTGGCGACTCTCCGACTCCCGCATCTTGCGCGTCACTACCCAACCGGTAACGAAGCACGCGCAAGAAGCGATCGGTCGGTAAGCAGGTGCAATGTCTCCGCAGGGCCACAAGAGATGGCGCTGTTAAAATAGCACATTGTACCTGAAGAGAAATGGAAGATGTCGCTACTATGCGGGATGATAAATCGCCCACGCTACAGAACCATTTGATTTTGTTGATATGGACCTGACTAGTTGATATTACTTGATACTTGACTTTAACCTATTTATTTATTCCAGCTCTGTCTATTTTTTCCAATTTGCTCCCAGTCTGACCAATTAAATATTGTTTGATTGTGCCCGGTCGACACTAAACGCCAAAGTTTGAATACTTTGATGCGACATAATTACCCTTTGCTAATACAATTTGACTAATACTTCTTTGCGGCCTAACCACATCTGAATACTCCTAACTAGTATGCTTATACGATTTTATGTATTTTAACTATTGGTCACTTGACTTATGCATATTTACAGAGTAAATACTTAAATACTCTTTTAACAGCAAGCTAATGCTTAGTTTATCTACTATTCATTGCTACTTTTACAAATCATGACTTGCTCATCACTCGCTATCGGCACCAAGTCATGCTTTGATGGACGTTATAAAGTCTTTAAATAAAGAAAGCTTTTCCAGAAAATAATAAGCCGATAAGATCAGATACACACAAAATTGATATCACATAAGGAAAAGTAATTAATCCACTCTTGTCGTGTAATTGCCCTTTCTTAATTAACAAATTAATAATTAAAACGATTCACCCAAATTTTACCGAATTTAATTTGTGTTTAACCACTTTTGATAAATAAACAAATTTTGAGTTATCCGTTAATTAAATTGAGCATCTTTTTTTAACTTTTTTCTGCTAATGCTGAAGTAGTCTTTAACATGTTTAATAAAGCTAAATTGGGAAGATCAATCCACTAATAAATGATAAGAAAATTAGTAATTTTAGGGAATAAATGGTCATGATGAATCAACTACCAGCTCAATTCAAAATTTATGCAATCGTGGTCGTTAAAGCTAATTGATAAAAATATAGCTAAACATATTTAAAGATGCATTCACATCATGGGCATGTAAACAGTATTATCGTAAATTTTTTTAGAGTTTTTGCTATGGTATAAAATCCTTTAAATATTTTTATCACATTTTCCCATTCAATTTTTAGTTCTATATTAAACTATATATGAAATATATTTCAATCATTACTGTATTTATATTTTTAAAAAATCGAAGTCTATCTAACATATAACATTGATTTTCAATTCAATTTTCTTCAGTTTATTGTTTTTTTATATTTTCGATGCTATTTAGTATGCTTGGAAAAACATAATTTAATTAGAATTGAAGCAAATTAAGAAAGCAAGCATTTTTCCAAAAAATGTTCCACTCGCGGAATATATAAAATAAAAAATGTTTGTATCTATTATCAAGTTTCGCACCCCCTTGTGCGGAGAACCGAGAACGGGGGTTTTGAAGAGACCACTTTCACATGATAAACGAACGGCAACAATATAAAATTATGCTGAGAAAGGCGATGACAATATCGCCAGAGAAAATAGAAAAAAAATCCACCCCTGATCGGAGTGAAGCGAAGAGGGTGGATGTGTAGGGTAACCGGTCGTTTATTCGTTTGCCGTTGAGGGGTAGGTCACCAGCCGCCGAGGGTCATAGTGTTATTACAATGCCAGTAATGGTGTTCGAATCCCGTGGGAGCCATAATGCTATAAAGCTTTTGTTCCCGCTTTTCGGTGATATATCCAGGCACCTATACCTCTTCTCGCACTACTTTACCATGCATCGCCACTGCGACCTGCGTGTCTACGCTTAACAACCTGATAAAATAACTATAAAAACATCCACGTATCGCCTAAACGACATGGCTCAATCGAAATCCATCAATCCGACCCGGACATAATAAATTATCACAATGTGACAACCGCAAAATTGATTTGGCATTACAAGTATCAATGCTATAACATGGCAATGCTGGAGGCCCCGATGTATGAAAAATTCCCATTATTACAACTTTACTACAGCTCGACTCAGTTTAGTATGTCCTGGGCCTCCTTCTTTCAATTGTCCAGGCGCAGTCGTTGTCTTTTATATCTGATCAGCCCAGCGTAGCCGAGGTCTTCCGACAAGTCTGCTATAACTCGGTTCAAAATGAGATTTAGCACGAGAATTATAATGATGGTTATTTGAAAGGGACCAATAATACTTCATTATTGACATCAGTTATATATTGTATTTATGTGTCTTATAATATATTCTATATTTTATACATATAAAAATTCTCATTTTTAGAGAAATTTGAGAGATCAATTTTTATTTTATAAAACAAAATTTGTACGAATATTTTTGCCACATACCTGTACAACCGCTTTCTTTTTTATAATGCCGTACCGCATATGAGCGGGTTTCTGTTAAAGTGTATTCTGTTTGGAAGGTTTTAATAGGATCTTGATGGAAGGTCTTAACATGTCAAAAAAATGTTTACAAATGTTCCACTTTCAAAATATTTACATGATTACTGCTAAGAGATTTTGCAAAATACTGTTGAGGACTGTTACCAAATATTTATTTTGTAAAATAATATAGTAAGATATTATTTAATTTCATAATTCATTGGCACGATCTCAATTATGTGTTAGGCATAGAATTTTATTTCTAGTTGTTTTATTTCAATTATGTACTAAGGTAGTATTTATTTCAAAAACACTGCTGTTTTACAGACATTTTTTGGTTTATCAAAATGTCGAGAATTTTCATTTTTTGAGAAATGAAAATCATTAGAAAACTTTCAAGTCGTTCTTTGAAAAATTAAAAAAAATACACATCCATCATATACAAATACACGCCAATCCGCAGAATAAGATCACGAGGTGGTGATGAAAATACGACGTTCTTGGCCGAGATCATTTTCACCGTTGCTTTATTAGGGGTTATTATTGTATAATACACATATTCTTGTTACAATTCACAATTTGTGCTCTTTTATAGGTTTCTTTTTGTGTGCGATTATTGTCAATTCATGGAAAACTCGATTTTTTTGCTTATTAATTTTACTTATACGATGTAAATGCTCTTGATTTTGAAAAATCAAGCTTAGTAGAAATTTCTGATAATTTAACGTGGATATGATTTCAATAATGGCGCCAACACATTTTTTATTTAATTTATGAGACCATTCCGTTCCAGGATCGTTTCTTAGGTTCCTATCAAGAAATAAATCCCTCCTATAATATTATTATATTCTAAAAATGTCTCACCTATCAATAATATTGTTTCTTACTGTATTTGATATCATTCTATAACCGAACAAAAAATATGCAGTAACACAGATGTTCTTCGTTGATTGTTGGCCTTTGTACTATTTTTAAATAGCGAATATTTTTAGTATAAAGGCAGCTTATCTAAGTGGAATCCGTGAAGTTATTTCAATCAAGAACATTATAAGAGAGTCGATAAAAGTAGTTGAAAATAGTTTCGACCGGTTTATTTTATTTTCGTGGACCATACACCATTAAACTCATTCGAAAGAATGTCGTAGAAGACAAATTGTTTTCAGTGTTTATATCGATCACATATCGTGTTCCTCCTTTTATTTCCACGAGTAAAAGAATGAACTACTTTTTTTATTGTTTCTTCAAGTATGTCAATAAATAAAGAGGCGATTCTTGCTGCAATATGTAGAACTTTGTTATTATCTCAACTTGCACCGTGATAAAGTTTTAATGGCCGACACTCAAGCTGCATATGAGACATGAAGGAGCAAAATCTTAATTACAGTTTTAAGTGATTTATTAACTGTTAATAAAATTATGTAATTAACGCCTAATTTATAAAAAGGGAAGATGAAAATTTTAATGCAGAAGAAAATTATTTGGGAAATACTATCACTAAGCATCTGATTACTTGGTAGTACAAAATCTGTGTATTATTTCGCCCCGTTTTCACATCAAATTACATTATTGTTGCTTTCACTATTAAACATTAAAAATATTTAACATTAATTCATATATGATACTCCTTTATAAGAATTTCATAATTTCGTTAAATAAAAATATGGTTATAATATGTTGAATTATTTCTCTATATAAATTTTCCCTTTAAATCGTTTTTAATTTTATTTCTAGGTTCTAGATTCGTTTTTAAGGGTCACATTTAAAAAGTTTTTTTTTCGCATAGACGTATTATGAAAAGTGCAGTCTACAAATTGCTGTAAGCCATTACGTCGTTTCAAAGTGCAGCTGCTGCATCCACCAATAGGGCAGGCTTCAATGTTTCCCAATACGTCGTAAAGCCGGCCATATGGCGTCAAATTGTTAACGTTGCAGTATAGCACACATTTGTAATTGTTGACCGTAAAAAGCATACATAATTGCAATATCCGCAAATAAGAACTGCAGTGGGCTATGCGCTTTATCATCGTGTTAACCCGTAATCGACGCCAACATTTTTCTTCTTGAAATATCGACGACAGCGACCGCGGAATAACAGTTCATTATTGGCTTAACTCCAACGGAATTTTGCAGCATCTTCAACGATTGAAAGTGTCTTTTCATTTTATGAAGTAACTGACCGAACTCTTTTATCTTTATTTCGTCCGTTACAGTTTTATTCTTGACGCCAACGCGATTCGGTTCTTTTTCGCAAGAGATTATTGTTGTATTCTTTTATGAATGGCTTGAAAAGTTTTAATACAACAACCAGTTTTTTTGCCCAGTTTTTACCTTGTGCTAAAAATATGCTTTTCACTTAATGTGCCTTGAACTTTATGCAAAAACAAAGGGCAGAAAAAGTTAACGGTAAAAACGGGAACACTGAAAAAGCAGTTAGAAGATAAACCATTTAAAAATATTTTACATTATACAAATTATAGCAATCTAGTTCATTGTCAATCGTTGTAAATATTATCAATATCACACCAATGAAAACCTAATTGAGTATCTGTCAACTATTGTACGTCTACCGGTTGTTTATGATCCATCATCTATTTCTTGCTTCTATGGGACCATTCGCAACACTAAATTTTGCTGGTGAAATCGTAACGGTAATAAGACCTCTAAGTCATAGGTCAGCAAACTTTTTGGGCTCACGATTCACTAAATGGATATTTTTAGTGGAAACGGACCACTTAAATTCACAATTTTAATCCAGCGAACCACTAATTGGACTTTTGTGTTATATATTATATCTGATCAAATGCATCTAAAAATGCACTTACTTCTAAAAATAAAAATTAAATTATTAAACCTTTACTAATATTGAATGTGATGGTTGTTTCTGAATACTTGAAATGATAAAATTTATATTTGTTTTGATTGTTGTGATAGATTAAAAGGGCTGCTCGCACAAATATACTGTGGAGAATTGAATTTGTACTCTCAACTTTTTCAACTCAATACTTTACTCTTTTACATACATTTTATTGTACGTCAAAATTTCTTGAGAATTCTCGAAAAAATTAAGAATTTAAATCGAGAATTTTAATTTCTCGAGAAATGAAAATCCTTATATGGTACGTCTATCAACGTGATTTAACGTGATCAACGTGAACGTATTTTAAAATATAAAGTATAAATTATGTTGTTTTTTACTCTTTAAAAAAAAGAATTTCAAGTATAAATATTTTTGTATTGAACTATGGGAAACGTAGTTGACTTTGTCACCTGCTTGGAAGTAAGATGCTAGGTAGTCTTATAGTACGATGTTAGGGGAGAAAACAATCCCCAGGTGATATGATGGGAACTCCATGTGCTGAATGCAGGCTTCAAAGCTGACATTTGTCTAAAAATATTAATCTGCAATAGATGCATTGGCATTTTATTAATGCAGATTGTTTTAAAGTACGGGATATATTATTTCATGAGATGGAAATAAAATTTGCTTACCTATTGCATTAATCTTCCGTCCATGGATTCTCAAATGATGGCAAATAGCTGTGCATATTTGTCTGGATTTTAATTTTCTGTCATTACGACGAACGCTGAAGGAAATATACAATTTGTCCCGCTTTAATTAAAAAGGTCGGATAACAGCAGTCTCCGGAAACCATCACAAGAATTCATGAATAGATTAATTCCCGCTCCCGTTTTAGATAAAATCTAAGTTAGCGATTCCAGAATTGCCTCCATGGCAGTTCGAAAAATAAAATAGTAATCAAAGAATTAAACGTTCCATCCTTGGCTCGCAAAATACATCGCGATGGTACGTAAAAGTGTTTTTAACAACGCAATACACTCAAAATTATGCCGCCCTTTACAAGAACTATTGCAAAAAATATGTATTCCTCTTTGCAAAAAATATCTGTTTTATTTGCTGAATAAATCATATCGTAAATACTAAATGTTATGAAGCAATTTTGGCTAATTGCCCAATATCTGGAATTGAGTTATTTCATAGTATTATACCGCAATAGACCTTCGGTAGAATATGCTTCGTGTTAAACAGGAAAGACTTCGTTTAATTCAATTCTTACACAATGGAAAAAAAATACTGCGATAAAAATGTTGAGAGTCGCTCTTATTATTTTTTGAACGTGAATAAAAACCAGCATAGTGGAGGAGCGCTTCAGAATAGCGATTCAGACTTTAAAACATTTAAAGTTTAAATATACAACGAAGGCATCGTTGAAATGAGAATGCTTGCAACAGAGTTTCAAAATTAAATCAAAAACGATCGAAACCATATATGTATATTAACGACAGTTTCTATTGGCGAATTTAAAGCAATCTAATAAAAATAGCCATGAAATAATGTGGATTACATTTAATACATTGGGGCTACCGGACTATCGCGTAGTAGAAGTGAAAATTCATATCCCCTAGAAAAAGATGAATCTATACATTTTTCCATTTGATAACGGAAATTGTTAGCTAAAAGATGAAGCTGTGCTTGTGTAATATATTAAAAAAATAGGCAAGCTACTTTATGCTACGTATAACGCTAGTAGAGACGGCGCGGCGTGGCGCATGCGCGTAGTGTGTATGATATATACGATTAAGATAGAACGTGTGCAGCAATTCTCTTTCTTTTTCCGACCAATAACCGGTTACAGTCGGAGAAAGACAATCAACGGACTGCGGATGTGCGTAACCCTAGTATAGGATAGCACAGTAGTTCTCAACCTGTTTGAAGTCACGGTGCACTTTTGATCATGGGAAAAAATGGCGGTGTACCAGAATTAAGAAGTCGAAAAAATATGTGGACATCATTTTTTATTTCTCTCTCTCTTCTTCCTCTCTTCTGAATTCGGAGAATGGGAAGCGTTTCACTTTTCGTGGCTTTTAGTCAAGTTTTTATAAGGTCCTAAACTCCAATTTTTATAATCCTATCCTGATTTAACCATATGTTGAAGGTTATATAGTTTCAATTACCATGAAAAATATAGTGCAGTTGCTTAAACAGAGTTGAATAATTATTGAATCATCTGGAATTAAAAAATAAATACCAGATTGAAAAAGTATTAGTAGTTGTAAATGCAGTTTTGAATTTCTCACATGCTGCATTTATAATGATCCGTGCAACAATTTAAGCATATCATCTTATGTCATCCTATCAAAATGACACCTTCTTACACATATAATGATACGTTAGTCAATTTTATTAAATGTTAAATTCAATTGCATAAAAGTTCGTAGGTTTCGTTTGCTGTAACAAAATGAATATCGCACGCCACATTTAGTTTATGAGAAGTATCCTATTCAATAAAATCTCATCTAACGTGATTTAGCGGTCTCCTAATTCGGGAAATTGGATTTTCTTTAGCTCAATGCACTTTCAGAACCCCACCGAACACTGTGCAGCATCCAAAGCATGATGTCATCTAACGGAGCAGACTTGTATTGTACGTGTCTTGGTGGCTTATTCCGTTTCCTATGACGGTAACTAAATTCAGATCCTGGGTGACTTTCCTCACAGAAATCTTTGCTTCTTCATTTCCTCCTTGACAAAGCCTTTGGTAGGGTTTTGCATTAGCATTCAAGTAGTAACGGAGACCGAACAAAGCAATGCTGGATCTTAAGAAGGAAGCGCATATTTTTTTTATTGCATCATCTGTTTTCTTGAATGCCGTTTTCTTCCATTCGATATCCGATGTAAGCTTTAACATGTAATGCAGGAAAATTAAAATATATTTAATTTTAAAGATAAGTAAAAAAATGACGAACAAGAAAACGTTTATAATATAAATCTTTGTTATTCAATTTGATATAAACTTTCACAAATAATGAATGGCATATGAACAAATCCGATCATCTAAAAAATAAATGTATTTAAATTACTGAAATATTATAGAGGTTGAAAAAGGATGTATATGTTTATAGAGATTTTAAGATTGACGCGAGTCATGATTATATGTTTTTAATTGCGTTTTAAAAGAGAGTTTTCAATCTCCTTTAGTATTCTTATGAGAGGTGAGTTAACATTTCACATTATACCACCTTTCAATATTTCGAGTTTCTCATCGGTCTCATGATTGCGAAATAACTGTTATTCCGTGTGCAAACGTCCGTTAGAAGACTCGAAATATCGGAAAGAGAGGTATTTTCTTTTTTTAATTTACTTATCAAATAATTATCAAACGCGATTGAATTATCGTATTTTAATGTATTCATCCCACATTTCGAATATTTTGTCGAATTCATGGATGAGGATTAACTGTTAATCCACATTAATTGCACTTAACTACAAGTAACGCAGTATGTTTCATTACATTGTATAAAATATTTGTTGTGTGTGCTTGCTTTCATAGCATACATTGTTAAAAACGCATACATATACGTATCTTTACTCGTAATAATTTATTGCATTATATCTGTATTACATTATGAAATGGCATTTTAATACATACTTTACGTATTATTTCACCCAGATAGAATCTTAAGATAATTCATAAAAAAATGTGTTTATCATTTTAAATTAAATTACCCTAGAAAAATATCACCGGAAACTTATCACTGTTTGAAAACACTGAAACTGCACGGAAGTCAACATAAATGCACATCATCAAGTCGCTCTTCCATTTATAAGGATTTAAGTAGGGGATCCTAACATGTGCGGTGATGGATAGATATCATCACATCATTATTCACCGTGAAAAAAGATTTGACTCCAGCCTGCAAAGAGACAAGAAAATATATCACAAAGTTGGGGTGTATAAAATGTAGAGCGATATTCACACGTGTCTAAAATTAAAGAATAGTCCTTTTGTTTGCAAGATGTGCTATTTTCGATATCGAAACGCGATTCTGGTCGGTGAAAAAACATTCGATATTTTTTATTTTATTTTTTAAAATATAAAAAAATATTTTTAGCTCTATGATTGATGTAGTCTGTAATAGTGTAGAACATTTGAATAGAATAAATCTTAAATTATTTACAGTTGTCTTTAACTGCATGGGATGATTACTTCAAAAACGTTAATACGCTGCATATTTGCTAATACGAGGCATGTTCAGAAAGTAAGTGTATTGTGACCATAACTGTTTTTTTGTTTTTTCTTTGAACACTGAGTGGTAAAGGGAGTTCTCTTGAAAGTGCAAGTATAACAAGAACACGATAGTACGTAAACTCACATCCCAGCATCCCAGTCAAATGATAATAATTTATTTCTGATGAGCAAAGGCACATGAGGCCTGACGTTATCGTGATGAAAAACAACGTCTCGTCTGTTCGCTAATTCTAGCCGTTTTCGTTTCACCTTGCTGAAGTAGTTCATAAAAAACTACTCCCTTCCAGTCCCACCAAATGCATAGCAAAACTTTTTTTGGGTGTAAGCCAGGTTTAGTTACAGTTAAAGCTACTGTATCCTTGATCCAAGACCGTTTATGTTGGATATTTTCATAGAGTATCCAACTTTCATCTCCAATGGCAAGTCTCTTCAAAAAAGGTTGGCTATTGTGTCGTTGGAGAAGAATATTGCATGTTGAAATACGTTGAAGTTTATTTGAGTCAGTCAGTTCATGAGGAAGCCACGCATCTGAATGATTTATGTAGCTCAATTTTGTCAGACGATTATGGACGGATGTTCGTGGAATTTCTAGATTGTTAGTTATTTCGCGAACAGTATATCGCGGGTTTTCTTCAACCATGCCTATGATTAGATCTGTATTCATTTGTGAAAGAAACTTATGGGACAACCTAATAACTATAGAGTTATAAACCTTTACCCCCCTTAAATATGTTACGTAGTACTTCAATCAAGGTTATTTTATTAAGGTGGACAGTTTATTTAATTAAATTTCATTGGTGCGAAAGGTTGAAAGAATTTTAACGAGTTATTTCATGACTCTCATAAGAATACTCGCTTTATAGCCTTGAATGTGTCTGGAATTCTCTTGCGTAATCCCAGTATATTTTCGTAATAATTTGTATTCAAATTATTTGCAAGGTCTTGTCCAGATATAGTGTGTGGAGCAGCGCTCCACGAGAGAACCCTCGCTATTACGGAAGCAGTATAAGAAGGACGTGGGCCGAATGTAATAACTGAAATTACCCGCTGCGGTTCGCTATTTTGAAAAAGACACATCCCGTAATGAATTTACGGCAAAATGATTCGGAAAACCGCCGCCATTAGCCGCTTCTGTAACAGCCCCTTTGTTCGCAATCCACTTAATTGAAAATAGTTGGACGGCAGCAGTCCTGGACCCAAAAACGACGTCTGCAGCGTTCCTCTATGGGATATGACTAAATATTATTCAAAATAGGGTCAGTTGTAATGTTCACGGATATGCGCATGAAACGAGCTGCAGTTCTGCCGCATAAAGGATTAGACGATGCACCAAAAACCAAGACTTTTTACCACTTAAATTTTAGACCATTCTTTTGGCATTTTAAATATGGCCATAATGTTATTAGAAATTAGCTTTGAATGTTGGTCCACAACAAATGTCAGTAGAATTTTATTATATTTGAATACATTCACAAGTTCAAAGTGCTGTTATTATTTTAGAATACACATATTCCAAATTTTTACAACATTTTATACCAGATGAATATATATTCAGGTAAATTTATAAATAAATTAGATAAATGTATTGATAAATATTAAAAAATATTCTAATGCACACAACCGTCAATAAGTTTGGACATTTAGTATACCTCAACTTTTAACAACAAAAATTCCCAATTATTTTTTTAACAAATTAATACAATTTGATTGTAAATTTATCAGTTTAAACTGGATACAAGGTGCTGCATCATTCACACTAATATTAAACAGTAGGCTTATATGAGATAGATTTTTGGAGTTTTCTGAAAACAGTCAAATATTGTTGTAAATTCATTGAATAAGTTATAATCATTAACTTAAAATCTCATATTTCTAAAAAATGGCACTTATAAATTTGCTTCTATTTTTTTGTAAGACTGGAAAGTAAACTAACAGTGTTAGAGATATGACATTTATATACATATCAAAAATAAGCAGTCCATTTTGATACAAAAATATATTACTAAAGAAGTAGAAGTCGTTCGGTCATTGCTCACCTTTTAATTCACAAAATTAATTTAGGTTGGCCTCAAAATTTAAAATGTTAACAAATCATGAAATTGTTTGTAAGACTAAGTCAGTTTATGGCTGTATGATAAGGTTATCAAAATTTCCGTAAAATCACATTCAATTTCATTACAACAATGTTATTAATTGTCGGTATTTTATAAAACTAATCCACGAAAAAATGAACAACATTCATTACAACTAATATGTAATAACTTGCTCCAGTCTAAAAACTCTTTTGCCAAAAGTTTCTTGATAAATTATACTATGTGGCAAAATTCAAAGTAAAATGTCATTTACTTTTCTCCTATTGCCATTACTATACCTATATTTTAACAGTTCTACAGGTGGGAAGTTTCTATATTTTTATTTTTACAGAACGAAATTGGGATTCAGCATCGTTATCGGAAGCCTCTGCTCTAAACTTTCGAGTAATAATTATGGTGTATTTTTAAGTAAAAAGGTTTTAGTATTGAAAATAAAGGAAAAAAATGATGGCGATAATTTTAAAAAAACTAGAGTTCGCCGCTATAATAGTGTTTATTAATTATAGGGGTATAGGGTTTCCAATTAACAAAAAATTATACAAGACATAAATACGATGCTCAATTAAAATGCTTGCGATAAGCGATCAAGTTTACAATTTTATGTAAAAATTAGTATGTAAAGACAAAACTTATATGTAAAAATTGTTCAATAAAATATACACCTATGTTTGCGTTATTTATAGTAGCTACAATGATCAGCAATTTCATATCAAATATTTAAAAAAGATATATCAATACATTAAGCACAACCACCACATATTATATATTGAAATTGAACTATTGTTCTATTAAAATCTGTGCTTATTTATAAATTTAATAATTAAAATACCACAAAATAATAAAATATAAATCTAAACACAAAATAATAAAATATTTTTTTAATTCATATTCTTAATAAAAAAATTATTTGTAAGGTTTTTTCTGTGCATTTATTGGTAATCTGTTGTATTATGTATATTATAGAAAAAATGCTAAGGGGTCTTTGAAGAAAAAAGATTTGTGAATTAAATTGTTTCTATATGAAGTAATCTTTCATATTTCATACCAACTTATTTTCATATTTTATGGGCGAATCTGGCGTGAAATTTGTAGGATACGATGCAGTTTGATTACTTTTTCTTGCCTTGCTTAAAACTTGCATGATGTACATAAGAACAGCGCAACTCAAAGTTACGCTTCATACTGAAAAGCAATCAATATTTTGTAATAAGAAATTTTCAATTTACCTCCAGCTACAAAATTTTATGAGATGATTTATATCGGTTTAAGTTTTTTTGCGTGGAAAACCTTCAGACTCCTCCAGTTTATTCGATGCCCACTGCGACTTCATTTTTTGCCATCCTTTTTCAATTCCATCGCTACTATTGTGGCCTTTGTGAAAATAATGAGGTTAGGAACCTCCCAAAGAAGGATTTTCCCGAGAGCCATAAATCGGAGTGTTAATCCTAATGATACATTAAAAAATGCTGAATTCTTGTAACCCTCTAAGTTGAACCAAGATAATTATTTTATTGTTCATTCATGGGCCGGCGGGCAACGGCTTTTTGTGGGGGTGTCATTAGTGGCCGCTAACGACCCTGCACACAGGGGCATGAATTTGGGAACAGCAATTAACATTCTGGCATAACTTTATGCCGGCCCACCCACCCGACATAGGGGAAGGAAGCAAACTGACATTCGCAACAATGACCGAACCCGCACTTGGTAACGACTGGCGAACTTCTCCTAGGGAAAAATTAACACAAGTTCCTTCTGGAACGACTTTTCCACTCTTCTTTCGTAACAACCCACCTACTGATGACACCATCAAATGAACTTCGTCCCTACATTTTTGATACATTTCATAAAAATAACAACCATTTGATTTCGTATATTGACCCTGTCAATAACACGTCACTCAATAAGTTCGTAGGATTTTTTTTTTCATCAATAGTCTATTGACAGCGAGAAAGTAAATTATCGTCTATGTTTATAATACTCCAGGTTTCAAAACTTTTTATTCCCTAAAAAGTACTCCAAGCAGCGGAAAATGTCAATATTTAGGAAATAAGGTGAATGTAGTTAAATTTAATATTTTAAAGTACAGTATAACCTTGATTATCTGGATTAATTGAGAAAGAAAGTAGTCCGCATAACGAAAATCCGGATAATCGAAAATTATCATATTTTTTATTCGTCTGGATTTATAAACACATAATAAACTATTTTTTTAATTAAAAGAATCAATGATCGCTTTTGGCTTAAGCTAGCTTTTCTTTTAGAAGCTGCCAAATCGCGAATACTCGAATAAGATATATTAGTTTTCCTAAACTACACTCCTCTTGGTGCTCAAGCCATTTCATGGCGACATCTAAACACTGAAAAACTTCAGAATGAGTAGGAAAAATATTTTCACCTTTGCAAATCTCTTCTTTGTCTTCTCGACTTTGTTGTTCTATCCTCATCATTCAAAATTTAGAATCCAGAATCGTTTGCATCGCAATTTAACCACTCGGTTACATCTTTTTCGTCGCATTCAGCACATATAGAAATTTGTGCTATTCCTCCCGCAATGTCTCCTATATCAGGTTATAGTAGAACTTACTTAATGGTCTTTTCAAAATTTTGTTTTATAATATTTTCAAATTTTACACATCTAAAGAATTCCAACTATCTGCTGCGATGAAACAATAATCTTTTAAGTTTATTTTTTCGTGGAAGCCGATAACTGTTTCTTCCTTATTTTTGTCTGCTATCTACCTGATTTCTATCTAAACGTTTGAATGTTTCTATTACCCCCTGATCCATCGGTTGTATAACCGACGTACCATTTAGTGGGAAAAAATACCGTAAAGATTTCATGGATCTGGCTGAAACTTTCTTTGGATGGGTGGGAAGATTCCTTGGCTCTAAATAATAATATTTTTCCTCTTTTATCTATGGAATTTTGATATTTTTTCACTTCTAGTATGAACTGTTTTTCATACCATCGATTAAAAACCTCACCATTCATCCTAGCTTTTTTCTGATGATTATATTTAACCACCCCTGCAGGGGTAAAACAGGTGTTCTGCGGGGGTAATCATGCTGGTAATTAATGAAACCAAAGGTATGTAGATAATAAAATGGCAGATCAGCGCCATGTGGCTGAGCACAAATTTTAAAGAGGGGTAAAATTAGTTTCCCTGATGAGCCATAGGGGTAACCATACTGAAAAGGTTAGGAAGCACTGATCTAAAGGATGCAATTGCCAGAAAACGGCCAGAATTAGCGAACAGACGAGACCTTGTTTTTCATCACGATAACGCCAGGCTTCATGTATCTTTGCTCGTCATAAATAAATTATTATCATTTGACTGGGATATTTTACCTCATCCTCCATACTCTCCGAACATTGCCCCTTCAGATTATTATTTATTTCTCTCATTGAAAAATTTTAATTCAAAAAATGATATAAAAATGTACCTTGATCAATATTTTGCCATTATGACATTATGAGACTTCCGGAGAGATGGAGAAAGGTAATAGAAAATAATGGATTATATATTATTCAATAAATTTTGATGTAATACAAATGATTGTCTATTTTTTTCTTAATATAAAAACGAAAGAAACTTATGGGACATCCTAATATAATATTTTGATGAAATTCGTAATTATTGTATATTACGGAGGAATGCAAACATTCTGAACCCCGTATCTATTATATTTGATATTCCTATTATAAGAGTCACTGCCGAGTGAACTTTGCATCGGCAGGGAAAGGTTAAGTATATGTGAATTCGATAATGTTTTTGTTAATGAAGACATGTTTTTGGATGTTAAATTTATTAATTTTATAATTAAAATTACCTGAATTAACTTAAAGTGTCAGGGTCAAATAAGTCGCTATAATAGTCACGGCATCAAAAACTAAACGATCGCAATAAAACAAAAAGCTACCCTCTCTGATGCAAAATAATATGAGTTTCGCTGATACGTTGCTAAAGTGAAGTAATGAGAAGAATAGGTCGCTGGAGGGTTAAGATATTTAACGAAATTCAAATAGCCTCTCTAATGGGGATTTAATTAATTCATGCGAGGGATATCAAATTTTGTACTGATTCGAAACGCTTCCATCTTTGGTTGCGGCTTAATTTATCCATACGTACAATAAGGTTTGTTTTTTCAGTCTTGACGATATAAGAACAAAAGTTGGGAGTCCCATGGGCGACGTTATTTGTACGGCAGTGGCGGATTTGTCTGGAGATTTCAAACTCAAAGGCAGCCGCAATGGTTTCATTAGCCCATTATGTCTCATTCCAGAGCTAACATAATTATTAGTGGTATCATAGAGTTGTTCATAGAATATTTAGTAGTTCAAAAATTAATTTAATTTAAGAAATAATTAAAAATACATACTCATTTGTGTAATAAAACCAAAATCCATTTTTAGGTAGTTGGTTATAAAATTTGTGCAAAAGTACTGCCGTTTTTACAACAACAAAAAAAAACACTAACTCTAGACTACGTATCTTATTTAGAACCACATTGCATATACAAATTGCGATGTTGCTTCCATATGCATAATAAAAATTCATTAAGAAAAATAAGTAATGCTGGATTGACTAGAACTTGATTGTTGGATTGATTGACTCGAAACCACAAAGCGCTAACCTCACGTATTAAAATAAGTCAGAAATTATTTGTCAGTTAATATTTTATAAGACTTATTCAATCCCTAATACAATTTTCATTATTCACTAAATGCGGTAATTGTTTAGCCATCTACTACATTTTTTCACTGCTTTTATATGATATGATTTTTAACAATCGGAACACACTATATCCTTAATATCCCACCAGACACATAAAATGTATTTTCTACTGAAAACATCGTAGTTAAACTCAATTCAGTTCGATTCTAAAACAATTGATGCTGGATTATTCAAACAGGATAATCAATTCTTGAAATTAAAAAAAAACCAATTTTTTTTTGACGCGATAAAGTGAGATGACCCCTTAAGTTCATATGATCATTATTTACGAACGACATCAATGTTTTCTTAAGATTATTTGGCTCATTTTATTCTTTCATACACATATTCTGTCTCCAACTAAACGACAGATCATTGATTCCATCTTCTTATCCCTGGACGAGAGCATTCTCACTTCGCCTTGCGACAGCACTTAGACTTTGGGTCACTTTTGATTTGTGTGTTCATTGTAATTCAAATTCAGAAATAAATACATATACATATGTATTTATTTCTGACAAAATCATTGCTTTCATTGAAGACCCACTGGTGAAAAACACGCACTCCAAAATCCGTCAATCGATTCCCTCATTTAATACATAAAACTAATGTCAAAAGTGGAATTCATCAAACACAATTATAAAAAACAAACAACCGTTTTTAAAATATAAAACCTTAATCATTATCCTATCTGAATACCATAGTCATCGCGGCAGTCAAAAAACACATAAACGTTACAAAATTAATATTTATATTTATATACTCGCATTAAATAAAATAAAGTAACAAAAGTTTTTTGTCTAAATTATTTTGATCCGAATAAAAGAAATAGCATCTTAAGATTTTAATTAAAATTCTGGTCAAAAATTTCGAGAGGCGAGATTTAATTGTGTTCAATTTGATTCTTAGTGTATAATATTTTTACTGGAATGGTGTTGTATACCTCTCCTATTCATATTATACTTGCTTCTGTCGTAAAATGATATTTTTCACAATGATATAATCGTCTTTTGTATTGACTTAAGAGTTGAAATGTGAAATTGATGCTATCTCGTGCCAAGATAAATTGCGCTTCAGTCACTCCAAATTTCTGGTCTCCCCTATTGTCATCGCTCATATCTGATTATACCATTTCCACAAGCTGTTGACCTGCTCAAATTTGTCAATCGATATTGTGTGACAGAAATCAAGATATGTTCCTTTGTGCCCTTCTCCACATATTCGAGATCCTGGACCACCACACCAGAACACACCATATGTCGAGATTGCCATGGAGGACTTAACTAATTGCACGGGGTGGGGGTCGAACGCAGGGGTTGCCAAGCTACGGAGCGTGGGGCGCCGAGATCTTAGCACGCGATTGTAGTATCGTTTCGACGTCAAATGGGGAAACGATTTTTCATCCGGACAGGTCCATTTAGTAGAAGTAACGTTTCACTAATAGTCGGAAGTGTAACGTATCGCGACGGGACTCTACGTATGTCACGATTTATATATTTTTTTGGTGGAAAACGAACTGGCCGGAAAGACTTTGAGCATTGATCCCCTCATTTCTACCACACGCTAGAAAAGCTGTTCTACGAAGAGAGGGTCTATAATTAAAGATAGAAGGATTTTTGAGAATCTGGATTTTCCTTTGTCGGCAATAGTATTCCTTTTGAACCAAACGTTCGTTATGTTCGACCTTTGAGGTGCAATCAAAGTTACGACTTAACTTGTCAACGTTAAATAATATACGAGTATTAAGGGTCCAGAAAGAAATTGCGCATATTTTAACATTTCTTTTCCGCATTTTTTTAAAACATTCGTATAAAATGTTTTAAAATCAGTTTACAGTTACAGTTTTTTAAGTGAAACTTTTATAAGAAGAACACATCTACAGGCTTGGCCATCTACATGCTCAAGCAAGTCGTCAGGTATTACACCAGCAGAAGAACAGTCGTCTATTCTGCTTTCTCGACCTGAGTAAGGCATTTGATCCCGTTGACCGGACCTTACTCTGGGACAAGCTGAGAGAGATAGGTGCCCCTTCTACTCTGGTCGATCTGTTGGCCAGTTGGTATCGTGGGCAGTGCTATATAGTGCGCTGGAATGATCATCTATCGAGCTCTTTCAGCACCGATCGACGATCTCTCCTTGGTACTCAGAGAGACCGCAGCTGGTTGCCAAATGGGCGGAAAGTGCATGAACCACATCCTATATGCAGATGACATGGTACTGTTGGCGCTTTCAATCAAGGTGCTGAGAGCGCTATTAGACGTCTGCGTGGATTACACCATCACCCACAAACTAACTTTCAATATACCTAAGTCAGTGTGCAAGTGACTAAAAAACGAGAAAGTGCATTGACCTTATGTATTTTATCCGTTGCTTGCGTAAAAGACGTCGTAAACGAAGTGGACGCTATAGGAGGGTTGACTGTACCAACCTAAGTGTGTGGCATCATAGACTACAGACAAGAGTTGAGCATAGAGTCTGAGAGGTTTGTCTTAGTCATTTTTCAAGATAAACGATATTTGGAAAAAATATTTAGCAGTTTTAATAAAATTTCGCATCTATTCGCATATTTTAACAATTTCGCAACAATTTTGCATTTATCGCATCTATCGCAAAACGCGATAATCACGTATCTCTAAGCATAACGCATGTTATAGAGCAGCGCTTCTTAAACTTATGTAGTCCGTGGACCCCATTTTGAATAAATTTTTCTTCGCGGACCTCCTCTTGAACAACATTTTTTTACGTCTTCTAATTATGACCTTTGACTCTCGGCCCTTGATATACGCGGTTTCCTATTACGCAACATTTAGACAGTGAACGTCTTAGTTTTTTAATTGAAGCTTTGGAATTTTAACCGCGATTTATACATACGGCGTGAAAGTGAACTTTTTTGAATTCCTTGAATTACGCGGTGTGTCACAAACCTGAATTTTTGAGACCTACAGGTAAATCCGCTACTGACAATAATAAATATTGGTAAAAATGTATTACTGGATATTTTAATAAATGGTGTTGCATATAATTTGGTATTGCAAAGAATTTCAAAAATTACAAATCATGACACATTTAACCCATATTTTATTGGTTTTATTTATATTTATTGGTTAAAATAGGTCTTATGTTATCTATAGATACTTTAGACTTAATAAGATGAGTGAATTTTTTTTTTTAAACCAGAAGCGCAATTTCGGGCTCTATGTTGGAAGATTTTATTCTAAGGTCCTCTTCTACATTGAGCTTGTTTTTATATTTTGATTTCATATAAAATATTACCGAAAGTCTGTTCACATAAATATCTTGTTGAAAATGGAATCGAATGTTGGAGTGCAAGTGCAGTCCAAAAGCTTGTCAGTTCAGTTTCGTTGAATTGTAGTTTCATGAACGTATCGCAGGATAGTCCTGTGTGAATGTCCTGTTCATACGTAGATAAGTATTTATTAGCAGTGACTTCCGTGTTGAATGGATCTCTAATCCAGTTGTTGTCAGAAATAGAACTGAAAAAATAGTTCCTAAAGTTGCATATTAGAGTCATTAAATGTTCAACAAAAATCTGCCGAATTTTATCAAGATACTCCACATTTAAAGTTTCTATAAAATCGTTGAGCGTTGAAAAAGACTCATACACACATTCTTGAATGTGTTTCGACCATAAATGATTTTTTTTTATAATCGCTTATATTTTATCTTCAACTTTATTACAGCACGAACTGCAAAATATTTCTATCGTTCAAAATAAATTATAAACACAAATCTTTTTCAGCTTAAAATTACAAAAAAACACTGCCGATAATCTTTCAACCGTTATAAAATGTAGGTATAATTTTGTCGGATTAAATATTAAGTTCTGTCGACTTTCTAAGAAAGTAAACATATTTTTATGGTGGAACGAATATGTTTGGCGTACCTTTTGTTACTTAAACAAAGACAGGAAGAGCCTGAAAGTAAAAAAAAATCTTTCGACATTCTTCCTTCATCCTTTCCAGTTTCACAACCATTTTTTAAATTTTCTTCGCGGACCCCTGTTTAAGAACGGCTGGGCTAGGCTATATCAATTTATGCAAATGCCACTATTTTTAGACATAGAGCTAAACTATATAAACATCTTTCAAAGCTAACACTGTAGAGTTCATATTATAATAGGAGGGGACATTATCGCAAAAACTTTCGTATTATTCCTTTACATTTTTTTAAATGCGTACTTATACATCTTTTTGAGGATAGAATATTTTAGTCTGAAATGTGCATTTCTGTGTTCCATAGTAGAACAACATGTCAAACATATGACTATTCAGTACTTTCCACACGTAACAAAGAAAAGCAGATTAACACGTATGGTTCTTTGTTGTTAAGACAAATGATTTATCTTTTTATTGCATTAATTTATAAATAGGAATAAAATTATTTAGCTTGGATTAAATTGCAATTAATGAAATAATTGGACTTGGTCTAAAAAATAACGTCTCTCTTCGAATCAAACTGCCATTGTGGACGCAATCTTAAGCTTGATCATATACCTTTTATGTGAAAAATTCAAAAGTATAATTACTAAATAAATGAGTTATTTTGGTCGTCATACCAAGTATTACCAATTTAATATGTCATAATGTTGTTAATTTTTGATTTTTTATTAAAATGTCCTACTTGAGAATTATTGATGGGACAAAATTGTAGTTTTTTTTTTGTTTTCACAAGCTTTCTATGACACAGAATACAGTTTTAAATTGTATAATTACTGTCTATAACAAAAAATAGCTTTGTAGTAATAGGGGCAAAATTTCATTCGCTTAAAATTCTTACTTTCTAATAGCCACTCATCGCTTTAATTTATTGACAAAAAACGTCGCATTGTTTTGTTTATCAACATGCTATTGGGTTTTATTTCAATATATTTTCTTTTCCATGATCATGTTTTTCTTAATTAACGTTGATTATAATATCATGGATATGATAAAACTTAGAGAAATCGATATATTATTATACTTTTGAGAAGACAAGATCTTCTTAAGGGTATCGTGGATGATTTGTTATAACAATTATCTTTTTAAGTTCATTTAGTGCTGGAACTATTGCCATTTGCTTAATTTATTTATATGATGACAAGCAAAAGGAGCACGACCAAAAGACTATTAATTAAGATGACATGAAGGTATTTTTGTGATTCAAGAGACTGACATAAATACGTTCCTTATCCATTTTTTGATGCTGGTGACAATCATCGAAAAACATCTCTTATTTCCAATTGCTGAGGATCAATTTTTCCAGAGCACTTTTCCGAGATGGAAAATTTGATATATTACAGTTTAAGGGGAATTGTTTGGCCATTTGGGAATAATAATTTCTATCATGCTCAAATCCATGACATGGATGGCGGAAATGTCCTCGATGATTGATAACCGTAAGTACTCATTTCTTCTACCCACCCTTACGAATAAATATGCCTAATGGAATTTTTATGACGCTAATGTGGGTTCACTGATGAATGTATTCTTGAGGAAATGATAATGCATACGTTTGCCATTCACTATTGGCAAATATAGGGATAAACCATCCGCTAATTTACATACAAGTTAAATGACCATGGAGAGGCAATGGCTGATAAAAAAGGCTTGTTGTAAATGAAGCTTGCGCCGGGAAGAGATGGAATCTTCTACGACGATTTACTGCGAAACAAATGGTTCACTTTGCTTTTCTAGAAGATATACACACGAAGTCCTTTTATTTGGCACTCAATAAACTAATACTTTGAACCTCTAATGTCTTGTGCTCATTTCACAACATTTAAAAAGAACATTTTTTTGTCTCTTACTGGCCAAGTATGGCAGCAGAGGTACAGTTTATTATTAAAACATAATAATTTAAATAAAACTCATCATAGGCTTCAACATAATATTTGTCGATTGTATAACTGACTGAATGTTCTGTCGCTAGTTTGCGTTTTTGGTAGGAAGTTTGTATAATATTTACAATAAGGTAGAGCATACTTAATTCTTAACATTGGTATAATTTTCATTGCCAATTTATAAGATCAATGATTCAGTTACTTCATTATAGATTTGCTCATTGGTCTATATTTTCTTTAAAGTCCTTATGACGTCCATCAAAGCATGAATCTTTGATGTGTCATACCCGATGTCGGATATAGGAGATCTCCATAGGAGATCTTACTTGGGAAATTATTTAATGTAGTGGTTTCCCGTTGCCTTCCACGCGTGATAAAGTAAGGATAGGATTATTTGGAAAGGTAGGAGAGTAGAGAATCTATGAGTGAGTAGCGAAATTATCATTATATATAATTGATAATTTAATTATTGTTGCAAATTCAATCACTCACTCATGGACGTCCCTGCACAACTTTATTAATCGCCTCAGAATTTACTTTTTCTGATCCAGGAAATCAGGGTAAATCTGGATCGAGACAATCGATCAGAAATATTAATATTTCCAATCTCTCAAATTTGTTGGTACGGTGAAAATTATTTCCACAATCTGGATTTGAACCCGAATCTTTGCAACAGGAGTCCAGGATCTAAGTTTGGTCTATATATAAAACACTTTATTGTTTTGCATTATTTAGCAAAAAGCAATCTGTGTTGACGTAACTCACATAAAATAATGAAAGAAAGAAAACCTAAAAGGAAGAATTGATTTTATTATTGTATTTAATAATTTTAAACTGACTACTATTGAAAATTTCTTCGAGAAATTTCAAAATGGTGATAAAGAGCGGGATCCATATATTTCGAAAATCATAAGATGATGAAGTAATTATACTCTATACAGCAAAAATAACCTAAACAAAAATAAAAGAGATAGAAGATTAACATTATTTATAGGTATAAAAATAATATCTTACATAGTAATAGAGATAAAAAAAAAATCCCACAATTACGAACTCTTATAATAAGAGCCCGAGAGCTAATATTATTTACAAATATTTACTGTAAAGAAATCTAGAAATATTTATGATTTAATTAACAATAATGTAAACCTTTTTAACATAATCATATTTCATATTTGGATTACATTTAACTTGCACACTTCACAAACGCAGAAATCAAATAATGAACAAGTAGCTATGATTTTATAATAAATTCAAATATTATATTATATATATTTCAACTAATGTGATGTATTAATGACCAATGTATAATGATTTTTTTTCTCTTCAAATGCCCTAAATACAAGCCTATTTACTTCATAAAAATAGGGTTACAGATATTAAAAGTTTGTAGCTTCCATTGAATTTTAATGAATTCCAACAAGAAATAATATGAAAAATTGATATCTTTGAACTTTACACTTATGTGGGTCTTAAAATGAATATTTCGAGGTCAGCCATAAATAATCCGGGATAAAAACAATCACAGGAAGAATTTGACATATAGCAGTGCACTGCAATCACTGTGTCGCGATACACTACTGTGCCTCAACTATTAATATTAAATGACGATAATATCTGTTGGTTAAAGAGTATATATTGTAGTAATTACTTTTAGTTAAGAAGGAATAGAATGAGAAAATATTTGTCTTGGAATCAATGTCATAGATCTGTACTGAATGCTTGGAATTCATTAGTATAAATGATTATTGCTTTTTTATACAGTGGACCCTGCTATAATGAACATTTTTCCCTCTATAATGGATAATTATGTTTTGGTCATATCATTCGAGAGATAAGACTGTACTTTATATTTTATCAAATAACGTAATAAGGTACAATCTGTTACAATTATTCCTGTAAGCGTCAATTTCTTTCTTTTGTAGTTCAATGCTTAATGTTTTTTTTTAAATTATACTGATATTATTTATATCCTTTACAACTGTGAAAGAAAACTATCAAATTAAATATTCATGGATTTATTATTATTTCTTAATTATGCTATCTAATGGACCCGAACGTATTTCGCTAGAAAAAAAGCACACCTTTTGGAACCTATAAAATGCAGTGAATAATGCGGAGAAATTAATAAAATATTGAATAATTTAATATGAGAAGGTCTATAATTTCTAGGATTCGAAAAAGGGAAGATAAAATACGAAATAAAATTTAAATTAGATCATCAGTCAGTATAAATCAAATTGTTCGTTTAAAAAATAATTCATTGGCTAGAACGGAAAGCTGTTTAATAATATGGATTGAAGATTGTCGTCAAAAAATATACCCCTGGATGGACATATTATATGATTAAAAGAAAATAAATCAAATTATTTGAGTATTTAAAAGAAAAAGAACGTGACTCTAAGGAAACATTTACCGCTAGTAATGGATGGTTTGAAGGATTTAAAAGATGATTTTCTTTAAATAACATCAAAATACAAGGTGAACGTTCTTCAGCCGACATAGATGCTGCTAATATTTTTATAAATCAATTTAAGACGATTATACAAATGAGAGGTTATACAGCTAAAATTCTGGTTATTATTGATAAATCATTCAAAAAATATATATCATCCTAACGTAAAAGTAATATTTGTATCACCAAACGCCATATCGTTAATTCAGCCATTAGATCAAGGTATAATCAAAGTTTTTAAATTACATTGTATACGCCATACATTTTAATTCATTGTAGATAAATTAGATACCAATTCCGACTACACATTATTGAAAGTATGGAAAGATTTTTCGATTTTAAATTGCGTTGAAATTATTGATTCCTGTGTCAAAGAGATGAAATCTTCTACTCTAAATGCATGCTGGAGATGTATTTAGCCTGAGGTTGTATTGAAAGAACTTAGATCAATTTCATTATTGAATGAAAACAACCGAATAATTAATATAGCTTGATCTTTGGGCGGGGAAGGACTCAATGTCACGAACGAAAACGATATTAATGATTTGATAAATAATGACATAGAATTAAATGAAGAAGATTTGGTAGCTCTAACTGACGAAACAGGTAGTAATATCAGCGCCTTCTTAGTCATCTTATACTCTGGTTCCTATCCCGCCGCTATAGGAGGGTCGACTGTATCATGAAACGATAAATCTTGAAATTGTTGAAGTACAAGTAATTGAAATTAATACGGCGGCCAGGATTTGCCTTAAACACAATTTGAAAATAATTTATTTTTTAGAACAAAAATTCAATTAACATAATGAATAAAACGAGCATATTTTTAATACAATAAACTTCAAATAGGAATATGAGATTAAATAGCAATTTAAAGGCTTATTAACAGATTTGTAAAAAGAAGAAGCCAGTAGCATATGGTAACTAGAAACTATCGATTTAGCAATAATGAACTTTTCTCGATTTTTTCAATGGAACAATAATTTATTATTTCAAGGCTTGTAAAATTTAATATGCTCGCGTGATGTTTTCCAAATTAGACTAAAAGCTTTTCAGTTAATTAAAATTACCTTGTTAATATGGTATTATCTTTAGACGGCAGGTCTTTGGGGAGATAAAAAAAGGTTTTGCAAATTTATATAAAATATTTTCGGTTTCTACAAAATCCAAAAGAATCTGATATTAATATCCAAGTTGACGCTTCGACTATGTAAATGGAGTGCTGCTGCAAATATTTGACCATGGATATAACTCGGTTTCAAGTTACTTGGTCACGATGCGCGTGCCCTTTTCTCGCCAAATTTACTCCTTTTGTTTACCAACATCGACCGAAAGAAAACGACCCAGACTTCTACATGGGTTTACTTTATATAATCATCATGCTTTTATCGAACTGAATATGGGAGAAATAAGATAAGGAGCTCCCAACGAGTTTTCCTGGAGGAAATATAGTCAGTTTTGTAGCTGATGTACATCATCACAAACAATATTTTAAAATAAAATATGCTACTTTTTCATATAAAACATACAAATATATATATACAGGGTGTTTTGCACATGGATCAACAATTTATTTTTTGGTGGTTTAGTCTCTATATACTAAATATCAGGGTTGTCGTAATCGATTTTTTTTGCAACATTTTGTAAAGATACCCAAAATTTCACCTTTAAACAGTTATAACATTTTAATCTGTGGTTTTAATGGCACAAAATAACTGTTTTGTATTTTTCAATGTTTTTTTAATCTAAATAAACCATAATTATATGCAATTGGCTTAAAGAAAATCACTTCTGAGCTTTCAAAGTCACTTAAAATGTGCAAACGAATGAGAAACGTAAAATTCTAAATTCTTTATACAAAAAACCAACGCCTCTTTTGAACTTAGTTTAGTTTTAAAAATATGTATTGTATGACATGTAGCATATCCAACGATATGCTACATGTCATACAATTTATTCAATCATTTAAGTCAATAAATAGTTAAACTTGAAGAGGTACCAGTTTGCCAAGGTCAAAGTTAAGGAAATACTCTTTATGCTAATGATGTTTTTATTAAATTTATTTACAAAATTTGTTTTTAAAGTGGAAAAAGTTCTTAAAGTGACCCGCCTTAAGAACCGTTGTTATAGATGACCTTCGTAGAATTCAATATTGAGAAAATACAAAGTTTATTTAGTGATATATCATACGTTTGTAAGCGTATGGATTATAATATATTTTATTATAGACTGCATTATTTAAGAATTCTACGCAAGCGATGTAAAATACTTCGAAAAAATTTTGTTGGGCGAAAATTACGTGTGCATATAACGACAAGGATGTTGAATATGAAAGCCATAAAAAGCACTATACGAGATTATATTTGAGACAATTTTGAAAATAAACAGAGTTTGCGGACTACAGAGCAAATAAGCAATGTTATTATGCTATTCTCTAATAACATCAGAGATAATTATAAACACGTTTCAACTTTAATTAAGTGGTTCCCTTAAATTTACTGAGTGTCCATACGCGTACTTATAATTAGCCAAGATATCGTCTTAATAATCCAAAGAACGTTATATGATACATAATACCAAACATTGTTGTCATTTTGGTATAAAATTATTCTACAAAAAAGTTGGATAGTTCTCGAGCAAATTTAAGAAAAACCAAATGTTATCAATTTGCTCCCCAAGCGTTTCTTTTCCAGCAGCAATATTGTTAGATAGATTTCATCAATTTTTTTGATAAACGTAATTGAGTAAGTGGTATCAAACACCCTTCAAAAATATACAAAGGATGCAAAAATGTCTATTGCGTACTATTTAGAGCGCATTCGGGCGTTTCGTCTCATCAATTTCAACTAAAGCTTTCATATTACTCACATACTTTAATGACAGACCTAGTATAATTTAATGACGCTTATCTATTTATTTACATTATTGTGTATATAGTTAAGATTTTCATGGAATTGGCAAAGACATCAGGTTTAACCTACCCTTGGAGGAATCCGCAGGGCTTCTTTATCTGTTGGAAGAACTACCAAGAAGCCAACCCTTCAATATTTGCTTTCTGTACACAAGTGCCGTATAACATACGTCTGCGCACAAGAAGGCTTCGTTTATTTCGCACAATATATTGGATATCGGCTATGTACCGAAGTAATGTTTATTGACTCTTTACAGCTCAATATTTCATCTATAAAGTTATCGATTTTATTCCGAAGGACCTACCAAAAATTTGACACAGATAAATTATAAACCATAAAAGGCAAATTTATAAGATATAAAATAAAGATTCAAAAAATATTAGCCAATTACATTTGAATTTTAAAAAAATAGTCGCATACGAAACTATTATACACAAAATAAAATCTATACTACCACAATGCAAAACATACCACCACGTCAAGTGACAACATCTATACAATGCCATGCCGTACTTTAAACGTAAATTTCTCACAAAGTTACAACGCTGCATTCCACTTAAATAATTTGCATTCAAGTGATCGTTTTTTTTCTCTTTGTGCTTATTAAGGAATTTTTATACGATTATTCATAATATTTATTGTGTTTTAGCAATTAACAAGAGAGATAGGATGGTTGATCAGATTGCCATTAATTAGAGTTAATTTTTTAAAGCTTCTATCCGATATTTCAAACCTCCTGCCAGATTCATAATGCGATCAGATACCTGTTTCTAATATTTTAACCTATTTAAAAACACAAACACACACAAATATATTAGGTTGTCCCATAAGTTTCTTTCGCAAATGAACACAGATCTAATCATAGCCATGGTTGAAGAAAACCCGCGATATACTGTTTGCGATATAGCTAACTAGTTAGAAATTCCACGAACATCCGTCTATAATCATCTGACAAAATTGGGCTACATCAATCGTTCAGATGTGTGACTTCTTCATGAAAAAACTTACTCAAATAAACTTCAGCGTATTTCAACATACAATTTTCTTCTCCAACGACATAATAGCCAAACATTTTTGAAGAGACTTGTCACTGGAGAAGAAATTTAGATACTCTATGAGAATACTCAACGTAAACGGTCTTGGACCAAGGGTACAGAAGCTTTAACTGTAGCTAAAACTGGCCTACATCCATAAAAAAGTTTTGCTATACATTTGGTGGGACTGAAAGGGGGTAGTTTATTATGAGTTACTTCAGCAAGGTGAAACGATAAATTCAACCAAATATTATTTCCAACTAGACAATACAAAGGATCCGTCCAGTGCTGCCAGAGAGCGATGTCGGGCCATTTTGCGCCGTCGCTTGTCTAAAGGTTGGTTGTACTGTCGAATTTTTAGACATGGTTCGTGTTGTTTTTAGCTTTGATAATATAGGAAGCCAAGCTCTGGGCACGCTAGTACCGCCATCTCTTCGGTTGATTGCGGAGTTTTTTCACTTTTCTATTTCTATCGCCTTGCTCACAATTCTATTCCCGAAGTTTTCGATAGTCGCTAAGGTCCCAGCAAAATCGATGTGGTGATCGTTCTTCATCACGTGTTCTGTTAGTGCCGATTTGTAGTCCAATTGCAAAACCGCTTTCTGATGCAAAAAACTTTCAGTTTAAGATAAGAAAAATACGATTTTTCCAGATACTGGGTACCTCATCATAGGTTTTAAATAAAAATGTTGACCTTGAGAGGACGAATCTGATTTTAAGACATAGTGAATGATATGGCGGAGCATGGTATTGCCGTAATGGAGTAATATAATAAATTGATGATAATCGTTTTTGTTAGTAAAAGATTACAGAAAGAAATATCCTGATACAAAAACATCAATGCTTGTATCCTGAATATATATGATTTTAATATTAAAAGGATATCCTTATTTGTAATCTAAGCACTAATTTTACATTTAAACGTTTTAGATTAATAATTAGTCAAGTTAGTCATTAACAGAGTGTTTTATTTTTTCAAATTAAAATTCAAACCTTGGTAGCAACCCCTTAATATTATTTTATTTTTAAAATATTATATAAAAGTTGATTATTAATTCAATTGCTTATACTTTATAAGTTTATACATTTTTTCAAAGTAAAAACCGTTGCTTGTGAAATTAGGTCCTGCTGAGATATGTGTTGAACAAATTTCTGAAATAAAGGCGTCCAAAATAAAATAATTAAGGCCTATGTAAATTTTTGTCCCGCTGAAGTCATATATTAAGAAAAGCAAGCGGTACCCATGCCAGGGGCGCAGCCGTTTAATGAGGGAGCAGCATGCTGTGTCCCAATCTCTTGATAATGTGGGGACACCTTATAATCTTTATCCCAACCTATAAACAAGGGTATGTAAATTAACAACAGTGTAACCCACGCTCTATGTACGGGAATAGAAGGCAAGGGCTCTCCATAACTCTCAATTTAACCCTTTCCTTCTACATGCCTCCCGCGCTTCGAGGCACCAGCTCACGTACCGTGGACAGGGCTTTGTAGACAAGTGATTAAATCTGTCCTAGCTTAGAATTTGATCACGGTTTGACATTATCAAACATTTTAGCGGCACTAAGATTCTGATGAATAATTACGAGTTCACAAGACACTTCGGCTCCAGAACCAGTGATCATTCTCGAAGAGATAACGACAAATGTCCTTCATAGTTAATTACTAATAAAAGTTTAGCTCAGATTATATCCCCAAAACGTATCAACTATCAATATTTAAAATTTATTGCCGGAGACTCTTAAGATAACAAAATTAATATTTAAGATTATAAAGTCTTTCTTATTAAATATTTCTGCTGCCTGAAATAATTCAATTTTAGGCATTCTTAAAAGCATGAAGTAAATTCCACTGTATTGCTGGCAACTTTAACAGAGATCTTACAATTTGTTTAAATAATATCTATGACCACGAATATAACCATGAATACATGAACATATAAAAGTAATAACATTTTTTAGCAAGATGGAGATTTTTCGAAGAACATTCGAGAAGAAAATATAAATGATTTAATTGTCAGAACATGAACATTCACATAATGATATAAGTTTTCATCAGCCAAAGACATAGTTTGGTTATCATCTATGTTTCCGTGAAAATGTTTGAAAAATTAAGCAATTTCATGCAATGTAGTATGTTTGAAATATAAAGAAATATTCAAATGTTATATGACATAAATTAGTGACCAAATGTTAATAGATCAGTAAACTTTTTTTGGAAAAGCCCACAACGTAAAAATATTTTATGGATCAAGTAGAAAATTTAAAAATATTTACATGGGTATTTTATTCATAAAGCAATAAATAAAGCAGGATTTTTTTTGACAAAATTTACGAATCTGCCAATATTAAAAGCAAGCGGCGGCTCAGATTTGGCTCGTGGGCCATAGTTTGCTCCCTATCATCTGAATTATAACAGTTTAGATCCTTGACCCTTATAAAGGTTTGCGTTAAATTCCAGTCTGTGGAAAAATATGCGTACCAGCAAATTTGAAAGATCAGAACTATTAATATTTTCAATCCAGATATACCCCGGTTTATTGGATAATAATAAATACTAAAGCGATTAGTAAAGGAAACACAAAATATAATAAAACTCTTCTTTCTAAATAAAAAAATCCTATCCGAATAATCTTATTCTTGTTTTACCACATATATAAGGCACATGAGAAACCATTAGATGAAAAACCCTTTCAATAGAAAAATATTTTATGAAGACATACGATAACGGATAATCCATCTTAAAAAGAAGGAAAAAAATATTACAGAAAACTTAAGAAATATCGATTAATTTATAAAATATCGAACTTTAAATTGTTAAAGTTTTGTTTTTAAATACTGATATTTGTTTTCGTTCTTAACACTTTAACGACCGCTTACGTCACGTTGGCGTGAAATTCGAGCCGAGCGTTGGAGACCGCTCACGCCACGTTGGCGTGATTCGTCACACGCAACTTTACATACAAAAAAATGAATATTCCAATAATATTATGTTTTGGATTGTTATTTTATATTGCAGTATACATTCACAAAATATCGGTCCCGAATAAAAAACATACGTTTCTTCTTTTTTAATCAGAAGTCAGTAGCTTTTATATTTACGGTATTTTTCAATCGAATACTAAATTATTATCAACATTTTGTCCGAAAAATCGATGCAAAGTAGGGATAAATCATGCGTTAAATATTATACGTCGCTGGCATAGATTGTAAAGTAAATATCGGACCGCATTTATTAAAACTGATTTTAAGAATTTTACCTTTCTAAAAAAATATTTCGTAAAAAAGGATGACAATCACTGCCCAGAAAAAAATCATATTTCCAGATTTACAATTATACGCAATCTAGGGACGATGGTAATATTTTGAGAATTTTATCTCCGTCTAAAAGTTGGTTGTGTGAAAAAAATGTTGGCAGCCCCTGTCTAGAAAAATTCCATATTTCGAGATTTACAACCGTACATAGCCTTATGGCATAAGGCTATGGGATTATTTTGAGAATTTAATCATTCTATAAAAGTTATATTTTCTTAACATTTCCCTTTTCAAATGTAAAAAAAGTTGCAACCCCTGTTCAAAAACAGCGATTTAATTATTTAAGGTTCTAAAATATAATAGGAACTTAATTTTTATTCAAGTCGGTTAAAAGGTTCAAATGTTATGCTAGATTTACAAAATCTATAGTTTTCAGTAAATTTTTTAAAAAACTTACTGAAAACATTAAATCATTTTGGTGTTAAAACATATTTATGTCAAAAAAAAAATCAGTAAAATTTACGTAAACTATTATAGAAATATGGATCTAGTTCAGTTAGAAAGTTTATTGATAAATGAGAAATTCAAAATGAATTTCTTTAGGATAAAATGAAATAAATAAAATGGAAAGAGCTCTTATAATGAAACGATTAAGCCCAAAGGGAGGAAAAATGGAAAGGAAAATTACTGTAAAATATGAAAAAAAATCCTTTGGTATATAAATTCTATCAGGAAAGAAATACGTTTTTCCTTATTTCAGCTCAAAGTTTAATTGAAACCATGCATCTTAGCTTTGAACAGCTCCGATTCGTAATATTTAGGTGAATAAGTCAAAAGTTGAAGAACTTGGCGGGGAGGTGGGCTTATCGTATTCTCGGCTGCCTCCTTATTTGATAATATGGGTGTTAAGAGTATTGCAATGTCATTAGTAGCACCTGCGACCATGGTACCATCCTCTTTTGTCTCCCAGGACCTCCACGAAACCCCCGGTCCTCCAAGTTCCACATCCCACTAATGGTATCCCGTATCCGTCGACGGACCAGCCCTCAATAGCGAAGCAAGCGTGTAACGCTTAATTCACAGCCTTCCGCAGGCGACAATTACCTCAGCAAATATTTATGGAGGAAATAACTATGAGCAGCAATAAATGTGCTACCGTCACGCTTTTATACCTAACTATTAATTAATAAAAAGGATATTTTGCATAATATGAGTTTTTATGTAAATTTTCGCTATTCTCGCTGAAATTATGTTAAAATAGCTCCAAGAAATTAATTAAGTTCACAATATAGAAGAAGTTCAAACTTCATTTAAATTAGTTCATACAGAAAGCGCACAAGTAAGCCCGCTCGCTACTTTTATATTGTCAGTTAAAATTGTTAAAGTTGCATAATATTAATACTCATGAAAACAATTTTAAGAATCGCAATGCAAAAAATGATTCCCAATTAGTACGACAGCAATGAATAGATTTGACGCGATATGTTATTTGAATGGACTTTTTTTTAGTATTAAGTCAATGCCTTCAATTTACGTCAGTTCGTTAAGCAACGGTTGCGTTGATTATTGTGCTTAATTTGGCACTTCCTAAACGTGATCATAAAACGTAGTCGAAACCACTCGCTTTATCGAACAAGGTTTATTTGAGCGAAAGTCGATCAACTCGTGTACTACATTATTCGGCTCATAGCACACTTAAAGCATATTATATTAAGTATTTAAGTTCTAAAATAGCTCTTTATCATATTTTTTGTTACAAAAAAATAAACAATATATTTTTTCAATTAGAGTAGAACCTCGATAATCTGGACCTAATTAGGAATAAAAGTAGTCCGGATAGCGAAAATCCGGATAATCAAAAATAATCACAATTGACAGGGAAGTATGATTTATTTTTATTTGTCCAGATTTATATATACATACTCATATAATAAATTGTTTTATTATAAAAGTCAGTCATCGATTTTTGCTTAAAGCTAGCTCTGTTTATAGAAGCTGCCAAATTGAGAATAATCTTAATATATAAGTTGTCCTGAACTATACTCTTCTTAGTTCTTAAACCATTTCATGGTGATGTCTAAACACTGAAAAGCTTCAGAATGTATAGAACCAATATTTTCCTCCTCGCAAATTTCTTCTTTTTTTTTCTCGATCTTGTTTTTCTAAGGCAGTTATATCTTTAATTATTTCCTCATCATTCAAAATTTGGAATCCAGAATCGTTTGCATTGCAATTTAATTAAGAAATTCGTCTATTACTACTACTGGGTCTTGTAATAGTTGAAGGTGCTGGTCCTGGACCAACGCCTTCTTGATTTTGTAACTATGCCTTGTGTGGCGAGCATTTTGTTTAATGTTATATATTGAGTTGATGTTTGAATTGTAATAACACATAGAAAATTTAAAAAATAGACATATAACATGAAAAATTAACAATTAACAGAAGAGATAAAACTAAAATAATTGACAGAAAAGATAGAACTAATGTAGTAACAGTAGAGATAGAACTAACATGAAGAAATTTAAGTTGGCTAGGAAATAATTAAAAGACTAATGATAGTAACAATTATTTTTACTTTTTTAATTGTAAGCCTAGACCAGGGGTCGGCAACCTTTTGAATCGGAAGAGCCAAAAATTACAATTTACAAATTTCAAAGTGTTTAAAGAGCCACAAAAAATTTTCTTGCCAACAATAAATAGTACTCGCATAAATAAAGTTTTTTGATAAAAATAACTTATCTATTTATTCATATATAAGAAGTGTTTTTTAACAACAAATTAGATAATATATATGTGGTATTATTAGATAATTACTTAATTGCTGGACGGTCTTGGAAAACTCCTCGAAACAATGCTGTTGAAGAGAATCCAGCCAGGAATTGAACGAAAACTGGCAGTATGACTTTAGACCGGGGCGATCCACGCTTGGAGCAATAAAACGTGTAACTGATATCATCCGAAAGGCGTGGAAAGGCTCGGTTAAACAAAGCAATTACGTTGTGATGGTCACACTGGACATCAAAAACACTTTCAATAGCGCAAACTGGGAGCTAATCGTGGGAGCCCTGGAGGAAAAATTTGAAGTTCCACAGTATGCGGTAGACCTCGTAAGCGATTATTTCAAAGACCGATATGTCCATCACAACGAAACGGACCTGACGAGAAGACTGGAGATGGGCGTCCCGCAGGGGTCCGTTTTGGAACCAACCCTCTGGAACGTACCCTACAACAGTGACCTAAACATGGCACTACCTGTAGGACCAGAACTCATTGCCTTTGCGGACGACGTCGCGCTGCTGGTGACGGCTCGGCATCCATGGGAAATGGAGGTGACGGGCAACGAAGCCCTCACCAGAATTCGAACGTGGATGCGGGATAATCGCTTGCAGTTGGCGTCCGAAAAAACGGAGGCAATGATATGCAGCAGACGAGGAAGACCGAGAGTCGAGCAGCTTGTTATTGGAGGAAACGAGGTGGAATACAGCAAAACGCTGAGATACCTCGGGATCCTCATGGATAACAAGCTGACCTTTAGCAAACACATAGAAGAAACTGCGCAGAAGGTGGCCAGCGAGCTTGGACGGCTCATGCCCAACATTGGAGGGCCAAAGCCGTGCAGAAGACGTACCATAAACGAGGTAATATACTCAATCCTTCTGTACGGAGCCCCGATATGGCATGAGTCGCTCAGACGCGACACCAACAGAAAGAAGCTCGCCAGGTTCCAACGACAGGGACAGTGTCCGAAGACGCGGTGCTGGTGATCGCTGGACCTCCAAGGAAAGAAGAGGGCCTTGGACTACGAAAATCCTAAAAATCGCAACGAACATGACCAGAAACTGAGGGAAGCCTGTCAACGGAGATGGGATCAGTCCAGCAAGGGAAGATGGACCCATCGACTTATCCCGGTCATAAGTCGGTGGAGGGCCCGGGAACACAGTGAAACAACCTACCTCTTGACTCAGGTGCTCACTGGGCATAGATGCTTCGGTGCGTACCTGAAGCGGATTGGCAAAGAACCATCCGCAACGTTCCACCACTGCCAAGCGGAGGTCGACGACACAGAGCACACCATCATTAGCTGTGAGGCTTGGGCACCCAAGAGAATACTGCTGAAACAAGCACTCGGGGTAGCCGAGCTCAACGTCGATAACATGGTCCACAGCATGATAGGAAGCAAGAAGAACTGGAACCTTTGGCGCAACTACGTAGAAGAGATTCTGAGCGCCAAAGAGGGGAGTGAGAGAGTGAGACGCAGAGCGCCTCTCCGACAATAGAATAAGACCAATCTAAGGCCAGACTACCTGACCTCCTGAAGTAATGTGTAAAACAATATCAGGGGGCCAGAGAAGAACAAGGGAGGGGTTTAGTGGGTAGGAACGAGCTAATCGTTAATCCCACATTACCCAGAATGGGTGTCTTGCGAAGATTCCCCTCCCACAGAAAAAAATAAGAAGATAATCATTTATTATTTAAGTAAAAAATTGAAACAATTTAACATTTACTTACAACGCTAACTTGTACTTCAATAACAAACAATTGAGCAAACAAATTCAATGGGAGCAATGGTTTTGCATGGTTAAGTATAAAATTTCGTTATTTGTGTATGGAACTAAAGAGCCGCAGCTTCAAACCCAAAGAGCCGCACGTGGCTCGCGAGCCGCTGGTTGCCGACCCCTGGCCTAGACTAAACTAAACTAAAATAAACTATGGTATGCTATGCTAGACTGTACATGACAGGTTATATATACATAATTATACACGTTTTGAAGATTTTATACACAATTTATACAAGCGAATGAAGAAATATCTAGGATGCATCGAGAGAAGGGGGATGATAAACTGTCGGTGCTTCAGTTGTGGGAAAGGTGAGTAGTCATCCGTTACCTTTTTTGGGGTACCGATAGGTCTGATTTTTCTGTTGAAATTACAGTTCAGTTCAGTTACAGTACGGCTCTGGGTCTCATTATCCAGCTGCTCGAGTATGAGGGGAGAGGAATTTGATGATTGGATTTTGAACTACAGAAAGGGAATTAAAAAAGTTAGAGAAGAGTTTGACAATGTGGTTTTTTAGAAGGGGAATGTCAGTTTCAAAGTAGAGTTGGAGTTGCACGAAAAATCGTCAACTTTTCGTGCAAACATTCAATTCGCCTATTGCTTCAGGAATGTCTCCTTTATCAGATTTTACTACGTTACTGGAATTCACTAAAGATATTTTCAAAATTTTGTTTCATGATGTTTTAAAAGTTGACACATCTAACAAATTCCAACTATCTGCTGCGACGTAGCAACAATCTTTTAAATTGATTTTCTCATGGAAGCTGATAACTGTTTCTCCCTTAATTTCATCTACTAGCAATAATTTTCGAAGCATCTGATTTTATCATTTTGAATGATTCAATTACACCCTGATTCGTCGGTAGTATTACCGACGTGCCATTTGGTGGAAGAAATTTTACCGTAAACATTTCATCGATCTGTTTTAAACTTAGGCACGATTCATTGTCTAATAATAAAAATATTATTCTTCTTTTATCTATGGAATTTTGATATTATTTCACTTCTGATATAAACTGTTTTTCATACCATCGATTAAAAGCTTCATCATTCATCAAGATTTTTTTAATGATCATATTCAACCGAAAGACTTTTGATATTTTTAAAGCATTTGGAGCTCTTTGATTTTTCAATGACAAGCAAAGGCAGTCTGTGTTTGTTTACTACATTTGTATACAACATTATAATGACACGTTAATTTAAAGGTGAAATTTTGGATATTTTTTCAAAATGTTGAAAAAACCCAATCTAAAGAATCTATGTATGAAATGTAGCAAAATACCACCTTAATTCGCTAAAAAATTATGTCGGTTCATGTGCCAAACAACTTGTATATAAAATATTTAAATACTCGAATATTTTGCCAATTTTATATTGGTTATTTGAATAATTTATTTCATCAATATTTGGGATCCCTACTTGTGATACGGTGCATTGTCATGGTGAAACAGTACTTTTTTCTTCATTTGAGCTCGTTTTATCGCAATTTTTTTCGTCAAATACAAAAATAACGCCGTGTAATATTCGCTTTAGATGATTCTTCCTTTCTCAAGCTAAACGATGAGTAAAATACCGCGAAAATAAAACGAAACCAGCTGATATTTGCGCGCTGAGGGCGGCTTTTGACGGTTGCTGTCCACTCAGCTGATTGCCAATTTCACTATGGAGTATATTGATGGATCCACGTTTCATCCAGTGTTACGTACCATTTGAATAAAGCCTTCTTATTGCGCTGAAACAACTCTAAACAGTGCTCTGAAATGTCGACGCGTTGTTGTTTTTGATTGAGTGTAAGTTTTCTCATGAACGTCTGACTTTGAACAGAGCTTTCTCATAGACAAATGTTGATGCAGAATGTTGAATACACTTGCCTACTGATATTTTTAAGATGTCAGAAATCTCACCTAACTTCAATTCAATTAGATTAATTTTTAACTCGTATAATTTAAAGGTTGGTGCTCCCTAAAAAAATATGTATTTGTCAATAGTAGCGCCAACTATATGTCATTCTACTAACGTATTAAATGTTGTGTTATATAATTTTAAAAAAACTGTTGCTATGAATACATTTGCTTCTTCTAACCAGATTTTTTTTCCTATTTAACAAGCTACAGTTTAATAGTTATTGTTTTTACCATTACGAAATATATGTAAGCTTCTATAAGTTTGAATTTCTGTGAGTTTGAACTTTTGATCAATTTTGTATCCGTGTTTTTGTATTTTTTATATTTACATGTACTAAATAAATAAATTAATATAAAAGAATTGCAGTTTATCCGTGATTTTTTTAATAGGATTTAAAATAAATATACACCCAGAATAGTGAACGCAATTCTCATTAAATTAGCAGTAATTTCAAGCACAAATGATTATTTTAATATACCAGAATTTTGCCCTATTTTTTTCTTAACGATACAAGTAATTAATTTTGTCCTTTCCATAAAATTGATACATTTGAATTTCCAATAAAATACTTCATGAGTATTCCAAATGTCATCCGATGTTTGTTAAAATACATGTATATTTTTCCTTGAATAGTGCAAATTTTTCCTACTCAATGCATGTTTATTAAAATCAAAAATAAAATTGTGAGGCATTCTTTAATAAATTCTATTTGAATTTTCATGTCAGCTTGATGTAATATGAATTATTTATATGAGATGAAAACCATATATTTAAAGAATCTTTTGTTTCGTTAGATAGTGTTTTCAAAACTTAAATGGGAATCCGAAATGTGAATGAAAAAATGGGGTATTGTGATTCATAGGCCTGCCCTCTTACGCTAACCCGGATAGCAAGCACACGAGTATTTGTTTCAATAATAAGCCTATTGTCTTTTACGGAGAGCATTCTGCGATATATTATCCTCCGCCATAAATATAAAAGTGTCCTGTGGAAATGAATTTTCATAATAAAAATGGCAAAGGAAATTAATCGAGCGTCACTCGTACAACAGTGGAAGTTCTATCTATGTCGACTTCCTTTTTGCACGCAAAGGCCGTGCCCGAGATACAATGCAAGATGCTTCTCATTTGTATGGAGGCTGTATTCTCGATTCGATTCTCTTTTTCTTTCAATTATTCTTACGCGATAATCTTTTTCTACTGCCCAGCCAAGAAAATAAAAGCACTTTTCATAATCCCCGGGAAGTAACGTCGCTGAACAAGTAACAATAGCAGACGACGTTAATTCCCCGCTGGCTTCTTAGAACCATTTTGTTATGGTTAGTCGATCCCATTTAGAAACACATAGATAATAGCTTAAAAATACATATTCCTTTCAATAGAATACCTTATATTAATACGACACAATTGATTTTTTGCTATCATTATCGATGAGATATCTGACAATAGCACGAAAATCTGAATCTTAAATCATCTCTTACAATATTCCCATATCGAAGTAAATAATAAGTGTATTTCTACAATGAAGACCATTATATCAAATAGTAAAACATTAAGGTGTTCCTTATTTTTCGACTTTTAACAAAATTTTTCGATGATTTCGATGACATCGTTAATATTGAAATTATCTTGTAACAAAATACGACCAAAGTTACTTTAATGTTTAAGTCTAATCAAACTTGCTAAGATCGTAGAAAACGAACTTCTGCTGAGAGAAGCACAATATGTAAGAGTCATTCAGAGAGTTATTATTTCTGATGAGGCAGCCAACCTTTTTTTACTAACCATTTTTCTCAGTCATGAAAAAAAATGTTCGAAATTTTATTCAATTCCCGCCACTTTTGTATGTATAGTTGGCGTTGAAGAATGGTACCTTATTAATTTATATCATCATGATGTCTACTATATTCTTTAATTTACTATAAGTTTATTATAAACAAAATTTATAATAATGGAATGTAACTTTTGGACCTATTCATATTTGTATACGAAACCTTAGCATCTTGTGCAACTAGAACCCCAGATGTTTTGGTTACATATTTGTTTTGTAACCGCAATTATCAAAATAACATTTCTTATTGGTCAAATTAATACCATTTTCAGATACATTCTAGTTTATATTCACGCTGTGAATTATAGTCTTGTTTATAAGTGTAACATCTGTTGGCTGTTTTTGAACTGTTAGATCACCCCATTTAAATAATGAATTTATCGTGTTGATAAAAATTGATGACGAAACAAGCGTGTAATTATGTAAACTGTGAATTCTTAGTACTTATGATATCTTACTATTTCATAGCACTGATATCCTTCACTGTTCGCTTGCTCTTGGGTGTATGTGTGTATAAAAAAACATTTGGATATTCTGGCAAGATATCTCAGTCTCCCATTCTACTCACAAATGAAATCCTCAGTGCGAAGGAAATCTTTATTTATTACTTCCAATTGAAATAAAGCCACTATAATTCAGCGTTCGCTGCCAAGTATTATAGCGGGCGCGAAGGAAGGTGTGTCCGACATACTGAAACATACAATAATTGCTTTTGTCAAGCGAAACTGTTATCTTTAATTCGAGGCCCCAAAAAAGTGCAAAAAGGGAAATGGGAGAAAGTAGATTTTCCCGGTTTAAATTGTTTTAGGGTTCGAAGGAAATTGATGTTCTTTACTAACAGGATTTAACATTTTACATAGATTAATTTTTTAAAATAATATGAAGAACAATATTTTCAGCCAACTTACTATACCCATGGATCTTTTCTCATAGAAAAATCCTGATCATCAACATTTTTTATAGAAAAAGTTGATGATCTCCTTCAAGAAATAGTCTCTCAATCTGAGCAAATAATCCCTCTTTGAAGACATTACTTATGATTTGATCGACTCGTGGACCCCCTGTCGCTATCCTCACACCCTCAAATTAACCTTAACCTACCACATATTCTCTTAGTAATCACAAGAACTCCTGAGAATCTGTAAGAACCAATTTTGAAAGCTATCGATTAGAACCTGGAACCTTAATGTAAAAAGTTTGGATGCAAATCTAAAATATGAAAATATTGATGAATAAGTTCCAGCTGTTTTTCATCCTTTCCACGTAGGTTTATTTGGCCTATCAAATGAATTCAATAGAGATTTTCAGTAATGGTTTGGTTGGGTTGGAGCAACTTATAATACCAGTTGATTCCACCAAATACAGACTCGGAGATAACTTGGAATCATGGATATTGCGCTTTGGCGTCGATGTTATTGCTTGACCGAACTTAACTCATATTGTTTTACGTTGGGGAACGTCCCCAAACAAAGAAATCTAGTGGTGTCATGTCCGGAGAAAATGAAAAATAGGGCCTTTGTAAAAATGAAAAAATAAATGCCACTTTAGAAAACTACAGTTTAAACGAGGAAAATGTATCGTGCATTTATACGAAGCAGATTGGTCAATTTGAACAAATTTTGTAAATAAGTTTAATAAGTACAAAAGTGTTTTCTTAATCCAGTTCCTGGAAAACTGGTAATTATTCAAATTTAACGACTTATTGAATTATTTTTATGACATGTAGCATATCATTAGAAGGGGTATAATTTAATATATTTAATATAATATAATTTATTGAATTAGCTTTTTAAAATTAAACTAAGTTCAGAATAGTTGTTATTTTTTATTTAAAGAATTTAGAGGTGTATTTTACTCATTCTCATATATAATACCATATGATGCTTAAGTTATGAACTGATTTTGGACTACTTAACTATGTATTGACCAAGTGTTGGTATAGTGGCTTAAATCCTGGACCCTTATTGTAAAGGTTCGGGTTCAAATCCAGATTGTGGAAAAAATTTTCACCGTACCAACAAATTTAGAATGTCATAAGGACTTTAAAGAAAACTATGTATTATAAAGGTAGAATTTGAATATTCAAACAAATAACTTGATATTATTTTATAATTGAAATATATAAATATGCATCGATAAAAACGATATATTTTTTAAATGCCAATACATACGATATCTTAATCTGAAAATGAATATTTCCTCTTTTAATCGTGCGATTAGGCGTTATTGAATTTTGAAGTACCCTTTGTTTACACATATCATTTTTATCAATTTCATCGGTTCTCCTTTCACGGACTCCCATTTTCCACTTAACCTTTTAAATTCTCATGCCTTTGAAAATATTCTCGTTGGAGGATGAATGGTTTAATTATCCGGTAAGTTTGAATTGCTTCCATTAAAATATCCGACGTTCAAAATACCCGTTTTTGAGCAGCAAATATTAACCGTTCCCGGAGGATCTCGCATACATTTTGGCTTTGCAGCCTTAATGGACAAATTCTGGCTTAAACGCTCTATAAACAAAGCAATTAACCCACGCTTTTAAGACTGCAGTTTTTTTGTTCGTTTTGCAAATCTGCCCTAATAACATTTTATTATAGGATCGGAATATTGATATTACCTGATGGTAATTAAATTAATCAACTACTTGAGTGTATTATCTTTCAGTATTTAAGCATCTATTGCTATTTGCATTCTTGTGAATCAATAAATGAGTATTATACTCGTATGAAAACATTACAGTCCGTATTCCATGTTTTGCATAATAGCAAAATAACATAAATTCCGCTCATGAATTATGCGTGTTAAGCCCGCACTTGTACGCGGGTCCGTTCTGCTCGCTTTTTTATTAATCAAGAGAGAGAGATCTGGTCGCCGGAAGGACGTCTTCCCACAGCCAAAGCTATCCGACAATTCTGGCCATCTACGCATCACCGCCGAACTGATAAAGGTGCAAGGGCCAGAAGCGATCACTGTTCGATGCGATCACGTTATTTCAGATTACAATACCATAAAATATGGCGCTGTTAACTTAACACATAAACGATGAAATATTCTCTGAAGTTCAACACGATAATCAGTGCTACTGTTACGTGGAACGAGTTTGCATGTTGATGTAGAGCCTTTGGACTGGAGGTAATCAGGTGGTAATACAAACTCGTTCGTCTTAATAATTATCTTTATTTAATGATTACAATCACGAGATTACAAACGATCCTGCAAGAATAATATATCTTTCAGCAGCCAAAATAATCCATCGATTATTACTTCTTGTTTCCTGCAGATCTACATTCTTCTCATTTGGTGTGATGCGGAAAAGGATGAAAATACATAGATTTCACTGTTAACTTGACACAATTTATCCGTAGGAATACTGAAGATGTCACTTTGCGTCTAAAAGAAGACGGAAAATTTCGCTGTTAATCTGACCAATTGCACTCACATAGATTAACAGTTGTTTTACGCAGGGATACCATTTTTGCCCACGCAACGCCCTCCCATGACAAGACCAGCAGTGGATTATGATCGTGAATTATGAACCATAACCGATTGCGACTTAATGTGAATCAATAAGTTTAAATAAATCATTTTGAGCTTGGTTTTTTTTTTCGAAATTAAACTACAGGAACTAAAGGCATAAGACCCAATTTGGAAGTCATGGACATGTCTTTGTTGAGCAGGCCGCGTAACATACAATGTCGTCTTACATTTGGGACTGAGAGTTAGTATACCTATCGAAGGACCTTGTCTACGCTGGAATTATCAGGTAGAATAAAGGGAAAAGGCTCAAGAGACATGTATATGGCGGAACTACGTTGTTGATAAATGAAGGTTATATGAAACATGAAAATATGGTAAAAATGTGTTTAGCCCATGTAAAAAACAACAGAAAACCATCCCATGAAAAGTATGTAAGCCTATAAAAAATCAATTATGATACTTTTGAAAATTATGTACAGTTTGAAATTAAAATCGTTTTCAGTTTCTATCTTTATTATGTAATTTTTATTATATATTTTGAAAAAAATACTATAATTGACTTTTGCATGCTTTTCACAACAAATGAATAAATTGTCATAACAGATTTGTTTTTCAATGTTAAAACTATTTTTCCGGTTAAAAACAAACTTGACTCTAATCAAACTGAATTCTGGACATTCAGAACAAGAAAACTACGATTGATATGTCCCGTACTCAGAACATACCTGATGGGTTTTTATGTAAACCCGTTTTTCTCTCAGGGGTGTTTAGATTAAATAAAGCTTGAATGTCAATAAATTAACCTTAACACTACTGCTATTGTTAGTGTTTTGCATTAGAACGCAATATTCGTTCATTTCTTCAAAAGATTTCGCTGCGTTCGACCTTTCTAGGAGTAACATTGTTTTGCATACTAAAGTTGAGTCAACGCGTGCAGTTGTGATCAATATATTTTTGTGATTTTGATTAGGGTTTCCCGTTATTTTCGAGTTATACCATTTATACAACCTTGTGTTAAGCCAAACTAACTTGTATGCTGTAGAAACATCGTCAAAATCAGAAGGTGATACAAGCAGAATCGTACGAGGGAAAGATGAAACTAAAGATGAAATGAGAATGTGTTTAGGTGTACACACTGGGTTTATGCGTATTACAACACACTGGGATAATACATTTGAACCCACAGAATGATTACTGAAAGACAGATTATCTTTTTAATTTGACAGAATTTTCACAATTTGTGTCTAGATATAATCTCTTTCTCATCTTACGGGCATTGCAGTGCAATAATAGCGTAGAAGGTTTATCAAGCTTACCGAATATCACTGCATTGATTGTTTTTTTTTTTCAATAGAAAAATAGATATAATTTATGATCGACCTAAATAACTGTCGATAGATGAGTCGTTAGTTCTTTCAAGTAGCCGATTATTTTTTTCTTGTCCATCGAAATACGTGGCTCCCCCCATTTCCACTACCATACTTTGTTAAATTTTTAAAAATATTTTTATATTCAATAAATATTGCTTAGTCAACGTGCAAAATATCAAGATTCTATATTTAATACTGTTTGCATAAAAAATCAATCTCTTTTAAGCTCAGCAAGTTAGAAACGTCCCTTAATTGACTTATTACAAAGGTATCACAATCGAAGAGCACATGAAAGACGTTAATTATTGGCAACTTATAATAGATGAATGCAATGAATGAATAAATGATTGCAATGAATTTATATAATTTGATAATTTATCTAATGATATGAAGTATATTACTATTTTTATAAAATTAGCTGAACTTCTATTAAGACAAAAATGTCTCAAATGACATAAATAGTATGCAAAAGTATACTTTTATAGAAGCTTAACAGCTGCAATTCCTACCGTATATTAAAATCTACATCCTTGGAAGATATTTTGATACATGGTACAGTAAGGGCTTAAGTAACTCTTCAAAAAAAATTCAGGTGATGTAATGGTGTTAATTGGATTTTCGTTGGGTAGGAAAGTAAAGCAACTTCAAAACTTGGAGTTAAATTGACGAATGATGTAAGATAGGATGAGGTGATTGATGTCTATCGATTGCCAACTTAATACTAGTTTGGAGCGTCTTTTAGAAGTAGGTAAACTCTTGAAATTTTGGCTCCATAAAATACAAAAACGTGAAAACCCAAATTTTAATATTACATGTCGAACATTTAATATTTTCAAATAGTACATTTACACTTCAAACCGATATTAAACTTCAAAAGCGAACATTGAGATTCAACCCTTAGTAGGCCGATTTAATGGAAAAGAAGAATCTTCATCGAATCTGAAACATAAATTGTAAAACCCAAGAAAATAAAAGCATTTAGAGAAATAGACAATATAACTATAATCATTTTCTAAATACTCACATATGCGGTGTGTACGAAAACATAAAAGAGACGCGGAATCATTCTCAGAAATTACATATGAATACTATCAATTTAAGATACACTTGGGTCTCGTATAACACGGTTGTATACAACACGGTTTTGTATAAATCGTTTGTATAAATAGTGGCATGTTTTTTACAACACACTATATACGGTTTGAGGAAAAATAATATACATCATTTTAAAGTATTATTGATATTGGACAATGTACCAGACATCCACTCAATTTAAAATACCCTATTGTTGAAATATTATTGTTACCGCCAAATATTACGTCTATAATCCAAACCTTTAACAAAGGTATAGTTTTAATATTTAAAGCATATTATATTCGTCGAACACTTCATATTCCAGAGTTCTCCGTTGATGGAAACCCACAATAGATCTTAAAAAAGAATAAAGCATATAGAATAAACCCTAATTTTGTATGAACTTTAAACCTTGTATAACACAGATTTGTATTACACGACGGTTTGCGGAACCATATAACCGTGTTATACTAGATCCGAGTATACTTGATATTCCATAGTTTGTACTTTAATAATAAGTATGGACCGACTCAAAATAGTCGATAACATTTTAAGGATCGATCACGCGCTAGAGTGCCAATTTTGATACATTTTGTTATTGTTAATTTAATGGACTTGTAACTTGCAATTTTGCACAAAAATGTAATGTAATATCCATTATAGAACTTAGATGATTTCCATAAGATTTTTTTCGTGGGAACAATCAAAATTATATTAGGTTAATTGCCGCAGGCGAATTTCGCATTATTAACAGTGATATCTTTTCCTCTCCTTTCTGCGCGTTTTTGAAATCAAATATTGAGCAGGGAAAAACAAAATATTCGATCGATAACCTTGGCTATGGTAAGACGTATTTTTACCACCGGCTTCGCCAGTAGTCTCGTAACCGGAATCTTTCTTTATTCGATAAAAAAATCATATTTTATAAAAGGTATATATTTATATAAAACGACTTCAAATATTCTTGACAAGATGTTAATATTTTTCTGTATCAGAAAATTATGAGAGACCGTTTATCGTTTAATTTAAGAACTTAAAAAAAAAACGTTTAGGGCCAATAATTTGGCCGTTAAAATGTTGAAGAGTCTAACAATAATTAAAACCTACGTGTGTAATTATGTGTGAACTTTGAATAATGCGGATTTACATTATTAGATGTTTTCGAGGCACTATAAAATAACTGAGTCCATTTTTAAATGATATTCTAAATAATGTTATAAATTCTGCCATGACCTTCATGATTTTATTTATCGCCATAGTATTTGATTTATTTTAATTAAGCCGCGGAAAATAAAGCTAAATCTGGATCGAGACATTGAGAGCCTGGATTTGAACCTGAATATTAAAAATAAGGGTCTAATAACAAAAATCGCAAGAGTCAAACACTGTGAAATATACATATTTTTGATTGATAAAATATTTTTGGAATGTGTGAATTGAACGATATTTACACCGCAAACAGGAGTAAAAATTTTCACATACTACTCTTTGGGTGATTTAAATTGTCCACTTGTGTTCGTGGAATGATATCTGTACAGAAAGTCTGCAAAGTATAAATCTTTCAGAATAATTCTGGCGAACTGTAAATAGTCACACGTCAAAGGAAAGCAAAAAATCGCTTTCTTCTTTCAATGGAAATGTGAGTGATGTTTTTCACATATTATGATTTATATAAGCTCCCTTCCCGGGACAGGAGAGGGTTTGACGTTTGTCCCAGGGATTTTTCAGAAGAAATTTGAAACGCCTTACCACTCGAAGAGTATAACTGGAGAGAACTCTTCTCGCACTTCACACGTTGTTTGTAAACAAAGGAAGTAAATTCAGAGAGGGAAGAATGCGGCACGCGCTTCGGCCGAGTCATTCCACTTGGAACATAAATTATTGCTTCTTCTTCGCGTGCCCGAAGATTCGTATTGCAAGAAAAATGTCTATAGAAATATATAAAACACTTATTTTTCAGAAAACGACACTTAGGGGATGACGAACAAAAAATAACAAGATAATTCTCCCTTCGGTTTGGCAGAAATCTATTTATAATGCCGAGTCTCCAATTATTACGGAAAGGGGTTGCTTCCGAAATCTAGGACATTGTTTCCAAAATTGATATAGTATAATGTATCAACATTTTTAAACTTTTTTTTTTTTTTTTTCCAGTGGGAGCGTAAATCTACGTTAGACGCCCAGATAACGCCATTATCTGGGGAGTGTGGGACTTACTTCTGATGAGTTACCATAAGGCAAGGTTGTCCAACCTTTTTCGTCTTGGGAGCTACTTTTTAATTTAAAATTGGCTCGGGATCGACTTCTAATATGATTCTTATAGGAAATGTATTTATGTTGTTTCTTTTTCCTTTCTTCAAACTTAAAAACTCAAATTAGCAGATAAACACGAATCAAGTCGAGCTAAAGAGTTCGATCTCCGGAATTTTATTTTTCATCGTCGGCTGTAAATATATTTATATAAAGTAATTTTTTTTTCTAAATTCACGGAAGTCGTCGGGATCGACCAAATTTTGCTTAAAGATTGACCGGTCGATCCGGATCGACCGGTTGGACATCCCTGCCATAAAGAAAACCCACCAGACGCAACAACCCAACTAAATCGCTCCCATGGTCTCCTGTTGCCACCCGGCTACTGATTAAGTATTGCTCAAGAGTGGCAGCGGTGTGTCCCTTTCTGGGGCCCTCCTTTGTTTTCTTCGTCATATCAGTTTTCTTAGTCATTTTCTTCAGTCAGGCCGTGAATATTCACATTTGCGGTTATTTCCGTCTGCCTATTACTTCTCCTTACACGCTCAGCAACCTCTTTCTGCTGCATAATGCACTTTATGTATCTATTCCAAGCATTCCATGCCCTGTCATCCTTAAGCATTGTAGGGATCATATTACTTATTGTGGGGTGATTGTATTCGGACCCTAGTTCGTTCCGAAGGTTGTCCCTTTCATTATGCCATGCCGGGCAGACGAATATCGTGTGCTTAGCGTCATCATTGTTATCCTCGCAGTGATGGCACCCAGGGCCTGCTTCTTTTCCAATTCTTTTCAGGTAGTTCCCGAAGCATCCATGCCCTGTGAGGACCTGGGTTAGATGATAATTCAATTGCCCATGTTTTCTGGTACTCCATGTTTTTATATTTGGAATTATTTCATGAGTCCACCGTCCTTTAATTGAATTGTTCCATCGAGTCTGCCACACCGCCATTGTTGTTTCTTTAACTACTTTTTTGGTCATTCCTTCTCTTAGTGCCTTCCTCTCCAAGGCAAGTAGATCGATTGGCGGTATGGAAGCTAGTACCAGCACTGCGTCTTCCGATACTGTGCGATATGCCGCAGCCACCCTAATTGCCCATAATATCAGCCCATATCGGCGCTCTATACAATAGTACTGAGTATGTTACTTCGTTGTACAACATCCTCCTCTTTGTTTTGGGGCCTCCAATGTTAGGCATTAGCCTGGCTAGATTTTCTGCGGTGCTTGCCGCCTTTGCTGCCACCTTCTCTGTGTGGGTTACGAAGCGGAGTTTATCATCAATTTCTACCCCCAAGTATCTAATTGATCTGGAAAATTTAATTTCACATCTTTCTATTTTAATGATGGGGGGCACCAGTTTCCTTCTTCTGGAGAAAAAGACAGCTTCCGTCTTTTGAGCCGCAAGTGTCAACCCAGCTTCTTTAAGCCATCCTATTGTTTCCTCTAGTGTGTCTTCACAGATGACTTGTAGCTTATCCGTCGTTTTGGCAGTTACCAAAATTGCCACATCGTCAGCAAAGGCGACCATTTTTGCGCCTTCCATCAGAGGTACCCGCAATAGTCCGTCGTACATAACGTTCCATAGTGCTGGTCCAAGAACAGATCCCTGCGGAACGTCCGCCGTCACTACTCGTTCCCTTCTTCTCCCAGCAGCGTTGGAATAAACAAGTATCCTCTCATGGAGATAGTTCTCCACCATTCTAACTAAATATGGTGGGGTCTCCAGATTGTATAGGGCCTTAGGGATCAAGGACCATCTCGCTGTGTTGAAAGCATTTTTAATGTCCAACGCAATCATTACTACTTGTTTGCTGGCCTTGACGCTTCCCAGCCACGCCTGTTTTATAATGTCCACTACTGTACCAATTGCGTCTATAGTGGATCGTCCCGGTCGGAATCCAAACTGCATGGGAGAGAGTCCTCTTTCAATGTAAGGCTGGATGCGTTGAAGGATTAGCCTTTCAAATAGCTTCCCCATCCCGTCCAGCATACACAGTGGTCTGTAGGACGACGGGCCTGGAGGTCCTTTCTTTCCTTTTGGTATTAATACAAGCTTCTGTTTTTTCCATGGAGTTGGAAACACTCCTTCGCCTAAGCAAGTATTATATACTTCCAATAGTAGCTCCGGATCTGTATTAGCGACCTGACTGATGACTATATTTGGTACTCCATCCAGTCCCGGGGCTTTATTTCTAGGCAATCGCTTAGTTGCCTTTGCGAGTTCTCCTAATGTGAAGTTCGGTATGTCATCTCCTTCAGTGAGCATTGTCCTGGTAATTGGTGTATTATCTTCAGGGCACGGGAACAATGCATCTATCACCGACTCTAGATTTTCATCTTTATTTATATACGTATCAGTATTTGTAGGCCGGAGCTTCCGCCTTACAATTTTATATGGCTTCCCCAATGGGTCGTCATTGACTGAGTCGCACATTTCCTCCCAGCATAGTGCCTTTTAAACATTTTTAAACTATAGATTGCCTACCATTCTGGATATTAAATGGTTTCATAAGAACAATATTTAATCCGCATACAAACGATCTTCTAAAACAAGCATTACCAATTTAAAATACCACAACCTTTTAATATATAAAATGTCTGCAAAAAAACATCTATTTTAAAAATTTGCTGTAATTTTTTTTTTCAATATCCCGATTTTTTATTAATCGTTTTTATCCTTAAAAATATTTTAAACATAAAAAAAATCAATGGTATTACATGGATCGCTCAATAAGTTCGTAGGATGACTGATAAAACATCAAATTATAGACAAAATTTGACTTTATTCATTAACATAGTCTCCTTCAAGAGAGGTAAATTCATTCCAACGCTTCTTTAACATTTCGATATCTTTTTTGTAGAACGATTTATCTTTGACCTCAAAATAGGCTTCAGTTTCGGCAATCACTTCGTCATTGAAGCCAAATTTCTTTTCTTGGAGCATTTTTTTAAAGTCTGCAAACAGTTAGTAGTCGCGAGGAACCAGATCAGGAGAATACGGTGAATGGGGCAGCAATTCCAAAGTTTAATTTATGCAACTTTTCCATTGTTGCGATCGACTTCAGTACATTTTCTTGGTTAAAGAGCACTTTTTTCTTCGTCACATGTTTAGAGCATAAAAATACAGATTTCAATCTGATAGAAGTTTTTTCACGTGCCGAAACTATAATATTAATACCTTATAATTATTTCATATCTTTCAATTTTTAACGTACAAAAATATTTTTTCAAATACACATATTTTGCATAATACTATTTTGTCATTTTTATATTGCAGTTGATGATATGTGATAGTTTCGTTGATAGGATTGCGTTTCTAACATTACTATGTATTTAATATAGACAACAAGCTATCCCTCTTCCCGACCTTTGATTCAATGTTAGTGATTGTAGAAGCAGAAAAGGGGTGATGTGACGTCACCAGTCGTGTGCTTGTCTAATACTCAACTTCTTTAGGTAACCTTGTATAGTTATAAAAGGACGTCGGACGTAATCAGAAAGCGATTCGATTCTTGAAAGATTTCATCTTAGGTCACATTTATCTGTTTGACTTTGGAGACACAAATGAGATATTCTCGAGATATATTCTTTATATGTATATTAAAGGACTAAATATTAGGAAAATAAATCGATCCATTGGATAGTCAAAAATCGCAACTCTATTTCAACAGTTTAATGATTCCCTTGCAACTTAGAATGTATCCAAATATTTATATGAAAAAACATTTTAATGCAATTTATTACAAGTGATATTTTATAAAAATGAATGCGATAAGTATAAACAATGCTTAAAAATTACAAAACTTAAACAACCCTTCATTCTCATATCCGCATGATCGAAGTAAACGTAAGCGGACTGGTATTAAATACAAGATAAGCCGAAAGGCCAACAAATAAACATGATAATTGGAGATACAAACTGTATATTTTGCATAGAACTTATAAATAGAATAAAATATAATATACCATATAAAAGAGATTGTGAATTCAGGATACTTATTAAAATACAACTTAAAAGAGGTGAGAGAATACTTACTTAGAGTACTTAGAGTTACTAAGAGTATATGATAAGCTTTATTTGGGTTCTGATAAACATTATCAGACAGTAAAATTTATTATGACTCTCAAACCTCCATTTGTGCGATTTCAAAGTTATGCTGGTTTTTTTTACAACAGCTTTTTTATTTAATAAAGTGGATAACATAGAAAATAAATCAATAACACTAACCGAAATTTGAAAAAAAATACAATTTTAGACTGTTTAATTCATGTAGTATCTGCTATGACAGAATTATAAGCACACTATTTAAGGAGGTATTCTAGTCGATATTTGTTTGGTTTTTTTTTAATTTTTTCAATGTTTTGACTTTTACAAATATGTCCTTCAAAGAAAGTTCCAAAATTCTAATTACTTACGGAGTTATGGATATTTTAGTTATGCGACAACTAAACCAAGTCTGCCAGAATGAAATCTTTAAAAGCTTTTTTCTCGAAACTACTTTTTTCAACACAGTTGACATGATATTTCAAGTTTTAATTAATTTTTCTATTTTAAATTAGGTTAAAACCATTTTTATGTAACCTTCTATTGTTTTTACCAGATTTATATCAAAACTGAAAAAATAAGGTTAAAAAATTATGTTTTTTTTTAAGCAATTGCTATTTTGTGAAAATATTTTTTTTGTGACATCTATAATAATTAAGAATTATAATGTTAGATAGAGAAAATCTACACAGAACAATGATGACATTGACACTGCCCATATTATTTCTTCCGAAAAAGAGAGCGATTTGGAGTCATATCGAAAATCGCCACGTAAATTATCATACAGCGATGATACTATGTAGTCAAAATAATAATATTTTTTTCTAGTGGATATCAGACATTAGATATGCCAGATGTCAGACATCCTTAAAATATTACCAATGATGAAAGATATCCTTAAAAGGTTACCAAAGCTGCTATTTTTTAATTACCTTATTATTTTCCAGATTTTTTCTTAACTCTTTTTGTGCGATTTTCGATACATTTTATATAGCTGTTTCAAAGTTATGCAGTTTTGAAAAGATATGGAACGCAGTTCACCTTTTCTATAAGTTATAACTTTTTTTGTGCGATTTTATGACAAAAAATATTTAAGTATATACTCAACCCTCGTATAATCGAAGACTTTTTTCATGGCTACAATTTTATATAATCGGTATACACTCTTATACTTTGGATAGAACATTACTGGATATAATGTTGCTACTCGGATCTACATCCATAAAGATTATCGGGACTGTATGATGTCTATGCGACAAATTCTATTCAAATTCCATTAACAAGTCCTATTCACATCATTGGTGATTGACGTGACCTGAGTAGATAGTTGCTTTATCTAAAATATTTTTATTTTTTTGAACAATTATTATAATAAAACAGTAGCATCGAAAAACCCGTGTAGAAATGTTATGTTCGTGGCTTGTTGATGGTATCTCCGAGATGGGTCATTTGAAACAAAAAAATAAAACAGTTTTAGATTCAGTATATCAGTGGCTATAGCGCATATCATCCAATTTTTGACATTTGCGAAAATAACAAAATGGCGCACGTTTTACGAAAAAGTAAAAAAAACGCGATTTTTTTGCAGTTTTTTGTAAAAAAAAAAATACTTAAAATCAAAATTTCAAAAATCTGATGATATGCGCTATAGCCATAACTATGAAAAATATGTCATTCAAATTTCATGACAATCGGCCGGATAGTTTCCGAAATTTCATCAACAAGCCACCGAAAAACCTTGTTTTGAGATAAACGCGTTTAAAGTTTTGGTTGCAGAAAAATTGCCCAGACACAGCTATTGAAACACTCGTTGTTATTTTGGGTATTTCCTCCAAAGATCTTCATAAATCGGTTTCAAAACCTCGTGAACATCTTCAGCTAGAGCAGAAGGATGTTTAAAAGTTTCTATCTGATTGTTTTTCACCACTTTCTTGTACTTGCACCATGAGTCTGAACAATACGTATGCAGCCGGGTGCTCTTAGGTAGTCACCTAACGGTCGCCTAAAAATGTAGTTAGACTCGTCCGATCTTTATGAAATTTCGACATAACATTTTTGAAGATATGTACTTTCAAAATTTAAAATAAAATAAAAATCGATTTTTTTAAATTTGTAAAGTGAGAAGACGCCTTAAGTCCATGTTGTCTGCGGACCAAAGAAAAAAAACTTTGGCGGACCTCATCCCAACCCTTGTGACTTAATTTTTAAAACAAACATACATTTCTTGGTCAAATATTGGTCAAACCACGAAAAAATCTTGTCCAAGTATAAATAAATGCTTATTTTTAATATTCTCGTGGACCCGCGGTAATGGCTCCAGTTCGCGGACTCCAATTTATAAACCGCTGGTTTAAGCCTATATCTAATGTTCAATAAAGAATTGATAAATCTTGTTTATCCTTCATAATCTTGCATGTGCTCTTTTAATGGAAATTAATTTCGACTAAATTGTTTTTGTCCAAATATAATACGTCCGCAAAGGGTTAAAAATATCGAACATTTCATATGAAAACATTATTAATACATCTGGAGACTTTTAAATAGACAGTTTTGTTTTATATTATTATAAAAAAAAATTAGAATGCTTTGTGTTTGATGAAAATAATAAATAGCGAATAAAACAGCAAAATTGACGCGGGTGCAAGATTGTATGTAGCGCGGCTTTTGACTGTACCCTCAGTGAGATGAGGGTCCAGCACAGCCTCCAGTAGGGCTGCGAGCTTCGCAGCGACCAGACGTTTTGTTTCGTTCGTGTCCTGTCTCGTCATATACGTGCTGTCCTTGTCTCGCCCCCCCACCGCGCGCGCGCGCCCTATCGCTATCTTTGCTGTCCCGTGACAGTCTTTTCTGTGCATCGTTACGTGACGCGCACGAAACTGTTTACGCGCTTCGTTCGCGTACCAACGCACGGCCATGACGGCCGTCGTACTCCTGGCCATGATGGCAGCATCCATGGCAATCTTCGGCCGTGGACAGATGTCTAATGGGGAAAAGATTGCCATAGGTAAGTCTTGCTGAAATATACTACTTCAAAGTGTTGTGCCAAGAGCAAGTTCAGTGAATCTTTTCGCATTTATAATAATAAACCATGTTATTTTTTATTTTATTTTAATAAATTATTTGCATTTAATTTTTTTATTTTATTTTTCCTCGATAATCATATTTTATTTTTTTCATAATTTGAAGTATTCATTAAATGACGCTATTATGTTATAATATTATTAAAATTCTTAATTTATAAATCACGTTCATTTCTTACGAAAAAAATAAATATATTTAAGAATACTAAGGATGACATTTTTGTCAATAAAAAAATGTCGATTAAGAGCCGTAAAATATATTTCATACTCTTACAGCTTATACCCCGAAAAAGAAATAAAAAATATATAAAAACTTATGCGGCAAAAATTTTAATTTTCGCGATCGAAATGTAAAGAACGAGTATAAATCGCTTGTTGTTCCATGTTTTCATAATATCCCATGTAGGTTGCGTACGTGCGTGGGGCAGAATGTAAACTGGCGTGCTTATTTAACGCACGTTTCTGAAAATGTTTTTTCAAAAAATGCGAAAATCCTCCATCAAAAAAATAGTCAAGAACCAAAAAAAAATGGCAAAGTGTGCGCGTATTTATAAAAGAAAAATCCCGGTGCTCTTCAAATATAAACATCTAACTGAGCGTATTTGCAAAGATTTTTGCTTGCTGAAACTCGCCCAAATTCAATTTTTGCCTAGCTCTTATATCAAGCACATAAATCGCAAGCTTAATATATTCATACTTGGGGTGTGATAATTACAAAGGCGACCTGAATACAAACTGCACACAATTAAGACTGTCGTAGTTATATCCGGACGAAACCTTTGGAAGATTACGACTGAATGTGTAGATTAGCGATGGAAAGCCTCGATGGAATGTGGAATTAAGACCTTAAGAATTATGCGTCGATCGCGAGCTAGGATCTATTTCGGAGCCCCACAAACACAATACGAACCAAAAATAAATCCAAATCATAGTATCTACTCATATGGTAGAATTATAGTGCGACGAAATGACGCCATTGTATCGAATAAGATTCGGCTGCACAAATTATGTACGAAAACTATGAAAATGGCGACATTCATAAGAATGTTCATGGAATAATGCCAAGATGGCATCTTTCAAATTTCCATCTTCAATTTTGATCCACTGGAATTAAGAATTGCTGCGAGAGTTCCCTAGAATTAGTTATTTTATGGATGAAAATTGATACTGTGGATTCGATTTCGTGTTATCAAGATCTCTATATTTTCATAAGCTAAAAATTTAATCTTGTCTACAAATATCTAAGCATATTGTAATGCTAACTTTTTCATTTGAAAATTATTAAGTATTTATGTTCTGTAATGATGAAGGAAAAAAAAGTTCGTTTCTTTCGTGACTTAAATAAACTTCCATTCAACTTGGGTCTAAAAGTATGAATTTCAAGTTGCTTATTTTGAAGCCCAAATATAAGAGTACAGTGATAAAAAAAATTGGAGTATCCTTAAAAAGAGCAATTTATAATCTATGTTATTCAAGACAATCAATTATTTTTTATGAGCCTTCTTCGAAAAAATCCTCTCAAGAAAGGGGGTGGATTTTATTTAACAAATTGATTGAAAATAAAATTTAATTTCGGCATGGTTTCATTTATATGGACACAGGGAAGAAGCGAATAGGAGACACAAAATAAACAGAAAAAAGTCGGAAAATTTATTGTGTTTTTGACCTAGATTTTCCGGAAGCTTAATCGTTTTTTAATCTACGATATTTGCCGCGCTTTTCCCAAAATATTGAAAAATAAGCTTTGTTCCGCTTCATATTTTTTTTCCAATTCTGAAAATATAATATAGACAATAGAAAAAAATCTATTTTAAAAAAAGTAAAAGATTAATGCGCTTAACGAAAGCTAACAACGGAACTCGCTGTAAAACCTCCATAATATATAGGGACAAATCGCACAGCATGAATCCTGCATCCGGATAGCCATAATCCTTTTTAGGATGTTTTTAATACATTTTTTACATCATTAATAAAAAATAGATGATATACGACCGAGCTATATGTAACCCATTTATATTTAAATACAAGCAAGGAGATTAAATGTTTCTCAATTAAAAAAAATAGACTCTTTCTATTAAGCTGGACATGGATTAAAATGGGTGTATATTTTTGAGCAAATAAAGAATTAATATTTCACCCCAATGATATTTAAATTATTGATTCAAGTTCGTTCAGTCATTGATGCTCCTGCACAATTTTAATATCAATTCAGTATTTTTTTAAATCTAGAATATACAAGTCTATCTGAAACGTAAACATTAATATTTTCCATCTGAGAAATGTGTTGGTATGGATTTTTTCCGTACCAAAATCTGGATGTAAACCCGAACTTTTAAAATAAGAATCCGGGATCGAAAAATTATACCAACACATGGTCTTATTATAACTTTATTTCAGATACTTAAAATCTAATCTGAAAATGAATAATAATTATAAATAAAAATCTGGTAAAATAGAGTCAATAAGACATTTTATATGAGCATACAGTGTAATTGTGATTAACCCTGTATGCTCTCATTACTTGTGTAAATTTTCATCTTTTAGAGAGTTTCTGGATAGAGTCTATGGATCCTTCCAGTTTCTATTGTTTGAATTAAGTTTTAATTATGTTTATAGAGTGCTAACGTTACTTTGAACAATTAGGCTGCTTCAGTGATTTTCTTATAAATGTCTAAAAACAAAGCGTGGATTGCATAATATGTACTAATTTATCAGTTTATGCTATAGAAATATTACTAATAGAAATAGATCGAAATTTATTGGTTAAATATTGCGTATTTTTCTCTTTTTAGTTCATAATATGATTGATGTTGTTTCAAATCGTCTTGTATAATAGAATACTTATTTTGTAATCTGACTACCTCCGCCTTCATACTGGTATATAATATCAATATAAAATTTAAATTAATACCATAAGATATATTTTTCATCTTAAACTCCTTTTTTTGCTGTACTAATATTTTATTTCGTATTCAATTGACATAAAAGAGCTTGTAGGAAAATATAAAAAAATATGTACATTAAAGTTGTAAAGCTTACCTAATAATAAGCTAAGCTAAGCCTAATAAATAACTAACCTAAGGTAATAAGACTGCAATGTAAACTTTTAACAAAATGTATGATTTAACTTTCGATTTTCCTTATACGAAAAAAATGTTGTCTATTTTATTTCTATGGTTAAAAAACTGTATTTCTATACAATCATGGTTGTTATTATTAATTCGATTGGATAATTGATTTCTTACTTCGATTCTGGTGAAAGATAATAACTGGCAAAAATATGATTCGCCATACTTTTAGCACTGCTGAAATTATGTAAGTATCAGCAAACAATGAAGGAAATGAGCGAAAAACTAGCAATATAACAAGAATTACGCTCGCATTATGTAGGAATTTAATAATAAAAATGTCATAGGAAGAAATGAAATACGAGCATAGGGTAATAAAAAAAACGGAAAAACTATATCGTGTAGAAAAAAAAGTTTCAGTATGAGGAAGTATTCCGAAAGAAAACCGTTCGCAAAATAAACATTTTCCTTGTTTACAAGGAATCCCTAATTTTTAATCGGGAATCGATCGACCTTCTGACGGAAAGACCTTATTCCGAAATGACCCAACTTCATGCAGGATGTTGTTTGTTTTGTTTCATATTAAATCCGAGTTTTGTACGTAATAGAACAAAGCGACCAACATGCGGTTTCATTCGATTTTTTTTTTCACCATTAAGATAATTTTGGCAATTCATATATAAGCGTGCAAGTTTTGTGCTATACATTTTCTTGTGGGACTAAATAAATAATTTGCTATGACATTGTTTTAAAATCGTTATTGAAAGGACCGCATTTTTAAGAGTTATTTACGAAATAATAATTTAATTGGTGCATAAAACGAACATGCAGGCTTAAAAATATGCAAATCAAAAAAAAAATCATAATAGCGATTTGTTTAACATACTCGAACGTATTTTTTTTATGTGGGGGTAATATTATTTTCCAGGCAAAAATAAATTTAAATGAATGTACAAATTTGAATTCTCAAAGTATTAAGTTCGGAGATAAGTTACGAAGATCTATCGGTATCCGAGTTGAATTCTATCATTGATTTGACGAAAATCTCTATTCTATTTTTGTCTATTCTTAAAATTGCTTGGACAAAGAAAAATATTAAATAATTCACTTTAAACCTAGCAATACCTCATTTATCAATCAATTGTAGAAAATTTATGGTTTAGAATGTTTATGCACATCAAAAATGGCTTAAGCTCAGCAACTTTTCCACCCAAAAATAGTAAACTGGTATTCGAATACTACAGCCTAAATCTGTATTGAATGTTTTTCCCCACAATTAGCTGGTTTTATCAATATTCAAAATTGGGTAACTAACAACTCGTTATTTACGAATTAAAGATGACCAATTCACCAAAAACTAAAAGCAGCGGAGTGACAAACAAAGTGCAAAATGTCGAGGTGGTCGAGTCGAAATCATATTATTATATTAAAAAAATATTTTTTGAATTAATTTTCCGAACATCAGTAAAATGCTTTTATAAATCTTTCAGAGAGTTTCCATTGAATTGTCGATAAGTAATACAACTCTCTCCCCTAGTACAAAGTACTTAAATTGAAATGTTTTTGAGATATTTTCGTGTTCTATTTCATAATACTTCGAAAATGTCACTCATTCGTTATATTTAAAGAGAATAGATGCTTTTCAAATATTGATCAATTTTTGATGGTCGTGTGTTTTACGCAAACAGCGCTAATTTTATTTAATCTGTTTGTTCGCAATGGATTTAAGGCTAAACAAATATGCCAATTATTTATTAACGACAAATAAAAAAGTGTTTGCGTATAACCAACCTTTGGAGACTTATTCTATTCTCACCTATGATTTTGACAGAACGTTTCAATTTAAATGCTTAGCTTTTTTTCAATCATTAAGTTGATTAAAATATTGAAATCATCTTATAAAAATCAACACTTAAAATGTATCTTCTGGTTTCGCTGCCTAAATCTCATAACGGATAAGACATCTTAACAAAAATAACATGGTTGAACGCATATTTGAAACATATTTGTATGATTTTAATCATATTAAAATGGACGAAGCTATGATATACAGTTGTAGCAAACAGGCCTGAGGGAAACTCAAAAAAGCTCACGTATAAATTTAAGGGTAAGAGCAAAAAGTTTGCAGTCAACCCCACAAAAAGCGAGTGAAAATGTGAATAAATAACGCTTTAAAATAAAATTGTTCGTTTATTATCCATTTACAATCCCCAACGTAAACAAAAAAGAATTAAATTGTCCCACAAAGAGCGAGCGCATTCATAGCATTATTTAATACGAGTTTTAAAGTCAAATTATTTCTGGCCAGTTTAAATTCATTTACGCGTCGCGCTGCCACAGAATTTAAATAATTAAGGTCGGGCATAACACCATGAGAAGTCCTTGCAAAAATTTCTTTCCATAATGATATTTCAAGGATGCGAAAGGGCTAAATTCGGTTGACAATTAAGATTTTAAACACACGCCATATTCCCTCAAATACATTTATTGCGCATCTAAAAATGTATCGCGTTTGAAAATGTTGTTTTAGATAACTGATGAAATTTTCATCCAATTTTATACGAATGGTTAGACACATTTTAGATGTTTGAAATCGGATTACAGGCGAGGTCTGATGTAGAAGTATGTGGTGACGCTAAAATTTTATTGCTATGAGCATCAAATATTCACTCATTAGAAATGTTTTTACGAACCAAAAGCTGCTTCATAATGCCATCTAACAGCCCGAAAATTCAGGAACAATCTCCCTGAATTCTGTTATCCTAAAAATATTTCCACAAAAAAAAAAACAATACCTTTGTTCTAATCAATGCAACTACGATCAATATTCTAAACATCGAGATTTTAGGCAATATTGTCTATTTATTCCTAGATCATAGGTTTTATATGCACCTGGGTCTCAGACTTAATACAATAAGACTTCGACTTAACACGGTTAATGCATTGTGGCATATTTTTGTACAGCATGCTTTAAAAAAAAATCGAGGAGAACACAGGCTGACATAGAATCTGCCAAAATTTTACATCAGAAATTATAAAAAATAAAGGTTACACACCAGATTAGATTCTCAATGTGGATGAAACGAGATTGAACTGGTAAAAGATGCCCCAATGAACTTACATATCAAAAAGCAAAAAACATGCTAAGGGATTCAAGATAGCGAAAGGACGAATATATTTCTTCTTATATTCTAATTCTTTTGGGGATTTCATAATAAAGTCTTTACTTATTAATCGATCTTTAAGCCCCCGAACACTGAAAGGATTCATATGGAAAGTCGTTCAAATATATATAAAACTAGTTTTTTTTTCTAGCTACATATTTATAGAGCTATAAAAATATCCCGATGGAGTTGATATCGTAGTATATCTTGATGGAAAAAAAGCATTTGAAGCCCTGATAAATAGGCCATAAATTGTTTGTCGCAATGTGGCTTAACGATAATATGTGTTGTTTTTCTAGCATTAAATGTGAATTAATTTGAATAAGGGGATATTCATTCTTATTTAAGAGCCTTTATCGTGATTTATAACGATTGTCATTTTTCTGATAAAATCATGGATTTGATTGAAAAAATCGTGTTATTAATGCGATGGATATTTAAAAATAATGGAGAAACCCTTATCGGCGATTTGAATGGGGGACAGACCGTAGATCAATCCATTGAATCCTCGAAAGCCATAGATCAATCGAAACGCCGTAGGACAAGAGGCAGCGATGTGCGAATAAGCGTGTGGATTGTTTAAAACAATGGTGGTTGAGATTAATTTATTAATGCACCATCTTCGACTAAACACGCTCTCATCTATTTTTATGGTCGTCGATCCATTTTAGTAGGGCACTTAATTCAGGGGCCCCTTTGTTGTTCGCCGAATGTATTGGTGGGCTCCATTGTCACTAATTTCAAAGGTTGACAAATGCGACTCGCGCTCTGTGTATTTATGGCTGCCTGTAATACGCCAACTCGCTGCTGGTAAATACTGCAGATGTTATGCTCTATAACATATTATTTGCGCAAACAAACATACACATATATAGGTATGTCTATAAATGTATGAGGAGGAAAGAAAAATTTGGAAAATATATAAACCAAAAAAAAATGCGTAGGAGTCTCGCGCGGAAGACATGAAAATTCTAAGTTTGTAACAAAAGTTGATTTTATGCATTTTTTCTATTTGTTAACGATTTTTTTTTATCTAAAAGATGAAGCTGTTTTTGTCTAATATATAATAAAGTAAGCAAGCTAGTGGGCTAACAGCTATGTATTAAAAAATGTGATCAAATAGCTAAAAAGTCCGCATCGTAAGTTCCAATGAGAATCTAGATTATGAATGAAATTTAAACAGGTTAATCTGCTTCTATGTAAGTAAACACTAATGTGATTAATAAAGTAGGGATAGACCGCTAGTGACTAAATTAGTCATTAAATTATACTCAAATTATCATATTGTTGATTAAAGATTTCGCTAAGAATATATTATAAGATAATTTATTCCTAAAATATCTCCAATAATCCCAGATCGTCCACAAAAGGTAATAGATTTTGGTTTAATAGGAGGAAAAAATGTAATTTCTCTGCGTTCAATTAAAAAAATTCTATGGTAATTAACTCATACCTAATCATCAAATTTCTCTACTGGATGGAAATTATTTCCATAGAAGAACTTTTTAGAATAATATGTTTTCATATGTCCCTTAACATTTTTAAACCAGAAATTCAAGCTAAATTAAAAGCGATATAGTTACCCGGAGTTAAAAATACTCCCCATCTTTCAAATTTCATGTTGATATGATTTCAACCTGATTTTGAACATGATTCTTTATAGTCTTCAATTAATGGGTTCACACCCACGATTTCCACAATTCTACCGAGAAATATACTCGCATCTTATTAATATTATCTTGGCAAATATAAGGCATCATGGCATATATAAGGCATCGAATTAATTCACATGACTAGTATCATGCTTCTGAGAAAGTAAATATTATGATAATGCATAAAATAAGGCAGGACTAGCCATATAAACATATGTCTGATTTGTAATAATACTTTTGAAACTTATAGAGCATGTTCTAACTAAAAATGTAATTCTAGAACCATATGTTATTTCAAGTATGTGTGTTTTTGGATGTTATACACATTCATACATTATACAAAAAAAAAACCACTAAACAAAATAATTTGTTCTAAATCTCACTTGAAAATTATTTTTTCAAGCTTTAATTCTCTTTAATACAATCTCAGATTTAACTCTAAGCCATGTAGTTATCTTTAATATCCAACCTTCTAGTAATAAAATTCAATGTTCAATTTCTAGATTGTCATTATAAAGGATCATATTTAAATCCAGATTGTGAGGAGAACAAATTTATAAATATTTTCGATCGATTATGTCGACCTAAGTTTGAATTGATTTTCTAACTGTATTATTTGGATGTTGTTAATTTCATTTTATAGTTTGTAGACTTTTTATATTCATATAAACATTATGAATTATGAATGCAAATTTTGTCATCACGATCAATTGTATTAAAATTAAATTCAATATTTAAGTTCATCTTGCAAATAGAATAAAATATAAAAAATATTATTGAAGCTTTTAAGATTTCCTACATTTTGAGTATCATTCTTAAGTAGTTTTCCAGTACCTATATTGGCAACCCATTTCTTCATTCAAGAACTTCAAACTTCCGCAGTCCTTGCAATTGAAAATTTCAATAGAACCTACACTCTTTAGACACCTTATGGTTCAAAAACCATTAAAAGTCAAAAACAACATAGAACGATATCATAGGCAGCTTTAGGAATACCCTGCGTTACCAGTTTGGCACGTACGTAATGCGATTTGCTACAAACACGTTGCCATTTGTAAAATCACGCTGCGTTTGATTGCGATAATGGTTTGGCTAATTATAATTTATAGCCGGATATTCATACAACGACTAAATACCCTTGTATCATTGGTGATAATCCCGAATTTTCATTCGAATAAATTCGTGTGCCGAATATGCTCCACTATCACTGCACTCGTAATGTATAATCTCCATTTTGAATACTGCTTTGGATCGGTTTGAATTTTATCAAAACTCAAGCATTATCCGCCGAAGCATTAGCCAACCTGCATGCAATTTGGAAAAGTTCGTGAAAGGTCGTTAATAATGGTTAAACATTTCAAATGGTGATTAATATTTAATTGTTTTAATAGAGAATGTTAAACTGTGATATTTGTGAATCGCACCTCAATAGCATAATTGATGAAATTTACGCCTATTTTCAATGGGCTTTATTTTAGATTTTTTATAAAATACATTGTATCGTAACGAAGCCCCCATGCCGACTGGGAGACCCGCTCCCTTGTCGCGGCATGAGCGCCCCCTCGAAGGGCTCCGCAGAGCACCTTCGTGACGGATGCCACGTCCTCCATCCCGCGACGGCCGCACACCACGAGCGGAGTGCGGTTCTTATGGTCCGACGGTGTTCGAGGGGACTCACGAAAAGAAAGAATCGACCAGGATCAAATTAAAGACTACATTTTTGTTCACCACATTATTCAGAATGACACGATCGTCACTTCATTCAATGTGACTATTCGCTCTTAAATGCGACGATTGCGAAGCACACGGCCTCCATGCGAGCTGCACAATATTATGATTAAAAATAGTTCTTGAAATATAAAATACATATTAATTTTTTTTTTTTTTAAATCCTTATGACATCCATCAAAGCATGAATCTTTGATGTGTCATATCCGATAACGGATATAGGGGGATCTCCATAGGAGATCTTACTTGGGAAATGATTTCATGTGGTGGTTTCCCGTTGCCTTCCACACGTGGTAAAGTAAGGATAGGATTATTTGGAAAGGTAGGAGAGGAGAGAATCTATGAGTGAGTAGCGAAATTATCATTATATATATAAATGATAATTTAATTATTGTTGCAAATTCAATTACTCACTCATGGGCGTCCCTGCACGACTTTATTAATCGCCTCAGAATTTACTTTTTCTAATCCAGGAAATCAGGGTAAACCTGGATCGAGACGATCGATCAGAAATATTAATATTTCCGATCTCCCAAATTTGTTGGTACGGTGAAAATTTTTTCCACAAACTGGATTTGAACCCGAACCTTTGCAACAAGAGTCCAGGATCTAAGCCACTATACCAACACTTGGTCAACATATTAATTGGATCGAAAATATTCTAATAAATACATAGACCGCACCGAATTCAATTGAACGAATTTAACAATACAAATCTAGATGTCGTGTAAATCAGAGCTGTCAAACTCAAAGGCTAACATGGGTCAAATTTAAATGGTCAAAATAAGTTTAAGCAGGTCGCAAAAAAATGCATTTTTTATAGAAATCTAGGTTTATTTTCATATATAAATTTGAAGTTCTCTGGGTCCATTCGACCCTCAATAAGCACGGTTCCCTATTACAAAAAAAAAAATAGAGCACTTTTTTACATCCCTTAAATTACCCTTCTGCGCCTAGAGGTTAATCCGCCACTGGTGCAAAAATAAAAAGTTTAATGAAATAAAATTAATGTTCTCTTCCTGACGCTTGGCATCTTTTCTCTGCTACTATATTTTCTACTTCAGAAGCAATACTGCTAGCAGTGATTACTTTCAAAACTGACCCAAGGTGAGCATCGTTTGCACTGAATCTAGCTGGAGACATTTCTTTTCATAAGCGAAAATAACTGCTTGCTAAGTACTTCCAAACATGAAAATTATTTAAAATGAGACCTTTCGCGTGTTTTCAAATCTAACCGGTAAATATCTGTAAAATTCAGGCGCGTAATTAATTTTTCTTTCAAATTTGAATCGGACTGAATTTCAATAATCCCTATTTGCATATGGTTACTGCTTCTATATTTATTGAAAAAAATCGGAGTAAACAAATAAAGTTTATCACCCAAAGAATAAAAGTCTGTAAATCTTGTTTCCTACCTAAATTTGATTTTTTCATATCGCATATCTAAATCATAAAGAACTAGCTTACATTTGAATGCCTTTATTTTATCACACACGTTCATAATGATCTGATATTTTCCTTGCAGAGATAAATTTAAATCGTAAAAATGTTTTGTTATATCAACCACGAAGGTTAAATCTTGCAACCATGTTGGATCAGAAAACAAGCTTGTGTCTTGATTTTTAATTATTTAGCGTTAAATCGCAGAATTGTTTGAGTGTCTTGTAACCAGATAATCAACGACCCTCAGTATAGTAAGATAGACTGGAATATTTACATTCCTTATTCACTTAAGAAAACTGACAATTGTCACTGATAAAAGCCTCGAGATCTTATGAAATTGACGTTTTTTTTGACTTTTGACAATAAAGTTTCCATCTCTATTACTTCTTGATGTATAATACAATACGTAAGGTGAATCTTAAATCTACCAAAAATTTAATCATTTTCTTTTAGTAATTCCACGAAGTAATACCCTTATTTTTCCAATCATTGAAGCAGCGCTATCTGTAGCAACGGAAGTTAATTTTAACAGGGATAGGTAAGCGTTTGTTTTAGTAGTTAAGACACAAGCATCATCCTTATCGCTCTTAAAAGTGATGTTTCTTTAATTTTGATCGGTTTATATAATATTTTGTGTACTGTTCTGGAGTGGCGTCATTACCACACTTTTTTTTAGTATTGTGTCCGTTTTGTTGGCTGGATCGTAAAAATATTCATTGCAAGTTTGACGGCTCTTGTGTAAATGATTTCAAAAAGCTTTCAAAACATTCTATTCATGAAATAAATGAAAAATATTAATTTGTATTGCTTTTTCGGACAAAAATATAAATAAATCATGGCTTTCTCAACTTGTTAGTTTTATTTTAAGAAAATTATTTTTAAACTGATAAATATATAAGCATTGAGTCTTGAAATTTTTTCTTTGATGGGAACTCTATTGATTCGGGCATACAAGTTGAAACATAATGATTAATGTACCTTACAATAATAAAAAAAAACATATATGTAGTCGAATGAAGTTTTTGAAAGGGTAAAATCTGTAAACCTAACATGTTTTTTAAGCTCCTTTTGTGTCGCAATTGTGTTGGCGGATACTTTGATTTCCCCTTTGGTCCTCATTTGAATACCAATATGGGTCCAGACCTACAATGTGATTTTCATCACAATAGACACGTTGTGCCAAATCATCCGTTGATATTCCGCAAATAGTTCTTTGATTTTTCATTCCACGCATTAATGAATCGTTTATTTCTACCCGAAGAGAAAAAATCCAAAGATGAAAAATTAATACATTTTCTGCTGATTCTTTGAAGCGCTCTTAAATTTGTGTTGAAAAAGCATAGAAAAAAAATCCAGTCGTCTTAATGAAAGGCTTGCGGCTAAATCTATTTACAGATAATTAAAATTCTGAATTTTAGAATCACTGAAGTCCTGTAACTTCTTTTCTTGGCGAAGCTTTAAGTAAGTGTAAGTTATATTTATGGTAAATGTCTTAAATTGTTTGTTTATAAATAACATTGTTCCTAATTAAATATAGTATTTATTAACATTTAGCTTGTGCTTATCAGCCTGTAATCAATGGTCTATTCTATGTCCAAGCAATCTCGTATATGTTCCTGAATTACTGCATTGAGATCAGGATCGCCTCAACCATAAATTGTTGGAGATAATAAGATGAGGTTAACTAGCATGGAGTGGATGCAATAGTTGATAATAAACAAAGGTCCTTATATGGTTTCAGATATCCTTAAATCAACAAACCACTAACATGACGCTACTATTATACAGCTATGAGCATTAAACAGGATCTAATAGATTATACGCATATGGATATAATCGAATCAAATCCTCAACATGAATTGAATATTTTTATTATTAAGAATAATCAGTTTTGATTTATAATAATAAAAAAATAGCAATAGAAATAACTATGTTTTTAACCACTTTATCTATAATACTGTCTGGCCAGACCCATTGTGGTTTTGCGATGAGCATTTTTAGTATTATAGTAGCTATGTATAGATCTTACCAAACCTCTTTGACTTTGTCCTTTTAAAGGTTTTAAATAATTTAAAAAGAAGTTTGAGATCCTTGTGCTTATTTCTATTTATGTATCTAGAGTCAATAAAATAGGTTTGGCTAGACCTAGATATTTTTTCTTAGGGTTGGTACAGGATGTAGAGAATACATATCCAATTCAAGCTCTTAATGAAATCTTTTACTGTGTCTTTTTGCTTACTTGTGTGATTTTTTTAAATTAAAATATTTAAGCGCCTCCCTTGGCAATAGTCTATCTTTCCCAAATTGGAAACCACTGATGTGAATGAAAATAATGAAGTTGTTTTTTTTTCCTCTTAAATCCATCAAAGAAGGCCTGAACTATACAATTCGAGTTTTATTTTTAAAATGAGGATCTTTCCTCTGTAACACCAAATTTGAGAGAGGACTTCACAAGTGATCATACAATGAAAGATCTCTTATCCCAAAAGCAAGGAAGTAAAAATAAGCATTTTTGTAAGTAAAAGCTCAAACGTTTTGCAAATTATGATAATTATGACAATTCAACATGTGACATGAAAAGACCTAAAATTTGACCTTATTTTCAAACCTAAAATGATATATGAAGAACATTGATTACTGTATGATCAGCATAAACATAAGAAACATATTAAATACAAGATAATTACATATTAAAATTAATATAGTTTATTTAATAAGTACTTACCAATATTAAATTACTATTAGTTCGAGTCCGAGAGTTGGGAAATCTTGTTTGTTAAGGTATATTAAACATCAAAAAGAATGAATTTAATTTCAAATCAAATAGGACTATATCACAATACAATTCATCTGAGACTCTACAAAGTTTTTAAATATCCATCTAATATTTCCTGTAGAGGATCTCACCTATCAAATGTAAACAAGAGAAGATTATATCAAATACCTTGCCACTTAAGGCGGTATTCCAATATGAACGCGTGAAAAAGGCATATTTTCGATATTTTTTTTCTCTGAAAATATTGCATATAATTAAACGAATGTTTTATTATCTTAAACGTATATTCAAGGAGAAGGACAAAAGATTTTTTTTTATCAAAAATATTTATTATTAATAAAAAAATCAAGCGAATAAAAGTTTTTTGCTGGCCCAGGTACTTTGGGCTCTTCTGGTAATCTGAAACAGAAAATTGAAAAAGTGACTGCCGGATATCAATTCCGGCAGTCACCTAGGACTGTAGGATATCAATTCAAAGGATACAAACTATCGAAAAATGCAAAAAAAATTCCAAATCGTCACATTGAAATAAACTAATTAAGTCTTATTGTGCAGCATCTTGTATCGTTGTGAGCTGCTCCTAGTCTTGGTACTTATTTACTTCGTGCCCGTATTGTATTCTGTTATTCCTGATTCTTTGTTTCGAGGTTGTTTTTAATCTCCAATGCTACCCGTATCTAAGAATACTGAGTCTTTTTACGTCTGGTAATTTTTTCATCCGATTAAACTGGAAGTCTGCAAAACCATAGTTTACATGGGTTGCTGAGTGTGCAGTGTATACGATATTGGCTTATAGGAGAACTTAAGTTTTCATTAAAAATGGAATATTGGCATAATAATTTCGAGAAATGAATTTTGAGACATTGATTATTAGTATATAAATTGAATTGAGTTGAATAAATTAAAATTAAATTTGATAAAGGAATTTCAATTTACCAGAACTAATTGATAAGAATTTGTTTTGCACCCATTCCAATGAAGTAAATTAAATTAGTGGGCATGGATAAAATGCGCGATAAACGTGAGAGCATACGTCATTAGATAGCAAACATTTTCAAAATTGATCTGAATTAGTTTAGCGTAAAGTTAAAACGTAAATGGAACAAAATCATTAAATTTCATAGTTTATTAAGCATACTAGTTTATTCCTGAAACTAATGGTGATACTAGTCAAAAAAACATCATTATTACTAACTTTTTGTTGGCCATGCCTCCCTATAAGAGAGGCCTGTTTTCCCGACAGCTCATGTTCGTCTGTCTTGAATTTTTTCCTTCCAATTTCACAGACTCTTTATCTGGTGAATACTCTAGCATAGACAAAGTCTTTTTGTCGATCCTGAATCTAAGACGACTTGAGAGATTCTTTCTATTGACAGCCAAGCTCCATGACTTGTTTAACGGAAACAATCTCAAAAACGAAGCTGATGATTTATGCTTTATCGTATATGTCTATTATCTCCCTATTAAATCTAATAGCAAGATCCATTCTTTTATAATATAGACTTTTTTATTTAATTTATATGTTATATTTTAATCACGTGCTTTAATTGAATTTTTACAAAAATATTTGAGCATATCCGATATGGTATTTGCATTTTTGTTGCGATTTACTTCTTATATACATATCCTAGTTTCATTAGTTTTACTATTCGAAATTTATTTTATAAAAAAGATTGAGGTAAACCTGTTGTTTTTTATTTTATGAACTTTGTTTATTGCCAAATAAATTATGAAAACTTCAATTGCATCAATGCTTTCAATGAAACTGTATTGAAAATTTTATTTCATCTCAATTTGCTAAATTACCGACATGTTAAATTAATTAATGCAACTGAAACGCGACTAAATGCTTAATGGATACCAGAGGGCAGGAAAATACTGTCGATTAAAACGATGATAATATATATAGAATATAAATGGAGAGTTGGCGAATTGAAACGAAATCGATTTCATAAAACTTGTAATCGTATTGGGATTATGTACTCAAAAAAAGGTCGAGACTTGTCAAAAAAACGAATTAAAAGCTTTCCAAATAATGGATATGCACAGAAGCTTAAACTAACGTTTGAACGATTTGTATAACTTCAAATCAAAATCAATTAAGGGGAATTTTATATATTTGCATAATATTAAAATAGTTTAATAAAATCTTTTTTCTCACATTATTTTTTAAGTTGTCATATTCGTTATTGGAATTAGACGATTAGACGAAACGTATGAATCTATAAATTTATATCATTGGCATTACAATGGAAACAACATACGTTTCGGAAAATTTATTTTTTCCTATTTGAAGATAACTCATTCTCTTAATCTTCAGATTTAGCAACCATAGTTTCATACTCGATTTAACATTGATTGATTTCGTTGTTTTCGAAATTTGTACTAAAGTAATTGGAAATATGAATATTACCGATTTCTCAAATTTGTTTAAACAGTAAAACGGTTCTCAATTTTAAACGAACCGAAATCTCCATAATGAGAGTCCAGAATCTAAGCCTCTATAGCAAAGCTTAGTCTCTCTCAACATGCTATTTTTTAAATACATATCGAATGTGCATGGAATGAGGAGTCTCCCCGGAAGTTCCGTGATGTGAAAAAGTTGTTTCTTCAGTGCATTGAAAAAGTTTTACGTCTTGAGTGTTTGAACGGCGTTGGAGTCGTAAAATGGTAATAAAACTCAGCACATTCGGAGAGCGTCTTTTTTTATATTATTAACCATAAATAGACTTCTGAGGGTTGACACATGTGCCCTGTATTTTTTATGATGCATTTAGCTTACTACATCATTGCTTATATTTTCTCATCACCTGACAAATGTACAAAACACGAACTTACTACCCTTTTAGAATTCGATTAGTGCCTTCGGATGAAGTTAACGATCGTCGAAGATATACATCCCTTACCATAAAGTATAAAAACGCGTCAGCTCATGGATAAAATGTCATTCATCCAAATATGTGAATTATCATGATAAATAAATTTATCTTAAAAAATGATTTTTAATAAATGGACAGTTTTTCAAACGTAGCTTCAATTTTTGTATAATTCATACTCTTGTTATGCGGTACCATATTTCTTATTGCAATTAGGCGATATCCATGAGATAACGTTTTAGGGAAAGGGTTTTTCATGTGGTGGTTTTCCATTATCATTCATCATGCGAAGTTATCGTCTCCGATCATTTGATGGTTAAAAATAAGCTTTATCTTGTGTTAGATATCCTCAAAATATGCTACTTATAAATATTAGAAATACTTTCACAAAATAATTTTAAAGATTCAATTCAATCAATTTCATCATTATATAATTGAAAATTTAAATACATTTTACAGGTCCCTTTTATTTTCATAGGAACACTTGAATCTGGATACAAATCAGGATGTGATATTCTGTAAGCATGCTCTTTTAATCGTTAGACCAAAGCAGATCTTAAATAACAGTCACAATCTGTTATATTTGGGAAGGAGATTTATTAAAAAATATATTTTACAAAAACAAAGAATAAAATCATATCAGTCAGAAATAAAATGCCTCATTTTTAGCACGTCATATTTTAACAAATCCACTACCCTTTTAAAAAAATTCATAATTGAGATTTAAGGTCTTGTTTCGTACGCTTCTCGCCGTACATCACACTCAAGAATACTTCGCCTGCTACTATTATATTTGCATGTCAACCCTATATAATTCATTTTTGCGAAAAAAACTTTATAAAAAATATATTAACATACCTGATTTCATCTGTGTTCTTGCCCTATCCAAAAAAAGTACTCGTCGACCATTCATTTGCCAATTTCAGAAAGTCATGAAATAAATTTGTTAATAACTACAAGCCACAGACATTTTATTCTAATTCTTGACAAGACGCATATTCAGAGGCATCTCATACGAGTCGCATAAAACTAAAATAGCTTAATGAGAAAATTTTAAATCAACTTTAGAATTTATAATGCTGAAGCATTGCGTTACACCAGACAAAATTTCGTAATCTGCATAGCACGTAAGATTCTGCACCACATCCTGAGGGATTAGTATGAGTTTTACATGAGCTCGCTTGCATCGTGTGGCATTTAACATGTTAGAGTTTGGATCTCAAATGGAGGTACTGCACTTAAAGATATTTTATAATTTATTTTTGATAATTATTTTCTTACAGGATGTTATATAACCTAAGAATACAATATAAGTCAAACCAAAATTAAATGAGAAATTGGTTTTTAAATGTATAAAAAATATTTAAAAATAAATAATTTCCACTAATTTTAGAACCTTTCTTCACAGATGAGGCTATTTCGAAAAATTTAAGCGAAGCAAAAACAATTATTATGAATTAATAATTGTTTTTGCATAATGCATACTACTTTTGCAATGGTTCATATAAATTAATCAGTTTCCTTTTTAAACAATGAATACTACTTCTGATTAGTTTCTGATCATTTTCACCACCAATGGTATTTTTCAAATTTTAATCCATACATTTCGCCAGTAATCTGTAAGGCTTATAATTTCAACCCTTTATCAAAAACATAAAAATCCCAGTCCAAAATTCAAGCAGATATTACACCCTTGTTAAAATTTATTTAGATCTTTAAAAAACTCATAGTAATATTAGTTATATTAAAATGATATCGGTATATCTAAAGAATAACATAAACACATATGTTTAATTTCTAGTCCCTCTATTACACGTAGACTATAATTTTTTTTCAATAAATTAATATTATAAAGAATCCTGAAATCTAGATGGAAATTCACAGGCATTTTAAAAAGACGAGTTAAATTTAAAACAATACGATTTCGCTTGTTATTAATTCAGCGATAATGCAAAGCATTTTCTTACAAAGATAAGCAAATACAAGGGATGATAGCCGCTCTGGGTTATCTATGTTTTGGTTGCCGGATAATTTATATAACGCTTTACTGCCCCCTCGGTGGGCCCCAAGCTCAGTCCTATACCCCTGGAATGATATGGGAAAATGAATTATTGTGCGGAACAAAATATACTGAGGCCCACACCTTAAAGCCGACCATATCAAATCAACTGCTCAGGATCTCGACCGATGTTTGCCATCTGGGAGTTTTTTGGGGCCCTTTCTCGTTGTCCATTACGTTTAAAGGTGAAGGGCGTTGCGGAACAATATCGTGTTACCAAGAGAAAACACGAGAAACACATATCATACACATTCACGTATTCATATAAGCTTCTTTTATGGAAAAAAGTATTCATGAAATACTCGTATATACATCAGTTAGGGCAATACTAAAAAGGATATGCGCATGTGCAAACATTTATAATTTTTTTTTCTTGCTTAAATAGCATGTATTAAACACGCTTAATGAAATAGTTAGTTATTGGTTATTCGAAATTAAATATGACAAATTAAGCTAAAATTTTAAATCAACAATAATAGTAGATATGTTGCTATCAACCTGCTACAATTTGCTCAAATGTTATAATGCAACTTAGTTGTTTACTTACTACTTATGATCAAACGTCTAAGCGTAGAATTAAAAGTATGAGTAAAAGGAGTCCGAGCGAGATTCGAAAGAAATGCCTAAAACACTACTTCATTCATAAAATTAACATAATTATTTAACCAGAAAATATATTTAAACAAAATTACACTGGTACCTATAAAAAATCTACTGCATCGATATCTGGGTGTACCAGCGTAATAAAATGCAAAAAGTGACAATTTATGGCCTGAATCATATAAATAATTATACCTTTGAACTTGATTGAATTGTGAAAAAAAATTAAGCTTATTATCTGAGCTAAAAACAAATAAAATGTGGGGTCTTCTTTTAATTTGGTGAATTTCGGTAAAGTCTAACATCAGTCGCCACCATACTCCTGATGATAAGCTAAGCAAAAAAAATGATGTCAGTTTTGAATTCAAAGTAAAATTTATATAAATGTGTATTGAAATTGGATTTATCCAATATAAGCTGAACATTTATTATGATGATGATATGAAAAGTAAACCATACAAACAAATTTCTATATACCACAAAACCTTTAAAAATAAAATATTTTTTTTACCGACATTCTCGAGCTCTGGAAATCATCCTGCCTCTCATTTTTACTTTCAAAAAACAATCCTAAACTCTCCCTTATCATCTCAAATTAGCTCCGAATTATTGTATTTAATATTAAAAAATCAATGTTCGAAAAATGAAGTTAAAAAGTAAAATTACGAAAATGATCAATGTAAAGCTACAACTTTTTTAGAACCATTCTGTCATTAATTCATTAAATATTACTGCATTATTGAACCACAAGAGAGTTGTGTTCATTTTTTGATGACTTGTTTCAGACATATAACTATCATTTATCAAGTAAGGCTTTTCAAAACTAGGATTCGCTATACCAAGTGTTTCGTAAATTCTCAATGGCAACAATTCTAATGGTCAAATAACAATATTATATTGAATTTCACCTCACTATTAAAAAAAGTTTTTAGTCATTTTCAAATGCCTGCAGTTACTCTAGGTAGACCCCAATCCCAAACTCTTTCATCTCAGTGAGAAATGGTTGGTTTAATTAGGCCCATATAGAAATTATTGTAGTAAATTAACGCTAATCTATCTATATTCTGTGACAATTTTCTGATATGAAAACCTAAAGCATAAAGCTCCTGGACTATGCTACAAGTTCCCTTTTAAGTCATGTTGGACATAGACTTAATGAATTAGCTCAAATTCTTCCGAGAATTTTATTCGGTGTTAAATGCATTACAGATGACTTCATATATTACTCTTTAATGCACGAAAGGACCTTTTGGCAAATGCTATCCGACGCTTTTAGTCGACTGTAGTTTGCAGCAATTTTTCAAACATTTAGCACAATAATAGCTAAATGTTTGAGCTCTTTTTTCTTTTTTTTTACACAGACTTTTCTAGTCTAGTCTAGTTTTAAGCTGAACAAAGTTATTTTCTTTAAAATATATGCTAATAGGTTTTATGATATATTTACCAGCTTTGAACCGATAGGTAAGTAGATTTTTTAATATTCTATAAAGTATCATTTCAAAATAATGAAATGGTTGACATTTTGGGCATGATTGGGAGGACGGCTTAAGTAAAAGTGATTCTTTTTAGCTGAATATTTATTTGCTTATCCATGATATTCAAATTAGAAGAAATTATTAGGTTTCTAAAAGCAACTACATATATTCTCTAGATATAATAATTTGCAATTTATAATATATACAGATTTAATCCTAAACCAAATATTTGATTGCCATTTAATCGCCAAATATTTGATTTCGCGTATAAATAAAACGCAATATTTTTCATAAAAATTTTCGCAGTAATCAGCCATATTTTGTGCAGAATCCCACATAAAATAGAAATATTATTTATAAAATGATATAATATGTTCCACAGCCTATAGGCAATGTTTTGCCTCTATAAAATTAATCCTGCATCGTGGGTGTATTATAACTTTATGTTCCCAGCGAAGCATTATACACGTAGGAGCCTATTAACATAAAATATTTGTAAATTTTTCCTTTGTTAGGATAAAGAATAAAGAGCCCCAAGGAACAGATGTGGCTCTTTTTGATAACGTTATCGTGCAACAAATTATAACCATCACATACAAATATTTGATCAATTGATTTAATATATATAAATCTGAATTGTCTTCAAAGATTAAATCATTATTTTATGATGTAATTTTTGAGTTTTTTCACAAAAAAATATTTTTTTTATTTATTTTCATGTTGCTTCAGCTCACATGGCATATCCGAGCGAAGCGTGATGATATGTAAGCCTTCTTCGGACGCGACTTGAATATGTTAGCATTTTTCTCCATTTGTAGGATGGAGAAGAATAAAAACTGAGCAAACGTGGCAATCAATGTTTATTGCGACAATGCTGCAAAAATTGGGCGTAACAGGTTTTTCACAAAAATTCAAGATAATCATTTAACAGTTTTACTAGTTGCGACAAAATAAAAAGCAGATGAAAGGAAATTGAAACATAGATGAGATAATATTTTAAGCTTCTGGATTTGTAATAATTTTGAATATTAGGATCCTATTTTTGATGCTTAAGAAATATGACAATGATTATATGTAATGATTATTTAGATATATTAAATTCTCGTTTATTACATTTTTATATATATATAATTTTCTCTTCTTCTTAATGTATAATAGTTTCCAAGAAGTTAAACATATGTAGTAATTTTCTATCATATTTGACATAAAAATAACTTCGTCGTAAATTTATCTGATCTTTAACTTTTGGGAAAAGTTTATATTAACCAAATCCTATCCGCTTACTTGAAAATGTGTATTTTGCGCGGCACTTTTGTATGTTTGTTCAGGCGAAAAGAGATGTTTAGTGACAGATTTATAATTTCGTTTATAGATACATGTTCAAAATGTTGTCAAATTATTGAGAAAAAAATATTTTTTTGCTATAAAACTAAACTATTTCGACAAATGTATCAAATTCTTCTTGTGTTTATTTTAGTTCCATTTTTATGACTAACCCCGAAATATCTATTTTTATAGTCCACATAAGGATCAAGTTTAAGGATATTAATCTTTTTTATTCATATTATTCCGTTTTTATATTACTGGATTTATTTCTTTTATATTTTTTCAAAAAGTGATAACCTCAAGTTGAAATCCTGTTATATTAATGTTTAAAATTGCAATAAGTTCTTAGAAAGTGGCTCGATAAATTTAATTTTAATATTTTGCTTGTTTAATAATTATAACGAACTCGTGGGAATTCCCCGCGACATTTTATATGAAATACAGCTGCTCAGAATGTGTTAAAACGATTAGTAAATTTAGGCAGGATCACCTTTGAATGACCGGTTTGCTAAATATAAATAAAAAGCCCATATGTGGGCTTTGGTACATTTATCTATACAGTAAAAATATATAAATACGGTTTTATGGGCATACACTGTGTTAATCCCTCAAAGAGATAAGACACAAAAGAGATAAGACTCAGAAAGAGCATTCTTACACGTTGAGCCCAGTGATGGACAGAGACGAAGATTCGATTGTATAAATCGTTAACCCAAATTGATCGATTTAAAGTGTATTGTTTATGTTTACGCGAAAAAATTAACAAATATTGAGTGCTATCGACAGAGTTTATTTATATAAATACAAGCTTCATACACGCTCCTGCGAAAAATGTTTTAAATTAATCTAACTTACATATTTAGATTTTGAACAAATATTATAAAAGCTTAGATTTAAATCCAGATGGTATGAAACATGTTCAACGTATCAACTAATTTGGATGACCGAATTTAAGGCTTTAATTATAATACCATTTTTATTATTTCTCTACTCCTAGATTCTCACCTAACAACAAAATGGTGAAAAAAAATCATACAACTTTTTATCCTCCAGAAAATCCCATATAAAGATCGCTCAGATTGGAAGAATATTTAGAAAATGTGACTATTATTGTTAATAATTTATACTATATAAATTACACAAACGCTCAAATTAAATTTTAAATGAATATCTGAAAACAGTAATTTTATCGTTTGTGGTACATTTAATATTATTTGAAGCTACGTGATAAGGTAAAGTAATCTCAATTCAATTGAAAATTAATTAAATGGTTATTGATGGAAATATTATTATTAATGGAAACATTTTATATTATTCATATTAAGAATTTTCAATTTCATGTTAGTATGATTTGTTCAAGCAAATTATGGGGTTGTTCAAGTCAAAAGGCATTCAATTAAATTGAAGTAATATTGGGTAAATTAAATTAATAGTTAAATGTATGCAAGAATGACCATGTTGAATGTGATTTATGGTTTTAACAAATGACTTTCATCCTGCACTTTGCGGGATATTGGAGTATTCTTCCACAATATGTAGGCAAAAATATAACTGCATATTTATTTATGGGGAATAGTAAAATTAAGAAAAATATTGTCTCTTGCTTAATTGTACTACTTCATCATTAGAAATGATGAAAATGATTGCCGTGTTCCAGCTTTGTTCCTATGTTGCTCCTATTAGTATAATATGCATGTAGCAAATAATAGAAGTCATTTTCTTTGTCCCTCATTGATTCACAATAATGTTTTTTTAAGATTGTGCAAATTGCACTAAAAAAATTGTTAATAAATATTTTTTTCATGAATTGTATTGATCCAATTTCCAAATACAAAAAAAAAATGATAAACGTTGCCCATCTTCGCGCTTATAATATTACATATTTATAAAAGTATTGCTCTTAAGAAAATTTCATTTGTAGTAAAATTTAGATAACTTTACTTGAAAAATAAAATAAATACTCCCACGAGAAACATTTTCATATTTTTATAGTATATTTCATATTTCTGAGTATCATAAAATTTTAGAATTAATGTGAAGACACCCTCGTAATGTTTTATTTATTAGATAAATCTCAGGGGTGTATCAAATTTTATACATGGTCTATTCTTTGAATATAATTCATTTATCCGTATAAATTACTATAATAAATTCCTATATATATATATATATATATATATATATATATATATATATATATATATATAGCCACAAAGCATTATTATCAACTAAATAAATTAACCGTCAAGATCAAGACATTTCTGTAGTCGGAGCACCAGCTTTTGTATGCCAGTGTCACAGAACGCCGCCCTTAGCTCTGTTTGGATTATTTTAGATTTTGGGGTATAGTGAAACGGCCACGTCTCATCACTCGTCAAAATATAGTTCAAAAAAACTTCTCCTTTTTTATCCAAAAATTCACACGGCGGTCACGCTACTTCGATTCTCCGGTGTGAGCATTCTGAGCAACCATCTTGCACACAACTACTTTAAACCAAGTTTTTCAGACACAATATCACCAAGAAGACTTTAAAGTTTTAGGAAATTTTTCGTATAGATCATCAAGCGTCGTACAGCGGTCATATCGCACTTTTTATTCAATTTTTTGCACAAGTTCGTTAGAAATCACTGATAGTTTTCCACTCCTTGCTTAGTCGTGAGTTAGCTGGCGTAAGTACGGCCTTCTATAAACAATCCAACCCCCTTTGCGATATGTTCACATTACTACCATAAACTTTTACGAGCTTTCGGTGAATATTCGCGGTGGCATTGTTCTGCAAAGTCAAAAAACGGATGACCCCGCGGATCTCACATGGAATGGAGGTTGCTGATGTACGCGACGACCTCTTTATCAGAAAAAAATACTGTGATTGAAAAAATGACCGACAAACACGCAGGATCAAACAAACTGACCGTTAGGGTCCCTCCTATGTGCCAGATATACCAAATTCGAAACAACAACAAAAATCTCCGACCTCAGGAGCCCTTATAAGTTTACTTTCTTGATAACCTTCGTATGTCTATTAAAACTCATATATTAATCATGGATTTGTACTTAATTTACTTAAATGTAATACATTAATCATAATTAATATTGTTTTATTATTTTAAGCTATTGCCTTTACCTATGCTTAAAAGCTATCGTAATGCAATCTGGCTATATCGATACAGTGGACATCAATTTATTTGATTATACTAGAGTAAGTTTTTTTGGTCCAGGTAATTGACTGTCCCACTTAAGCAAAATTTCAGTCAATTTGCTGAGAAATACATACTAATGGAAAAAGCATTGATTGAAACATATTTTATTTCCATAACATAAAAAAAATCATATAAAATTTAATTAATTATGTCAAAATTTTACTCAAACAGCCAATATGACCTTAATAGTGAGTTGTATAGAATTATAAAAGAAATAAATTTTGTTTACAAATATAATACATTATGTTTTCATGATCTTTGTGTATGTATTCAAACGGCATGATTACTGTATTCAATTTTGAATATTCATGATGACTGTATGTATTTAAGAAATAGTAATAAAATAAAACGTTTTGAATCTATATCAATGTTAACAGAAAAAATATTATTGACAGTT